>CM057080.1:12235587-13435587 GCA_029379335.1 Thymus mandschuricus | reverse complement strand
AGCTGCTTGGCTCCTTCTTTGAGCCTTCCAGACCTGCAATTAATTAAACTTAGCAACCCATTTGAGATTGGGTGCTACATCGGTTGCAGGAACGACCTTTGGGACCCAGATTTGTTTCGCCGGTCTGCTTCTATCCGAGGCTGAGGACGAGGCAGTGGCGGTCTTGGGCTTGGGAGCCTTGGATCTCTTTGAGCGAGGGCGACGAGGCTGACAATAATGCTCTTCATGAAAACCAGGTTGATACTGCCAGTCTTGAAAGTTTGACTGTTGTGGATAGTGGCAGTAACACCCTTGTTGAGCCGGGTAGAAGAACTGAGGGTGATACGGCCTTTGATAGTACTGGCCTTCGTAACGCCCTTGATGAACAGCCTGCTTTTGATGAGTAGGGGCAGGTCGACGATGCTGGGCAGGTCGACTCACTTTCTTTTGAGGAACAGGTTGTTCCTTCTTATGTAGATCGGTCTTCTTGTGTTGCTTTTAAAAGAATGGCTTGGGGCTGTCGAACTGGATTCTTCAGCTTGACCATCTTATCTGGTAGAGCTTGATGAGCTTTTCGGATATTCTTTGATTTTGACTGCGCCTTCACGAACTTGATCTCGCAGTCTTTATCCTTGATTTCCTTGGATTTTCCACTAAATCCAATACCAGAGTGATCGTGTGGATTGCGTTGCATGGATTGGACCTCTTCCAATTTCTTTCCGCTTTTCTTCAACTGACTCAAGGTGAGTTGAAGCTTTCCTTCTTTTTCCACGAGGAGTTCGTGTCGAATAACCAAGTCAGCCAACTTTGATGTAAGGCTGTGAATTTTGGCATTTTTGATTTTGAGGGACTCGTCCTTCTCGAGCGCCCTGGTATCGAACTCCTTTACTCGGAAAGTCAATTCTTCAATTTTTGACTTTAGGGCTTCGATCTCCCTTTCCTTTTCTTCATCATAGGGAGTGAATGTTCCTTCTAATGCTAGCTTGTATTCTTCATTCTTGTTCATCAGCTCAGCATTATCTTCAACGACCTCTTTGAGTGTAACCACGAGATCGGCATAATCATCGAGCTGTTTCTTGATTTCTTCCCAAGACACAGCCTCGGATAGTTCTTCACCTTCTTCTGCACATTCATCGTCAGAGAAAGAAAGTGAAATAGGTTGAGGAACTACCTTTGAAGATCCCTCGGTTTGTTGGTGTTCTCCAACAAAACATTCTTCATCATCACTTTCGTCGGAAGCGATGTATCCCTCGTCATCACTTGACGAGCTGTCTAAGAGGTGAGCCTCCTTTGATTCTTCGGCGATCATGGCAGCTCGTTGATCCTTGAGCTTCTTATCGTGCTTTGCACGGAGCTCGTCTCTCTCGGCCTTCGTCATATCAGGACAATCGGTCTTATAGTGACCCGGCCTGCCACAACCAAAACAACCACCCTCGGGTGTGTTAGAAGAATTGAAGGTTGAGGGTTTACCTTCTCCCTTTTTGTCAGGGCGGTCGTGGTTGCGGTTTGAGAAATTTCGCTTGTTGTCACGGTAGAATTTCTTGTATTTGACAACTTTTCCTAGGAGCTTCTCATTTCTCCTAGTAGCGAGTGCATAGTCGAGAGTCATCTTCTCGAACTTTTTGACGATGGATTCGTCAATCGAACTTGGGGTAGCAACAGAGGCTGACTCGGCCTTGAAGGCTACCTCCTTGTCATTCTTGTCATCGGCCTTCTTGCTGGTGGAAGGCTGTGCTGACCCGTGGATGCGGATCATCTCATATTCATTTCCGACAAGAATGTCGAAAAGATCTTTAGTGGTGAGAGAGTTGAAGTCGGAACGGGCTGGATGCATGGCGGTGTATACGTGCCAGTTTGCGGGTAGAGCACGCATCACTTAAAAATTTTTCTCGCGCTGTGTATATTTGTGAGGGTTGATTGCAGCGATCTCGAGAATTATTTCGGTGAAGCGAATCTTCATTGCTTCTATGGTTTCACCCGAAATCATCTTGAAGTCATCGAACTTGCTGCACGCCATGGACAGCTTGTTCTCCTTCATCTCTTCTGAACCCAGGCAGATGGACCGGAGGGTGTCCCACATTTCTTTGGCAGTCTCAAGATTTCGGATCTTGGCAAGATAGACGCCCTTTACAGTGCTAGAGATGAGTCCCTTTGCATAATCATCGAGGCTGGCCTCCTTCCTTTCCTCGGTTGTGTACTCGCGAGGATTTTTGAGGATCTTCTCGTATGTGGCCTCCCCGGGGGACGTTCCTTCAATGATGATCTTCGCTGCATAAATGGGAGAAGGGCCATTTTCGATGATCCCCCACATGAGGACGTGATGTGCCGACACATCTTGATTCTGAAGCTCCAGTCTTCATAGCCTTGTATGGAGAAATCTTCACAAACCCTGAGAAGAGAAGCCTCCATTGCAAATAATATGATATGTATGAATGAAAAGATTTTTTCAAATGGATCGGTTCAAAATGACCAAAAGCTTGATAAAAACTTTTAGTATACAAAGCAGCAGTCAAAAGAACCACTGCTCTGATACCACTTGGTGGTCCCGGAAAAGAGTAATTGGTGTATGGGGGGGGGGGGGGGGGGGGGGGGAATACACCAATAGCCAACCGTTTTTGACGTTTTTGAAAAACAGGTCGATAAAGAGGTCGACTGTCAAGGTCGATCCTATCAGAGACAGATTGATCTATCAAGCTCGTTAGATAACAAGCTTGATTTATCAAACTGTCCTTATGCGGAAGATGGAGGTTGATTAACTCTTTGAAAAATCTAAGGTCGATAAGCAAATGAAGGTTGTTTCGTGAAATGCAGGTTGATGCTTGTCAGATTGATAAAATAAGGAAGAGCGATAAATAAAGAGAGAGAGAGAGAGAGAGACCGCAATTTAGTGTGGTTCGGAGAAACCCAGCTCCTACGTCCACGTCAGGTCGACTCGACCTGAGAATCCCTTTACCTTCGGATCCATCTTCTCTCTTATTTATACTGACTGAGTATCAGTTCTAAATACACTCTAACTTGAATATATCTAGACACGAGTTTTGGGTCGTGACCCTTACAACCTTTCGTACAAAAGCGTACAAGCAACCTTTCACTTACTACAGAGCTTGACTAACTCTATAATGGTGAAAACCACAAAACAAACTTTCTAACTTCGAACGAGTCAGAGAAGAAGTTGTTGAATCAACGACAAGCAGCAGTGATCGCTTCGTCGTTGGGGTCTTTATCGGAGTCTAAAATCTCTATTCGTCAAGTGTTTGGGAAACTAATGGAATTTCGAACACTTGAAAAGATATGAACTTTGAGAGAGATTTTGGCAGAGTATTTGCGTTGATAGCTTGAGTTTCCCGTGCTTGAATCCGATAATGGCTTGAAGTATTTATAGGTAGGTAGTTTTTGAAAACTAGCCGTTGGAGTCTGGATGATGTGGCACTAGCCGTTGGGGCGTGACTCACTTCTAGCCATTGGGAAGTTTCGTCCTTGCTGGCATACCACGTGGCAAGGATCAGGTCGTGTTGTTCCATGAAGGTGGATCAACGACCTTGATATGATAATCCAGCTCTTGAAATCTTCCAAGTCAAGGCAGGCTGGAAGCTTGATAAGGAAGGTCGATAGACAGCTAGATATAACAGCTCGATCCGAATGAGGCAGGTCGATAAACAACCTTTCTCTTACAGAGTGGATCAAACTTGTATTTAAACTTTAGAGAGCATCGACCTGCACTAACAGGTAGCAGGTCGATCTATCGGCCTTGACCCTAAACAAGTGAAAATATGCCTAAGTGTGGTTTCGAAGAACATCATCAAAATCAAACTGCAAGGGGTTCCCAACAATTTCCCCCTTTTGATGATGTCGAAACCATACACTTTACAAATAATTCCTAAGAATATAAAACGTTGAAAGTTTGATTAACCATGAAGGTTGATACGGAATTATAAGAAAGGCAGTTAATGAGACATAATGAAAATAAAGCAGTAAAGGCAGTTTGCCTGGACAAAGAGATATTGTCGTCAGGTCGAATAGATGATTTTTGCTTCATTCAGCTCGATAGAGAAATTACATAGGGATTTTACAAAACAAGCTATGAGCTTAAATGAATATCAAAAACTTATACAAAATCATCTATTCTACTACTTCTTCTGCTGGGCACGGGCTGCCACTCTTTCCTCTTGGATCTGCTCCCTAGACTTCGACTTCATACTCGCATAAATTCCATCCCTGATTCGGCAGTATGGATCGGAATTGGAGACATTGACGTTCATGCCGATAGCCGTCAGTGCGATGTATCGGTCAATTCGCGAATAGTCCAAAAAGGACGAATCAAAGATCAGCAGGGGCGTGAAGTATTGCTTGGCAGGAGCCCGCAAGATCGCACCGGCCTCTGCAACCTTTCTACGTAGTTCACCAACAAATTGTTGGTTAGGAAATTTCAACATGTAGGCCGCATAGGCAGCATCGGCATCTTCTGGGAGGGAGGGGTCATGGATCCAGTGGAAGAGGAGGATGAAGCAGCTGTTGAGTTCCATCAACAGGGCGTTCTGGCTCTCGTCGAGCCACTCCACGGCCTGCTGCTGGAGTCCAGCTTCCAAAATCAGCTCGGAGGCAGACTGGCTGATCCAGTGCGCTTCTGCCTTCTTCCTTGCTTCTGCAGCCCGACGCTCTGCAATGAAACGCCTCTGCTCAGATGGGTTCACGGCCTGCTCCGGAGTCGCTCCGGCAAGGTGCATGACGGTTATAAGCTCGGCCTCGGAAGCCAATTGAGCTTTGGCAGTGGCGGCCTCGGAATCGGGCTTCCTTGGCGGCGGAGGCGGAGGAGGAGGGGGATGAGCCGAAGAAGATTGTGGGATTTTGTCTTTGCTGGTTTTCTTCTTCTTGGCTCCGGTCTTTGCTTCTTCCCCCTTTTCGACATCATCAGAGAGGGATTTGATGAGCGAAAGAAGGGAAGCGTCCTCCTCCTGCAGCTTGGATACAACATCCTTCAATAGTTGCTGGCCGTTGAGCAGGCTGGTGAGGGTGTTGTGGATGGCGCTGATTTGAGTGTTGGAGGCCGATGCCGAGTTTGAGATAGATGAAATCAGGTCGGTCACTCGATGATCGACCTTGGCCACGTCCTCCTTCACTTCCCCGATCAGCTCCAGGGACGCCATATTATTTGACTTGAGCTGGTCCTGTAGAAGCTTGTCCGTGTATTCCTTCAAACTTTCCACGGCAAACTTCGTGACCTGCTCCCTGGCAGCTTCATCGGCCTGGGTCTTGGCCTCTTTCAAAATTTCGACCCGGGCTTCTGCTACGGCCTGCTTGATCTGCTCCGGAATGCTGATGTTGAGAGACTCGAGCTTGGCAGAGAGGGAATTGAGCTCGGTCTCAACATCAACCTTCGATACGTCGGGAGATGGAGCAGCAACAGTAAGAGCTTGATCACCACCTTCATTCCTGGGTGGCGATTGCTCCGGAGTTTGAATGGCATCAAACTCGTCTCCGAGAATGGTGGCGGAGTTGTAGAGAGCACGAGAGTTGGTGTAGAGAGGGTGAAGGTCGATGCCCAAAATTTTGGCTTCAACCTTCATGCGCCGCAACACGAGGGATTGGAAGTTGGCGGCAGCATCCTCTACACTGAAGAAATTGAACTCGGTCTCTAGCTCCAGCTCCTCAACCTTCAGATTGTCGAGGGAGACTACCTGCAGCAATGCCTCAAACACGTAGTAGTAACTCGACTTACAAGCCAGATAAAACTGGAGGCGAGCTGCTAGATTTAGAGACTTGGGAAGTTGCTCAATCCCTGGCATCAGGTCGATCGCCCTCAGCCTGGCTTCGGCCTTCATAGAAGCCACCATAGAGTGAGCAGCAGACACGGGCTGCTCGGTGATCGGCTGGATGGGTAGGACGATATCTTCCTCCATGGCGACATGCCGGAAGGGGGAAGGTTGGGGCTTGTCTTCGGTGAGATCCTCGATCTCCACCGAACCAACGCGACGACGTGCGGGGGAGCCTGCAGGAGAGGAGGCAGGACGATGCTGCGAGGCGGACGGCTCGATTGCAGAACGGACTGGCGAAGGAGTCCGTTCCGGCGAAGGTGAGGGCGATGGGGAGGGCGAAGGCTGCCTGCTGGTAACGGGCTGCTCGTCCTCCATGGGAAGAACACGGTGCAACGGCCTGACCGGTTCTGAAGAAGCAGATGGTTTCCTTGGAGGGGGAGTCTTCTTTGGAGGGGGAGTCTTTTTGGCAGGGCGAGAGGGCAACGGCTCATCGTCGGCCTTTCGCTTCTTCTTCTGCACAGGGCGAGGCGGCACCCTCCATCCGACCTTGGACTCACCAGTCCGGATAAGATGCGGCCTTACGTGGTCTGGCGACCCGTAAAATATTTGCGGCGCGACTCCCAATGCCATCTCTATCTGATGGATATCTTTTGGAATGAAGTTGTGGGGGAAAGCCGGCTCGTCTGTCCACCTCCGATTTTTGAAAAAGGAAGTGATAATGCAAGTCGCCTTCGTCCCAAGACGAAGCGGCCTCTTTTCGTTGTGGAGACGCACTCCCACCACGGCCTCTCCCTCCATGGAGCAGTTGATCTGCTTGGCATCATCCCATAGCAGGGTGACCATCAGCTTGGCCCAGCTGATGGGCAGGTTGAGAATCACGGCCGTCATAATTTGAAACTTCAACGGCGTGACCAGGTCGTGATTCCCGAGGTGCCCAAGAAAGCACCTCTGCACAAAGTCCATAAGCAGCCTGTACTTAGGACGGAGCTCGTTCCTCTTGAACGTACTCGCCAAATATGGTCTTGGCTCCATGAGAACGCGGTCAAGAACCTCCTGCAGTTGAGGGCAAGAAATCTCGGAAAGTTGCAGCGGCCCACCCTCCCCAATGCTGAAGGCGACCTTCACGGCGTCGAGGACGTTGATGTGGTGGGCGGATTTCTGACTCCCGAGAGACACAGAATGGGTGGAGACGGAGTCGCCCTTGTTCCAGTTGTAAAAGAACGCACTCACGACCTTTGTAAGAAGTTTCGGCGGTCGGGCAGAGATAATCCGGTGGAAGGGAAGACAAGTTTCCACCAGGGCGTACATCGACTCCAGATCGCGAAACCCGAAGGTCTCACGAACCATGTACGGCTCATATTTGATGCGGGAATTCAAATAAGCAGCGATCGCATCCCATTCCATTTCCTGAGGGCCGGAGGATGATTTTTCTGCCATTATATAAGAGTAGATGAGTTAGAACGTTGACGGAGAAGGGAGAAAATGGCGAAAAGAGCAGCGGCTGATGTTTTTAGCAGAGAATGAAGAAATTAGGTTTTTGCAGAGAGAGTAAGTAACGTATCGAATGAAAACTCCATGATATATATAGACAGATTGAATGGTTGGGATCACTCGAATTTGAAAGGGTTAAAGTTTTCACTTTAATTCTCGTCCGCACGATTGAAAGCGCGTGGAATACAAAACGATTCACATCCGCGCATGAGTAAATAAAAACGTGCGTATCCTTGCACTTTTTCAGAAAGGATAGCAGGGAATTAAATGCGACCTCGGTCAATGTGTCAATATTTGACACTTGACTAGATAGGTTGCATAAAATAGCAATGATTATTCCCTTTTTCCTTAATTTCTGCAAAACAACAGAGCCTTAAACAATGTAACACATTGAGAAATAAATATCAATAATAGAGAGAATTTAATGCGTATTAAAGAAGTTAAATGAAAGACAAAAGGGTGATACTACCCCTTTGATTCCCCCTTCAATAATGCGGGTTGAAAATTCAGGTTGATATCGGCCTGATGAAATGAGAACGGCCTGGATTTTGTGATATCGACCTGGTGGTTGATATCGGCCTTTGTTCCCCCTCAATTGATGGATCACTTGATCAAGTGTTTGAGGAACACAGTTCGATCTGTTGACTAGTCGACAGCCTGTTGATAGGGAACGATCTGTCATTTGACTATCGGCCTGTCGATTCACGATCGGCCTGTTGACTCAACGTTTAACAAGCCTAACTTTCCACCCAACATTTTGAATCGTTCTTCGGCTAGTGGTTTGGTTAGGATATCAGCCCGTTGAATATCAGTGTGTATCTCTCAATAACCACGTTCTTCTTTTCCACGTGATCACGGATAAAGTGATGTCGAATATCCACGTGTTTGCATCTTGTATGAAGAACTGGATTTTGAGTAATGGCGATAGCACTCGAACTGTCGCAGAATATAGGCACTTCACTGACTTCAACTTCATAATCTTTGAGTTGTTGTTTGAGCCACAAGATATGTGCACAACAACTCCCTGCGGCCATATACTCGGCCTCTGTGGTGGAGGTGGCTATTTTGTTTCTTTGAAAACCATGATATCAGCTTGCTTCCGAGAAATTGGCAAGTACCCGAGGTAGATTTCCTATCGAGCTTGCACCCTGCATGATCAGAATCTGAATAACCTGTAAGCTGCAAATTATCATCACAAGGATACCAAAGACCTAAGTTTACGGTTCCTTTGATGTATCGAAGAATTTTCTTTGCCGCTTCCAAGTGAGATTCCTTCGGATTAGCTTGATATCGCGCACACACTCCAACTGCAAAAGTGATATCAGGTCGACTCGCAGTTAGATAAAGTAATGAACCAATAATACCCCTGTACTGTGTTATGTTGGCAGGTTTTCCTTCTGGATCCGGGTCGATCTTCCCACCAGAGAGCTTCGGTATTTTGACGGGCTTGCTGTCTTTGACACCAAACTTATCGACCAGCTCGTATGCGTACTTTGTTTGGCTAATGAAGATTCCTTCATCGGACTGCTTGACCTGCAACCCTAGAAAGAAATTCATTTCCCCCATCATAGACATTTTATATTTGTCTGTCATGAGGTTACCAAATTTTTCGCATAATATGGGAGACTTAGATCCAAAAATAATGTCATCAACATAAATTTGTACTAAAAGGATATGTTCATTCACTTTGATAATGAATAGCGTTTTGTCGACTGATCCACGCTTGAATCCGGATTTGATGAGAAAGGATGATAGCGTCTCATACCAAGCTCGAGGAGCTTGCTTAAGTCCGTAGACGGCCTTGTGTAGTTTGTAGACTTTGCTCGAATCACCCTCTTCGAATCCTGGAGGCTGTTCCACATAGACTTCTTCTTCGAGAACGCCATTGAGGAACGCGCTCTTTACATCCATCTGGTAGACTTTGAATCGTTGATGGGCGGCATAAGCTAGAAACAACCTTATAGCTTCTAATCTTGCGACGGGGGCAAACGTCTCATCATAATCGATTCCTTCTTGTTGACAGTAACCCTTTGCTACCAATCGGGCTTTATTTCTGAAAACTTCTCCAGATTCGTCTCTCTTGTTTTTGTAGACCCATTTGACTCCAATGATGCCCTGATGATAAGGACGATCAACTAGAGACCATACTTCATTTCATTTGAATTCATTGAGTTCTTCTTGCATGGCTTGAATCCAGTCAGCATCACGAAGAGCTTCAATGGCATCTTTGGGTTCTATACGAGAGAGATAGCAGCTTAGTAGCGCACTTTCACCAATCGTTCTTCTTGTCCGCACTCTTTGGTTTGGGTTCCCAATAATGAGTTCTTTTGGATGATCATCGATCCATCGTCTGCTTCGTGATCTTTCTTCGTTTGAAATAATTGGATCGGGCTCATTAATAGGTTCGTCAAACTCTGGGTGAGTTGAAGGTTGATCAGTGAACACGTGCTGTTGCTCGGGTTGTTGATCAAGCTGCTGATCGGACTGAGTATTGAGCTGCTTCATTGCATCATCGAGCTGCTCGATTTGAGATGTAAGGTCGTTAACAGCATCAGTCTGGGGAACTGAGAATGGGGGATCAGCCTGGTTGTTAATTCCGGCTGATGTATTACAGTCCGATGTAGGAACATTACTTGCATCATTTCCCCCTTGCTGTGTGACCTTCGGATCAGATTGATCCTCTTCCTCTAGATCAGTTGGAGTCCATACTAGCAGGTCGTCGATGGGGGAGTTGGACGATCTGTTAGTATCGGAATGATCTAGACCTGTACTTAACTCTCTGTACAGACAAGTAGATTCATCAAACACAACATGAGGTGTTACCTCCACAACTAGGGTTTTCTTATTAAAAACTCTATAAGCTTTGCTAACCTCCGAATATCCTAAAAATACTCCTGGATCGGCCTTGCTATCAAAAGTTTTTAATTGAGATTTCCCATTGTTATGGATGTAACACAAGCATCCTGTTGCTCCCGGTTTGTTATAGGAAAAATACGTAGAGGGGGGGGGGGGGGGGTGAATACGTATTTTGAAGTTTTTCAACTTCAAATTCCTTAACTCAGAGTATGAAGTAAAGTGCTCGTAGAAATACTGAGACCTAGCCGAGGGCTAGATCTAAAGCAATCAAGATTCTCTTGACCTAAGCTTCAAGCTTGATCAAGAGTGAGACTTTACTCATTTTGCGGAATTCGGTGAGCTATTATCTTTTCCTAAGTAATTAAAAATTTCCAGATTATGTTTGTTTAGATGCACATGCAATGGATAATCAAGTAAGAAAAGAGATTAGGGTTAGAGAGATACGACACAGGGATTATAGTGGTTCGGAGATAAAGCTCCTACGTCCACTTTGTTGCACACGGCAACTGTTCTCTTCACTCAAGAACTTGAAGGTTACGGGTCCTTCAAAAACCTGGTCGAGATCGGGCTTCACTCGCCTGGATCCAACGACAGACGTAGTGATTGCGGGTTCACTACACAGACCTAACCTGGACTGGAAGCTTCACTTGCTTCAGTCCAAACAACAGACAGGGAGATTGCGGGCTCTCCTTACAGCCTAGTTTCGATCGAGCTTCACACAAACGATGTAGGTGCAAGCTTGGATCTAAACTCTATGATCGAGGCTTCTTCAATCGATGAAAGAAGGGCCTTGGATCGAGACAACCTAACGAAGACGAACTCAAAAACCTAACAACAGATTTAGGGTTTTTGGTTACGACGACACACTATGAAGAGCTCTTTACAGTGAGTGCAAAGATGGCTAGAGCTCTTCTTCTAAGCTTGGATATGGTATGGGCTTAGACTCTAAGTGTGAAGGTTGTGAAGACGAGTTCCGATGAACTGGAAACTCGGAGAACACTTGGAAACAAAGACTCGAAGATTGCTAGAAAGCTGGGAGTATTTGTTTGCAGTAGGCTCGAATGCTCAGGAAGTGTTCTACTTCTCTTCGTCTTCATCCTTCACTATTTATAGGCGGAGGGATGCCAAGATCCGTTGCTTGGTTGGTGGCTTTGTCCCTCCTCCTCTCGACAGTACTTGCACAGGCTGGCTGCTTTTCAGACGCGCAGTTTTGGATTTTTGCCGGAAATGGCTAAGTTCCAATTTCAACAGTAACTGGAGCGACCCAGTACTGTTGCGGCGCCCTGTCGGCCTGGCAGTCAACTCCGCTGCTCCTCTCCGCGTTCGACACGTGGAGATCTCGTAATAAATGCGGAGATCTCCAGTTGACTGGAGTTCAAATTCGGAGCGGGAATTGTGCTGTCGCTTTCTGGTAGGTAGTGGCTCGCTTCGCTTTGAAGTTGTAGCGTCCGCTTTAGTTGAGTCACTTCGTAGTCATTCTGTAGTGAGTCGCTTTGGGAAATAAAGTTCCCTACTGACTAGAGTTGACTTGCTTTGACTTTGAACTGTAGCGCTCGCTTCGCTTTGCTTTGGCAGACTCGCTTTGAATCTACTGTAGCGCTCGCATCGCTACACTATTCTTCGGCACGCTTCACTTCAGCTTGCTAGACTTGCTTCGCTTCGGAAAACACACTCAAGCGAGTGGCCTTCACTTGAACTTTTGAAGCCTATAATCTAAGCAAAATAAAGAGCCATCCTAACAGAGTAGGCTTAGAAAAATTCTAACCTATTAACTACATCAAAATGGGTCGCTTGGGAACAGAACGCTTTGGGGTTTTGGGATCAAATCAAAACAATGAAGTGTCCCTTATAGGTTCCCCCTTAACATGTTGTTCTTAACAATTCCCAACACATCCAAAAGATTTAAAATACTTTAACCAGGGGAGCTTGTTGTTCCACAGCTCATAAGGAGTCTTTCCATGTCGGGTAGTGATGATCGACCTGTTTTGGGTATAGCAGGCTGTGTTAACGGCCTCTGCCCAAAACTTCTTTGGAAGATTGGTTTCGTCCAACATGGTACGAGCTGCTTCCTTCAGCGACCTGTTACGGCGCTCCACTACGCCGTTTTGTTGAGGTGTACGAGCTGCTGAGGTTTGATGATGAATTCCACTCTTAGTGCAATATTCTTCGATCATTGCATTGATAAATTCTGTGCCTCGATCGGATCGAATGGAGATGATGGATTTCTCCTTTTGATTGCACAGTTTGCTCAGCAACGCGGGTAGCTTCTCCAAAGTCTCCTTCTTTTTGTACATGAAAATAACCCACGTAAATCTAAAATAGTCATCTATAATAACGAGAGCGTATTTTCTACCGTTTATACTCAAGGGAGTGACTGGACCAAAGAGGTCGAGATGAAGAAGCTCAAGAATTCGATTTGAAGCTTGTGCTGTCACACTTGGAAAGGATGATCTTGTTTGCTTTCCAGCTTGACAGGCTTTGCAAATGTGATCACGATCGAAGACTTGATCTGGCAGGTCGTTCACCAGTTTGTTGCGTGCGAGCTTGTTGATGGCCTTGAAGTTAAAATGACTCAGCCTCTTGTGCCATAACCAGCTTGTCTCGGAATCAGCCTTTGTGATCAGGCAGGTCTCTATCCCATCAGTCCATTGAACTATGTAGAGTTTATCCTGCAAAATTCCGGTAAGAAGTATTTCTCCTTCCTCAGTTCTCACGAGACATTTGTTAGCGGTGAATTCTACTCGTTTACCATTCAAGCAGAATTGCGACACAGAGAATAAATTATGATTAAGACCTTCAACATACGAGACATTAGAAATAGTTGTTTTTCCAACTTTTAGATCGCCCTGGCCTCGTGTGTGACCCTTCGAGTTTCCTCCAAAGGTTACAAGTGGCCCGTCTCGTTCTTGATAATTTGATAGTAGCGTTTTGTCACACGTCATGTGCTTGGAGCATCCACTATCAATGATCCATACAGCTCCACGAGCTGCTTGGCTCCTTCTTTGAGCCTTCCAGACCTGCAATTAATTAAACTTAGCAACCCATTTGAGATTGGGTGCTACATCGGTTGCAGGAACGACCTTTGGGACCCAGATTTGTTTCGCCGGTCTGCTTCTATCCGAGGCTGAGGACGAGGCAGTGGCGGTCTTGGGCTTGGGAGCCTTGGATCTCTTTGAGCGAGGGCGACGAGGCTGACAATAATGCTCTTCATGAAAACCAGGTTGATACTGCCAGTCTTGAAAGTTTGACTGTTGTGGATAGTGGCAGTAACACCCTTGTTGAGCCGGGTAGAAGAACTGAGGGTGATACGGCCTTTGATAGTACTGGCCTTCGTAACGCCCTTGATGAACAGCCTGCTTTTGATGAGTAGGGGCAGGTCGACGATGCTGGGCAGGTCGACTCACTTTCTTTTGAGGAACAGGTTGTTCCTTCTTATGTAGATCGGTCTTCTTGTGTTGCTTTTAAAAGAATGGCTTGGGGCTGTCGAACTGGATTCTTCAGCTTGACCATCTTATCTGGTAGAGCTTGATGAGCTTTTCGGATATTCTTTGATTTTGACTGCGCCTTCACGAACTTGATCTCGCAGTCTTTATCCTTGATTTCCTTGGATTTTCCACTAAATCCAATACCAGAGTGATCGTGTGGATTGCGTTGCATGGATTGGACCTCTTCCAATTTCTTTCCGCTTTTCTTCAACTGACTCAAGGTGAGTTGAAGCTTTCCTTCTTTTTCCACGAGGAGTTCGTGTCGAATAACCAAGTCAGCCAACTTTGATGTAAGGCTGTGAATTTTGGCATTTTTGATTTTGAGGGACTCGTCCTTCTCGAGCGCCCTGGTATCGAACTCCTTTACTCGGAAAGTCAATTCTTCAATTTTTGACTTTAGGGCTTCGATCTCCCTTTCCTTTTCTTCATCATAGGGAGTGAATGTTCCTTCTAATGCTAGCTTGTATTCTTCATTCTTGTTCATCAGCTCAGCATTATCTTCAACGACCTCTTTGAGTGTAACCACGAGATCGGCATAATCATCGAGCTGTTTCTTGATTTCTTCCCAAGACACAGCCTCGGATAGTTCTTCACCTTCTTCTGCACATTCATCGTCAGAGAAAGAAAGTGAAATAGGTTGAGGAACTACCTTTGAAGATCCCTCGGTTTGTTGGTGTTCTCCAACAAAACATTCTTCATCATCACTTTCGTCGGAAGCGATGTATCCCTCGTCATCACTTGACGAGCTGTCTAAGAGGTGAGCCTCCTTTGATTCTTCGGCGATCATGGCAGCTCGTTGATCCTTGAGCTTCTTATCGTGCTTTGCACGGAGCTCGTCTCTCTCGGCCTTCGTCAGATCAGGACAATCGGTCTTATAGTGACCCGGCCTGCCACAACCAAAACAACCACCCTCGGGTGTGTTAGAAGAATTGAAGGTTGAGGGTTTACCTTCTCCCTTTTTGTCAGGGCGGTCGTGGTTGCGGTTTGAGAAATTTCGCTTGTTGTCACGGTAGAATTTCTTGTATTTGACAACTTTTCCTAGGAGCTTCTCATTTCTCCTAGTAGCGAGTGCATAGTCGAGAGTCATCTTCTCGAACTTTTTGACGATGGATTCGTCAATCGAGCTTGGGGTAGCAACAGAGGCTGACTCGGCCTTGAAGGCTACCTCCTTGTCATTCTTGTCATCGGCCTTCTTGCTGGTGGAAGGCTGTGCTGACCCGTGGATGCGGATCATCTCATATTCATTTCCGACAAGAATGTCGAAAAGATCTTTAGTGGTGAGAGAGTTGAAGTCGGAACGGGCTGGATGCATGGCGGTGTATACATGCCAGTTTGCGGGTAGAGCACGCATCACATAAAAATTTTTCTCGCGCTGTGTATATTTGTGAGGGTTGATTGCAGCGATCTCGAGAATTATTTCGGTGAAGCGAATCTTCATTGCTTCTATGGTTTCACCCGAAATCATCTTGAAGTCATCGAACTTGCTGCACGCCATGGACAGCTTGTTCTCCTTCATCTCTTCTGAACCCAGGCTGATGGACCGGAGGGTGTCCCACATTTCTTTGGCAGTCTCAAGATTTCGGATCTTGGCAAGATAGACGCCCTTTACAGTGCTAGAGATGAGTCCCTTTGCATAATCATCGAGGCTGGCCTCCTTCCTTTCCTCGGTTGTGTACTCGCGAGGATTTTTGAGGATCTTCTCGTATGTGGCCTCCCCGGGGGACGTTCCTTCAATGATGATCTTCGCTGCATAAATGGGAGAGGGGCCATTTTCGATGATCCCCCACATGAGGACGTGATGTGCCGACACATCTTGATTCTGAAGCTCCAGTCTTCATAGCCTTGTATGGAGAAATCTTCACAAACCCTGAGAAGAGAAGCCTCCATTGCAAATAATATGATATGTATGAATGAAAAGATTTTTTCAAATGGATCGGTTCAAAATGACCAAAAGCTTGATAAAAACTTTTAGTATACAAAGCAGCAGTCAAAAGAACCACTGCTCTGATACCACTTGTTGGTCCCGGAAAAGAGTAATTGGTGTATGGGGGGGGGGGGGGGGGGAATACACCAATAGCCAACCGTTTTTGACGTTTTTGAAAAACAGGTCGATAAAGAGGTCGACTGTCAAGGTCGATCCTATCAGAGACAGATTGATCTATCAAGCTCGTTAGATAACAAGCTTGATTTATCAAACTGTCCTTATGCGGAAGATGGAGGTTGATTAACTCTTTGAAAAATCTAAGGTCGATAAGCAAATGAAGGTTGTTTCGTGAAATGCAGGTTGATGCTTGTCAGATTGATAAAATAAGGAAGAGCGATAAATAAAGAGAGAGAGAGAGAGAGAGAGACACCGCAATTTAGTGTGGTTCGGAGAAACCCAGCTCCTACGTCCACGTCAGGTCGACTCGACCTGAGAATCCCTTTACCTTCGGATCCATCTTCTCTCTTATTTATACTGACTGAGTATCAGTTCTAAATACACTCTAACTTGAATATATCTAGACACGAGTTTTGGGTCGTGACCCTTACAACCTTTCGTACAAAAGCGTACAAGCAACCTTTCACTTACTACAGAGCTTGACTAACTCTATAATGGTGAAAACCACAAAACAAACTTTCTAACTTCGAACGAGTCAGAGAAGAAGTTGTTGAATCAACGACAAGCAGCAGTGATCGCTTCGTCGTTGGGGTCTTTATCGGAGTCTAAAATCTCTATTCGTCAAGTGTTTGGGAAACTAATGGAATTTCGAACACTTGAAAAGATATGAACTTTGAGAGAGATTTTGGCAGAGTATTTGCGTTGATAGCTTGAGTTTCCCATGCTTGAATCCGATAATGGCTTGAAGTATTTATAGGTAGGTAGTTTTTGAAAACTAGCCGTTGGAGTCTGGATGATGTGGCACTAGCCGTTGGGGCGTGACTCACTTCTAGCCGTTGGGAAGTTTCGTCCTTGCTGGCATACCACGTGGCAAGGATCAGGTCGTGTTGTTCCATGAAGGTGGATCAACGACCTTGATATGATAATCCAGCTCTTGAAATCTTCCAAGTCAAGGCAGGCTGGAAGCTTGATAAGGAAGGTCGATAGACAGCTAGATATAACAGCTCGATCCGAATGAGGCAGGTCGATAAACAACCTTTCTCTTACAGAGTGGATCAAACTTGTATTTAAACTTTAGAGAGCATCGACCTGCACTAACAGGTAGCAGGTCGATCTATCGGCCTTGACCCTAAACAAGTGAAAATATGCCTAAGTGTGGTTTCGAAGAACATCATCAAAATCAAACTGCAAGGGGTTCCCAACACATCACCTACCGCGGCACGGAATACTACAAGGTCTTTAAACTACTAGAGGCCTTCTCAAAGGAAGATCTAATCAAGATGGAGGGAAAGCTCCTGGACTTCATCGGTGAGAATGGCTTCCATGCATTTCTCACCGGAACCAGCTTCTGGGATAAGCTGGATGCCAAAGTGAAGCGTGCCTATCCGGACGCTACAGTCCCCGAGCGCGTCCCGACCATCCACGAGCGGAGATTGATGAGGGAGCACGCGGAGGAGGTGGAGGTAAAGGATGCGGAGATCTTGAGCCTGCAAAACGAGATCACAAGGAAGGAGGTGGAGATGGAGAAGAGGATTGAGGAGGTCAAGAGTCTTCGTGAAGACTTTGATAAAAAGAAGGGAGATCTGGAGGGAAAGGTGGAGGAGAAGGAAAGGCTATTAGAAGAGAAGGAGAAAGCTTTGGAGGAGAAATCAAAGCTGGTCGGAGACCAAGAGAAGACCATTGCTGAACTCAAGCAGCTGCTTGATGCAGAGAGAAGCAGGCTGAAAGACTTGACCAGCAGGATGGTCAATCTGGAGAAGGAGAAGAGTGCTCTGATCGCAAATCACAAGGAAGAGATGGAAAAAGTCTCTAAATATGTTGAAAAGATGATTAGAGCAGTGGAAGATAAGGATGGAGAAATGGTCATGATGAATTGTCGACTGTCTCGTGCTGCAATTCAAATAGCTGCTCAAGCCGAAGAGATTGACTCAGTCAATCTGAAGAAAGCAGAACTAGATGAGCAGATTAGTCAAGCACAGAAGAATGCCAGTGAGTTGACAGGCAAAATCATCGAAGCTGCCCAGCTTCGCGTAACTCTCAACCTGCAAAGGCTGAGCTTAAAGCTTCTCAGGACTTCCTAAATCTCACGATTGAGGAGGAGTGCAAGGACATTCGCGTGGAAATCGAAGCGGAGCTGGAGGCTCGCTTCAGAAATATGGAATCGCTTGAGAGGCTGATGGCCTCGGTCAGAGAAAGAGAGAAACAGTGTGAGTATCTGCTCGAGGAGATCAGTGTCAAAACAGCCGAACTTATGCTCTCCCAGGAGCATACTTTCGCAGGGAAGACCGAGCAGATGCTGCATGCTGTATTCAATGCAGTTAATAATCTTCACCAGTCTCTTACTGGAAAGATAATCACACCAACCCCCGGCAGTGATGATGCCAAAAAGGGGGAAGGTATTGTGCAGAAAAGAGTTGAGACTCTGGAGCTACAAGGTGGAGTTGGTGGTAGTGGAGAAGAAAGGAGGTTGGAGATTGAAGGAGGTAGTGGAATGGAGAAGGAGTTAGAAGAGGAAATGGATGATGAAGCGAGGGCGAAGCGAGCAAAGAAGGGCAAAGAAAAGCTAACTGGAGAAGAACTTGCCAAACTTGCTAAAGAGCCCAGCAGGCCAAATGAAGAGAAAATTCTTGGCTCTTCGATTGCAGCTCACCCTCCTGTGGTTGTGCTCACCAAGGAGCAAAGGGAGGAGCAAATCCGTCGAGATGAAGCTCTAGCTCGCGACATGGAGACGCAATTCGATATGAAGGCTCTTGCCCAGTTCCAAGCACCCGCTTCACCTCTGGCCGCTTCAACTCTTGCATTAATCTCTGATCTTACAGGAGCTACTTCTTCGACTGCTGGAGCCACTTCATCCAGTAAAGCCATTACTCCAAGTGCCTCCGCAGTCATTCCTCCTAAAGAAGCTGAAAAGAAGAAGAAGGAAGAAATGCCTCCACCACCAGCACCAAAACAAGCCTTGAAGCGAACGGCCCCCGAAGCTAGAGACGATGATCCTGAGGCCAAGCGCCGAAAGATCAAGCAAACGATCGCTTCAAGAACTAGTGAGATGGAGAGGAGAAGGAAGCGAGGAGAAAAGAAGAAGGAGGAAGCTAAGAAAGAGAAGAGACTCAATGAAAGGCGTATACAGATTATCGAGGGATGGATCGAGGAACACTTCGATGAAGTGAGACTCATCCAGACCGCTCTTACTCGAAGCGCCTTCATTCCGTTTCTGCCTGAAGAATCGGAAGCTTGTGTGAAGCAAGCCTGGATAGACGCTTGCAATGTGACCACTACGGATATGATCGAGTCCGGTCGCTACCTGCGCAGAGAGGAGCAACAATATATCCGGAGGCGACTGTCTGATATGCTCCCGAAGTGGAACACAGAGCTAAGTGCCAAGTTCAATGCTGTCATAGCTCAGATGTCCAGCCGATCTGAAGAGGAGTTGGTTGTGCGCAGGAATGAGCATCCTGATGCCCGAGAGATCGAGCAGTTCATCCCTGATGATTTACTTGAGCGGTGGCTATACTACAAGGACAAATTCATCAAAGCATATTACAATTGGGAGGTAGTGCCACTGTAGACTCAATGCTCAAGGATCAGCGCGCTCAGCAACTTTCTAAGTGCCTATGATGAGAAGTTCAGGCGGAAAGTCTTCTCTCTTGCAGAACTTGCAGAGCCAATGCCTCTAATCATCAAGGTGCCAGCTAAGAAGGACTTCCCCATGCCCTTCCTACCCGGCACAAGTGTCCCAGACCGCAGCATCATCGATGCAGAAGTTGATGAAGCCTTCAAACTCGAAGAAACTTGGAGGAGGCCAAGTATTCACAATGTTGGAACATTGGAAGTGAAGGTCTTCAGTGCATATACTGTTCCTGAAGAGATGATCGCGAAGGACTTGGAGGCAGAGGAAAAGGAGAAGGAAGTGGAGGTGACGGAGAAGAGGAAGGAAGACAAGGATGAAGCTGCATGAAACCTTTGAGTTTCAAGCTTCTTATTTTGTGAACTGATGTTCAATCTATCCCATTTTAAATTTCTGTCTCTCATGTGTTATTTACTAGCTTTGTGGATATTTTATCCTTATGCTACAAAACTCATATAACTTAACCGAAAAAAAAGGGGAAGAGAACCTAAAAGAAAATATTCAAACGAACATGCAAAGGAAGCATTCGCTTGAAGTTCCTTCCACGGTTAGGTAGGCTAAATTTAGTCTAAGAGTTTGTTTTGGGTTTTGGCATCATCAAAAAGGGGGAAATTGTTGGGAATTGTTGTTAAGGGGGAACCTATAAGGGACATTTATTTGTTTTGATTTGATCCCAAAACCCCAAAGCGTTCTGTTCCCAAGCAACCCATTTTTGATATAGATAATAGGTTAGAATTTTTCTAAGCCTACTCTGTTAGGATGGCTTGTTGGTCCCGGGAAAGAGTAATTGGTGTATGGGGGGGGGGGGGGGGGGAATACACCAATAACCAACAGGTTTTTGACTTTTATAAAATCAGGTCGATCTGCAGGTCGATTGTCAAGGTCGACCTTATCAGAGGCAGTTTGATCTATCAAGCTCGTATGGTATCAAGCTTGATTTATCAAACTGTTGTTAATGCGGAAGTTGGAGGAGGTTGATTACTCTTTGAAAAATCTTAAGGCTGGTGAACGGTAGCAGGTTGATGCAGATATGCAGGTTGATGCTAGTCAGTTTGATAACAAAATATAAGGGCGATAAATAGAGAGAGAGAGAGAGAGAGAGAGAGAGAGAGAGAGAGAGAGAGAGAGACACCGCGATTTAGCGTGGTTCGGAGAAACCCTCCTACGTCCACGTCAGGTCGACTCGACCTGAGAATCCCTTTACCTTTGGATTCAACCTCTCTCTTACTTATACTGACTGAGTATCAGTTCTAGATACAATCTAACCTGAAAATATCTAGACACGAGTTTTGGGTCGTGACCCTTACAACCTTCGTACTGAAACGTACAAACAACCTTACACTTTTACAGAGCTTGACTAACTCTATAATGGCGAAAATAAAAACAAGCTTTCTAACTTCGAACAAGTCGGAGAAGAAGTTGTTGAACAATCGACAAGCAGCAGTGAACGCTTCGTCGTTGTGGTGTTTATCGGAATCGGAAACCTCTCTTCATCAAGTGTTTGGGAAACTAATCGGATTTCGAACACTTGAATGGATATGAACTTTGAGAGAGATTTGGGCAGAGATATGGCGTTGATAGCTTGTGTTTCCCGTGCTTGAATCCGATAATGGCTGAAGTATTTATATGCAGTTTTGAAAAACTAGCCGTTGGAGTCAGGCTGACGTGGCACTAGCCGTTGGAAGCTGACTCACTTCTAGCCGTTGGGAATATTCGTCCTTGCTGGCACTCGACGTGGCAAGGATCAGGTCGAGACGCTCCATGAAGGCGGAGCATCGACCTTGATTGATAATCCAGCTCTTGAAGTCTTCTAAGTCAAAGCGGGCTGGAAGCTTGATAAGGAAGGTCGATAGACAGGCTGATGATCCAGCTCGATCCAATTGAGGCAGGTCGATACATCGACCTTTCTCTTACAGGGTGGATCGAACTTGATTCTAAACATTAGAGGGCATCGACCTGCACTAACAGGTAGCAGGTCGATCTGTCGGCCTTGACCCTAAACAAGTAAAATATGCCTAAGTGTGGTTGCGAAAAAAAACATCATCAAAATCAAACTGCAAGGGGTTCCCAACAATTTCCCCCTTTTTGATGATGTCGAAACCAAACACTTTACAAATAATTCCTAAGATATAAGACACTGAAAGATGGTATCAGAGCTTGATAATTTTTAATCATGAAGATTGATAAGGAATTATAAGAAGGCAGATAATGACATAAATAAATAAAGCAGTAAAGGCAGATGCCTGGACAAAGAGATATTGTCGTCAGGACGAAAGATGATTTTTGCTTCATTAAGCTCGATAGCAGAATACATAGAGACTTTACAACAGGCTAAGAGCATAAATGAATAACAAAAAGAATACAAAATCATCTAACTACATCTGCTGGATCTTGGCTCGGGCTGCTATTCTCTCTTCCTGGACCTGCTCCCTCGACTTCGACTGCATACTTGCATAAATTCCATCCCGGATTCGGCGGAAGTCGGGATCGGAATTTGACACATTTACGCCCAGGCCGATGGCGGTCTGTGCGATGTATTGGTCGACCCGGGAGTAATCCAAATACCCCGAATCACCAAGAAACAAGGGCGTGAAATATTGCTTTGCAGGGGCCCTTATCATCAAACCGGCCTCTGCAGCTTTCTTCCGAAGCTCACCAATGAAATCTTGGTAAGGGAATTTAAGCATGTAAGCTGCATAGGCTTGATCGGCATCGGCAGGAAGTGAGGGGTCCTGGATCCAGTAATGCAGGAGGATGAAGCAGCTGTTAAGCTCCCGCAGCAGGTTGTTCTGAGATTCGTCGAGCCATTCAACGACCTGCTGCTGAACTCCAGCATTCAAAACAAGGGCGGACTGGCTGATCCAGTCCAACTCCCTCTTCCTCCTAGCTTCAGCAGCCCGGCGTTCGGCCTTGAAACGCCGCTGCTCTTCTGGATTTGCGGCCTGCTCCGGCGTTGCACCAGCCAGAGTCATAGCAGTAATTAGCTCGGCCTCGGCAGCCAATCGAGCTTTGGCGGCGGCAGCCTCGGCAGCACCGAGAAGAGAAATTGGATCGTCCTGGGAGGCAACGGCCTTGGAGGCAACGACCTTGGAGGAGACAGCCTGGGCAGGCTTCTTTTGAGGAGGCGGAGGAGGAGGAGCCACGGAAGTTGAAGGAGTTTTGGATTTTGAGGTCTTCTTCTTCTTCGCGGCGGCGGCGGCTCTTTCTTCTTCCCCCTTTTCGACATCATCAGAAAGGGCTTTGATGAGGGAAAGAAGAGTCGCATCCTCCTCCTGCAGCTTTGTCACGGCATCCTTCAACTCCTGTTGACCATTGAGAAGGGAGGAGATGGTGCCGTGAATGGCATTGATTTGGTCATTGGAGGTCGATGCCGAGTTGGAGACTGAAGAAGTCAGATTGGATACTCGCTCATCGACCTTGGCCAAATCTTCCAAAACTTCCCCGATCTGGTCGCGGGTCGCCATATTGAGTTCCTCGAGCTGGCCAGGCAGGAGCTTGTCAGTATATTCCTTCAAAAGCCTCACTGCAAAGTCAGTGACACGCTCCCTGGCAGCTTCATCGGCCTGGATCTTGGCATCTTTGACAATATCGACCCGGGCCTCAGCTACGGCCTGTTTGATCTGCTCGGGAAGGCTGGTGATGATGGACTCGAGCTTGGCAGAGATTGTATCGAGCACCACATCCACATCAGCCTTTGAAATTTGAGAAGTTGGAGCAGCAGCTTTAAGAAGCTGATCACCACCCTCATTCCTGGATGGCGAATGTTCCGGAGTTTGAATCAACTCAAACTCGTCTCCAGCTTCTGCGGCGGAATTGTAGAGAGCACGAGAGTTGATGTAGAGGGGGCGAAGGTCGATGCCCAGAACTTTGGCCTCGACCTTCATGCGGCGCAGCACAAGAGATCGAAAATTCGAGGCCGCATCCCCCACATTGAAGAATCCAAACTCCGCTTCCAGCGCCAACTCCTCGACCTTCAGGTCGTTGAGAGTAACGACCTGCAGCAGGGCCTCGAATACGTAATAATAACTCGACTTACAATCCAGATAGAACTGGAGGCGAGTGGCGAGGTCGAGGGACTTGGGGAGTTGTACTATCCCTGGCATCAGGTCGATGACCTTCAGCTTGGCCTCGGCCTTCAAGGCAGCGACCTGGGAGTGAGCGGCAGACATCGGCTGCTCAGAGAATGGCTGGATCGGCAGCACGACGTCCTCCTCTACGGGCACGTTCCGAATAGGGGAAGACATAGAGTCTTCAGCAGTGAGATCCTGGATCTCGACAGATCCAGCTCGCTGGACTGGGGGGGACCTCACTGGAGAGGCAGCAACGACCTGCTGAGAGGATGCAGGGCGTTGCTGCGAGGCGGACGGCTCGGCGGCGGAACGGACTGGAGATGGAGTCCGTTCGGCTGAGAGAGAGGGCGATGAGACGGGCGAAGGCTCCCTGCGAGGTGCAGATTCCTCGGTTATGGGGAGAATCCTGTGAAGCGGCCTGGGCGGATCACCGGATGTCGACTGCGTCCTCCGTGGAGGAGTCTTCATAGGAAGAGTCTTCTTGGCAGGGCGAGAGGGGACCAGGTCGACATCGGCCTTCCTCTTCTTTTGAGCAGGTCGAGGTGGAATCCTCCAACCGACCTTGGATTCGCCGCATTTGGCAAGATGCACCCTGACATTGTCTGGGGAGTTGTAATAAATCTGCGGCACCACCCCAATCGCCATCTCCAGCTGGTGGAGATCCTTCGGAATAAACAGAGGGGGGAAGGCCTCCTCATTGGACCATTTCCTATGCTTGAAGAAGGAAATGATAATGCAGGTGGCCTTCGACCCAAGACAAAGCGGTTTATTATTGTGGAGAGATACCTTCACAACGGCCTCTCCCTCCCGTCTCGAGGATGATCTGCCTGGCTTCATCCCACAGCAGGGAGACCATTAACTTGGCCCAACAGATGGGCAGGTCGAGGATTACGGCCGTCAAAATTTGAAATTTGAACGGAGTGACCTGGTCATAATTCCCGATGTGCCCTAGAAGGCACTTCTGCACGAAGTCCATCAGGAGGCGGTATTTGGGACGGAGCTCGTTCCTTTTGAAGGCTACTGGAACATACTGCCTCTGCTCGATCAGCACTCGATCTGCAACCTACTGCAGATGATCTCGAGAAATCTCCGAGAGCTGCAACGTCCCACCATCCTCAATGCCGAAAGCACCCTTCACGGCGTCAAGAACGTTGATGGTGTGCATAACATTCTGGGTTCCGAGGGAGACGGTGTGGGAGGACACGGAATCGCCCTCGTTCCAGTTGTAGAAAAAGGCAGCTACAAACTTTGGAAGACTCTTCGCCGGCCGGGTGGAGATGATTTGATAGAAAGAAGAGCACTTCTCCACTAAGCCGAACATAGAGTCAAGATCACGAAAACCGAAGTTTTCGCGCACCATATAGGGCTCGTATTTGATGCGAGCCTTCAAGAAATCCTCGATTTCTGACCACTGCATTTCTTTTCGACCGGAGGTTGAAACCTTTTCTGCCATTGTTGTTTTTCTGCAAGTTTTTTCGAGAAGTTAGAAAATAAGAAAACAGTGAAGAACTTGACAGAAAATTAAAACGTAAATGGTGAAAAGAACACAAACCACGGCGAGTGATTCGATGCAGAGAGTGAAAGAGCAGAAAAGCGAAGAACACGACGGCGGCAGTTTAGATTTTGCAGAGAGTGAAAATTAGGTTTTGCGAAGAAGTATGAAAAAGGTAAGTAAGTTTTTGTGAAGAACTGCATGATATATATAGGAAATCGAACGGTTGAGATCGTTCGAATTTGAAAGGGTTTATGTTTTCCCTCTTACCCACGTCCACACGATTGAAGCGCGTAGAATGTGAGGCGTTTCACATCCGCGCGTGAGGTAAGGAAACGTGCGAAAATGTGGCGCTTTTTAAAAAAAGTGGCAGGGAATTAAATGCAATCTCGGTTAATGTGTCAATATTTGACACTTGACTGGATGTTTTACAAAAATGGTAATCATTACCCCTTTTTCCTCATTTTCTGCAAATTATCAGATCCTTAAATAATGAAACACATTGAGAAATAAATAACATTAATAAATGAAGAAATCAATGCGTATTAAAGAAGTTATAAGACAAAAGGGTGATACTGCCCTTTTGATTCTTCCTTCATAAATGCAGTTGTATTCAGGTTGATAATGGCCTGTTGATATCGGCCTTGTGGCATAGAACGGCCTGTCGAAGTTGACACTGCCTGGAAATATATCGGCCTGTCGAAGGTGACGACCTGGGGAAGACATCGGCCTGGCGAAATAAATGCCCTGGACATGAGATATCGGCCTAGCGAGATAAACGACCTGGACTTATAATATCGGCCTTTGTTCCCCCTAAAATGATGGATCATTTTGGCCAAGTGTTCCCCCTCAATTGAGGAACACAGGTCGATCTGTTGAATAGCCGACGGCCTGTTGATGGACACGGTCTGTTGACGGACACAGTCTGTCGACAGATACGGCCTGTTGACAGACACAGCCTGTCCAAATGGTAACGGCCTGTTGTGAGTTGACGGCCTGTTCTTCCTTAATATCTGCCTGTTTGTAAAGAGACGGCCTGCTTGTTGGTCCCGATTGTTGGTCCCATACAAGCTTTTGAAAGATGTGGCAGGCTGATGAGGAGATAACGGCCTGTAGGCTTACGATCGGCCTGATGACTCAACATTCAATAACCCTAGCTTTCCACATAGCATTTTGAATCTTTCTTCGGCTAGAGGTTTGGTTAGAATATCAGCTCGTTGAATGTCAGTGTGTATCTTCTCAATAACCACGTTCTTCTTTTCCACGTGATCACGAATAAAGTGATGTCGAATATCCACGTGCTTGCATCTTGAATGAAGAACTGGGTTTTGAGTAATGGCGATGGCACTCGAGCTGTCGCAGAATATTGGCACTTCACTAACTTCAACTTCATAATCCTTAAGTTGTTGTTTGATCCACAAGATTTGTGCACAACAACTTCCTGCGGCCATGTACTCGGCCTCTGTGGTGGAGGTGGCTACTGAAGTTTGTTTCTTTGAAAACCACGAAATCAGCTTGTTTCCGAGAAAATGGCAAGTACCCGAGGTAGATTTCCTATCGAGCTTGCACCCTGCATGATCAGAATCTGAATAACCTGTAAGCTGCAAATTATCATCACAAGGATACCAAAGACCTAGATTTGTGGTTCCTTTGATGTATCGAAGAATTTTCTTTGCTGCTTCCAAGTGTGATTCCTTCGGATTAGCTTGAAATCGAGCACACACTCCAACTGCAAAAGTGATGTCAGGTCGACTAGCAGTTAGATAAAGTAATGAACCAATTGTACCCCTGTACTGTGTTATGTTGGCTGGTTTTCCTTCGGGATCCGGGTCGATCTTCCCACCAGAGAGCATCGGTATTTTGACAGGCTTGCTGTCTTTGACACCAAACTTGTCGACCAGCTCGTGTGCGTACTTTGTTTGGCTAATGAAGATTCCTTCATCGGACTGCTTGACCTGCAACCCTAAAAAGAAATTCATTTCCCCCATCATAGACATTTTATATTTTTCGGTCATGAGGTTACCAAATTTTTCGCACAAAATGGGAGATTTAGATCAGAAAATGATATCATCAACATAAATTTGTACTAAAAGGATATGTTCATTCACTTTGATAGTGAATAGCGTCTTGTCGACTGAACCACGCTTGAATCCTGATTCGATGAGGAAGGATGATAGCGTCTCATACCAAGCTCGAGGAGCTTGCTTAAGTCCGTATACGGCCTTGTGCAATTTGTAGACTTTGCTTGAATCACCCTCCTCGAATCCAGGAGGCTGTTCCACATAGACTTCCTCTTCGAGAACGCCATTGAGGAACGCACTTTTAACATCCATCTGGTAGACTTTGAATCGTTGATGAGCGGCATAAGCTAGAAACAGCCTTATAGCTTCTAATCTTGCAACGGGGGCAAACGTCTCATCATAGTCGATTCCTTCTTGTTGACAGTAACCCTTTGCAACCAATCGGGCTTTATTTCTGACAACTTCTCCAGATTCATCTCTCTTGTTCTTATAAACCCATTTGACTCCAATGACACCTTGATGACAAGGACGATCAACTAGAGACCATACTTCATTTCTTTTGAATTCATTGAGTTCTTCTTGCATGGCTTGAATCCAGTCAGCATCTTGAAGAGCTTCAATGGCATCTTTGGGTTCTATGCGGGAGAGATAGCAACTTAATAGCGCACTTTCACCAATCGTCCTTCTGGTTCGCACTCCTTGGGTTGGGTTCCCAACAATGAGTTCTTTTGGATGAGCGTCGATCCAACGTCTGCGTCGAGCTCTTTCTTCATTTGAAATGATTGGCTCGGGCTCATTAATGGGTTCGTCAAACTCCGGATGAGTTGAAGGTTGATCAGTGGGCACATGCTGTTGCTCGGGCAGTTGATCGGACTGTTGATCAAGCTGTTGATCGGCCTGGATGTTGAGCTGCTCCATTATGTTATCGAGCTGCTCGACTTGGGATGTAAGGTCGTGAACAGCATCAGTCTTGGGGACTGAGGGAGGGGGATCAGCCTGGTTAAGTCCGGCTGATGTATTACAGCTCGAATTATCATTTGCATCACTTCCCCCTTGCTGTGTGACCATAGGATCAGATTGATCCTCTTCCTCCAAATCATTTGGAGTCCATACTAGCAGGTCGTCAATGGGGGAGTTAGACGGCCTGTTAGCAGCGGGCTGTTCTGTTCCTGTACTTGATTCTCTGTACAGACAAGTAGATTCATCAAACACAACATGAGGTGTTACCTCCACAACTAGGGTTTTCTTATTAAAGACTCTATAAGCTTTGCTAACCTCTGAGTATCCTAAAAATACTCCTGGATCGGCCTTGCTATCAAAAGTCTTTAATTGAGATTTCCCATTGTTATGAATGTAACACAAGCACCCAAAAGCTTTAAAGTACTTTAACCTGGGGAGCTTGTTGTTCCACAGCTCGTATGGAGTCTTTCCATGTCGGGTCGTGATGATCGACCTGTTTTGGGTGTAGCAGGCTGTGTTGACGGCCTCTGCCCAAAACTTCTTTGGAAGATTGGTTTCATCCAACATGGTACGAGCTGCTTCCTTCAGCGATCTGTTACGACGTTCCACCACGCCGTTTTGTTGAGGTGTGCGTGCAGCTGAAGTTTGATGATGAATCCCACTCTTTGTGCAATATTCTTCGATCATCGCATTGATAAATTCGGTGCCTCGATCTGATCGAATGGAGATGATGGATTTCTCCTTTTGATTGCACAGTTTGCTCAGCAACGCAGGTAGCTTCTCCAATGTCTCGTTCTTTTTGTACATGAAAATAACCCACGTGAATCTAGAATAATCATCTATAATAACGAGAGCGTATTTTCTACCGTTTATACTCAAGGGAGTGACTGGACCGAAGAGGTCGAGATGGAGAAGCTCAAGAATTCGATTTGATGTTTGTGCCGTCACGCTTGGAAAGGATGATCTTGTTTGCTTTCCAGCTTGACAGGCTCTGCAGATGTGATCACGATCGAAGACTTGATCTGGCAGGTCGTTCACCAGTTTGTTGCGTGCGAGCTTGTTGATGGCCTTGAAGTTTAAGTGACTCAACCTCTTGTGCCATAGCCAGCTTGTCTCGGAATCAGCCTTTGTGACCAGGCAGGTCTCTATCCCATCTGTCCATTGAACAATATAGAGTCTATCCTGCAAAACTCCTGTAAGAAGTGTTTCTCCTTCCTCATTTTTCACGAGACATTTGTTAGCGGTGAATTCTACTCGTTTACCACTCGAGCAGAATTGAGACACAGAGAATAGGTTATGATTAAGACCTTCAACATAAGAAACGTTAGAAATAGTTGTTTTACCAACTTTTAGATCGCCCTGGCCTCTCGTAAATCCCTTAGAATTTCCTCCAAAAGTTACAAGTGGCCCGTCTTGTTCTTGAAAGTTTGATAGTAGCGTTTTGTCACACGTCATGTGCTTTGAGCATCCACTATCAATGATCCATACAGCTCCACGAGCTGCTTGGCTCCTTCTTTGAGCCTTCCCGACCTGCAATTATTTAAACTTAGCAACCCATTTGAGATTGGGTGCTACATCGGTTGCGGGAACGGCCTTTGGGACCCAAATTTGTTTTGCCGGTCTGCTTCTATCCGAGGCTGAGGACGAGGCAGTGGCCGTTTTGGGCTTGGGAGCCTTGGATTTCTTTGAGCGAGAACGGCGAGGCTGGTAGAACTGCTCATCATGAAATCCAGATTGATACTGCCAGTCTTGATAATTAGACCGTTGAGGATAATGGCAGTTACAACCTTGATGAGCAGGGTAGAAGAACTGAGGGTGATACGGCCTTTGATAGTACTGGCCTTGGTATCGCCCTTGATGAACAGCCTGACTTTGATGATAGGGGGCAGGTCGACGTTGCTGGACAGGTCGACTCTCTTTCTTTTGAGGAATAGGCTGTCCCTTCTTTTGTTGCTTTATGAGGATGGCCTGGGGCTGTCGAACTGGATTCTTCAGCTTGACCACCTTATCAGGGAGAGCTTGATGAGCTTTCCGAACACTCTTCGATTTAGGCTGCGCTTTCACGAACGTGATCTCGCAGTTTTTGTCCTTGCTTTCCTTGGATTTTCCCTTAAATCCAATACCAGAGTGATCGCGCGGATTGCGTTGCATGGATTGGACCTCGTCTAATTTCTTTCCGCTTTTCTTCAACTGACTCAAGGTGAGTTGAAGTTTTTCTTCCTTTTTCACGAGGAGTTCGTGTCGAATTACCAAGTCAGCCAACTTTGATGTAAGGCTGTGTATTTCGGCATCTTTGGTCTTGAGGGACTCGTCCTTCTCGAGCTCCCTGGTGTCGAACTCCTTGACCCGTAAAGTCAATTCGTCAACCTTTGACTTTAGGGCTTCGATCTCCCTTTCCTTTTCTTCATCGTAGGGAGAGAATCTTTCTTCTAATGCTAGTTTGTTTTTCATTTTTGTTCATAAGCTCAGCATTATCTTCAACGACCTCTTTAAGTGTATCCACGAGATCGGCATAGTCGTTGAGCTGTTTCTTGATTTCTTCCCAAGACACAGCCTCGGATAGGTCTTCATCACCTTCTTCTGCACAATCATCGTCAGAAAAAGAAAGTGAAATGGGTTGAAGATCTACCTTTGAAGATCCCTCGTTTTGTTGGTGCTCTCCAACGAAACATTCTTCATCATCACTTTCGTCGAAAGCGATGTAACCTTCGTCATCACTTGACGAGCTATCCGAGAGGTGAGCTTCCTTTGTTTCTTCGGCAATCATTGCAGCTCATTGATCTTTGAGCTTCTTATCGCGCTTTGCACGGAGCTCGTCTCTCTCGGCCTTGGTAAGATCCGGGCAGTCGGTCTTGTAGTGAACTGGCCTGCCACAATTGAAACAACCACCCTCGGGTGTGTTAGAAGAATTGAAGGTTGAGGGTTTACCTTCTCCCTTTTTGTCAGGGCGGTCGTGGTTGCGGTTTGAGAAGTTTCGTTTGTTGTCACGGTAGAATTTCTTGTATTTGACAACCTTCCCTAGGAGCTTCTCATTTCTCCTAGCGGCTAGAGCATAGTCGAGAGTCATCTTCTCGAACTTCTTGACGATGGATTCGTCAATCTGACTTGGGGTAGCAGCTGAGGCTGAGTCGGCCTTGAAAGCTACCTCCTTGTTCTTTTCATCAGCCTTCTTGCTGGTGGAAGGCTGGGTTGATCCATGGATGCGGATCATCTCATACTCATTTCCGACAAGAATGTCGAAAAGGTCTTCAGTGGTGAGGGAGTTGAAATCCGATCGGGCTGGATGCATGGCGGCGTATACATGCCAATTTGCAGGAACGGCACGTATCACTTTGAGATTCTTCTCGCGCTGCGTATATTTGTAGGGGTTGATTGCAGCAACTTCGAGAATAATTTCGGTGAAGCGAATTTTCATCGCTTCTATGGTTTCACCCGAAACCATCTTGAAGTCATCGAACTTGCTGCACGCCATAAACAGCTTGTTCTCCTTCATTTCCTCTGAGCCAAGGCTGATGGACCGGAGGGTGTCCCACATTTCTTTGGCCGTTTCAAGATTTCGGATCTTGGCCAGGTAGACGCCCTTCACGGTGCTGGAGATGAGTCCCTTTGCGTAATCATCGAGGCCGGCCTCTTTCCTTTCCTCGGTTGAGTAGTCGCGAGGGTTTTTGAGGATTCTCTCGTATGTAGCCTCCCCGGGGGATGTTCCATCCACAATAATCTTCGCTGCATATATGGGGGAGGGGCCATTCTCGATAATATCCCACATGAGGACGTGATGTGCCTTGAGACACATCTTGATTCGAAAACTCCAGTCTTCATAGCCTTGTATGGAGAAGTCTTCACATACCCTGAGAAGAGAAGCCTCCATAGCAAATAATATGATATGAAATGAATGAAAAGATTTTTCTAAGGATCGGTTCAAAATGACCAAAAGTTTGATAAAGAACTTTTAGTATGCAAAGCAGCGGTCAAAAGAACCACTGCTCTGATACCACTTGTTGGTCCCGGGAAAGAGTAATTGGTGTATGGGGAGGGGGGGGGGGGGGGGGGGGGGAATACACCAATAACCAACAGGTTTTTGACTTTTATAAAATCAGGTCGATCTGCAGGTCGATTGTCAAGGTCGACCTTATCAGAGGCAGTTTGATCTATCAAGCTCGTATGGTATCAAGCTTGATTTATCAAACTGTTGTTAATGCGGAAGTTGGTGGAGGTTGATTACTCTTTGAAAAATCTTAAGGCTGGTGAACAGTAGCAGGTTGATGCAGATATGCAGGTTGATGCTAGTCAGTTTGATAACAAAATATAAGGGCGATAAATAGAGAGAGAGAGAGAGAGAGAGAGAGAGAGAGAGAGAGAGACACCGCGATTTAGCGTGGTTCGGAGAAACCCACCTACGTCCACGTCAGGTCGACTCGACCTGAGAATCCCTTTACCTTTGGATTCAACCTCTCTCTTACTTATACTGACTGAGTATCAGTTCTAGATACAATCTAACCTGAAAATATCTAGACACGAGTTTTGGGTCGTGACCCTTACAACCTTCGTACTGAAACGTACAAACAACCTTACACTTTTACAGAGCTTGACTAACTCTATAATGGCGAAAATAAAAACAAGCTTTCTAACTTCGAACAAGTCGGAGAAGAAGTTGTTGAACAATCGACAAGCAGCAGTGAACGCTTCGTCGTTGTGGTGTTTATCGGAATCGGAAACCTCTCTTCGTCAAGTGTTTGGGAAACTAATCGGATTTCGAACACTTGAATGGATATGAACTTTGAGAGAGATTTGGGCAGAGATATGGCGTTGATAGCTTGTGTTTCCCGTGCTTGAATCCGATAATGGCTGAAGTATTTATAGGCAATTTTGAAAAACTAGCCGTTGGAGTCAGGCTGACGTGGCACTAGCCGTTGGAAGCTGACTCACTTCTAGCCGTTGGGAATATTCGTCCTTGCTGGCACTCGATGTGGCAAGGATCAGGTCGAGACGCTCCATGAAGGCGGAGCATCGACCTTGATTGATAATCCAGCTCTTGAAGTCTTCTAAGTCAAAGCGGGCTGGAAGCTTGATAAGGAAGGTCGATAGACAGGCTGATGATCCAGCTCGATCCAATTGAGGCAGGTCGATACATCGACCTTTCTCTTACAGGGTGGATCGAACTTGATTCTAAACATTAGAGGGCATCGACCTGCACTAACAGGTAGCAGGTCGATCTATCGGCCTTGACCCTAAACAAGTAAAATATGCCTAAGTGTGGTTTTGAAAAAAAACATCATCAAAATCAAACTGCAAGGGGTTCCCAACATGGCTCTTTATTTTGCTTAGAGTATAGACTTCAAAAAGTGAACGCCACTCGCTTGAGTGTGTTTTCCAAGCGAAGCAAAGTCTAGCGAGCTGAAGTGAAGCGTGCCGAAGAATAGCGAAGCGAAGCAAGCGCTACAGTAGATTCAAAGCGAGTCTACCAAAGCGAAGCGAAGCGAGCGCTACGGTAGATTCAAAGCGAGTCTGCCAAAGCAAAGCGAAGCGAGCGTTACAGTGTAAAGTCAAAGCGAGTCAACTCTGGTCAACATTTTCCAAGGCAGTCACTAGGGAACTTTGCTCCCAAGCGACTCACTACAGAAAGACTACGAAGTGACTCAAATCTAAGCGGACGCTACAACTTCAAAGCAAAGCGAGCCACTACCTACCAGAAAGCGACAGCACAATTCCCGCTCCGATTTTGAACTCCAGTCAACTGGAGATCTCCGCATTAATTACGAGACCTCCACGTGTCGAACGCGGAGAGGAGCAGCGGAGTTGACTGCCATGCCGACAGGGCGCCGCAACAGTACTGGGTCGCTCCAGTTACTGTTGAAATTGGATCTTAGCCATTTCCGGCAAAAAGCCAAAACTGCGCGTCTGAAAAGTAGCCAGCCTGTGCAAGTACTATCGAGAGGAGGAGGGACAAAGCCACCAACCAAGCAACGGATCTCGGCATCCCTCCGCCTATAGATAGTGAAGGATGAAGACGAAGAGAAGTAGAACACTTCCTGAGCTTTTGAACCTACTGCAAACAAACACTCCCAGCCTTAGAGCAAACTTCGAGTCTTTGTTTTCAAGTGTTCTCCGAGTTCCAGTCTCATCGGAACCCGTCTTCACAACCTTCACACTTAGAGTCTAAGCCCATTCCATATCCAAGCTTAGAAGAAGAACTCTAGCCATCTTTGCACTTATTGTAAAGAGTTCTTCATAGTGTGTCGTCGTAAACCAAAAACCCTAAATCTGTTGTTAGGTTTTTGTGTTCGTCGTCGTTAGGTTGTTTCGATCCAAGGTCCTTCTTTCATCGATTGAAGAAGCCTCGATCATAGAGTCTAGATCCAAGCTTGCACTTACATCGTTTGTGTAAAGCTCGGTCGAAGCTAGGCTGTAAGGAGAGCCCGCAATCTCCCTGTCGTTCGGACTGAAGCGAGTGAAGCTTTCAGTCCAGTTTAGGTATTTGGTGTGAACCCGGAATCACCCAGCGTCTGTCAGATCTAAGCGAGTGAAGCTCGATCTCGACCAGGCTTTTGAAGAGCCCGTAATCTTCAAGTTCTTGAGTGAAGAGAACTGTTGCCGAGTGCAACAAGTGGACGTAGGAGCTTTATCTCCGAACCACTATAAATCTCGTGTCGTATCTCTCTAACCCCAAAACTCTTTACTTTTATTATCCATTGCACGTGCATCTAAACAAACAACTTGGAAATTTTAATTACTTAGGAAAGATATTAGCTCACCGAATTCCGCACTAAAGAGTAAAGTCTCACTCTTGATCAAGCTCAAAGCTTAGGTCAAGAGATTCGTGATTGCTTCAGATCTAGCTCTCGGCTAGGTCTCAGTATTTTAAAGAGCACTTTACTTCATACTATGAGTTAAGGATTTGAAGTTGAAAAACTTCAAAATACGTATTCACCCCCCCCCCCCCCCTCCTCCCCCTCTACGTATTTTTCCTATAACAAACCGGGACCAACACCTACAACCATCAATTATTAACCACATAACCTCCTCTCATGAACTCATCAACCACATACATTTTCTTGATTTTCTTGAACTCCAAATTCATACATCTTTCGAAAAAAATTCTGTGTCACATTATCCAATGATGCAGATTAAAGCAACATTCTTTACTCCAACTTTTCATTCCTAATCTCTGCCACCACTGGCCTCCTTATCTATCATCGGGACTACCCAAAACGAAACAACCCCCTCGGGTTGAAGTGGCGAGCGGCGTAAATCTGCCGCAAGCTCGCTAGTATTCGCCGTAGGGGGGCGAAGTCCAGTAGCAAACGGGCAGATTCCTTGACCGGCTAGCTGCTATTTTAATATGTCAATTTGATTAATAGGTACACATATGTTGTTGAATTTTGAGTTTGACTTGCTGGGAAGGGGTTCCATTTGAGGTGATTGGATTGAACGAAATTTTCTACATTCTACGAAATGATTCGGTGGCTATGAATTCTGCGCGTGTTAATTAATGGTTGTACGATGACTTATAAAGGGTTAATTAGTAAAATGTAAATTATTTATTATTTATTTTTAGAATGGGGGCTGTGGGGAGTAATTTGGTGGCTGTGGATAGAATTACCCCTTTGTTTAATAGTTTGTAAAACATTATATCGTAATATAATTATCGTTTTTATTTTATATTTTGATTAAATTTAAGGGTTCAATTTATAATTAGAACGGGGCCTCAATATATATTGAGATGGACCTGGATCATTGTTAAACCGATTGAAATTGAAAAAGAATTACAAATTGAAAACATGATCGACTTATGGTTAAACTGGTTTAATTGCTAGGTTGGTTAGTTTAACACGATTATTTAGGGGTGTTAACAAGTTTGTTTTGTTTCGATCGATATCATCAATATAGTTGTAGTTCATTGACGCGACCGTCGTTTAGCCGCAATCAATAAATTAATAAAACATATGCCTTGACCACTACAACTAGTATAACAATAGTAAGCACAAGGTCGATCCTACGAGGAGTTGGAGTAACAATCTTTCCTTAAACAAATTGTCACGTTTGGGGTGGGCGTTGCCCAAGACAGAATGTAAAGAACAAGGGAAAGTAAAGGCAGCGTAATTAAAAAGACTTGTAAACAATAATTAAAGCAAAACTCATCCTAGGCAAGTACCCTTAACTACAATATAACTTCACTCGTTCATTGGTCTTAACATTTTCATGCATGCACATGTCATCGGTTATAGGCAAGTCACTAGACAGGACCCCTTACTGTCATGCGTCACGTGCCCTGCCAATGTGTGCCCAATCCACCCTTACAGATTAGAAATATAAATCTCCCTAACCTGGGCAATCTACGCGCAAGGACTAGTTGTCACGCATCTTGCCCAAGCAACATTATCGATCTATGGCGGACCCGAATAGCCTCAAAGGTAGGCCTAACGTCGTCCTACGACAACAATCTGTTGTTAGTTCATACTATATGGCGTGCAGAGCCATCTGACACATTTTTCCCATGTATTATTTGTAATCATGCTTGACTCGATTTGATACCGGCCGCATACCCGACCAAGACTAACATGAATTGTAGAACAAAACCTAGCAAACTCGAGAACACATACATGCATTATTAAGCCCAACATTCTGACATCACGAGTATTAAGTTACATTATAATTACGGCATCTTGCCCACGATGGGTTTAAACGACTACTCTACCATGCTGGAAAAGTAAATGACAGAAATGTAAAGGAAAGACATGATGTAAAAGAAGTACGAGAAATATTGTAAACTAAAATCCAAAAGGGCAGATACCAACGTCGGCCATGCAAATACTAAAAACAGATTTAAGTTTGCCTGTAGGACTTGTTCATTCCTTCCCACTCTCAAATGAAAAGTAAAAGCATAAATGGTAAAGTATGAAAGCAGCTCCGGTGAAATGCGAGGTGATCGAAGATGATTCTTGTTGAGATGATGCTGCTTTTTATACTTGTAGATAGATCGTGGACGAGGCCCATCACATCGGCTGCTAGGGTTTGAGTTCGGGAGAACTTGCCCTTTTGCGTAGATTTCTTTCCTTGTTGATCACCGCGAGAGTTTGGAAAGAATCTCGGCTGGGATTCTTTCCTTCTTCGCTTCTCCTCATCTGTTTAGAACCTCATCCTAGCTCGATTTGGTTTTCGTACAACCCACGATCACGCTTTCAGCTCGGCCCATTATGTTTTTACTCCGTCTTGCCCTGTCAGCTCCCCAATTCTGTCTTGTTTGCTCCAGATCTTGCCCAAGCTTCCGTGAAACTAAAATGTGTCCTCCCAAGCACAAGACTCATGAAAAAGACTCAACTAAACACCTATATGCACACACAAAATGATACAAAATATAAGCATAAATTGGGTTCGTCACACACACACACTCACTTTACTCTGCTTGCCCTCAAGCAATGCATACGCAGCCTACCCCGAAAAGAAAGAAAGAAAGACTCGATATGCAACGGAATATGGACAGGGTAGTAAACATGTAGGAAAATACAAGTCAAATAGAGTGCTTGTCATTCAGCAAGTCAAGATGGAACATGAACAGGGGTTTCCTCACCACACTCAATCACTCTGTGTTTAGGCAAATTGTATACGCTCATTGACTTAAGATGAATTAGGTGTCCCATAGGCTTGCCTGCTTTCTAATGTCTCCACCTACTTAGACTGAGTTAATATTGGTGTTCATTATAAGGGCTTTATTTGGTTGTAATGTTAGGCTTTGAACGGGGGTAGGAAGTATTTGGATAGTAGCTAAGGTCAGTTTGAAAACTCTACTATTTCTAGCCTGGGCAAGATGCCCAGTTCTCTTACAACCTTGCCCTCTTTTTTTTTTTTTTTTTTTTTTTTTTTTTTTTTCTGTCCCTCTTTTTTCCTCATAGGCTTTTCTAGTTGGGCAAGATGCCTCTTTTTAAGTTCTGCCTATTTCCATTTTTTTTTTCATCCTTATCCCCCTCTATTTTATCACACCTAGAGTTCTCACGATCGAGTAGGAAGTGTTTAACTTGGGCGAATTTAAGTGAATTCTGAAAGAATTATTTCAGGCTCGAAGGGGCTAAACAATGGGATGATGCACAGGTAGGCTCTTTGGGCAAAGTGGCTATTAAGAAGAAAATTCCTTATTCATCTAAACACCTATACTCAGTTCATCGAAGTTTTGACCAGAAACGCAGGCAAGTTCTAGAACAATCTAATCATCAAGTCATCTCACAGTGAAAGAAGCATGCGATTTGTATATATTTACACATGAAAGCTCAAAACCATATTGGGTAAAATCATTTTCATCTATCATACTTCCTTTCTAACATGCTTGACTTGACCTACATGTCCGTATTGACCAATGCAAATATTCACACAAAATTCCCCACGCCCACATCGCACCCAAGTGGTGAGACACCGGAGAAGGGAATAGACACGAAAGGAAGACTAATGCCTTGTCACTCATTCACCTTACCCTGGGGTAAAGTGGATAAATGACAAGGCATACTATGCATGCATGTTTTTGCCCTCCTACACACACACTTTGCTTTGGGCAAAGTGTGGGAAAGGAAGTCGATTGACTCTAACAAATGCAAAATAAAAGATTAGAAAAAAAATAAAATAAAATAAAATAAAATAAAATAAAATAAAATAAAATAAATGAAAAAGGGAGGGACATGTAGTTGGACTCAGGAGGTTACTTGAATCCAAGATGCCCAAAGAGTGCGGCTTGGGCAGTCTTGATCTCGTCCATTGTCTCCTGGAGCTTGCCCAAGGCGGCTTGCAAATCCAAGCCTTAGGGTTCGGGGGTTGCTGACTTGCTGACCTTCGTCTTTGGTGCTTCTCCTGCTGGTTGATCTAGAATTCGATACTACCCTTGCTCATTCTGCCCTATTTCCATCATCTTGCCCAGGCAGGCTAGGTCGAGCACCTCCTCAATAGATGCGTGCTTCTCGTGCTCGGGCGTCCAGGCTTCAGTGCGCTCCGTGTTAGGGTTATATACTGAAAAACATATTTTTTATGCTTAGTTGTATACTACTTCTCCCTATTTTATGAAATAAATAAAGTCATATGTTTTGCATATTTATTCGTGTTATGGTTATGCAAATAAACGTCCTGTAGTGTGTATTATAGATAATATGGTGTGGGTGGTCGCACGAAAGATCATATGGGTGGTCGCACGGAAGATCATATTATCGGTTTCTAATATACTTAAATAGTGTTCGCAACCTAAGTAGTCATGGACAAATTACTTGTTAAGATTGTAGTATAATGCTTGATATTAGTTGGTCTTGGCTATTAGCTTATGCTAATGCATCTAGTTGCATTGAACAGGATTGCGGTGAGATAAATCCTTTTGTACTGATTTAATAAAGGATTTAAGATCTCGGACGATTATTATTTCTTATATCTAGTTGTATAATATTCAATTATATATTTATGATAATTATTACTTTGATTTATCAATGAGTGAGAGTTATTGCAACTCAAATGTTGGGAATTGTTAAGGATAAAATGTTAAGGGGAAACTCATATGGGACGCTTTAAGATTAAAGTGTTTGTTTTGATTCGATCCTAAAACCCCTATGTATCCTATTCCCAAGCGACCCTATTTTGATTAAGTTAGGTTAGAATTTTCTAAGCCTAAAATGTTAGGATGGCTTGTTTTTATGCTTTAGATGCTTAGGTTTTTAGACTACTAGAAGTTCAAGTGAAGGCCACTCGCTTGAGTGTGTTTTCCAAGCGAAGCGAGTCTACCAAGCCGAAGCGAAGCGTGCCGAAGAATAGCGAAGCGAAGCGAATGCTACAGTAGAATCAAAGCGAGTCTGCTAAGCGAAGCGAAGCGAGCGCTACAGTGAAAGTCAAAGCGAGTCAACGATTACTAAAGCAGTCGCTCGGGAAGTCTATCTCCAAGTGAATGCTACAGTATGACTTAAAAGCTACTCGAATTAAAGCGGACGCTCCAAATCTGAAGCGAAGCGAGCCCCTACCTAACAGAAAGCGACAGCTCAATTCCCACTCCGATTTAAACCTCGAGTTCAAACTTCAGTCAAGTGAAGATCGACGCATTAATTGCGGATCTCCACGTGGCGATAGAGGAATGAAGCAACGGAGTTGACCGCCAGGCCGACAAGGACGCCGCAACAGTACTGGCAGCACCAGTTACTGTTGAAATTAGCTCTTAGCCATTTTCGGCAAATAGACAAACTGGCGCGTCTGAAAAGCAGCTGGCCTGTGCAAGTACTGTCGAGAGGAGGAGGGACAAAGCCACCTACCATCAAACGGCTCTTGCCCACCCCTCCGCCTATAAATAGTGGAGGTTGAAGACGAAGAAGAGTAGAACACCACTTGAGCTTTCAGCGCCTACTGCAAACAAATACTCCCAGCCTTCGAGTAATCTGTGAGTCTTTGTTTAAGTGTTCTCCGAGCTTCAGTTTCATCGAAGCTCGTCTTCGCAACCTTCACACACCAAAGATCTAAGCCCATTCCATATCCAAAGCTTAGAGAAGAACTCTAGCCATCTTTGCATTTCTTGTAAAGAGTTCTTCATTTAGTGTGTTTGTCGAAACCAAAACCCTAAATTCTAGTTTGGTGAGTTAGGTTTTGTGTTAGAAGAAAGGTTGTCGTCAGATCCAAGACTCTACTTTCCTCGATAGTATAAGTCTCGATCATAGAGTCTAGATCTAAGCTAGCATAGTCCTCTATCGTGTGAAGCTCGATCGAAGCTTGGTTTGTGTGGAGAACCCGTAATCTCCCAGTCGTCGGACTCAAGCGAGTGAAGCTTAGTCCAGTTTAGGTCTAGTGGAGAACCCGTAATCTCCAACTGTTGTCAGATCCAAGCGAGTGAAGCTCGATCTTGACTTGGTTTTTGAGGAGCCTGCAAATTCTCAAGATTCTTGAGTGAAGAGAATCTGTTGCTACGTGCAACAAAGTGGACGTAGGTGTTTTATCACCGAACCACTCGCATCCAACTACAATATATTGTGATTAGCTCAAAACACTGCAAAAATTATTGAATACTAAAATTTTACCCAGCTTCGCATCAATTTCCGGTTCATCCTTTTCCACTTGGTAATTGAATTTGTGATTTTCGATCTTCATGCCAATGAGTTCCCTCCTTAAACGACATATATTTCTTTAAAGTAGATATGCTAGATAATATCATCAGTTCATAGAAAAATATTCGTAATAATAGATGTTGTATGAATGTGATGAAGTACCGGTTCAATACTTCTTGTAATATTTTCCCAGCATATAAGATATTATAGTAAAGAAAAGAAACAATAGAGGTAAATGAAGAAGATGAGCATACACAATATTAAGTGAATGCGAAATGAAGCTACCAAATTTTTTCCAAATTCTTAGTTAATTGTTCCAAATATTAACTGAACAACAACAGTAGCCACTCGAGCAATACTGTGGATTTTACCTAAGAAATACCCCATGGGTGAAAACCACAAAGTTGAATCTTAAAAAAATACTAGCACAAAGCACTATATGAAAATGGTGATAGTATTTATTTGCAAAATTCATAAGCAATCTATCATTCTATTGAACATAAATCACCATGTAACATCCCTATAGAATCCAAATCAGATATGATCGCACACTCATCAATCAACAACACGAGGAACTTGGAAACTGTTAGTGCATGGGTTGCATGCCTTTCATATTTGTGTTGGCATTTTATTTTCAAGTCTTCTGCTGCGTTGCTGATTGGATTAAAGCATGTATCAAGAATATATATTATATATTATTATTATTATTATTATTATTATTATTATTATTATTATTATTATTATTATTATTATTATTATTATTATTATATATATATATATATATATTATTATTATTATATTTGAAGATGGAAGGAATTTATGCATGGAAAGTTTCCATGCACAGAAGATCAGCCTGAAGATCTTCTAGGGTTTCCTGCGCTGAGTATATATGCTGGAAGAAACCCTATTAACGCTTCGTCGCTTTTGCTACTGTTGGCCGTGTGGTTTTTGTGTTCTTGCATCTGTTTGCAAGTTTTGTTCTCGCCACTCTGAGTATTATTGGGTGAGGTTTATGGTGTTCTTGCAACGTGTGTTTTGCAAGGTTTTGTTTTGAGCGAGCGTGTGTTCTGAACAAGCTTCCCTGGCTTTGTTCAGTTTGATCTAAGCGTGTTGCTTAGAACCTTTCTAGTGTTTATCACTTAACGAGTTCTACTCGTAGTTGTATTCGATCTCATTGTAATGAAGTTGTAATCGAGACGAATAGGTGACATAAGGTGGAGTCCTTGGTGTAACGTCCTGTAAGACTCTTGGCTACTTATAGTGGATTGAATCTCTCGGATATTGTCCCCCAGACGTAGGTGCGTTATCACAGAACTGGGTTAACAAATCTCTGTGTTCTTTATTGCTTTACTGCTTTAGCTTTTAAGAACAGAATTAAGATCGTTTTTAGTTTTTCCACAAACTAGCACTTTCAATTGGCACCAGAGCAGGTTTTGGATTTGTGGAGATCCTGGGATTCGTGTGCTAAAGCTGTGCAAACTAAGATGGACTTTCTAAAGGATGGAGGTTCTGTGAACAGACCACCTATATTGGATGGGAAGAATTACAGCTATTGGAAAGTCAGAGTCACCTCATATATTCGATCTGTTGATGAGAAGGCGTGGGGTGCTGTGCTAAGTGGTTGGACTGAACCTGCTAATGCAAAAGGTGACAAGAAGCCTAGAGAGAAGTGGGATGACAATGATGTCCTGATGTCAGGCTTGAACCAGAAGGCACTGAATGCCATACTGTCATCTGTTGATATGGAAAATTTCAACTTGATTTCTACCTGTTCTTCAGCTAAGGAAGCCTGGGAAACTCTGCAGGATGCGTACGAAGGGAACAACAGAGTAAAGGCTCAAAGACTTCAGCAGCTGATCTCGAAGTTTGAGGTGTTGAGAATGGGAGATGATGAAACTGTATCTGAGTTTCATGCTAAGCTGAAGAACATCTCAAATGAGTGCTTTATGCTTGGAGAGAGGATGTCGCAGGAGAAGCTATGTGCTAAAGTTTTGAGATCTCTCCCAAGAAGGTTTGACTTCAAAGTTGCAGCTATTGAGGAAGCCAGAAATCTTACTTCTATGACTCTTGATGAATTAATTGGATCTCTTAGAACCTTTGAAATGGGAATGCGTGAAGAAGGTGCTCCTAGGAAGAAGGAGACAACCTTTGTTGCTACAGCTGATCAAAGTTCTCAGAAAAGTGTTAGTGATGAAGCAGAACTTCTGGAGTCATATGCTCTTCTTACAAGAAAGTTTAACAAAGCTATGAAGAAGTTTATAGGAAAAAGGAATCAAGGAGAGAGGGTTGCTGGAAGTGGAAGTAAGCCACCTATTATCTGCCATGAGTGTGGTGGAAACGGGCACATCAAGCTAGAATGTGCAAATTTGAAGAAGAAAGGTGGAAAGCCTTATGTTGCCACTCATAGTGACAATGAAGAATGTGATGATTCAAGAGTTGAAGATAATGTGTTTCCTGATGCTCCCAGCAAAGTCTATGCAGCCAAAGTTGATAAAGATAAATCTGAGAAAGAGGTTGATAATCTATTTAATGGCAATGAAGAAGAGGATCCTGAAGATGATGCATATCTTCAGATTCAAATTGCCTATAAAAAAATGCATGATAAATGTCTTTTAGTTGCTGAGTTAAACCAATCACTCAATGAAGAGTTGAAGCAAGTGAAGGAGGAAAGAGATAAGTTGATTATTAAGCTGAATCAGATGGAGAAGCAGCTAAGTTCTATTGAAGGAAAAGGAAAGCAGAAGCAGCCTCGTGCTCGTGCTAAAGTTTATGCTCCAGTTCCTCAAGGATATCAGCATGCAAGTTGGGGAGCAGATACAGGATCTTCTCAGCAAATTAATCAAAAAATCTGTCATTACTGTTGGATTTCGGGACATATCAGGCCTCACTGTAAGAAGCTGCATGATGATCAATTCAGAATGGCTAGAAGACCCTATCCAAATCATCCTGGATATAACTCATATCATAGAGTTCCAGGAAACTACGGAGGTGCTCCTGGAAATTATAGGGGTCGAGGACCTTACAGGGGATATGCTGCTCATACTGCTCTTCTAGATGAGATAGAAAACTCATGGTATTTTGATAGTGGCTGCTCCAGACATATGACTGGAAAAAGAGAAAGTTTGATCAACATTAAACCTGTCAATGATCAGACAGTAACTTTTGCTGATGGTGTTAAGGTTCCAGTTCTTGGATGTGGAGATTTGGCTATTTCTGGGATGCCCAAGTTGAAGAATGTGTTCCTGGTGGATCAACTTAAGGAAAATCTAGTGAGTATAAGCCAACTTTGTGATCAAGGAATGGATGTCAGATTTTATAAAGGAACCTGTACTGTGTATGAGAACAAGAAGGTGTATCTGGTTGGCAAAAGTTCTTCTGATAGCTGCTATCTGGTTGAATGCAACCATAAGAGCTTCAGTGCTAAGATGAGTGAGAATGTTATAGCTGGAATTTCTGAAAATGCTTCCAGAGATGATCTCAAAGGTGAGTCAGATTTTGCTGGTGAATTGGTCAAGGAAGAGGAAGATATAGTGAATGAGTCTGTACATGAAGGAGCTACTCAGGTTCATAAGAATCATTCAGCAAGTGATGTTGTTGGTAATCTGAATGATGGGATTAAAACAAGAGGCAAGAAGCAGGACTATGCCAAGATGCTCTCAAATGAGGAACTTATGTGTTTTGATAGATGCAAAGTGTGGTACTTGTGCCCAGAGCCAGCTAATGCGAATTCCATTGGTACTAAATGGGTGTATCGAAACAAGACTGATGAGAATGGCAATGTTGTCAAAAACAAAGCAAGGCTGGTAGCTCAGGGATATACACAAGTTGAAGGAGTAGACTTCGATGAGACTTTTGCCCCTGTGGCAAGAACTGAGTCTGTTAGATTGCTACTTGGTATTGCCTGCCATCTGAACTTCAAGCTGTATCAGATGGATGTCAAAAGTGCCTTCCTAAATGGCATTCTCAAGGAGGAGGTGTATGTAAGGCAACCAAAGGGATTTGAGAATCCTGAATTTCCTAACCATGTATACAGACTACAAAGAGCATTGTATGGGTCGAAGCAAGCACCTCGTGCTTGGTATGACAGATTGTCTGAGTATCTGTTGTTGAAAGGTTATAAGAGAGGCAGTGCTGATAAAACTCTGTTCGTGAAGAAGGAGAATGCTAATGTGCTGCTTGTGCAGATTTATGTAGATGACTTGCTGTTTGGCTCACAATCTGAGAAGTTAGTAAATGAGTTGGTGAAGCTCATGAAGGAAGAGTTTGATATGAGTATCTTTGGTGATGTGAATCTGGTTCTTGGGCTTCAGGTTAAGCAATCAAAGGATGGGTTCTTTGTTACTCAAAGCACCTATGCTAGGAATCTGGTTAGGAGGTTTGGGCTGGAAAATGTAAAGCCTAAGATAACTCCCATGAGTACCTCTGTGAAACTGCATAAAGATCCAGAAGGTGTGTCTATGGATCATACTGTCTATAGAAGCATGATAGGAAGTCTGATATATCTCACTTCGAGCAGACCTGATATCTGTCACAGTGTTGGTGTTTGTGCTAGATTCCAGGCTGATCCAAAAGAGAGTTATATGAATTCTGTCAAGAACCTCATCAAATATATCAAAGGGACAACTGATATTGGACTTTGGTTTTCATCTAACTCATCTATTCAGTTGCATGGTTATTGTGATGCAGATTATGCTGGCTCTTTAGTGGACAGAAAGAGCACCTCAGGTGGATGCTTCTATCTAGGAAGTAACCTTATTCCATGGTATAGCAAGAAGCAAGTTGGGATTTCTCCGTCGACTGCAGAGGCAGAGTATATTGCAACCAGTAGTTGTTGCACTCAGCTAGTGTGGATGAAGAAAATGCTTGCTGATTATGGCTACAAGCAAGATGTGATTCACATTTTATGTGACAACTAGAGTGCTATCAATATTGCTAAGAATCCAGTTCAGTACTCTAAGTCAAAGTATATTGATGTCATATATCATTATCTAAGGGAGCTGGTTGAAGAGGGTACTTTGAAGATTGAGCATGTTCATTCTGAACATCAGCTGGCTGACATCTTCACAAAATCTTTAGATACTGCAAGATTTGAGCTTTTGAGAGCCTCCCTTGGGCTCTGCACCTTGTGACTAACCGTTCTCAAGTCATTAAAGGTTGCTGTATATATGTATCATAGTTTGGTTTTCTGGTTTTCTTGGTATTCTTATTTGCTTATGGTTATTGGTGTGCTGAATACTTTCTGGTGGAGTTGTGATTTTGATATGGTCTTCTTGAATTTCTTATTTATGGTGTATAAGGAGTTTCTGTTCAGTAGTATGGAGATGGCTCTGCTGCTCTTCAAAATTGTTCTTATATGGGCTTCTGAAAAATGTTATTTTCAAATGGGTTTTGTGGAAAATTTGAAACTGTCAAAGAATAAGTGGAGGTTATCAGTTACTTATTCTACTTCTATGAGAGGGGCTGGTCCTTCTAAACACAAAGCTGTTTCTCGCCCTGTAGAGGAGAAGACCAGAGAAATGGATCCTGAGCACCCAGGTTTCTCAAGTGATGAAAATGACGGTGCTAGAGGTGGTCGTAGTGTTAGAAGCAAGGAGATTTTTGTTGTTGATGATGATGATGATGGAAAGGATAAAGTTGTTGGTGATGATCAAGATCGGATTGAGAAGCCTGTTGAGGAGCAAGAGGAGGATTTGGCCATGAGGGACAAAAGAGCTGCTAAAGGAAAGTCTGATTCTAGTACCCACATGTTTATTCTGAAGTATGCCAGGTGGGAGTATCTTCAACATAGGACGTTCTTTGATGATAGGTATGTTACTGAACACAGCATGCATAGGGCCGAAACCTATGAGTGGTTGAAAGAGGCAAACTTGTTGCAAGCTGTGCTCAAGTTGATTGTTATTTTTGGAATTGTTACTTCTTTAAAGTTTGTTGGGGCTCTTGAAGTGTTGGAGTTATCTCTGTCTGTGGGAAATCGGTTGTCTCCAGCCAACTTTATAGATGTTGCCTTGAATTGAGAGTTTGTCTCTGTGTGTGGGCAAATGGTATGAGTTGATTGATCTTATTGCTGATGATGTATGAGTTGATCACCATGGTAAAGCTGTGTCTGAAACTTTGTACTCTATAAGCTATGTTTCTGTTGTGTACATTGGATTTCCTTGCATTTGTCTCTCCTATGCACATGTTTAGGGGGAGATGATTCTATAACAGCCTTGGTCTTAAATATTGTGAAGATTATGGTTCAAGCTGTGTACTCATTGATTTGTCATGAGTTATGAGGTGTTCTTCTCTTGGATCCTGAAGCTCCATGGCTTGGCAGATTGTTTGTCTTCTCTTAGATCCTATTGCTACTATATATGTGGTTGGTTTTTTATGTTTGCCTGAGTTGGTGCTTTGTAATGGCACGTGATTTGCAAACTAGGCTCATGGTCTTTGGGCTCATTGCATATAGAGAATATGATGTCTTGATTCAGATGGATCTTGTATCTTGGAAGAGTAAATTGAATCAAATGCTTTGGAATGTTATGTTGTTGGAGAATTCTGATCATTGAGTTCTCATAATATCTCTATGGATGAATTGAGAGTTGATTTCAGTATTGATTGAAGGTAGATTGATGAAGGAGTCTTGCTGAATTATGAGAAGATTCTTTAGATTTGAAATGCCTTCTTGAAAATGGTCGAGTGTTCATCGTTTTGATAAAGATGATTTCTCTGTTCGTGAGCTTAAGATGTATATTGATGATGTTTGTGTTGTGTGCTTGGAAACTACCTCTGAAGTTACTGAAGCAGTAGTTGATCTTGTCAACGTAGAGGTTGATATTGATGGTAATACATCTGATGAAAAAGCTCTTGAAAATGTTACTGGCTTTGCTCCTGTAAATGAGTCTACTCCCAGTGCTCCTCAAATTGTTATTAGCTATGGAGTCACTTCTATCCATTATGCAGGCCTATGATTATGGTGATGGTCTACATATATGAGGAACTTTCTCTCATTGCTTCTATTACTCCTATGGAAGATGAGGGCCTTCTAGTGTTAATCCTGCTGAAAATGATGAAGGAGTTGCAGTGTAGGATGCTAATGATGTTCCTAAAGCTGCTGCTGAAGACTCTGTTATTGAGGCTGGAGGTGATGATGATGATGTCTCAAATGGTGAAGGGAGACCTGCTGCAAGGTTCTCCAAAAGTACTCCAGGAAGTCTGCTCCTAAATCCACTAAGAGTGGAGCTGCTAGGCCTCCCAGGAAGAGTGCTTCAAAGCCATCAAAGTCCACTGTTGTTGTGTTTGATGCTGCTTCTGTCAAGAAGCAAAGAGAGGGACTGAAGGCTCAGTTGGTGTCCCTCCACAAGATGATGAAGCACATAAGCTTGCAGAGGCAGCTTGTGCAGTCTATGCTAGAAGCTCTGCCAGAGGTTGAGGATGTCACTCACCCCAATGCTGGTGAAAATATTGCAGGCTCTTCTGGCTTAACTCCTGCTGACAAGGCTGTTGCTTCTCCTGTCCATGAGGAATCTGAGAAGGTGGATGAGTCTATCCACATACATGATGAAGAAGCTGCTGTGCAGGATGATGGTACTGCTCCAGATGCTGCTGCTGATGCTGGTGGTGATGTCACCAGTAAGCCTACTGCTTAGTCCTTTGGCAGTTAGCATAAATTGAGGGGGAGTAAATCAGAAGATGTGTGTGTTGGTACTTCTCTCTCTCATTTGTTTCTGGTGTTGAATATGATCTCTTTTGCTCTTTTGGATATTACTCTATTTACAGGGATGTAAATAGGTGGATTTCTGCTCTTCTGGTTTTCTTTGCTGGTTTTTATAGATTTCTGAACCTATTATCATGGCCTGTAATAGCTTGGTAGGCATGATATCTGCTGATTATGTTCAGACTTGTGTTGGACTTCTTTTGTTGTGATCTATGTTGCTGAAAAACAAAGTCTGCCCTGTCTGTTTGCTTATGTTAGATGAAGTTGTGAAGTTGTGTGATTTTGAAAGTGGTCTGGCACTGTGGGTGAGCTCTTTGCCACCATTCTTCAAAATATGTGTTGTGTTGGATATGTTGATCTTGTGAACAGTTTGGTATTGTGGGTGAGCTCATTGCCACTGTTATCTACAAGATCTGGTCATTGATTTGAGGGAGCATGTGTGTCTAATCTGATCTGCTTATGATGTACTGCTCTGCTAAAAAGTACTTCAATTTGCTCCTGTTTAGCTGATCTTCTGCTGTGAGTTGATACATGCAATTTATGTTGAGTTTGAAAATGCCAAAGGGGGAGATTGTTAGTGCATGGGTTGCATGCCTTTCATATTTGTATTGGCATTTTATTTTCAAGTCTTCTGCTGCGTTGCTGATTGGATTAAAGCATGTATCAAGAATATATTATTATTATTATTATTATTATTATTATTATTATTATTATTATTATTATTATTATTATTATTATTATTATTATTATTATTATTATTATTATTATTATATTTGAAGATGGAAGGAATTTATGCATGGAAAGTTTCCATGCACAGAAGATCAGCCTGAAGATCTTCTAGGGTTTCCTGCGCTGAGTATATATGCTGGAAGAAACCCTATTCACGCTTCGCCGCTTTTGCTACTGTTGGCCGTGTGGTTTTTGTGTTCTTGCATCTGTTTGCAAGTTTTGTTCTCGCCACTCTGAGTATTATTGGGTGAGGTTTATGGTGTTCTTGCAACGTGTGTTTTGCAAGGTTTTGTTTTGAGCGAGCGTGTGTTCTGAACAAGCTTCCCTGGCTTTGTTCAGTTTGATCTAAGCGTGTTGCTTAGAACCTTTCTAGTGTTTATCACTTAACGAGTTCTACTCGTAGTTGTATTTGATATCATTGTAAGGGAGTTGTAATTGAGACGAATAGGTGACATAAGGTGGAGTCCTTGGTGTAACGTCCTGTAAGTCTCTTGGCTATTTATAGTGGATTGAATCTCTCGGATATTGTCCCCCAGACATAGGTGCGTTATCACCGAACTGGGTTAACAAATCTCTGTGTTCTTTATTGCTTTACTGCTTTAGCTTTTAAGAACAGAATTAAGATCGTTTTTAGTTTTTGCACAAACTAGTACTTTCAGAAACAAACTCTGAGATTACCATTTCATCGTTTGGTATTCCTAACTACATTCTTATCTATTCAAATACTTCTACTACACATAGAATACATACTCTATTGAACCATAATTGCCTATTCTTAATGCATAATATGTGGCCACATCATCAACAACAAAGCCAACAAGCCAATATCAAATAAGGCAAACTCTAAAAGCATCAACCATTAAAACATCAATTTCACAATTTGGAATTCATCCACGAACAATCAAAGGTCGATGACAAAACTAATAAACAAGAATTCACATGAAAAATAAAATAAAATCAAGAACTGTTCTATACAATTTCAAAAATACCAACACCCATAAACTCAAGAATCTTAACAATGCAATCAATCAACGAAATCAAAGAAGAAATCCATAATAAGAAAGTACTAGGTTATAACATGTATATCCGAACGCCTCGTGCTTGGCTCTGGATTCGAAGCCATATTTGTGGAATTTCTAACAATAGAATCAACCTATGTGCAGATGAAATTGCATTGTCAAAAAAAGATTCATATAGTAAGCTATCATCATGCAGCCTAAAATTTTTTGGGGAAGATGGAATCTGATTGAGAAGGCAGACAACTAGCCCCCAAAACAGTAACATTATGTAAAATGAAAAGGGTAGTTTACCCTTTGGCTCTATGAAGAGAAATGAGCAACCAAATCGAGGAGTACTCATTGATATTAAGGGATGAGACATACCCGAATGTAACTCTTACTGATTTCTAATGGAAGGACCAGATTAAGTCATAAAATTCACATCAAATATTGAAAGTCAAGAGTTGAGCAAGTTGGGATTCAGAAATGATACCCAAACCGGAATTCTAATCCATCTTTTCAAAGAGCAACAAAATGAAAAGCCATGACACAGTTTAATGAGACGAAAAAAATTGGATTAAGAACATCGAGTTACCTTACCATGTTACTAGAACAAACACAACCTTATCTTGTTAAGTACTGATATAAAAATCTGTATAAATGTGCACAAGTTCTTCTGAACTACTCAAACATTTAACATATTCTTGCTACATTCTCAAAATTACACCATAACCATAAAAAGAAACAACTGGATGATAAGTGCCCTGAACTCAAAATAGAGGCAAATGCTAGTACCAACAATTATAAGATCCCATTTCTATTTTTTGCTGTCTTTTGAGCTGAATATGCATATAAATTGAGTAAGCATAAGTAAATACTGAAGCATGGGATAGATCTCTACTGATCATAGTAGCAAATACCACGATTATCTAAAATCATCAAAGTACAAGTAGATTCTAACTAAGAAACCAAACTAGTACCATGCAACAAGATCATAATAAGACCTTTTCTTCTCTCTACTCTTCTCCTGTTCTAGCTCTATGAAGAAAATAGTTCTCAATTCAGACATTCAGATTTAGAACAAATCAAGATTCTTCATTTTTGCAGAGCCAGCTATTTCTCATTTCACCACGCACTATTACTGATAAGTGAAGTGACAACCATAATTTTCAACAAACAAATCTCAGCCACACATCTTTAGCAAGGCGAAACTAGAATCTCCATACCCAAAGAAGAAAAGAAGAATCAACATACACAGCTCCTCATAAATAAACATTCTTACATGTGATTCACATCTAGAAGCACTTGTACAAAAGGATACAGATCCCAAGATGAGGATCCAAATCAACGGGAAGGTAAATAATCAACATAAAGCACCTCAATTTTTTTTTTCATTCATAATCTTGATGACAGATACAAATACATGCATTAATCCACTGTTGCTAAGAGGAAGATGAAAGAAACCAGGGAAAAACCAAGCAATTCATGTACTAACCTACACTAGAAAAGACACATACCATTATCAATAAGATGTGGCCATGACACTAGAAATTGCCATGTACATCTGAGCATAGCTTCCACAAAAGTAACATCATAACAACATTGAAATGTTCAAGAGTAAGAAAATGTACACTCATATCTCAAGTTCCTTTTCCAAATGGTCTTCACCAACTGGGGAGGACTTCACAAGCTGCGACTAGGGTTCCTCACCTGCAGTTTCAAATAATTTTATATATGGAATAAATATATTGTAAAAAAACAAAAATTGTTGTTCATTATTGAAAGGCTTGCATGAGCATAGGATAGAATTTGTACTCTTTTTTTTACATAAAACCCATTCGTCGATTGCTCCAACCCCATACCCATCGATTGGTCCAATGCTATCAAGGAAGACAGAGGGTGTTGGAGAATGAACAAGCTTTTTGAAAACAGATTTGACGAATCTTTGAATAGAAGGGGTATCGAGGCAGTCTAGAAAGAAAGGATAGGTTAAAAGTGGTTCGGCTTCAGGCCTCTCCGCCGGATTTGCTTTTAGACAGGAGGACACAAACGTTTTCATATTAACCAAGACTCGTCATCACCCATAAGCCGCTTGGCTATGGGAAAGAACGTGGGCGATTTTCCATAGGCCAACTCCAGTGCGAGCACGCCAATTGAGTATATGTCATCTTTCAACATTGAATACTGATACTCCGGCGCCGACCAGTAGCTACGGGGAACACTTTCATTATAGTGTGACAAAGAAAGCCCAGTATCGACAATCTTTACCTCACCTTCCAAATCAACAAGAACGTTGGTGGGCTTCAGATCGCGATGATAGATGTTATGGGAATGAAGAAATGCGAGTCCCCTCAGAACGGCTCTCAGCAACGCAACAACAGTGCGTTCTTGTAGTCTATGCCGACGCGCCAAGATTAAGCCTTGCGCCGAGCAGACGTACGACATTACTATGAATGTTGAATCTGTCTCTTCCTCCTGGAAAACACAACGTATGCAATGAATGTTGCCATGGTGAACTTCCACGGGTTGAAGATCTATCACTCCCCTGATTTTCTTTACAGCCACGATGCCAGAGTGAGAGGGACCGTCGTGAAGTAACATATGCTTTTGTACACCACGGCGCTGCCGTCGCCAGTGCCAAGTTTGGCGACATGGAAGTAGCCCTTTGAATTCGTAGGATACATGAGAGAGAGAGAGATCGTATGGTAGAGTGAGAAATTTCTGGTGTTTCTTGAAACTGGAGAAAAAATGTTAGAGAGAGAATTTCGAAGACTGCTGTGTATCTGCTGTTTCTTGATTGCGTGCAGTGAAAGGGAATTTCAATTTCAATAAATTTGAATCACCGCCACTAATTAATTTTCTCTCTGTATTTTGATTCCTTTTGTGGAGTACTGTATTACTCCATATTGTCACGGACTTGTTCCCTTAACAACGAACCGTGCGGCCTTTGCCCCTTGACCCACCCCTCGCGGCTAGCAAAGTCAGCCTAACTCTAGAAGTGTTGTGGGTGAGGTGAGGAAATTTGGCTAAGGAAGAAACTTGGGAGAGAACACTTCAAGAATGCTTGAGAGCTTGATTGATTTGGTTGATTGATGATTTACAAATGAGGGGAGCACCCCTTTATATACACCTCCCCCTCCATGATGGATGGTGGGGATTAGTTTGATCCAAGGATGGAGAGTAAGTCTATAGAACCTTCCCTTGTTCTAGATCTCTCTATACTTCTCCTACAATATCTTTATACACTTCCTCACTTCTTCTACACACCTTCTACACTATTCCATGTACATGGGCCTCTAGTTTTGGGCCATAATATGGATTATAGTGGAGTAAGTATTTATCTAGCCCAAAATGCTTAGGAAATTAGGTGGCCCGTGACATTCTCCCCTGCCTGATTCGGCGACGTCCTCGTCGACTCGTACTTGCGCAACTTGTCTCAGAACTGCCACAAATCCTCCTCTGTTCCCATGTAGCCTCGTTGCTAGCTTGTCTGGACTCCGTCCCGTGGCCTTGGCCTTGGCTTGCCTCCTCATCGCCAACTCCTTTACCTCGGATAGAGTCGTTCGACATGGTCTCTTGAATCGCGACATCAAGTTAGCCACTAACTCGATCAGCTTTTCCTCATACCTCATTGGTGATTGTTTCTTTGGTAGTTCGGTTGTCTCCTTATTTTTCTCAAGGACGTCTCAAATGACTGTTGGTATATTGTCTCCTTGTGTCGGACTGTTGTCATCCTTCAGCATGGCCAAGAATGTCGGGTCGTAGTTCTTCGCCCCCTTGGTTATTTGCATGGCCGACATTCGCTTGGCTTCACTCGCCCGTCCGTCGATTGAGTCGATGGCATTAACCATACACGATGCCCCCTTTCTAGAATACATAAAGTATTAAATGATGGCATAGGGATGACGGTTACCTTGCGGAGAAAGTCCATGCCCAACACAACCTTGAAGTCGTCCATTAGTGCCACCGATAGATCCACTTGGCCCGTCCAAGTGCCTAGATGTAGTCCCATTCCGCCTGCTACGCCTTGCAGTCGTTGCGCCTTGGAATTGACAGTCTTGAGCCACCCTTGACCCTTTTCCCACGGTATCCCAAGGCGTTTGGCCTCCTCCTCGGTAATAAAGTTGTGAGTGGCGCCTGTGTCCACTAGCGCCTTAGTTGAGCTCCCGTTGATGTGTGCATCGATGTACATGAGCCCCTTGCTAGATGTCGTCGGTGTCGGTTTGGCCTTGAGTGCGTTTAGGAGATGGAGCGATCCCATGTTGCTCGTCTCCTCTTCATCGGCATGTTCCACCTCATGCTGCTCCACGAGGGCCGACAACGAACCATGTTTGGGACAGTTACTCATGGGGTGTGGCCCCTTGCACACGTAGCAACCACCCTTTGGCACGAATGTCTTCTTCTTCTCCTCGTACTCCTTACGAGTTTCGTTCTTATCGCCTCCCATGGATGATAGCTCTTTGCGGGGATCTCGATCCTCCATGTTATGTCTCCCTCCCCCGCCTTTGCCCGAGTTCCACTTCTCTTTCTGATCGGATGTTGGGTGGGGAAGAAACTCGGTAAGGGACTCGGCAGTGGCTATTGCTTCATCCACCGTGTGAATACTGCGGCATTGCAATTCTTGCTTCGCCCATGACTGGAGACCGTCTATGAAGAAGAACAAGAGATCCTCCTCTGACAAGTTGGGAATTTGGAGCGTAAGGGTGGTGAATTCATTGACATAGTCACATATCGTACCCCGTTGCTTAAGCTCTCGCAATTTCCCCCGAGCTTCATAAACGACGTTCTCCGGGTAAAAGTGTTGCTTGTTCCTTCTTGAACTCGTCCAATTTATCAATCCGACACGAGCCCTTCTCGATGTCGGTGTGTTTCCTACACCACCAAAGCATGGCCGTATCTGTGAGGTAGAGAGTAGAGGACCTCACCTTTGACCCCTCGTCTGTAAGGTTGATGGCCTCGAAGTATTGCTCCATCTTCCACAAGAAATTCTCTACCTCCTTGGCGTCCCTCACGCCATTTGCCCCATTAACGACAGCCTTCTTGCACAGTAACAAGTCCTCCTTCATCTCGTCGATGTTCGCATGGAGAGCTTCAATGGCGTCTCTCATCCTCGCCTCTAGTCGGACAAAACGATCCTCCATCACCATACTAGCGTCGATGAAAGATTGGGTATTCTCCTTCACGGACTCGAGTTGCTCGAGGACATGGTTCTCCAACGTCTCCATGTTGTGCTCGACCCTCTCGATCCGCTCTCCCATCTCGCCAAGAACATGGTCCCCAACGGTAGCATCCCTCCCGCGTTCCATTGTCACCTGCGAGCCGTCTGATGCCATCACGAACACGTCACAACACAAAGCCCAATCGGGCTCTGATGCCACTTGTCACGGACTTGTTCCCTTAACAAATTTGCTTTAAGTAATTTCTCTATTTGATAAAGCTATATTTTGCAATTGATCATCTGTTAGTTTTAAATTTGTCCTTACATAAAATATTAGTTAGATAAAGTGAGATTGAAAGAATTGAAATATGGGATTAATGAAATTTTCTATTTGATCAAATTAAATTTTTTCTCAACATAGACTAAGTTCCTCTCAAGTCGTAATGTTGCTTTTGTTTGCTTTTGTTAATAAATGAATTGTACGTAATAAATCAAATTAATACTCTCTGAAAAACTGTAACTTGACAGCTTAATTCCCCTAATTTACATGCAACTGATCTCTATGTCCCTTAAATCAACCGATTGCATGAGAATAAAGGGGTCGGGTTTCGATCACACGCATACGTATATATCAATTATACTTACAACCTATTACACCAATTCTCATTCAAATAAATAAACCCACAAATAAAAATAATTTCTCAAGATAAATTATAGAATTTATAAATAAATGGTATGCATTATTAAAAAAATACCTGGTTTATCAAGAGTTTTTCTATTTGAGTAGAGGATGTCGTCTGATAACAATCTCCAACTTTGATTCTACACATTTTCAGGCATAGACATACTATTTGAAATTAGCAATGTTGTAAAATGTCGTCGCAAGTAATCACTTGTTCCCCATGAACTTGCTTCAATAATGTCTTCAACGTATTCTTTATCATCATCCAACAAACCCATCGAGTAGCATGCTTCTTTATAGCTATCTGTTAGTTCTCCTTTTACGATACGGAAATCATCATGACATATTGCGCCCCGAACATGATTTAACAACTTTCTAAGATAATACAGTTCTCCTGCAGAAGGAGAAACATGAAATATACGTCCTATGGCGTATCCTCTCTTCCTTCTTTTCCACTTTTTAGCTTGTTCATCTCAAACATAGTGGCAGGGGTGGGATTTCGGGGTCGGGTTTTCGGGTCGGGGCCAAAATACCCGAACTCTTGCGGGTTTTCGGGTACCCGAAACCCGCAAGTTCGGGTTCGGGGTCAGGATCGGGTATAGGATTTTCAAAATTATCGGGTATCGGGTAACCCGAACCCGAAGTTCGGGTACCCGAATAAACCCGAAAAACCCGAAATTAATAATTAATAATATTATAATAATATATTATATATTAATAAATTATGGAATTCTATTTGACTATTTCTTCATTCTTGAACAGAAATCGCCGTAATTATAATTAGTTTAATTTTAAATGAATGAAATCAGTAAATTACAAATTTATCAATTATATAATTATCAATTTATCATCATCTAAAATTCTAAATTAATTAAAAGTTGGAGATGATAAATTGACAATTGATAATAGCATAATACCAAATAATTGATATGTTTACAATGGAATAAAATTTTAAAAAATAATAGTTGACTTGTTAATCGAGCATATAGATTATAGAATGAATTAATGATTAATATTCTTAATAAGTATATATATATAGGGGTGAGATCCTGTACAAAATAGAATTATCGTAAAAAATAAAAAATGATGCATTTTATGCATATAATTATAATGCATGATGCACATAATTATAATGCACAGTGCATTATAATGCATTATCTATACAATCATAATGCATTTTAGTAAAATCATAATGCACAAGTTAATCTACACCCTAGATCACACAGATCAATGGTCCAGATCATTTCTCATTTCTTACAGAACCTGTCTTTTGTATGTGATCTCTCCGCTATATATATATATATATATATATATATATATATATATATATATATATATATATATATATATAAGTAAAAAAAAATCGGGGTTTTCGGGTACCAGATTATAATTTCGAGATCGGGTTCGGGACTGGGATTTTGGGATTTTCGGGTTCGGGTACCCGAAAATTTTGGGGCGGGTACCCGACCCGACCCGAATTCCCACCCCTACATAGTGCTGAGGAAATTCATTGTACATCAACTTCCGAGCTTCTTAATCAACTTTATTGATTTCCATCCATTGCAAAAATTGTGACTCTGCAACAGTGCTCTTCTCCATGACATTTTCAATGTAATCTCCTTCTCTAAAGACACAAGTATGTTCTCCTTCCAAATGAAATGATAAGCGTTCACTACAGGAAACTGTAGTTTTAGCTACACATATTTACCCACACATAATTATGTGTGGTACGTAGTTTACTGTTTACCCACACATAACTATGAAATGTGTAGGTAAATCAATTTGATAATTATCGTTAGTATATGACATTTAATATGTGTCACTAATGTTGTTTAGCTACGCGTATTTACTCACACATAATTATGTGTGACAGTTTACCCACGCATAAAAATGAAATGTGTAAGTAAATCAATTATAAAATTATCGTTTGTAGATGACATTAATATGTGTCACTGGTGGAGTCCGACAATTAATAGGGAACTCAAAAATTCTCCGCACGGCTTCACATGCTGATATATATCTGCAATCAACGTTCTCACTTATTTCATCATTTTTTGTGTTTGTTATTCTTGCACCCATTCTGTCACTTGCCTTAATGATATATTTGAAGAGATACTTGATAGATTGTCCTTGATTGCAGTATTCAACATTGATATGTGCTTGATACTTCATAATCAAAAATGGATTGTATGTAACCACAAACCTACAAATATTTCAAGATACAGTAATAACTTTATATTATTTTAACATTATAGTAAATATAAATTTCTCTTTCGTACTTTTAATTTTATCGATACTTTTATTGAGATTAACATAACTATATATAAAGTTAAATTAATTAAATGATTATAACTATTTATAATATTAGATTAAGTTATTGTCTCGTATATCGAATTCTCCTAATTAAGTTTTTTTTTTTTTTCATCTCATAAGGACACGTGATTAAATAAAGTAATTCATCAGTTTTTCCAGATTTGCTGATTAATTAAAAGTACATTTAATAAAGGGGCTAAAAATATTATGGCTTATTAGGATAGTGAATACTAAAATTTGGCCAAATTATAAGGAAGTGTAAAATTTGGCCAAATTTGGGATATTCTCCCTAATTTACCCCCACTCTCTCTCGCCCACTCTCACTCCCTCACTCGCCCACACCAACCACCAGATTCTCACTCGCCCACTGCAGATTCTCACTCGCCCACTGTAGATTTTCACTCTCACTCGCCCACTCTCACTCCCTCACTCGCCCACTAACCTTCCCCCACTCTCCGATTCCCACTCTCTCTCGCCCACTCTCTCTCCCTCACTCGCCCAATTTCTAACTATGATATTTTTATTTTATTTTATTTTTTAATTTTAGATCTGATACACCATACTAAAAATATCATAGTTAGAAATTGTGAATTATTCATTTTCTTACTAAACGAATTGGCATGTTTGGTTAGATATTAACTAATTCTAACCTAAATGGTATACATTCTAACCGATTGGTTAGAATGAGATAATTTCTAACCAAAACTTTGAATTTATTTAGTAAGATAATCAATAATTCTAACAAAGTTGATTGAATCGAGTGTATTATTACGTATCGTATGAATTCATTTCGTAAAGAATAAAATAATTCAAACTAGTTGATTTAACCGGTTAGAATGTATGCGCTTAGTTAGAATTAATGAATTTATAACCAACACATGTTAATTATTTAGTTAGAAAATGAATAATTCTAACAGGTTGATTGAACCAATTAAAATGCATGCCACGGGATGAGTTAGAATATACTAAATTCTAACCGGTCATTTTTGCGATTGTAACGTTAGAAAGTTCGCATTTCTAACGGGTGGACTGAACCTGTTGGAATACCACAAAACAGGTTAGAATATACAAAATTCTAACCGGTCATATGCGATTATAACGTAAGAAAGTGTGTATTTCTAACGGGTGGACTGAACCTGTTGGAATGGCCACGGAACATGTTAGAATATACAAAAATCTAACTGAATTCACACCATCAATCAAAACACTAAACACAAAAATATATTATTAAATACATTATTGAGTAAGAAATTACGATACATATACAAATTCTCATCCCTGTTACATTTGAAAAAAAATCAAAACATTAAGTAAGAAATTACGATAGTTATACAAAATCTCACCCCTGTTCCTTCATCAAAAAAATCAAAAATAAATTTGATGAAGGACCTTCTTCCTCTCCTTCTTCCTCCTGCACTTCTTCCACCTTTCAAATGAAAAAGAAGGAAAACAAAACCAAGATGAATCAATTAATAAATATAAGCAAGAAAGTATTTAATTGGAAATGGAAGAAAAATAAAAGAAAAAACAAAAACAAAATTAAAAAAAAAAAAAAAAAAAAAAAAAGTATGGGGAAACTGCACCACCTGGAAAAATAAGTAAAAAATAAATTAAAAAAAAAAGGAAAGGAACAAAGAAAAGGAAAAATGAAAAGAAAAGAAAAGAAAGTAAAGGAAACCAAACCAACGCCGCCGCCGCCGTGAGAAGCTCCAGATCGGCGGCCCGTCGCTCTCGGTTGGCTCTTCTCCGTCGCCGTCTTCCCCATCTCGAGCTCGCTCGTCTTCATCGGCCGTCGTGAGGGAGGTGGTGAGAGAGTTGGTGAGAGAGGATCGAAGGCTCATCCGCCATCCGCCGTCGGTTTTCTAGAGAGAGAGAGAGGAAAGAGAATAGAGAGGAGGAGCCGCCGGAGACGGTGGCGAGCTCGGTGACGCGGGAGGAGGAGGAGTCGCCGGAGACGGTGGCGACGCGGGTGTCGAGGAGAGTGCCAACACATGGCAGTCGAGGAAGGAGACGGCAGCGACGCGGGTGGCATCGAAGGCTCATCCGCCATCCGCCGTCGGTTTTCTAGAGAGAGAGAGAAAAGAGAACAGAGAGAAATAGACAGAGAGAGAGTTGTTAGAGAGAAATATAGAGATGAGAGAGAAAGAAGGGATATATTCAAAAAATTGAGAGAAAGAAAGAGAGTGGAGGGAAAGTATAATTCAAATTTGATTATGAATAGTGTAGGGGTAGTTTAGGGAGTTTAAGGCAAATTTGGCTAGATTTTGTGTTTTTTAAAATTTTGGACAAATATTATTAAACACTAAGAGGTTTGGCTAAAAGACCACATTTCCTCTTTAATAAAATAACTTAATAAAGCGAATTTTCCAACCAAAAAATGTTTTCTATAATCATATGTATTTTATAAAATCTAGAAAAAATTTATTGATTTTATTTAAAATTTTGAATATTATTTTAACATTAGAAAATGTTCAGTAGTAAAATACATACCTGTTCTCAAGAAGTATTCCGCTTTTGTCAACCGTGATACCTGTGTTTCTCCTTTTATATATCAGGTATCCATTATCGTCAACTTTTGTACGGTCATTGAAATCTTTTGGATATCTCTTCGAGCACTTTGATTTTATCATACATGGTGAATTTATTCTTTCTTGATCGCATGGACCATGAACCATACATTCTGCGATGGCTTCATATAGTTCTGGATTCTCTTCTTTTTCTGGAAGCTCTGCACATATATAATTATCTATATTCTCTATAAGGTGACGCTGGGCATCACGATTTATAAAAAAAAGTATGTGTGCATGCAGAAGACCTCTCTTTTGGAAATCAATGGTTGCGACGACTACATGTAAAGAAAAATGGTATCATCATGAATTTGTTTGGGAAAAATTAGATATTATGAATATCTATATACTAATAGCAGCACCGGGCTGCCGTTTATAGTAAGTCTTCAATTTTATAAGTAGTAACTTTTGTAAATTAATTTTTTAGCAATCAATTGAATGTGTAATGTGTTAATTAATACTCATCATACCAAGTAATTATAACTTTTGTAATGTATACGTATATTTGTAAAGAGATTTAAGCTTATATAAACTACAATATCGTGATTATCATATAGTATACTGCATACATTAAACTTTGGTATAATTACATATCTAATACTCCATATAAAGTGAAATTATATTAATATATATATATAGATTTTAAAATTTAAAGAAAACTTACATATGGATTAATATATGTAGTAAATATAGATACTCCCTTTGTCCTCCATTTACTGACACTATTACTATATTGAGACGTCCTCCATTTACTGACCCTTTCCGTTTTAGGACGTAGACCCCCCACAATCACTTTAACACTTTAACGCTTTATCCACCTACTTTTTAATACTTTAAATTTTAATATTATTATAAAAACCACAGGGACCCACAATAATTCCACTTTAACACTGTAACACATTAATTTATTACTATATTATCAAAATGCAAAAAAACATGTGCCCAACCTTGAGGGTCACCATATAGAGGACGGAGGGAGTATATTATTTTAAATGTGGTCTATTGATCTATATTATGCTTACTATCCATTGTGCACTTTATATAGATAATTACGCAAATTGCAAATAAATCAACATCTACTTATTCTAAATTCAAAGAAATCATAAAGTCTCAATTGCTACATAATTACCTACCAAATACGGGATAATTGAATCGTAAATCACGGAGGATTCTTGAATTAAATCGTAATTTGAATTTATATAAGGATGAATCAATTGCCTATCAATTATCGCACTAATGGTGGAGCAAATTATTAATCTTTAATATCTTGCTTCTATTTTATCACCTTCATTAGTAGCCAACATGCTATAAAACAAGTCAGAATTCCTTTCTTTCTTAAGAAAAAGTTATTGATTGTTTGTATACTATGTTTGGCTTAGTGTTGATTGTGCCTTTTGTTTTGCAGAGGATATGAGGCAGTTGTGGATTGGTCGTGGCTAATTGAGGTACGGATACCATATATATCAATATTTTTACTGTAATGGTTAAATGAATTAAATATATAAATTTTAGATTGAGTTTCATTTTTTTAATGCAATCTTCTAAAATTTTAAAATATATCAACATTTACATTAATTTGTAAAATTTTGACACCAATTAAAATTTGGCCCAAATTAAATCCTGACATAGCTAAATTGATAACTGCAAAACTAAAACAAGGTGGGAAATGAAATACTATAAAATTAAATATTTTTTCGCTCTCTATGTTATCTCCAATTTCCTCTCTCTTGGTAGCAGCAGCACCCCTACTCAAATCCAACCAAGAACCATACTATAAAAAGTCATTGCTCAAGCAATTAATGTAAACTTTAATTTTGCCGCTTTAATTTTAAGGGGAAATGTTAAAATAATCGCTTCTATATAAGTATATATTAATACGACTGCTGACTGCATTTTTTAGCAACTCATTTTTGTTGTTTTTTAAATATACAGTCTGTGGTAGTCATCTATATAAATTACAGATGTTACAAAAACTTAATTAAATGTACAAATTAATTTATTTCCTATTTTGACAAGTTTTTCCAATTCCCATGGGCAAGAACAAGTTCTTCAAACTCCCATGAACAGACATTGCAGCAGCTCCAATGAGTCCCAGCAAGAGGCTGCTCGAAAAGCTGGACTCGCCCTCGATCCCACCAATGAAGGGGAGGAAGAAGGTGACATCGTCGCCCACTTGAGCTGTAGCATGGATCTTGGCGAGGAAGGGAACGAAGCTGAGGTAGCGGCTAACAACACCATGTCGATGATCACGTGCCTCCAGCAAGAGAAGGTGACCATGCAGATGGAGGCATCGCAGTACCAGAGGATGATGACCACACTCCTTCATTTTTTGATAGTCTCATATTTTCCTTTCCATAAATGACACCATAAATTTAAATGGCTTGAGTTCTCATATGTGTTTGATGCATGTATATTGAGCAGCAGATGATGCAATTTTGAGGTGCTATTCTTATAATTTATTTTGTCTTTTGTTATTTTTATAAGGGTTAATCTTGTGTAAATACACGAACTTTATTCTATATTCTGATTTTTTTATAAACTTCTAAAAATTTGTGTAAATACATGAACTTTGATAATGGTCTGATTTTTCCACAATTCAAAATTCCGGCAAAATTAATGTTGACGTGTATCCTATGTGGCTTCCGGGCATGTGTCTGACTTTAAGTTTTCCAGTAAGCAAAATGTAGTTGTTTTAAATGCCGAACGACGTCGTTTTGTGATTTTATCTCCATTGCACTCCGGATAGAAGAACAATTCCAGTTTTGGATGTTGTGTGCTAGAACAATTTCTTGCCTTTTTTGTGTTTCGATTAATTTGAATGATTTTTGACCAGATCTGAATATCGTGCGTTAAGGTTCTTGCTATTTGGTTGAAGTTTGAGTGGAATCGGGGAATTTGATCTGGGGGAGGGATTAAGTTCGGATAATTTGAATTTATATGAGTTCTCTTAAAGCATTTACACGAATTTGGAGTAAAGATCTTTCTAGAGTTGTTTGTGGGAGGAAGCGGCGAACAGAGGTGTTGGTTGAGGCACATTGACGATGAGTCCTAGGAAAGAATTGGAACGGGTGGTGTCTAGACTACGAACATAGTGTTTTTGGTATTTCCATGGCGGTGAGGCGGTTAGATTTTATGCGTTTGATGGCGCAGACCCAATCAAGATCCACCGTCGTAATACAACTCAGACCCTCCTCCTGCATCCGCAAAGAAGGACGACCAATCACCCCTAAACTTTAAGAAATACATGACACCAGTACGCAAATTGAAGAGATGAAAATTTATGCTTTCTTCCTCGGATTACATAAAAGAACCAAGAATCTAATGAATCCGATTTTGGATTTGAGAAATTTTTAAAATTTAGGGAAAAATTGATTGTGCGTAAATAGATGGTGCGTAGATTGAGAAACGAGTCGTACGAGGTGACAACGACGTCGTTTGTTTTACAGCTCGACCGACAATTTTTTATTTTTTATTTTTTTAAAATGCTAGCTTTAATTTTGTCGGAAATCGATTTTGTGGGGAAATCGGGCAACTTGCAAAATTCATGTATTTACACACATTTTTGAAAGTTTATGAAAAATCGGAATATGGTATAAAATTTTTGTATTTAAAGGACATTAACCCTTTTTATAACATATTGTAAAAGGATTTTGTTTTACGCAGTACAATATATCCCGTGCGTCGCACGGGAGCGATACTAGTAATATAAATGTGATATAAGTAACTTACGTGCAGTTTGTTGGCCGAAGACATTTCCATGCTTTAGGTCATTTAAAAGTTCATCAAGTTTTAATTTGAAAACCCGAACAGCTATATCATGTCGATCTTCTGCTCTAAGTCCCCTTTTATTAACGAACCTTGCTATTTCTGGCCATTTTGGATTGCACGTAAAAGTAATAAACAATGAAGGATATCCTGTCCACCTGCAAATGGCCATGGCATCTTGATAATTTTGAATCATGTATCGCCTTCCTCCTGTGAATGATGATGGCAAAATGAAAGGTCTACCAACGGTTGAAGTGTCAGTATTTCCTTTATCTTTCAATTCCATGAGATTATTGTATCTTTCGGATCCCAGAGTTGTTGATTGTGACGTATCCATTGTAATCTTTGTGATTACATCATAGTATATCCGTCCACAATAAATTGTTGCAGTAACCTTCTAGAGAGAAGAAGTTGTTGTCCTTCATTTTTCCTGTCTTGCAACTTGAATGCTAAGAACTCTCTCAATGTGAGTTTATTCCTTTTGCCTTTGTCAGATTTGGCATGCAGAATATCTAAATAGTATCCATCTTCTCCATATATAAATATAAGTGGATATTGTAATGGAAGGTAACACGGGTGAAATTCATCAATTTTTTTTTTTTTTTTGAGAAGGAAATTCATCAATTCGCTGAAGCTTCAGCGAAATTCATCAATTCGCTGAAGCTTTCCACTTTGATTCTCAACGATAATTTCTCTATTACCTGGCATTGAATCGAATCTCCAACAACTAAGGTAGCAACTTCTATAGCAGTAGGCATATTGTATGACCTTCCATCCTTTGTTCTTTTCCCTATAAGCCGAAGCTTAACATCGACGGAGCTATCATTTGATATATGCTCACGAACCATTCTGTAAGTCTTTGCATATGTGTGATATCTATCAATCATTTCTTTTAGAGCATTAACGATGGAATCATCGAAATCGTGTGGACTTCCTTTGCTGTAATGAAAAATGGATTTATAAGATTGAAATAGAAACACATAGCATTAGGAAAATATAATAATTAGGGGTATTTTTCTATAATCAAAATTTATAAAATTCTATTAATACTATATTCCGATATTTACCAACAAACAATTAATTTAATTTAAAGATTAAAACTATAGCTAGATATCTACAGATAATTTGCTAGAGTTATATTTTTCGATTTTGACAATTGAATTCAACAATTTATTTAAATGAAAAATAGAATGCATTTAGTGGGTTATGATAACAATAGACTAACCTCACAACATTTTTGCAATGCTCAACTTCAGCATCAGGTTCGTAAATGTAGAGTTGTGAAAAATTAGGAGAATTTCCTTCAGGTGGCAATAAGTTTCCAATGCGATGAATATTTTGTCCGCTCAAACGGAATGTATAAGGTCCACCGCCTTGATTAATAGAGTAATCTATTTTCCCACCCATTGACGTAAATGAGAACATCATGTTGTAAGCACGGATATTCTCAATAAAGTTCTTGCTCATTACATGTTTGTTCTCCAAAAGATCGCTTAACAATTGTGGAGGCTTGTCTAATAGGCAAATAACCACTTTTCCTTTCAAACAACATAACGAGAATTTTGGAATTGATGATTTGGATTGTTCAACATTTTCTCCATTCCACATTTGAGCATTGCAGTACTCACATATATGTATAGGATCACCAATATCAAAATATTTTAGAAAAAATGTGAATAATAATTTCGTTATTAAATTTAAATAATTATATTTAAGTTATACTGAAAAATAGATACCTGTTTTTTCTTTCATCACTGTATCTACTATATTTATAACGATTGCGTTTTTCAAATGTCCGTTTCTTTTCCTTGACAGGATTTCACGCCTTCTCTGCCTAGCTATCAATGATGAGTATGTGACATCTGCATGTTATTTATTTATTATTAAATAACTAATATTACATGTGTTGGTCCCGAAAGTGATAAGAGGATTACACGTAGAGGGGGGGGGGGGGGGGGTGAATGCGTGTAATAGAAGTTTTTCAACTTCTTTTCAACTTATCTCAGAGTATGCAAGCTTCAGGTTGCTTTAAATCTTTAGACCAAGCTGTAAGCTTGATCTGCAGAAATGTTTTACTCTAGATCAAAGCGAACGCTTGATCTTAGAGTGACTCGCTTGCAAGAATGCGGAATTTAGTGAGCTAAATATTTCCTAAGTATTTAAAAGCTTTGTATTAGGTTTGATTAAATGCTTGTGCAGATATGAATAATCAAAGCAAATAAGTAATGAAAAGCTTAAGTGCAGAAATACAACACCAGGGTTTTATAGTGGTTCGGTTGTAAAACACCTACGTCCACTTTGTTGCTTGCTGCAACGGTTTCTCTTCACTCAAGAAACTTTGAGGATTTCGGGTTCCTCAAAAACCAAGACAATGGATCGAGCTTCACTCGCTTGGATCCAACACAATTACAACAGGGAGATTACGGGTTCTCCACAAAAACCTAGCTAGGATCGAGCTTTACACAGTCGAAGACAGTGTAAGCTTTGATCCACACTCTACGATCGAGGTTCCTGCTATCGAAGAAAGCAAAACCTTAGATCTTACAACAACCTTTCAACTAAACACAAACACTAACACTCTTGACAAGAACAAGGGTTTTGGTTTGGTTTGGAAAACACTCTAAGTGAAGAACTCTTTACAGTAAATGCAAAGGGCAAGAGTTCTTCTTATAAGCTAGGATATATACCGTGGCTTAGACTAAGAGTGAAGATTGCAGAGACAAACTTCGATGTGATTGAAGCTTGTGAGAACACTTAGACAAGAACTTGAAGGATGATTGCTGGAAATTTGCTGGTGCACTGAAATTTTGTAAGTGTTCTACTCTTCTCGTCTCTGCACTCTACTATTTATAGTGTGAGAGATGGACTGGAGCCGTTGAAGGTTGGTAGTTTTGTCCCTCCACGCTCGACATTACTTGGTGCCTTTTCGGATGGCTGTTTTGTCTTCTTTCCCGAATTGGCTAAAAGCCAAGCGTAACAGTAACTGGGGTGCCCAGTACTGTAGCGGCGGCTCTGTCGGTCAACCAAGTCAACTGTATTGTCCAATCCTCTCTTGCCGCGTGGAGATCTTCATTTAATGCGGCGAATCTCACACTTGACTGAGTTCAAACTCAAGTTTGAATCGAGGATGGTAGTTGTACTGTCGCTTTCAAGCGTTTGAAATTGGCTCGCTCCGCTTTAATCTGAGTGCTCACTTTAGCGTAGTCGGGTTGACTCGCTTTGACTTTATCAGGAGCGCTCGCTTCGCTTTAATACACACTCAAGCGAGTGGTCTTCTCGCTTCGCTTGAAAACCTGCAGTCTAAATCTAAAGCGACTAAAATGAAGGCAAGCTTTCCTAACATAACAAGCTTGAAAAATTCTATCCTATCTAATCAAAATAGGGTCGCTTGGGAATATGATTTACATAAAGGGTTTTGGGATCTAATTAAAACACATAAGAAATTTTATTAAAGCGTCCCATTAAGTTCCCCCTAACAAAAAAATTCTTAACAATTTTCAACAACATGACAATAACATCCTATTATTATGCATACAATATAATATATACTTTATAAAATACCTATTTTAGAGCTGATGTAATCTGCACTATTGATAGTTCTATTCCTTTTTCTTGAGATGATAATATACCTCTTCTTTCGTGCAATCCTAGATAAATATTTTGCGACTGTAAAAAAAATATTTAATCTATTTCTTTGTTAAAAAAAAATTATAGTGATAAAAAGATTATTATGAAGAAAGAATATTAATTAGTAAAAAAATATTACAGTTTTTTTCTTGAATTTTCGAAATATTTGCATCAAAACAACCAATTTATCGTAGAAGCTTTTTTCATGACCTGCAAATAATAAATAAAAAAATCAATAGTAGTAGTAATAGCTAAGAAATCAATGATTAAATTAAATGATAACTAATTTTTATGCAAGATATAATAATTTTATATTGTAATAATAATGTAATTAAAGTTTTTTTTACTGAATATATGCCTAACAAAAAACAAAACTATGATTTGTTTGCACGTCTTCTATTAGTAATCTATATATATATAAAAAAGGAGTTTTTCAATTTCAAATCAATTGAAAAGTAGTTATCAATGGCAATTTTGTAATTAATGCAAAAAAATATTATTAATATTATGTGGATTTAAATATGGACGTGTGTGTTTTTTTTAAAAATATCACTAATTTGATATCTTCACCAACTTTTATTTACATGTTACTTTTTTTTAGGAAATTCATAAGTAGTGGGTGAATTTAGTAGGAATTTTTTCCCAATTTTTATTATTTTTTTTCTTTTTTGATAAACATTTTAAATGAAGTTATACACTAATTAAGAAAACAAAAAAGATAACGTTAATGTAAAGATAATTTCTAAATTGTTTTGTTTGAATTTTTATTATTCTACAGTAAACAATATTGCGTCCATTTTAATAAATTTATTATTATTTTCAAATGAAATCATATAAAACAATCAAAATAATATTAGCTATTAAATTATTTTTTCGAATGCATTTTTGAATTCTATTACGGATAACATTTTCATTAACATAGATATTCAGATTTATTTTAAAACTATCTTATATAATAAGTTAATAACTTCTAAAATTTTTTATTTAAATTTAAAATAATATTTATTGATTTTAGTTGGTTAATCATACACATATGACTTTTTTATATAAAAAAAAAATCTATTATCTAAAAAATATTACTTAAATTAAGCTCCGATGTACGGAGTATTAGCTTAAATTTAAAGAAAATTTGAACATGTCACAACAAAAATGATTCATTTGACGCCTCACACAAAAATTTGTTACTAAACGAAGTATGCAAGTTGTCTTCCTAAAATCTAATATTATCAATTAAGATAATTTTTATCTTATTTTACCTTATCTCATTCACCTTATTAAACGGGTATCAAATGAGTAGGAGAATAATTGAAAAATCAAATAAGCCTCAGTGGAGAAGCAAGAATGAAGTGACTTGCAAATTTACAAGTCAAACTATTAAAGAATGGAACTCAAGGAGTATTTAGCAAGGGTAAACTTATTAAAAAAATTTATAATTAAGCTCTAATAAAATGAAACACTTTTAATATTAATAATTAAATATAAATTATAATCTGAAACCGAAGAAGGCGAAATTCACATACAGGGATGAGAGTGGATTCATGACCCGATTTAGGTTTGGTGGTCTAGATTAGTTGGGTAGGGCTTGAATTGTCAAAATTTTGAATCAGATGGACCGAGGTCAAATTCGAACATCGCTTAAAATTTTTAGACCCGTATCATGATTTTTTTTTTACAAAACCCAGAACTGGCTCGCTAATCAGATTATATACTCCCTCCGTCTCGCCGATTTGTTGTGCGTTAATTTCTTAAATATATGTGATGTATAATTTATAGAGACGCACAACATTCCGTGGGACAGACAAAAAAGAAAATGAAACTAACGTAGTGGGACAGGGGGTTACTCGCTAAATTTAAATAATTACAGAGTATTTTATTCATAATTATTTAACACGTTTGATACCGTGCATCGCACGGGTGCAAAATCTAGTAAGAAGTTAAGACCATGTTAGAAACAAATTATTTTTTAATGATTTGAAGGGTATATTATTCATACTGTTAATTTCAAAGGTGCGAACCAAACTGAGCAAGCAACAGACTTTTGTTGAGAGCTTGCAGCAAGAGTCTCAAAGATCATTCTCAATTCGTCGGCCGTATTCACTCCAATGTTTCCTCCGGCCGAGCTATCCACCATGAATTGACAAGTTTGATTTAGAGAATCGTAAAAATATTGCCAAAGCATCTCGGACGCCATTTGATGGTGAGGGCACTGCTACAACAATTCCTGGAATCTCTCCCAAGCCTCATGAAAAGGCTCATCGGTTCCTTGAGCAAAATTCATGATCTTCGATCGCACCTCTTGTGTCTTGCGGTTGGGGTAGTATTTCATCATGAACTTCTCGCACACTGCATTCCAAGTTGTGAGAGAGCTAGCCAAGAGAGTGAGATACCATGGCTTTGTTCTATCCTTCAACGTGTATTGGAAACACTTCATCTTCAAGTCGTCCTCTGAAAGCTCTCCCAATGGAAAATTTTGCACCATCGTGCAATATTCGCGAATGAATGTGAGAGCATCTTCGTTGGGCAGCCCGTAGTAGATAGGGAGCAAAGCCAAGTGGTGCGGTTTAAGCTCATAATTCCTAACCTTGGTGGTTAGGACAATTGCCGAAGTGGTGGCGGTGAAGGTAGGATGAGCGAAATCTCCCATCTTTTGTGCCATTGCTTCGGACTCTCGTCTTCTTCTTCCTTCGTCGCGGTTAAGAGCGTCTTCTCCTATTGATGTCGTCGATGTGAGGTGTCAACTTCCTTTAGAAATTCGACGACCTTGCATACACAACACTCAACAAACGGATTAAACGCACCGAGTGGAAGGGAAAAGAAATCGAACAAGAAAGCAATTAAATAAAATAAATAAAAATACTACACAATTAAATAGCCTAAAGTTTTCCCTGGCAACGACGCCAAAATTTGTTTCACTAAAAAGTGTTCGCAATAGAACGAAATCTATCCTAGCACTTAGTAAGTAAAAATCCAATGTCGAATCTCAAGGAAAACTTTGCAGGGCAAATAATCGTGTAGCAAAACAACCTAATCTAGCCTAAATCTTAGAATGCAAGTAAAAAGAATCCTGGGTGTTTGGTTTTTAAATCCTAGGCAAGAAAGTAAATAAGCAATTAAATCAAAGCAAGTAAATAAACTAATCTGGAAAGCAAAGAAATAATCTAAACTACCCAGCTTCCAGACTGACGGCTGACCCCACATACCAACAGAATCTTCTTCAGCGTGCTTTGTCCTCACTCACACGCTCCCCAAGCCAACAGAATCTTCTTCAGCGTGCTTTGTCCTTACTCGCACGCTCCCCAAGAAACTTCCCAGGGGGTCACCCATCCCACAATTGCCCCAAGTTAAGCACGCTTAACCTTGAAGTTCTTATGGACAGGCTTCCGAAAAAGAAGATGCATTTTGTGGTATGAGGAGCACCAATCAATCCTTTAGTTCTCCTCGGATATGCAGTCCCATTCCTGCATACCCTCGGAATCCCTCTCATTCTGGCATGTTTCGGTTCATCCATGTGCCCCTTCGCTTAGAAGCCCTTATAGGAGCCGCACTTTGTCCGTGCTTCTGCGCACCGGCGATCACTCCGTACTTCTGCCCCAGGCGTCACATGCCCACCAGCTTTCGCTTGGTTCGTCCCCGAACCACACCGTACTGGGAGAGGTTCGGCATGAGGATCACAGATATGCGTAGTGCAGAATGGGTGTAAATGATGTTTAGTATGCATAAGTCGTTTCCATAAAACCCTTATGCGATACCGTGATAAAGCATGAATAACTACGATTTTTTTTAACTTTCGGCATAACCTACAGGGTACCTTTAATACTCAGCCCTGCTTGCGTTTCTAAAACTTGCAGGTTAAGCGAGATGGTTAGCGGCAGTGTTGAGAGGAGGTGTCTTTCTTGTAAATTTGGTTCAAAAAGGGATGCATATCCTCATATATGTATCTATTTAGTAGATCTGCCGCTGTACGCTTGATAATCGTATTTTGTAAAGGTTATCGTTCATATTTTGCTTCGTCTGTAAATGATAATCAATCCTTCCTGGATTGTCTTTTGAAACGTGTATAATACTTGAGGCGCTCGGCTTCTTAGTTTCACTTCTTTCCTTTGGTATTTATATCCATTATCCGAGTCTATTAACATGTCGATCTCTCTTTTCTTCGATAATAAGTCATGATTATTCAATTTCCCCTTCTTCCCCGCTTCGTTATTCCAACCCTATGTCACGCTTCGGCTGAGTCGTCCTTCGGGAAGAGCGGGCGTGACACAAATTAATCTAAAGAATTAAATAAAAGCAATTAAACTACCTAGGCAAAAATCGTAGAGAAAGCAATAATGAAAGCAACGAAGAAAACGAATCTAGACATAATAATTAAATCTGAAAATTAAGCAAATAAATCTAACTACGAAAACTTGAAAGCGATGGAATTGAAAACTAAGAAAAACGAATATAATCTAAGAACTTGAAAACGAACGAACGAAATTAAACTAAGCAATTACGAAAACAAATCTAAAACTAAGGAAAGCAATAAATCAAATAAAAGAAAGCATTCAAGAACTTACGAATTTAAACGAAGAACGAAGAACACGAACTAAAAGAAATAGTCTTGAATTAGAACGAAAGAAACAACGATCTAGATCGAACAAAGGAAAACTAAACTATAAAGTAATGTGCTGAAAACTAGAGCTAAAACTAAGGTAAAAGTCATAAAATTCGTTCACAAGGAGTAGTATTTATACTAGGTATAAAAACATAGTTATACAAGGAAAGGAAAGCTGGCCGCCGGATCTGGACGTGCGTCCAAAACGAGTTGGACGCCCGTCCAACTCTTCATTCTGGACGATTGCGCGCGCCTTTCTTGTTTCGGTTGTATCTTCCTCGTCGGAACTCCAAATTGACCTCCGTTTTCGCCTAAATGCTCCTATTGAACCCCTCTTAGATATAATGCTTATTTCTTCTCGTTTTCTTCTTGTTTCCACCCTTTTTATCCTACAATACCAAAGACTCCAAAGCAACCAAATCATAGCCACAAACAACGAAAACACACGAAAACTATTGAAAAATGGAAACGAAAAGACAACTAAAAACCTAACAACTAGACACCAATCAGCGGGATTGCCCCTCGCCACCCGAGGGAGCTGGGCTCCGGCTCTTGCTCCGACTCGGAGTCTTCGTCGCGAACTTCTTCAGCCCCCCAGCAAGAGCTCTAGCAAGGCCACCTAGGAATCCAGTCCCTGACCGATCCTGCTCCCATCGGGACACCAGACGGTCCCCGAATTGATCCAAGAACTTGTCTCCCAGGGGACCGCGCTCGCACGGATCTCTGTGTGTGCAGCAGATCAAGCCAGAGGGTCGGGGGTCAGCGTGCTCGCTCCAAGGCCTCTTCGAGGCCCATGCTTCGGGCCTCCTCTCAACCCTAGGCCTCGGCATCTCAACCCCGCCGTCGGAATGAGCTTGCTCAGCTCGTGGAGCACGACGACAAGGGGCCACTGCCTGAGAAGCGTCCCTACACTTCAGCTTCTCCACGGCATTTGCCATCTCGTGCTTCACCTTCGACTGCCTTTTCTCGGCCGGCAGATTGGTCTGTTCGTGGCGCTTGGAGGGAACAAAGACCACACCCATCGGCTTGATGTTGTCTAGAGTATGGACTCCAGCATATCGTATTCATCCGGCTCCAGTGTCGGATGAACCTCGAGCTACAACAAAAAATATAACAAGAAGTGTTAGCAAGTTTCATTTTTTATTTACTAAATGAAGTGAAATAAATTAAACAAGACAAAAAATAATAAATCAATTACCGAGGATCGTCGAGGAAACGTCTGAAGTTGAGAGGAGAGGAGGACGTGGCCCATCTCCTGAGGCGGGGGGACAGTGTCTCACGATCCCGTCGACCGCATGCTCGCCCTAGTTGGGGGATCGCCTCGTGGGCCCAATTGTTCAGGACCCATACAGGTGATAGGCACCTCGCTGGTTCGTTATGAGGTCGGAGTCCCTCTTCATCACGTGCAGCTGGTAGTGGAGGATCTGGAACGACCACGCTCCCCAGGGAAATGAATTCCACTGATCCTCGTACTCCACTAAGTACCATGCCCAGTCCTGGATCGTCGGGTTGTCGTGTCCGACCAACATCAGATAGTACATGAGCAGGTTGGCCGCCCTCAGATACTGCTCACCCGTGCCTAAGACACTGAGCTCGTCGTTGAAATCCTGCTTCAACTGATTTATCGTGACAGGTTCGCCCCCGTACTTCGTGTGGAGGAGGCTCCTTTTGGGAGGATTGTGCCGTCCATTAGGGTTGAATGCCAACTCCTCGAAAGCCAGCCCGTCACAATGGCGTACTCTTGCTTCGAGAAGCGTATGTCCCGGCCACCGACGTGAAACCACCTCTCAAACTCGGGAATCGAGTCATCCTCGAGCTCTCGGGCTAGAAGCTCGTGGAGGGCATTGTTCGCACTCCCACTCCTCCGAATTTCGAGGAGGTATCGAAACGGCCCTTGCTCGAATCGTTCGAGCAAGGGATCCCCGCCTACGCGATGCAACACCCTCGGGATCGAGTGGATCACGTCGTCACGTATGTAGAGGTTTATTTGCCCTTTAAACCCTTGCATACGGCCCCTCATCCATTGAAACCTAGGCTGCAAATCGAGAAGAAACAAAACGAATCAATTTTTTTTTTTCAAATTTCATGCATAAGTTTCGGCAGAGTACACGACAGAATTGTTATTTCACTCGCGTAGTACACGGTTAAAATTTCAATTTTGTCGTGTAAGGTCAACGATTTGACTGTAAAGTTGAAATCCTTGACTTTACACGAAAAATCGAATTTTGATTCGTGTATTTCACGCCTAAAATCAGAAATTATTCGTGTATAGTCAAAGTCAAAATTCAATTTCAAGCAATTAAAGTCAAAATACACGACAAATTCCACAATTTAGTCGTGATACACACGATCGAAATTCAAAATTGAATTCAATCGTGTAAAGTCAACAATTTCGAAAGTCAAAATTGTTGACTTTACCAGATTGAATTCCACTTTCAATCGTGTACTACACGATTCAACTATGCCTATTGTCGTGTATGTATGAACTCAGAAAAAATTTAGAAAATTTTGATTCAACGTAAACCATAGCAGGCTTCATGCTTTGATTCAACGTAAACCATATCAGACTTCATGCTTTGATTCAACGTAAACCATAGCAGGCTTCATGCTTATTAACAATGTGCTCGAAACCATAACATATTTCATTCTTTACATTCGAAAACCATAAAATCTGAAAATAACTAACTTACCAGCGGTGGAGGGTCGGGGTATTCTCGGGGTTGCTCCTCCGGCTGTTCCGCCGCCTGCTGCGGCCGACTACAGGAGGCGGCCCGTGGGCGTGGTGGGGCTCGATTTGAGGGCCCTGCTTCTTCTTGGTTAGACATATTATCGGAGACGGCGACGACGACGGCGACAGTGAGAGTAAAAAAATTCCGACGGGTGGGGGGGTTAATTTTTCAGTTTTCAAGACTGAAAATTTTAGAGTGTCGTGAGAGAGAGAGAGAGAGAGAGAGAGAGAGAGAGAGAGAGGAGGGGTGGGGTAGATAGGATCTTCAATTTTGGATTTATGACGGGTGGGCCCCCGACATAAATTCTGATTTTATTTTTTGAATTAAAATTTTTGTTTTATTAGATAAGTGAGAGGGTATTTTTTACATTTTTAGGCAAAATGGGTATAAAAATTATAATTCTTAAAAAGTGAGTATAAAAGCACTACTTTTTATAAAAGTGAGTATTTTTAACTATTCTCTCATAATTTAATGTCAAAGAATTAAGAAAATATTTAAAACAAATCTCTCTCTCTTCCGCCCAATTGCAGAAGGTTTGGGTTTATTGTGAAAGGCTCTGCCGAATTCTCTATCTCGGTGGGAGTAGTATATTGGTAGACACGATTCCGTTAAATCCCCGTCAAATTAGAGCCTCTTTGGTAGCCTAGTTAGAATTAACCAAGTTAAATTTAAAGTAAGATAGTAGTACAAGGTTGATAAGATAGTTATGAAAATTTGCTATTTGGTAGATATGATTACAATCTAGAATAAAATATTTGGCCATTTGGTAGCAATGCTTATTCACTAGATTAAAAGCTTGAATTACCTTAAATAACTAGATTATTTAAAAACCATGATGACTATTCCATAACCTAGTCTAGAAATTCGGGTTCAGATTCAGGTTCGTTTATTGAATTACTAGAAAATCGTGTATCGAGTATCTGAAAAAATGTTATATCGTCAACTAATCCATCAGTCAATATATATATATAGGGAATGGTTCGTGTGCAAATAAATCCTGGCGTGCTAAAATGCGAAAGATGCTTAAACTATACAAAATCATGCTTAACTCAGTATATATTTATGCTTACAACACCATTATGCTTTTTAATGTACAAATTCATGCTTAAACCTAGTCATGTTTATGATACCTTATAATCATGCTTAAATCAATTACAACCACAGATCAAACTAAGATCAATGGTCCAGATCTATTTCTATTTCTCACACCAGGACTTATTTCTATATGATCCATCATCTATATATATATATATATATATATATATATATATAGGGAGTGGTTCGTGTGCAAATAAAGTCTTGCGTGCTAAAATGCGAAAGATGCTTAAAACTATACAAAATCATGCTTAAATCAGTATATATTTATGCTTACAACACCATTGTGTTATGCACAAAAATGCATGGTTTTCACGGTTTCACCAAAAGTAAGGTTTTCACCATATCCCAATCTATATAGGGTAGCACTATGGTGGAAACTAATCTTATAGTGAAACTTAGAAACCGACCATATCCGTTGATTTTGAGGATCCAATGGATGAGATTAAATGAAATAATGCATTAAAAAAAATAAAATATTGTGTCATTAAGACAAATTCGTCCAGAATTTTAATTAAAAAAAGAAATAAAATCTCATTCCATAATAATAGGAATTTTCCATACCCAACCTACACTACTCCACTTCTCTTGCAACAATGCAATTTCCGGCCAGATCTTAATGATAATCGTAAAACAGATAATCGGGTTTTATTCTACTTGAAGAGACGAAGAGATCCATGGGTGGCTCGCTCGTTTTGGTGGAGAAACGAAGGAGATATTTGCTGAAGAAGTCGGACCAGTATGGAAATCGCGACTTCAGCGGTGATGTAAACTTCCAAACGTAATTCCGGCCTCGTCGTCGATCGGATTTAGATGGGCGACCTACCGTTGGAAACGTCTTGAAGTGTAGAACATGTTTGTGGGTAGTCCCATCCGATTTGAATGAGATTTGAGTTCAAATTTTTATAAATTTCATAGCTATCAAAAATGCATCAAAATGACTAGAATATGCATTGATATTCAATTTGAGTTACAATGAGTTGTTTGTGATTACTCAACAATTGTTATACATTAAAATAGTTTTGGTGCATAACAGGTCACGAGTGGTTGCATATTAACACATCTTCTTTTCATTTACATAATTTAATTTATGGGTCTACATACGTATTTTTGTTGTACAAAATAAATAATGTTGTTGCATATTCTTGGAGCTAAACTCAGTAGGGAAGCTAATCCCTAACATAGTAAAAAAAATCTAAACCCTAACCCAGTAAAAAAAAGCTAAACACTAACTTGTAATGAATGATAAACCCTAACTCATAGGGGAAACTAAACCCTATTTGGGCAAGCTATACCCTAACTTGTAGGAGGAATTAAACCCTAACTCGTATGGATGCTAATTAAACCCTAACAGGACAAACTGAAGCCAAGTATGAAAATGAAACGAAAATGCATCAGACTGAGTCATAAATGCAACAAAATCGACATAAAATGCATTATACTCAATATACATGTACACATAACATACAAAATTTTACTAAAGGTCTAAAACAATCAAGCGAATTTATTCCAGATTACAAGGTTACAAGCTTACAATACATTAATTTGTTTTTTCTTTGAATATTTTGCATTAACGATAACATAATTCTTTAAAAACCCATATTATTAATATTTAAGCATAAATTGAAACATTCTTAAGAGTGATTGATGCATAAAAAGCATTACATTAATAGTAGTATATTGTATACCACTGACGTGGGGTAACGAGAACATTATATTTTGATATAACTATTTAATTAACTTAATTTATAAGATGTTAGCAAAAAGTCACTCAGTAATATTCTAAAACATGTATGGTGGTATATAAATCATTCAAAAACATACTAGCCAAACTCAGAGAATATTGGTCCCGGTTTGTTAATAGGAAAAATACGTAGAGGGGGGGGTGAATACGTATTTTGAAGTTTTTCAACTTCAAATCCCTTAACTCAGAGTAACAAGTAAAGAGCTCTTTTTGAAACTTAAGACCTAGCTGAAGCTAGATCTACAGTACGTAGCTTGCCTACTTGACCGAAGTGAATACTTGATCAATAGGGAGTCTTTACTCGTATGTGCGGAATTTGGTGAGCTATAATCTTTCCTAAGTAATTGAAAATCCAAGTTAAGTTTGTTTATATGCACGTGCAGTGGATAATCGAATACTTTAAAGAGATTAGGGTAAGAGAGATACCACACCAAGAATTATAGTGGTTCGGAGAAAAAGCTCCTACGTCCACTTGTTGCACGACGGCAACTGTTCTTTTCACTCAAGAACTTGAAGGTTACGGGTCCTTCAAAAACCTGGTCGAGATCGGGCTTCACTCGCCTAGATCAAACGACAGACGTAGTGATTGCGGGTTCACTACTCAAACCTAACAAAGACTGCAAGCTTCACTCGCTTCAGTCGAACAGGGAGATTACGGGCTCTCCTTACAGCCTAGCTTCGATCGAGCTCTACACAAACGATGTAAGTGTAAGCTTGGATCTCAAGTCTACGATCGAGGCTTCTTCAATCGATGAAAGAAGGGCCTTGGATCTGGACAACCTAACGACAACACTCAAAAACCTAACAGACAAAGTATAGGGTTTTTGGTTGACGACACACTACGAAGAACTCTTTACAGTAGATGCAAAGATTGGCTAGAGTTCTCCTTCTAAGCTTTGGATATATGAAGTAGGCTTAGAATCTGAGTGTGAAGGTTGTGAAGACGAGTTCCGATGAACTGGAAACTCGGAGAACACTGGAAAACAAAGACTCGAAGATTGCTATGAAATCTGGGAGTGTTTGTTTGCAGTAGGCTCGTATGCGCAGGTAGTGTTCTACTTCTTCACGTTGTGATCCTTCACTATTTATAGGCGGAGGGTTGGTTGAGATCCGTTGCTTGGTTGGTGGCCTTGTCCCTCCTCCTCTCGACAGTACTTGCACAGGCTGGCTACTTTTCAGATGCGCAGTTTTGGATTTTTGCCGGAAATGGCTAAGTTCCAATTTCAACAGTAACTGGAGCGACCCAGTACTGTTATGGCGCCTTGTCGGCCTGGCAGTCAACTCCTCTGCTCCTCTCTTGAGTCGACACGTGGAGATCTCGTAATAAATGCGAAGATCTCCAGTTGACTGGAGTTCAAATTCGGAGCGGGAATTTGCGCTGTCGCTTTCTGGTAGGTAGTGGCTCGCTTCGCTCTGAAGTTGTAGCGGCCGCTCTGAAGTGAGTCGCTTCGCGGTCATATTTGTAGTGAGTCACTTGGGAATAATTTTCCCGAGAAACTTTTTAAGTGAATATTGACACGCGTTGACTTGCTTCGACTTTTCTTTGTAGCGCACGCTTCGCTTCGCTTTAGTCGGTTCACCTGATTCCACTGTAGCGCTCGCTTCGCTTCGCTTCGCTTTGAACTGTAGCGCTCGCTTCGCTTCGCTTTGGCAGACTCACTTTGAATCTACTGTAGCGATCGCTTCGCTTCGCTATTCTTCGGCACGCTTCACTTCGATTTGCTTGACCCGCTTCGCTTTGGAAAACACACTCTAGCGAGTGGCCTTCACTTGAACTTTTGAAGCCTAATCTAAGCAAAATAAAAGAGCCATCCTAACAGAGTAGGCTTAGAAAAATTCTATCCTATTAACTACATCAAAATGGGTCGCTTGGGAATAGGACACTTGGGGTTTTGGGATCTAATCAAAACAAATGACTTCATTTATCAAATGTCCCATGAAGTTCCCCCTTAACAATTTAGTCCTTAACAATTCCCAACAATTTCCCCCTTTTTGATGATGCCAAAACCCATACGACTTAGATAAAAATAAATCTAGTCTATCTAACCGTGAAGGGAACTCCAAGCGGCTGCTTCCTTTGCAGTTTCGTTTGTAATTTTCTTTTAAGTTCCTTCCCCTTTTTTTTCGGTTAAATTAATGAGTTTGTAGCAGAAATATAAAGTCATTCACAAAGCGAGTAAATGACACAGAGGAGACAGAAATAAAAGTGGGATAAATGAACAAGCAGTTCACAAAAAGAAATACTAGGAAGCTTGAAACTTAAAGGTTTCCAGCAGCTTCATCCTCCTTCTCCTACTCCTTCCCTTCTTCCTCCTCCTTCTTCTCTTCTTCAATAGCAGCAGTATCCACGTAAGCTGATAGCACTCTCGATTCCATAGAGCCTACTGTGTGGATACTAGGTCTTCTCCATGCACTCTCCAGCCTGAAGGCTTCAGTCACTTCCTCATCAATTATTCCTCTGTCTGGAATATCCGTGCCTGGATGATAAGGCATGGGGAATTCTTTTATAGCAGGAACCTTGACAACTATTGGCATGGGTTGAGTCTGTTCAGCCAAGGTGAAGATTTTCCTCCGCAGATTGTCATCATAGGCGGCGAGAAAATTGTTGAGAGCACTTATCCTAGAGCATTGATCTTGCAGCGGCACTACCTCCCAGTAATGATAGGCCTTGATGAACAGGTCCTTGTAGTATAGCCACAGCTCAAGCAGATCTCTCGGAATAAAGGCCTCAATCTCCCTTGCATCAGGGTGTTCGTCCCTTCGCTTGGCCAACTCCTCTTCTGATCTCTTTGACAATTCAGCCATGGTCGCTTTGAATTTCTTCCCTGAGTCGCTGCTCCACAAAGGACGCTTTTCATTGAGACGCTTCCGAATGTAGTTCTACTCTTCCTTTTTGGGGTAGCGACCCGACTCAACCATCTCTTTCGTAGTCACGTCGCATGCATCTGATATGGCTTGTGCTTCTCATGCTTCGGACTCATCTGGCATGAAAGGAATGAAGGCACTCCGCACCAATGAAGACTGGATGAGTATCACCTCATTGAATTGCTCCTCAATCCGTGCGTCTATCACTTGGAGTCGCCTATCATTTGATCTCCTCTTCCTCTCGCCTTCGCTCCTTCCTCCTTCTATTTCCTTCCTCTTTCTCTCCTCTCTTCCAGCTTTCGAAGCGACTGCTTGCTTGACCTTTTGGCGCTTGGCCTCGGGGTCATCTTGCTTAGAATCTGGAGCAGCACGCTTCCATAACTGCTTCGGTGGTGGGGGAGGTGGCATGTCCTTCTTCGTAGCGGCACTAGAGGGGATGACTGCGGATGAAGCGAGTGCGGCAGTTGGAGCTAGTGCGGCTGTTGAAGCTGGTGCAGTGGCTGAAGCGGGCGCTTTGGGTAAAGCAGCCGCTTTGGAACTGGATGAAGCACCTGCACCAACAGAAAGTTTTGTTAGTTGCTCCATCTCCCACGCCATGGCAGCATCCTTCTCCACCTGCCTCCGTTTTTCCTCCTTTGTCAACACAGTCACTGGAGGGTGTTTTGCAATTGAAGCGGCAAGCACCTTCTCCTGAAGCGGCCTGCTGGGCTCTTCAAGATTTTTTAATAACTCCTCCTCCGTGAGCTTCGTCTTGCCAAGAGCCCTCGCTTCATCTATTCCCTCCTTCACACCTCCATCACTACTTCCTCCCTCCAACATTCTCTCCACTCCAACGCTACTTCCCCCTAAACCTTCAACTCCTCCTCCTTGAAGCTGTCCTTCCCCTCCCAGCTTCACTAGTCCTTCCCTCATTTGTCCTTCCCCCTTTTTGGCATCATCACTGCCAAGGGTTAGGGTGATAGATTTTCCAGAAAAAGATTGTTGCAGAGAGTTGACTGAATTGAAGATGGCTTGAAGCATCTGCTGGGTTTTATCCATGGAGGGCGCCACAAGTTCAGCAGTCTTGATGCTTATCTCTTCAAGTAGATATTTGCACTGCCTTTCTCTCTCAACAACCGACGCCATCATACTCTCCAATGGCTCCACTTCTCTGAAGCGAGCCTCCAGTTCCGCTTCAACGGCTTTTCTGATTTTCTTTGCTTCTTCTTGAAGTGTGAATTCCAAGTGTTCCTTGGAAGCTTCAAGTTCTGCCTTCATCCCGGCAAGTCTCCTTTCCCTTCGATTGAGAGAGTTGTGAAATTCGGCATCTGCAGTGATCCGTACTGTGAGAGTTTCTTTCAGTCTCTTGACTTTCTGCAGTAGGATTGACAGTTCAGCATTCTTCAAGTCAAGAGCCTGTGCACTGCTCCTCAGACTCTCCAGTTCTCTCTTGTCAATTGCACTCTCATCCTTGACTCCCTTCAACTCAGTTCGAAGTGAGTCAAGAGCCTTTTTGGTGTTGAGGAGCTCGCTTCCCTTCATCACTAACTCTCCTTCTCTATTCTCCACCTTCTCCTTCAGCTCCTTCACCTCCTTCTCCAACACCTTCTTCTCTTTGACCAGAGCGATTAATCTGGCATTAACCTCCCTCAAGCGGCTTCTTTCTGCCTCAAGCAAGCCCTTGAGTTCGGTGATTGTTTTGGTGTTATCATCCACAAGCTTCACCTGCGCCTCCAGCGCCTTCTCTTTCTCCTCCAGAAGCCTCTCCTTCTCCTCCACCTTTCCCTCCAATTCCCTTTTCTTCCTGTCATAGTCTTCTCTAAGACTGATGACCTCCCCCGCCTTCCTCTCCATCTCTTCACTCATCTTTGTGATTTCGCTTTGAAGACTAGCGATCTCAGCATCTTTCAACTCCACCTCCTCCCTATGCTCTCTGATCAGCTTCCTTTCATGAGAGGAGGGCACTCGCTTCGGAACTGTAGCGAGTGGATATGATTCCTTCACCTTTGCATCCAGCTTTTCCCAGAAGCTGGTCCCTTCAAGGAAGGCATGGAAGCCATTTTCGCCTATGAAGTTGAGTGTTTTGGCCTCCATCTGAATCAGTTCCTCTTCTGTGAAGGCTTTGAGGAGTCTGAAAATCTTGTAGTACTCCGTTCCTCGGTACGTGATGTACTTCAAAAAGTCGACTACATTCGTGTAGAACACGTCGCTCCATGCAACGCTCGCGGAGCTGAGATTGTAGCGAAGGTTGATAGTTTCAGCGGCTTGCTCTCTGTCCAGGACATAGCGTTCCAGAGCCCGCTTGTGTACGGCGAGGGCAGGGGTTATGAATTGAGGAACGATGGGTTGTTCTCCTATAGTTTGGGCGGTATCGGCTGTAGCTGCCGATGTCGAGAGGGATTGGGTAGGTGATGAGGTTTCTTGGGTTTCGGAAATCTGGATGGCTTCAGTGGGTGGTGGTTGGATAGTTTCGGTGGGTGGTGGTTGTATAGGCTGGGATTGAAGTGGGGTGAATGAAGTGTAGGCAGCAGCTTCATCCGTGCTGAGGAATGGAACAGTGGGAATGTGAAAAGAAGATGCTGACTCTTCTTCATGGGGAGAGAGGGGGGTTATCTGTTTTAATGATTGTTGGGTTGATGAGGATTGAGGTTCTGGTATTTGGGCAATGTGGGTTTGGATTTGGAGTGGGGGTGATTTGGCTTTGATGGGTAAAGGCTGGGGTTGAATGTCCTCAAGCGGCTTCTCCACCGCCTCGCTTTCTTGGACAAGTAAATCGACTCGCTTCGTCTTCTTGCCTCGCTTCGGCACGGCTCGCTTCCCGGGTGAAGCGACCGGCTTCACTTGGCTCACTTCGGCTTGCCTTTCGGCAACCGGTCTCGCTACGGGCACTTCAATTTCCAGAAGTCCCAAATCCATCAATTGCTTGGACTTCCTCCATTTGTCGTAGTAAATGGATTGCTTGTTGTAGATTGTGACGTCATCTTCCGGCCATGCTTTGCCCGGAAACTTCTTCTCCAAGGCATAGGAAAGCCTTGAGAAGAACTTCAGTTTCCCCTTGCGGAGAATCTGATCGGCACTCCCCTTCACGAACGCAAAGTCGGCAGCAGCTTCATGAATTTGATTAAGAAACCAGTCATGCCAGTTGAAGCTGGTTCCGGTGAGGCTGTCGACGATGACTGCTGTGGCGATCAGCTTCGTCTCAGAGAGAGTATCCAAGGTTCCGATGTAGCACGCGACACTCTTCGAGAAGAGTTCGCAAATGTGGTTGAAGGGGGCCTTCAAACTCGAACGGATACTTGCCTCCTTGAAATTTGGATCGGCTTCAGCGGTTGCAAAACGACCGTACTGAACTCCGGCCGAGAGACCCAAATCCAGTAATGAGTCTCCTCCTTCTCTCGACAAGTTGAACGTGCCGATCAGCTCATTCATGTCTACCTCCACTGGCCTCCTCGTCTGTGGATCGGTAAAAGAGGACATGTTTTGCTCCTTCCTCAAATTTAGCAGGAGCTCACCGACGGCTTTGGCCAGAATCTTTGACGGGACTGCCGTCACAAATTTCCATAGGCCGGCCTTGGTCACGGCCCTACGGAGAAATCCATTTCTCTCGATAATGGCTGGATCGAGATGAGGCTCGACATTGATGTGTTTGTCGACCTCCGTGAGAAACTCCTCCATCGTCTCGGTATTCTTCTTCTTTCCCATGGTGATTTTGAGAGATTTGAGTGATGTTTTAACAATGAAAATTAAGGGTTGAGACTCGTGAGTTGCAGAGCAATTGCAGATCTAGCACGAGAATGGCAAATTTAGAAGGCTGTGAAAATTTCTGCAGTTCTGCCTCGTCCCATATATATAGAATTAGGTTATGGCTGACGTGGCAGGGGTAGGACAGTAATAACGCCGAAAATCCTGTAGGTAGGCGGCGGACGTGCGGTGATGGATCTGATGTGTCCGGCGTCACCACAGTAAAAGTGAACCGCCACTTGCTCGGCGTCGCCACGTGGCCTTCTATGGTTGGCTTGTCGTATACGGCGTTGATCGAACGGCTCCAGATTGGGGGCTGTTAAGATTCGACGGCGGATTTTCTCCGTCTTTTCCCGCTTCAAATTCAAACGTGTGAACACGCGCCCGTTATTTCCGTCGTTCCTGCACCTGCATTAAATGCACAGCAGAAAGTAAAATTGCACTCGAGTGCAGACAGCTCATACTCGCTTCATGCCCGCTCGCTTCGAGTTGAGCCGCTACGGCTTGACTCACTTGAGAGGCATTCGCTTGAGTGACTGTTCTGCACTCGCTTGCGATGGCTAGCTTTGAGTGACGAAGCACTCGCTTGGCCATCTGAAGCGACTGGAATAAGAAATTGAATTTCTTTGCTTAATTTAAAATGTTTCTGACTTACATACTTCGAGGATAAACAAGAATGTTTTCCTCTTTGTATTTGTGTCAGATTCACTTTATATTTTCCACGTAGTGAGTGAAGGTTTCTAGCACGCTTCGGCTCACTTAGTGTACTTAAAATTGAAACACTTACCAGTCAATCTCACTTCGTAGGAGATTGATACCACAAATTGAAGACTTCACTTGAATTAGATACCACATGTTGAATGCTACACGTTGAGTTAGATCTTCATGGCATTCATCTTCATGGCATTCATCTTCCTCTACGAATTAGAGAGTCCTCCATCGAAGTGAATGGGGGAGAAAATGAATAAAGTACACAAGCTTACTACAACCCGAAGGGAGCATCACGTAAGTGTACTTATTCACGACGAATGGGGGATGAGTACAAGTCCTTATCTCAGAGCAGAAATGGACAGGATGACAATGAGAATGCTCTGACAAGACAATCTCGTATTTTACGCAGAAGCATGTCACCAGCCCTGCAACCTTTTGTATAAAAAGGTAAATCTTCAAGCTTTCCTACATTCTAGAGAATGAATCTGCAGTCGGCTCGCTTTGACCCAAGCTAGGGCAAATTGAAGCGATGCAGAATTCAAGATTGCAGCATTCTTGCTCGCTTTGGAAGTAGCTTGCTCCGAGAGAAGCATTAGTTCCCCCTTAACCATATACTTAACAATTCCAATAAGTTGGTAGGGAACTTCTTCCAATACTCCACCTTTCTCCACCTAACTTCAGTTTCTTCAAGCGAGTGAGATTTGAAGTGGCTCGCTTGAGTTGGTGAAGATCCGAAGCGAGTGACGCTCAAGAGAACAAGCGAACACTCCTTCGTGCATCCTGGAACTAGCATTCTTCACCAGGGTCTAATAACCCTAATTCCATGCATAGCTGGTTGAATCGAGACTCAGCTAGAGGCTTGGTGAGGATATCTGCTCGCTGGAGATCGGTATGGATTTTCTCGAGCTTGATATCCTTCTTCTCGACATGATCACGAATGAAATGATGTCGAATTTCCACGTGCTTGCACCTGGTGTGAAGCACTGGATTCTGCGAGATACATATGGCACTGTTGTTGTCGCAGAAGATCGGAATTTCATTCGCTTCAACTTTGTAGTCCTTCAACTGTTGTCGAAGCCATAGGATTTGAGAACAGCAGCTTCCTGCGGCCATATATTCAGCTTCAGTTGTTGAAGTGGCTACACTTGTTTGCTTCTTTGAGAACCACGAGACTAGCTTGCTTCCCAAGAACTGACATGTGCCCGAAGTTGACTTCCTGTCGACTCGGCAACCTCCATAGTCAGCATCGGAATATCCAGTGAGCTCCAAATTGTCCTCCGCTGGATACCACAGACCCATGTTGACAGTGCCCTTTAAATATCGAAGTATTCTCTTGGCAGCTTCAAGATGGCTGTGCTTGGGGTTGCTTTGGAAGCGAGCGCAGACTCCGACTGCAAAAGCAATATCTGGTCGGCTTGCAGTGAGGTAGAGTAGTGACCCAATTAGAGCACGATAATCTGTAGGATCTACAGATTTTCCTCCTTCGTCTGGCTCCATCTTCCAGTTGGTATTCATAGGAATCTTCACAGCTTTAGCATGTTGAACACCAAACTTGGCAAGCATATCTGTAGTGTACTTTGCTTGGTTGATGAAAATTCCATTATCCTGCTGCTTTACTTGAAGACCTAGGAAGCAGCTCATCAAGCCAATCATCGACATCTCATACTTGGTCTTCATCAATTCTCCAAACTTCTCGCTAAGTGACTGGTTTGGCATATCATTTCCATGATTGATAGTGAAGAGAGTTCGATCTATCTTTCCCTTTTGAAATCCATTATCCACCAGGAATTGAGATAGTGTATCGTACCAAGCTCTGGGAGCTTGCTTCAACCCATACAGGGCTTTCTTCAAGCGATACACTTTATCTCCCTGCTCGAAACCCGGTGGCTGCTCCACATAAACTTCTTCCTTCAATTCACCGTTGAGGAACGCGCTCTTCACATCCATTTGATACACTTTGAATTTCTTGGCTGCTGCATAGGCTAGAAACAATCTGATAGCTTCAAGCCGTGCCACTGGAGCGAAGGTCTCGTCAAAGTCGATTCCTTCCTCTTGGCAGTAGCCTTTGGCAACGAGTCGCGCCTTGTTCCTCACTACGTTGTGGTCCTCGTCCGTCTTGTTCTTGAACACCCACTTGGTGCCAATAACATGCTGGAACTTGGGACGATCCACGAGGTACCATACTTCATTTCTAGTGAACTGGTTTAGCTCTTCTTGCATGGCAATCACCCAGTTAGAGTCGGCTAGGGCTTCCTCCACGCTTGATGGCTCAATGTTTGAGAGAAAGCAACTGAACATGGCACTTTCTCCAAACACTTGACTTCTGGTTACTACACCCTTGGATGGATCTCCAATGATTTGGCTAGGTGAGTGATCTTTGAGCCATGCACGCTTGGATCCGCCAGCTTCATCTTCATCCGCTTCCTTGTCGCTCGCTTCACCATCTGAAGCGACTGGATTGGGTGTTTGGCCTGTGCTAGCTTCAGGAATCTTGGGGGCAGCTTCGACTTCTCCTTTGGGATCCTTCTCGCTTGAGTCCTTGATCTCATCATCTTCATCAAGCACGTCCCAAGTGAGTTGATTTGAGGGTTCCTTGCATTGATCTTTTTCATTCGCTTGGGCCTGTTCCTGTGGAAGACTTAAAGAAGATTCATCAAATACGACATGGGGTGATTCCTCCACAATTAGGGTTTTACAGTTGAATACTCTGTAGGCTTTGCTAGATGTAGAGTATCCTAAGAATACTCCTTCATCAGCTTTGCTTTCAAAGGCTTTCAACTGCGACTTCCCATTGTTGTGAATGAAGACCCTACAACCAAAAATATGAAAATAAGATATGTTAGGAATTCTCCCTGTCCATATTTCATATGGAGTTTTGTCGTGCCGTTTGTTGAGAAGCGTCCGATTCTGTGTGTAGCACGCCGTGTTGGCAGCTTCAGCCCAATACTTCATCGGAAGCTTCGAGTCAGCAATCATGGTGCGAACGGCTTCTTTGATGATTCGATTTCTTCTTTCAGCAACTCCATTCTGCTGAGGAGTGCGTGCTGAAGAAGTTTGATGTGCTATGCCATGCTCCGTGCAGTACGCTTCAATTGTAGAGTTCAGGAACTCTGTGCCTTTGTCGGAGCGAATGGTCACGATAGCTTGATTCTTTTCCACCGCCAATCGCTTGAGTAGTTGTGGCAGTTTGGTCAGTGTCTCCTTCTTGCTGAATAGAAATACAACCCAAGTGTAGCGAGAGAAATCATCGACTACAACTAGAGTGTACTTCCTTCCATTTACACTAACTGGAGTAACTGGACCAAACAGATCCATGTGTAGCAGCTCGAGCACTCGCTTTGATGAGGCTTCTTCGAGACTGGCGAAGTGCTTCTTCGTCTGCTTCCCTCGTTGGCATGGTGAGCATGGATGGTCTTTGATGAAGACTTCATTCGGTATGCCTTGCACCAAACCTTTCCGAGCTAAGCGATTGATAGCTTTGAAATTGAGGTGGTTCAAGCGTCTGTGCCATAGCCATCCAATTTCTGTAGCACTTCTTGCTACTAAGCACGTTTCCTCTTTGCAGCTATCCCATTGTGCTATGTAGACATTCCTTTGTCTAATTCCAGTGAGCACAATCTGAGACGTGAGTTTGCTCTTCACAATGCACTTGTTGGAGATGAACTCCACCCTGTACCCTTTATCACAAAACTGTGAAATGGACAATCTCCTTCCACATAGGAGACTTCTTCAATTGTGAGATTTCCAATTTTCAGTGCGCCGTATCCCCTGGTGCTTCCTCGAGAATTGTCACCAAAGGTTACGTGTGGACCCTTCTTCTCTATGTAGTTGTGAAGTAGAGCTTTCATGCCGGTCATGTGTCTTGAACATCCACTGTCCAAGTACCATACTTGTTGACCTTCACTTGGCATGGGATCCACGGCGCTCACCTGCAATTAGACAGATTTTGGTACCCAAATCAGTTTGGGTCCTTGCAGGTTAGTTCCCTTAGGTACCCACACTTGCTTCATTCTCTTTTGAGATGAAGCTTGTGTCTTGGGCTTCTCGACCTTCGAAAACTTGGTGTACTACCTAGAAGCAGCTTCACACGTGCAACAGTGTGTGCAAGAGGGGTAGCGGCTCGCTTCAGTCCTACCTATGCTCTTCCCACTTTGCTTATATCCTGAAGCGACTCGCTTCGGATTAGCTCTGGGTTTAGAGACTGACTTAGGGTTTCTAGTCTGTCGAAGCGGCTCGCTTGGTTTCCTCGAAGCAGTCCAACTAGGGTTTTGACCCTGACTCGCTTGAGAAACCTTGGGAATTTGAAGCGGCCTCTTGGGTGCTTCAAGTTCTTCCTCCTCAACGTTAGTCCGGTTGGACCATCTCCAGTCCGGATAACGTGACACATATACATTACTCCTCTTTTTAGGAGGTAGATCCTTTGTCTCTCGTGTCCTGGCTTGAGACTTAGAAGCTTCAACAGTTTTCCCTTTACCCTTGGATTGGTAAGACTTAGCATGTTGAGTGCTAGGGACTGTTGAACTTTGCTTGCCCTTCGGATCTGCCCTTAAAGATATAGACATCTTCATTGGCTTCCTTTTAGGGTTCTCAGCCACTTTGCCTTTATCCTTGTTGGTGGTCGCTTTGGATGCAGTGGGCAATTCCAAAGTGACTGATGGTGTAGTGTGTGATGCACCAACAAAAACAGTCGGCTTGGGAGGTCCACCCTCATATCCAAGGCCAGCTTTCCTACCAAAAGGCAGAAACGAGCCCTCTAGTGCCTGCCTTGCATATGATGCGTTGTTCAAGTTGGCAACTAGAGTGGACTGGGTTTCATACCTTCCCTCCAAGCTTTGATGCCTAGCGAAGAGATCCTCGAACTTACTAGTCATAGCCCTTAAATTAAGTTTGACTTCGTCAAGCTCACGGGCTAGCTTTCGGTTCTCCTTCTCGCTTCGAGACAGAGCTTGTTTTACCACTTCGTGGTCGCTTGACAATTTTTGGTGCTTGTCAAACAACTCACTCCATGTAGAGGATTGTTCTTCCTCATTGACAGTGTGTGCTAGTGTAATTGAAGTGATTGAAGGATAGAAGAATACCTCTCTTGTTTCTTCATCGGTGAGCGCCATAAATCCAAGATCCTCACCATCACTGGAATTTGGATCAGTGAATGCATCTGAGTCGCTTGGTGGATCTTCAGTTGTAGCGACCGGCACTTCACTCGCTACGAGCGCTCGCCTTGGGGCATCTCTCTTGGCCTTCAATTCTTCGCGCTCTTTGGCACTTAGCTTTGGGCAATCGGATTTGTAGTGGCCCATCTTGTGGCAGTGGTAACACTCCACTTCCATCATGTCGCGCGGGATCGTCTTGGTCGTCTCTTCTCTCTTTCCTTTTCCTTCTCGAGCATCAGTGCTCCTCCCTTTGTACTGCTTGTAGAATCTTTTGTACTTGCCCACTCGAGAGTTCATTTTGTTGAAGTTCTTGGATAAGAACGCAATGTGTTCTTCCAATTCTTCTCTCGTCATCTTGGCTAGCGACTGCTCGCTTGGCCCTTCGGCAGCTTTGAATGCTACTCCTTTTGACGTAGTGGGCGCTTCATCCTCGTCGTCGAGGCTCATTCGATTCAGATCAAACTCGTGAGCTTTGAGCTCGGAGAACAGCACTTCTGGCGTGAGCTTCGTTAGATCCTTGGTAGCTAGATATAGCTCCTTCATAGTCTGCCACTTCCTTGTGAGAGCTCGGACAATCTTCAGGTTGACTTCCTTATCTGTGAGTTCCTTCCCAAGCGAGTTGAGAGTTGCAATGATGTTTGTAACTCTCAGCTCAAAGGTGTCGATGGGCTCTCCTGGCTTCATTATCAGACTCTCAAACTCCCGCATCTGAACGGCGAGTTTGTTCTCCTTGATTTTGTCTGTTCCTTGAGAAATGAGGGCTAGAGTTTCCCACATTTCCTTTGCCGTTGCACATTTCCTTATCCGTGGTAGATAGGCGTCCGACACGGTGCTCTGCATCGTGTGACGTGCAATCTTGTCGAGGTTGGCAACTTTGAAGTCATTTGGAGTATACTCATCCTTATCCTTCTCCACGTACTGTTGTCGAACGTGGGCTGGACGACCTTCAGCGGCTGGAACCTCCACAGATATGGCTTTCTTGATTTCGATTGGTCCGTCCTCAATGACTTCCCACATCCGGTCGTGGATTGAGCACAGAAAGCTCTCGACACGGAAACTCCATATCTCATATCCTTCGATCGAGAACTGTGGAAGATTTGATGCACTGTATGTAGACATAGCAAACTATCAGCAGTAAATGCAATATGCGTGGGTGAGATTTTGATGCACTTAGGAAAATAGGATCCGGTTCAGTGAGACAACGTGAAGCGAGTGGGGACTCGCTTCGGATATGCAAAGCAGAGGCTCGAAAGAACCGCTGCTCTAATACCACTTGTTGGTCCCGGTTTGTTAATAGGAAAAATACGTAGAGGGGGGGGGGGGGGGTGAATACGTATTTTGAAGTTTTTCAACTTCAAATCCCTTAACTCAGAGTAACAAGTAAAGAGCTCTTTTTGAAACTTAAGACCTAGCTGAAGCTAGATCTACAGTACGTAGCTTGTCTACTTGACCGAAGTGAATACTTGATCAATAGGGAGTCTTTACTCGTATGTGCGGAATTTGGTGAGCTATAATCTTTCCTAAGTAATTGAAAATCCAAGTTAAGTTTGTTTATATGCACGTGCAGTGGATAATCGAATACTGTAAAGAGATTAGGGTAAGAGAGATACGACACCAAGAATTATAGTGGTTCGGAGAAAAAGCTCCTACGTCCACTTGTTGCACGACGGCAACTGTTCTTTTCACTCAAGAACTTGAAGGTTACGGGTCCTTCAAAAACCTGGTCGAGATCGGGCTTCACTCGCCTAGATCAAACGACAGACGTAGTGATTGCGGGTTCACTACTCAAACCTAACAAAGACTGCAAGCTTCACTCGCTTCAGTCGAACAGGGAGATTACGGGCTCTCCTTACAGCCTAGCTTCGATCGAGCTCTACACAAACGATGTAAGTGTAAGCTTGGATCTCAAGTCTACGATCGAGGCTTCTTCAATCGATGAAAGAAGGGCCTTGGATCTGGACAACCTAACGACAACACTCAAAAACCTAACAGACAAAGTATAGGGTTTTTGGTTGACGACACACTACGAAGAACTCTTTACAGTAGATGCAAAGATTGGCTAGAGTTCTCCTTCTAAGCTTTGGATATATGAAGTAGGCTTAGAATCTGAGTGTGAAGGTTGTGAAGACGAGTTCCGATGAACTGGAAACTCGGAGAACACTGGAAAACAAAGACTCGAAGATTGCTATGAAATCTGGGAGTGTTTGTTTGCAGTAGGCTCGTATGCGCAGGTAGTGTTCTACTTCTTCACGTTGTGATCCTTCACTATTTATAGGCGGAGGGTTGGTTGAGATCCGTTGCTTGGTTGGTGGCCTTGTCCCTCCTCCTCTCGACAGTACTTGCACAGGCTGGCTACTTTTCAGATGCGCAGTTTTGGATTTTTGCCGGAAATGGCTAAGTTCCAATTTCAACAGTAACTGGAGCGACCCAGTACTGTTATGGCGCCTTGTCGGCCTGGCAGTCAACTCCTCTGCTCCTCTCTTGAGTCGACACGTGGAGATCTCGTAATAAATGCGAAGATCTCCAGTTGACTGGAGTTCAAATTCGGAGCGGGAATTTGCGCTGTCGCTTTCTGGTAGGTAGTGGCTCGCTTCGCTCTGAAGTTGTAGCGGCCGCTCTGAAGTGAGTCGCTTCGCGGTCATATTTGTAGTGAGTCACTTGGGAATAATTTTCCCGAGAAACTTTTTAAGTGAATATTGACACGCGTTGACTTGCTTCGACTTTTCTTTGTAGCGCACGCTTCGCTTCGCTTTAGTCGGTTCACCTGATTCCACTGTAGCGCTCGCTTCGCTTCACTTCGCTTTGAACTGTAGCGCTCGCTTCGCTTCGCTTTGGCAGACTCACTTTGAATCTACTGTAGCGATCGCTTCGCTTCGCTATTCTTCGGCACGCTTCACTTCGATTTGCTTGACCCGCTTCGCTTTGGAAAACACACTCTAGCGAGTGGCCTTCACTTGAACTTTTGAAGCCTAATCTAAGCAAAATAAAAGAGCCATCCTAACAGAGTAGGCTTAGAAAAATTCTATCCTATTAACTACATCAAAATGGGTCGCTTGGGAATAGGACACTTGGGGTTTTGGGATCTAATCAAAACAAATGACTTCATTTATCAAATGTCCCATGAAGTTCCCCCTTAACAATTTAGTCCTTAACAATTCCCAACAGAGAACAATCCAATAAAATATATATATATATATATATATATATATATATATATATATATATATATATATATATATATATATTAACATATGAACCTGGAAAAATTTGTGGAACGGCAATCTTCATCGCTGGATCTTGATCAGTAATCAACATATGTGGCGTTTTACCCATACACGACATAAACTTATCGAATATCCATGTATATGATTCCACATCTTCGTTGGATAAGAGGCCAGCCCCAAAAGTCACGCATTTTCCATGATTATCCTTGCCAGTGAAAGGGGCAAAAATCATGTTATATCTACAAAAGAATTGGCAATGTAAAATATCAGATGAGATGACAAAAATAATATTTCAAACAGCATGTAATAATTGCAAAATCAGTTTTTGTCTTACTTGTTCATCTCATATGTTGCATCAAAGGCAACGACATCACCAAATACATGATAATTGCGTTTCGAAATAGGGTCAGCCCAGAACAAACGCTTCAGTTTTTCATTCTCGTCCACATAGTAATCAAAACAAAAGGTTGGACATAACTCTCTCTTCTTGAATAGCTTGTCAAGTACCATTTGTGCATCTTTACCAAGAGCAAATGCATGCAGATCACGCGAGAAATTTTTGAATTCTATCACATTGCACCCCACTCTAGAATAACCTCCAACAACCTCTTTGAACAACCTATATGATTTCACAGGCCCTATGTTTGCTCTAGCGCAATTCAGAATAAATTGTTGATGACCAGAATCCAAATTCCTATTCACCTTCATGAAATGCTTGTAAGCATCGGGAATTAGAGCATGCGTATGTTCCTCGGTGAATTTCTTGACAACATATCCTACAAGTGCTGTGTACTTGAAAACTATACGGGCCATACAGTTAAACCTGCGAGAAACTCTACGCCTTTTCAAATTTGAACCAACTTCATTTACTTCTGACTCTACAGCTCCAATATGTTTTTCTCCCTCACGATTGCATAAGATGTACTTCCACACAACTGTTCCATCATTAGCTTTTGAGGCAGATCCTAACCTTACATCGAAACCACTCGCTAATGCATAAGTTCTATAAAATTTTATACCATCGTCCAGACACATAAATGATTGACCAATTTTCGGTTTCAAATTTTCCTCACATTGTGGCATATATGTCTTCACGGGTTCATTTGATAATTCAATTCCAATACTATCACTTTGTGTATCACAGCCATCATCTGAAATAGAATAAGAAATTCCATAAATAAATCTAAAACACCGGAAAAAGAAATACTATAATATCACTATACTCTCCGTCACGTTAATGATTAACATTCACTACTTTTAAAACATAATATTCATCCCAAAATTAAATCAATATATACTGATACTTATAGCTACAATCACTTGGGTGAGCATAAAACTGGTAAATTAACTATGGAATACTTAGTAATAAGCGTAAAACTATGCAGTGATAAGCATGAACGTGTATAGTATTAAGCATGATTCTGCTGTGTTTTAGTCAAACTTTTATAAAACTTGACAAAGTCATATCTCATTCTTACAGGTCGAAAATGGACTGGTATAATATATTCTATATAAGTCATACCTGAATAACTCATTTCCTTTAAAGTTCTGCAGACGGTGAAGCGTCTCGGGATGGATTCAGAAGTCTTTGTGTACCTTGTATGCGGCGAGAATCGCACGTACAGTAACGAAGAGATAGCTCGATTAATCCATGTCCTTGTTATTCTCTCAATATTTTCTTCTGTGTTCGTGTTTTGCCCGCTCTTAATCGATGACCTGAAAGTCGAATAAGAAACTTAGGAAGATGAGCAATGGATTTAAAACCCAGAATAAACTTTCTAAAAACTGTTGCTGGTGATTCATATTCACGTAGGAAAAAAGCGCAATTAAGGGATATGAAATAAAATAGAATATGCAATTAGAGACTAATGCCCCCAAGCTAATGAAACTTGCACGTATTTGCATTTTTATAACTCATTCTCAGCATTGATTTATAGCCATTGATTTATAGAAATCAATGGATGATATTTATTCCTATTTCCTACATGGGGATTTATTTGCATATGATCCATACTATATATATATATATATATATATATATATATATATATATATGTGTGTGTGTGTGTAGGATGAATCATATAGAAATAAGTCCTGGTGTGAGAAATATGAATAAATCTGGACCATTGATCTTAGTTTGATATGTGGCTGTAATTGATTTAAGCATGCTTATATGATATCATAAGCATGACTAGGTTTAAGCATGAATTTGTACATTAAAAAGCATAATGGTGTTGTAAGCATAAATATATACTGATTTAAGCATGATTTTGTATAGTTTTAAGCATCTTTCGCATTTTAGCACACCAGGATTTATTTGCACACGAACCATTCTCTATATATATATATTTATGAAACATTCAAAACTTATTTATTTAAATAAAAAATGTTATTTAAAAAGATAATTAAAAATTATAATACTCCCTCCGTCCTCCATTTAGTGACGGAGGGAGTATGGGCACGAGTTTTTTCGCATTTTATGGTATAATAATAAATTAATGTGTTAAAGTGTTAAAGTGGAATAATTGTGGGTCCATTTGAATTGTTTAATAGTATTAAAATGATAAAATAATAAAAAGTAGATGTATAAAGTGATAAAGTGTTAAAGTGATTGTGGGGTCTACGTCCTAAAACGAAAATTGTCAGTAAATGGAGGACGTCCCAATATAGTATTAACGTCACTAAATGGAGGACGAAGGGAGTATATAAATCAAAATTTTGAAAATGATTTTGTTTGAAAAAATAATATTTTAAATCAATTCTGGGTGTTCGGATAAACTTTGCAAAATATTATGGGATAATTATATTCCAAATGGTTATACTATTCAATTTTGTTAATAATATCATAGGGTTTGGATGAGTTGAATAAGAAGAAGGGGAATAGTAAATTATGGTCGGGCCTTATCAATCTCACGGGCCGGTGAGTTATCTAACATAGCTACCAAATGGTTAGTTAAGGCAAGATTAGTAAGCAATATTGGCCTTAACTAGGTTACCAAAGGGCCCTTAGAGCATCTCCAACCCACACTTCATTTTGAAGTATTACTTCATTTTGGAGTACGGAGTCCATTCCAACCGTACTCTATTTTGCAGTAAGAGTATGGAGTATTGAACAGTAAAAGTCTATATATGGAGTTTTACTGTTCAATACTTCATACTCTATTTTCACTGTTAAAAAAATAAAATAAAAAATAATTGTAGATATTGAATTATTTAATTATACTTTTCATTGTAAATAATTATACAATTTGTATATCATATCATTTCAGTTTAGTTCATTTACTCCTATTTATAAAAATCACATTTAAAGTATTTCTAGAAAAAATTAACATTACATAAATTGCACTAGCCATATAATGTATGTTATGATGATTAATATAATTAATATGTTGCTTAAAAATGATGAATTTACAATTTAATAGTTCAAGAAGCCATAATTTTTTATTTAGTTATTATTTTAATTTTCAATATATGTTAATAAAACATAGTATCATTCATTTAATTTTTGTCAATATTGTTAAGTTATTAAAATTAAATATAAAAGAATAATAAATTAATTATTATAGAGTACTTGGTTGGAATAGATTTTTAAAATAGAGTTCGAGATACTTCATTTTAAAGTATAGCATACTGTAAAATAGAATAGTGGGTTGAAGAGGGTCTTACCGTTGATAATACGACAGGCAGAGGACGTTTATGGAAATTAATGCTGGAAGCAGTAGCTAAAGAAGTAGTTGACGGCTGTGGCATGCCTTATCGCCAAAGGCCATGATTTTTATCCTCTTCCACCACTCAATTTTCACTCCAATGGTTCGTGTCGTCGTGTCCTACTCCTACTCACAAAGCTATCTCGCTCATTCTCTCTCTCTCTCTCTCTCGTGTTTGAGACTTGTGAGAGTGGTTATACTGTGATATTGATGCGAGGGATATGGATATTTCAGGTGCGGCGGTTGATCGTCTGGTGTTTGAGGTGAACGGGGAAAGATTTGAGTTGTGGCTGAAGTTGACCCCTCCACCACTTTGCTCGACTTCTTGCGCTCCGCCACTCCTTTTAAGAGCGTCAAGCTCGGCTGTGGTGAAGGTGCCCCCTCTCTCTCTCTCTCTGTTTTTGTGTTTTACTTAAGTTCCGAACAATTACTGATATCAGCTTGAGTGTTGCCCTCTTTTCAAGAATCAGCGCGCGTCTTTTTGCTTCTTTTGGTGAGACAGAAGCTGATGGGAGTATTTGCCCTCTTATGAATTCTTGCACATGCTTAAATTATTGTATTATTAAAACCACTGAATACCTTCTCTCCGTCCTATTCAAGACGACACCTTTCTATTGTTTTATGCTCACATATGTTCAAGAAAGGTGTCGCATTAGGCGGGACAGAGGTTAGAAGATGCAAGTCATAACATATTTTGTCTGCTTCAATGGTATGTGAGCAGTTAAAGGATAAATCTCTTAACAAACTGTAGATTCCTATTTCGGCTAGTGCCGTTTAGTCTTACTGTTCTGTTAGCAAGGCCATGAGCTTTCTAGGTGATAATTTCCCTTTTTCATCGAAAGGTTTCTCACCGTGCAGTATAATTTTGATATTTGGATGGTTTTAGGTGGCTGTGGGGCTTGTGTTGTTGTGCTGACGAGGCTCGACCCTGTGCTTAAGCAGAGGGAAAGTTTCAGTGTGAGTTCTTGCCTAACTCTTCTCTGCAGTCTAAATGGCTTCTCCGTTACTACAAGTGAATGCCTCGGAAACAGTAAAGATGGTTTCCATCCGATCCACCAAAGATTTGCTGGATTCCATGCTTCCCAATGTGGCTTCTGCACTCCAGGAATGTGTATGTCCTTTTTCTCAGCCCTCGCTAATGCTGAAAAAACGGAAGCTCCTGAGGGATTCTCCAGCCTCACGGTCTCTGAAGCCGAAAAAAGTATAACAGGGAATCTTTGTAGATGCACTGGCTATCGTCCTATTGTTGATGCCTGCAAGAGCTTTGCTGCAGATGTTGATCTTGAGGATTTGGGCCTCAACTCTTTCTGGAAAAGGGGTGACTCGAAGGAAGTTAAAGCAAGTAAACTTCCACCGTTTAATCCAAAAGATAACGTTTGTCCTTATGTTCAAGTTATGAAATGCGAATGCAAGATCTTGAATTCTGAGAAACTTTCTTGGTTCACTCCAGTTAATCTGCAGGAGCTCAGTAGCTTGTTGAACTCTAATATGGTGGGAAATGGTGGGTTATCAAGCTACTCGTGGGCAATACAGGGATGGGCTATTACAAAGAAACGGAGAAATTCGATAAGTACATTGATCTTAGGTACATTCCTGAGCTTTCTATGGTTATGAAGGACGATAACTTAGGGATTGAATTCGGAGCAGCTTTGCCCATTTCAAAAGTTATACTCCATCTCAAGGAAGAAAGCAAATCCAACTTGTTAACGAAAAAGATTTCTGAGCATATGGAGAGGGTTGCTTCGAATTTCATAAGGAACTCGGCTAGTATAGGAGGAAATCTGGTCATGGCACAGAGGAAATATTTTCCTTCAGACATTGCTACATTACTTCTTGCTGTAGGCTTTACTGTATGCATTTTGAAAGGCAGTGAACAAGAAAGGACTACTATAGAGGAGTTCTTGTACGGACCACCTCTTGGCCTCAAAGACGTGCTTTTGAGTGTCTACATACCTTTCTTGGAACCATCAAGGGTAGACGATTCTGCTACAAGTGATTCGAGATTGATTTTTGAGAGCTATCGAGCTGCACCACGGCCTCTTGGAAATGCATTACCTTACTTGAATGCTGCTTTCTTGGCCGATGTTACTGTTAGCTCCAACAAAAGTGTTGTGAACTATGCCCGGTTGGTTTTTGGCGCGTATGGTACAAAACACGCGACAAGGGCTAGGGAGGAATATTTGGCTGGCAAAACACTAAACATTACAGTTTTGGATGAATCAGTTAGAATAGTAAAATGTGCTGTTGTACCTGAAGAGGGAACTTCACATCCTGCTTATAGGACAAGCTTAGCAGTTAGTTTCTTGTTCTCGTTTCTTACTACATTTGTTGATTCTTCTCTCATATGTGGTGGCTCATCGTTGGAAGTAGCTGTTAAATGCAACGAGGAAATACATACGAGTCCATTGACAGATAAGTCGTTGCTATCATCTGCAAAACAGCTTGTTGGATCTAGTAGAGATTACTATCCAGTTGGCGAGCCTATTCCGAAAACTGGTGCTGCAATTCAAGCTTCTGGTTTGTTCTGCTCTTTCCATATGTATACTTTTGAGCCAAAAATGATGCCTGTCTCAATCTGCCATTGTTGCTGTTTATATGAATATTCATTCAGGTGAAGCTGTGTATGTTGATGATATTCCTTCGCCTCCACGTTGTCTGCATGGTGCACTCATATGTAGCACAAAGCCTTTAGCTCGAGTGAAGGGTGTTTCTTTCGAGTCTAACCAGAAACCAACTGGTATAGTCGATATTATCTCTGCAAAAGACATCTCAAAAGCAGGAGCAAATATAGGAGCCATAACTCTTTTTGATTCTGAACCTTTATTTGCTGGTGATATTACTACGTTCGCTGGTGATATGATCGCGTTTGTGGTATGTTAGAATGTATATATATGGTAATTAGTATTAGGGTTAATATTAGGCCCATCTACGGGTCCGATACTTGTGTATATATATGTGTTCTCGTTCAGTTAATAATATACTTCGAATTTCCTCCTTTCGTTTGATGCTTACATGCTTTAGTTAACATGGTATCAGAGCCAGGTTTTAGGGTTTTCGTTTTTTTGGGGGGCTGATTTCGTATAGTTATTAAAAAAAAAAAAAAATAAAAATAAAAAAAAATTAGGGTTTTTGGGCTTGAAAACGGCGGCGCCGCCTACTCCGTTTCCGGCCACCTCCGGTCAACACCGCCGGCACAGTTAGGTGCGCCATCCTCAGGCGCTTCTTCGCCGGAATTTTCGTCGCCGGCGGACGTTTTCTGGGCGGTTTCGTCCTCCGGTATCTTCCCGGCGCGTGAGAGCGCGTCCGGCGCCGGAATTTGCTCCGGTCGGTCTCCGTCAACTCGTCTCTGTCTCCTCTTCATCTCTAGGGTGGTTTCGGTCTGCATCGAGCGACGGTGTGAGATCAGTTAGGAGATTTGTTCACGAAAGCTTTGAATGGGGTTCGGATTGAATATCTTTGTAACAAGCTTGGCATAGTTAATATCTATGTTCCAGCTTGAGGGGGAGTGTTAGAATGTATATATATGGTAATTAGTATTAGGGTTAATATTAGGCCCATCTACGGGTCCGATACTTGTGTATATATATGTGTTCTCGTTCAGTTAATAATATACTTCGAATTTCCTCCTTTCGTTTGATGCTTACATGCTTTAGTTAACATGGCACTTAAGAAAAAATTCTCGTGTATTTGAAGTTGCGACTTTCCTACTAAATGTAACTAGACTTTCCTCTGAGTTTGGTTGATTATTTTCTCTAGGTTGCAGATAGACAAAAGCAAGCCAATCTCGCTGCAAGAATGGCTCGAGTGGATTATGATACAGAAGGCTTAGATCCACCCATGTTGACCGTTGAGGAGGCTGTCGAAAAGTCAAGTTTCATCGACATTCGTCCTTATTTGAAACCACAGGAGGTTGACGATTTCTCCAAAGGAATGGCTGAAGCTGATCACCAGATTCTCTCTGCAGAGGTACTATTCGTCACCCTGTTGCTCTTTTTGTGTACACGGCAAAATTTTAACTTATTTCATCAACTTAGTAAGCATTTTTCTTCGTATCTGGTGATGGTGGCAATCAGATAAGACTCGGTTCTCAATACTACTTCTACATGGAGACGCAAACAGCGCTTGCAATACCGGATGAAGACAACTGCATGGTTGTCTATAGCTCAATTCAATGCCCTGAGAATGCTCATACAGCCATTTCCAAATGTCTTGGTGTTCCCGAGAATAATGTTCGTGTTATTACAAGACGACTTGGTGGAGGCTTTGGTGGCAAGTGTCTAAGATCAATCAGTGTGAGTGTGATCAGTTCACATCCTCTCCCTCTCTATGCATACATAGGGAGAGGTAGAGGGGATATAAAACTGATAAAAATCAATGTTATGGTTTCAGATAGCTACAGCATGTGCAGTTGCAGCTCATAAACTACGTCGACCAGTGAGAATCTACGTAGATCGAAAGACAGACATGATAATCGCAGGAGGAAGACATCCTATGAAGATAACCTTCAGTGTTGGATTCAAATCCAACGGCAAGATCACAGCACTTCACCTCGACATACTAATCGATGCAGGAATTACTACAGACTTAAGCCCCATAATCCCACAATCCCTAGTAGGGAAACTAATGAAGTACAACAGCTCTATCTTTTGACATAAAACTATGCAAGACAAACACTGCAAGCAAGTCGACCATGCGGGCCCCAGGAGACGTGCAGGGATCTTTCATCGCTGAAGCTGTGATAGAGCGTGTGGCGTCTGCGCTGTCGCTGGAGGTCAGGTCAGTCAGGGAAATCAATTTCCATACTTATGAGAGCCTAAAACTGTTCTATGCCGATGCTGCCGGTGACTTAATGGAGAATACTCTGCCTTCTATTTGGGATAAAATACTTGGATCTTCAGACTATACAGCGAGGATTGAAGCTATAAATCAATTCAACAGCTCTAACATGTGGTGGAAAAGGGGCATTTCTTGTGTGCCGATTGTTTATAATGCATCGGTAATAGGAACCCCGGGGAAAGTAAGTGTCCTTTGGGATGGATCCATTGTAGTAGAAGTTGGAGGAATCGAGATGGGGCAGGGGCTATGGACGAAGGTCAAGCAAGCAACTGCATATGCTCTCAGTTTGATCAAGTGTGATGGTATGGATGATTTAGTCGAACAAGTGCGAGTCGTACAAGCAGACACATTGAGCGTTGTGCAAGGAGGCGGAACTTACGGAGGCACAACGTCTGAAGCAAGCTGCGCAGCTGTTATGGAATGCTGCAAGATTTTAGTCGAAAGGTTGACCCCTCTTGCCAAAAAGCTGCAAGATTTTAGTCGAAAGGTTGACCCCTCTTGCCAAAAAGCTGCAAGAGGATAATGGTTCACTAAAATGGAATGATCTGATTCTTGAGGTCTGCAAGTTCCATTCTTCGAAACCTCAGCTTTCGATTTAGTCCGACGCTACATTTTTCTGTCCGATACTTAACTAATACATCAAGTTTAGGTCTATGTTTCAACTTCCACAAAATGTGCTCGTTTACATAAATCTTCTTAGGAGAGTGTTTTGGAAATTCTTGCACATGTTTTCACGATTCCTTGATTTGTGAATGCAGGCACATACTAGTTCTATGAATTTGGCAGCGCATTCGTACTTTGTGCCCAAGTCCGGTACTTCAACGTACTTGAACTATGGCGCTGCAGTAAGCGAGGTAAGTTAGTCAGGATTCTACATAAATTTTTTTGTCTTGGTATCCTTGGTTCATACATTGTTGACTATCTTGGATTTAATGCATCAAAAACCAGAAACTGTGACAGAACGAGTCGTTTTTTGATTACAGGTGGAGATAAGCATCCTCACAGGCAAAACGAGTATATTGAGATCAGATATTATCTACGACTGTGGGCAGAGCATGAACCCTGATGTTGACTTGGGACAGGTTCATGTCATTAAAGGACTTATGATCATCTTCGTGTAAACAATCAACGTGAATGTATATTGAATTTGAGAGTGTCATCACTACAGATCGAAGGATCTTTCATTCAAGGCGTGGGGTTCTTCATGCTCGAAGAATACTTGGCTAACGAAGAGGGCCTCGTGACCACAGACAGCACCTGGACTTACAAGATCCCAAGCCGCGACAACACTCCTAAACAGCTTAACGTCGAGGTTCTCAACAGCGGACATCATAAAAACCGCATCCTCTCCTCCAAGGGTAACACTTCCATCTCCTCATCTAATCCTTCAAATACTCGAACTCATGCCCCGTAAACTTGATGATGGCTGCATGCATTAGTCTTAAGTAGAAACAAACAGTTGATAATCTTCTGTGGTTGTGTAGCTTGTGGAGAGCCTCCTTTGCTTCTGGCAGTCTCAGTTCACTGCGCTATAAGAGCAGCTGTGGCCGAGGCTCGGAAACAGCTCGAACGTTGGGGAGCTACCGAAGGGACAGAGTCGGATTTCGTGCTCGACGTTCCGGCTACTTTGCCGGTCGTTAAGCGACTCTGCGGTTTGAATTATGTGGAGACGTACTTGCAGAGTTTGCTCGAAACGACGTCGCCGAATCGCCATAGCTTTATATATAGAGCTGCAGATTTCTTCATGCGTTCACGTTAACTTAAGCTTATTATCTTGAATAGAGAGACTGTTTATAATTTTCTATCTTATATAATATCGTTACACATTCCAATCCTCTGATAATGTTTATTTGATTGATAGTTTAATGCTAGTATAATTTTTACTCATAAAGAAACATATATCTACTTTATTTTATTTTTCGGAAACCTCTATTTTATTTTTCGAACACCTAAATCGATGTTAGAGAGGAGTGTCACATGTAAGAATTCGACATTTTCATATTTCCTCCGTCTCAGTTTATTTATCTCATTTAATTATTTTAATAAATTTATTTAAATATATAACGGGATAGTTGAATTGAGATCGAAAGAGTAATCGTTTTCTACCCCATCATTACAAAAAGTATCATGTGATGACAGGTAAACTTGAGTTAAATGCATGAAAATATCCAAACTTTTACTTGATTTTCATTTTTAACACCATCTTTCAAAATTCTACAAAAATACACCAACTTTTATATTTGTTCAATTTTAACATCGATTTGAAAAAACTCTTAAAAAAAAAAAAAAATCGGACGTGGCAAAAGATTCAGCCATGACAAAATTTATTTTGACGGGGCAAAATTATTGCTGACTTAGGGAAAAAATTAATAAAAAGTAAAATTTTGTATAATATTTTAATTTGTTCATTAAATTAAAAACATATTTCCATAATTTATGAGTTATGCATAAAATATATGTCTAATTTTGAAAGATAAACAGGATAATATAACGAAGCATAAACTTATGAGTTATGAAAAACAGAGAAATTCACGATTATTATATCATGTTTATTTTGAATAACGACGATAGTAATAAACTTATACATCTATGCATATTATACTTGTGTTGTTTACTTCGCAGTAAATGAATGGGTATAATTTATAATTCGCTTAACTTTTTATGGGATCCCAAGTGCACCTACACTTAGGGGTGGTTCGGTACGGCACATCGTAAATTTTTCGTCATACCGTATATCGTACCGTTAGTTGCGGTGAGATTTTTCACACCGTTACTGTACCGTACTTTTCGGCATACCAATGTTCGGTATATCGGAAATTCGGTATGGAAAAAATCCATACCGTTATCATACCATATTTTCGATATACCGTACTGTACTTCGGTATGGTACGGTATACCAAAAATCATACTCCCTTCGTCCATGATTTAGTGACACCCTATTTTACGCACAATTTTTTTTTTTTTTTTTTTGCATTTTGATGGTATAGTAATAAATTAATGTGTTAAAGTGACATAATTGTGGGTATATTTGAATTTTTTAATAGTATTAAAATGTTAAAGCAATAAAAAGTAGATGTATAAAGTGTTAAAGTGATTGTGGGGTCTACGTCCTAAAACTGAAAGTGCTAGTAAATGGTGGACGTCCCAATATAGTAATAATGTCAGTAAATGGTGGACAGAGGGAGTACATCATCCCAAATGTTTCTATTTAATTTTTTTTCATACAATAAAGTCAATGAATAATTCAAAATTTATAAACTAATAATGCAAGTGTTGATTAAATTTGCTATGTAGTTAAAGTGTAATCCAATCTTCATACAATCATGTCCATACACTTTCATAGAATCATACTTTTAAAGTTTTAATACGTAAATGTTAATTATATATGTTAGTGTATTCATTAATCATTATAAATCGTAGTCATTAACTATGATTATAAGCTAGTAGTATGTTTTATCTTCTATATTGTAAACTTGTAGTAGTAATACATTCAAGAGTCGAGACTTTATCTTGTATGAACTAGTGTGCATTACTAAAATATAAAGAATATTTTTACATAAAACTCTTTAATTGTATAACAAATTTCGCTATATATTGGGTATATACCATAAAATACAATGTATATCATAATTTCGTATGTACCGAACATTCGGTATCTTCCGTGCATACCATTTATTAGGTATATATACCGAGCATTTGGTATGTGCCGAATGTTCGGTATATACCATAAATTTGATATATACCGCGGTACGGTACGTATTTTGCGGTATACCGTCTCTTTCGATATTTTTAGTTTTTTTTCGACGCGGTATGTTCGGTATTTCGGCGTAATGACATCCCGACCCACCCCTACCTACACCCGTAACTTTCTTGATTTTGAGTGTTTGTTTCTTTACTATCACTAATTGGTAACGTAGGAAAGTCTCACCTTAATTGTATCAACATAAATATATAAAATATATAATCTTGTGTTTAAAGACGTACTCCTAACTAATTCGATGATAGTGTTATTGAATTTTAACTATATCAGGATAATAGAAAAGGACATTGAAATTGAAGCACTATTATATAATTATCGAGACAAGTCAAATCTCATTAATTTGGTTTCTTTTTCTTCAAATTAAACGGATTAACAATCAATTAGATTTATTTGAAATGTATTGGCAACAAAAGTTGTGTTGTCACTATATACATATATTTATTGGCAAATTATGTCTTTCTTGATTCTACATTTCTATGTATAACCCCACATTATATAGTATATTATTTTTTCAAATGCATGCGTTGATCTAGCGATTGGGGGTTAAGTTTCGCGAGTTTGAGTCTTCTGTAATCACAATATTTAAATTTTATATTAACGCGTCAAACAAACAAACAACCAAATAATAATAATAATAATAATAATAATAATAATAATAATAATAATAATAATAATAATCATCGTATTTAGGCTGAGGCCCAACGACCAACGTCAGAAGCCGTGAGGTTTCTATCTACTCTCTCTCTCTCTCTGCTCGTGAGAAACTGCAGTGCAGTGTATTTACCTTACACGTATTTTATGTTTTAGAGCCACAAAGGCAATTTCAGTTATTATAAAATATTAGAAAATCTCAAAAGTCATACTACCCCAAAGTCAAGATTAAAATTGCCTGAAACGGTAAGATATTTTGGACGGTGATACAATTGGGTGGTAAGAGCAGGCGGTAAGGTATGATATCATGTTTTAACGATTATGATGCATAGGTTGAAAAAATATTTAATTTTCTAGAGAATCTCAACGGCCCTCTAAAAAGTGAATTATTCTTAAAACTTGAAGAATGATGCATAATTTAGAGCATCTCCAACCCATGCTTTAAAATGGAGTATTACTTCATTTTGAAGTACGGAGAGCATTCCAACCGTACTCTATTTTGCAGCAAGAGTATAGAGTATTGAACAGTAAAACTCCATATATGGAGTTTTACTGTTCAATACTTCATACTCTATTTTCACTATTTGAACAATATTAAACTATAAAATAATAATTTAACTAAATTTCATTAATATAATTTGATTTATAATTTATTGTATTTTATATTTTATTTATAAATAAATTTTTTAAAATTTATTTAATTTAACGTATTTAATTTTATATAACTAAAAAATTAGCAATCCACAATATACTTAAATTGTATTATTTAAGATACAATTTTATTAATTGTTCAATATTTACGATACATTAGGAAATGTTAATTATGTAAAATAAATAAAAAACTACGAATATAGTATGTATATAAAGTACGTGGTTGGAATGAAATTCTAAAATAGAGTATGTCATACTGCATTTTGAAGTGTAGCATACTGTAAAATAGAGTATAGGGTTGGAGATGGTCTTACCTCTTCCAAGCTTGTGTGGCACTTAACTTAGATGATTCTCGAATTCGAGCCTTTCATGGTATAAATTTTAAATTCTCTATTGTTAATTGTTATAGAAAAGATAAAATTAACATATACTAACAATATAGATTTTTATCCAAGTACAATTTTTAGGCAATTTCGCAGTTGGTAGCACTTTTTCGGTACCAGAGAAACAGCAAACATTTGTTTTAATTAGAAAAAAAAAAAAGGGTGATATTTTGCATAAGTAATGGCAAATAATGGCTGGTGTTTGATTTGCATTATGAAAAATAATCGTATTCGTTGAAAGTTAATCGACACCTCTGAGTATTGGGAAAGGTTGATTTAATTGGGATATCTCCTTGTTTCAGCAACAAATTGGTGGCTTATTTTCTCTATATATGCATGCACTTGCTTCTCACTCTCCTTGTACATTGTAGAGAGAGAGAGAGAGTAAAATGGAGGGTTCCGATGAGAGTAGTGTGGTGGTGTTTGAGGTGAATGGAAAGAGATATGAGGTGTGTGAGGTTGATCCCTCCACCACTTTGCTTCAATTCTTGCGCTCTTCTACTCCTTTCAAGAGCGTCAAACTCGGTTGCGGTGAAGGTTCGTGCTTTTTCTCTCTTTCTTTCATTCATTTAGACTTGAAGCTTAACTTACTATGTTCGGATAATTTCAGGTGGTTGCGGCTGTTGTGTCGTCGTGCTGTCGAGGCTCGACCCCGCGCTTAACCGGGCCGAGAGTTTCAGCGCCAACTCATGTCTCACCCTCCTCTGCAGCCTAAATGGCTACTCCGTCACCACGAGCGAAGGCCTCGGAAACACCAACAATGGCTTCCATCCAATCCACCAAAGGTTTGCTGCCTTCCATGCTTCCCAATGCGGCTTCTGCACTCCAGGAATGTGCATGTCCCTCTTCTCAGCTCTTGCCAATGCCGGAAAAGCCGAATCCCCTGCCGGATTTTCCAGCCTCACGGCTTCTCAAGCCGAGGATTCCATCACCGGAAACCTCTGCAGATGCACCGGCTATCGCCCCATTGTAGATGCCTGCAAAAGCTTCGCTGCTGATGTCGATCTCGAGGATTTAGGCCTCAACTTCTTCTGGAAAAGGGGTGAAGCCGCTGCGAGTAAACTGCCACCGTTCGATCCGAATGTTGATGTTAGTCCTTATATTCAAGTATTGGCACAAGAAACCAAGATCTTGAACTCTGAGAAGCTTTCTTGGTTCACACCAGTTAGTGTGGAGGAGCTCATTACCTTGTTGGACTCTGCTGTCGAAAGTGGTGTGTCGTTCAAGCTCGTCGTTGGCAATACCGGGACGGGGTATTACAAAGAAATGAAGAAATTTGATAGGTACATCGATCTTAGGTACATCCCCGAGCTTTCCGTGGTTGGGAAGGATAGCTCGGGGATCGAATTCGGAGCAACATTGCCTATCTCAAAAGTTATAGCTTATCTCGAGGAAGAAGGTGAATCTAGCCCGATTTTCAAGAACGTCGCGGAGCATATGGGGAGGGTTGCTTCGATTTTCATTAGGCACACGGCTAGCATAGGAGGGAATCTGGTGATGGCACAGAGGAACTTCTTCCCTTCGGATATTGCTACATTGCTTCTTGCTGTGGGGTCTACTCTCACAGTTTTGAGAAGCGGCGTGCAAGAAAGGATCTGTATCGATGATTTCTTGTACGGACCGCCTCTCGGCCTCAAAGACGTGGTGTTGAGTGTCTTCGTGCCTTCAGGAACCGATGGCTCTGCTACGAGTGGTTCGACATTCGTTTTTGAGAGCTATAGAGCTGCTCCGAGGCCTCGTGGAAATGCACTGCCTTACTTGAATGCTGCTTTCTTGGCTAATGTCAGCTCCAACGAAAGTTGTGTAGTTGTGAACTGTGCTAGGCTGGCTTTTGGTGCTTATGGAACGAAGCACGCGACGAGGGCTACTGATGTCGAGGAACTTCTAGCCGGGAAGTTGCTAACTCTCGAAGTCGTGGAGGAAGCAGTTAGATTGGTAAGAAATGTTGTTGTACCGGACGAAGGTACGTCGTATCCTGATTATAGGAAAAGCTTAGCAGTCAGTTACTTGTTCTTGTTTCTCTCTTCGATTCTTGATGCTAAGGGCGATAAGGGAGAAAGTACGTGCCTCCCTTCGGAACAGTTGATCGAGCCTAGTGCAAATTACTATCCGGTTGGTGAACCTTTGCCCAAAACCGGTGCTCTACTCCAAGCTTCTGGTTTGTTATTCTCTTTCCTCATATATGTTTTCGAACTGAACGATGTCTGTTTCGTATGATCGAGTTGGTAATTGTTCGAACATTCAGGTGAGGCCGTGTACGTTGATGACATTCCTTCGCCTCCACATTGCCTGTACGGAGCGCTAATATGCAGCACCGAGGCTTTAGCTCGAGTGAAGGGCGTCTCGTTCGATCCTAGCCTAAACGAGGCCTGCATCGTTGATGTCGTCTCTGCAAAAGACATCCCGGAAGGAGGAGAGAACATAGGGGGCGTATCTTATTTTGATATTGAGCCTTTGTTTGCTGGTGATGTTGCTCAGTTTGCTGGTGATATAGTTGCATTAGTGGTACTCGAAACTTTGATTTTCCTACTTTATCGTTGCACGAATTTCTCCGATTTTGAGTGATTGTTCTCTCTAGGTTGCACATGGACAGAAGGAAGCCAATCTTGCAGCAAGAATGGCTCAAGTGGAGTATGATACAGAAGGCTTAGTCCCAATCTTGACCGTCGAAGAGGCTGTCGAGAGGTCGAGTTTCTTCGACGTTCCCCCGGAGTTGATTCCGAAGGACGTGGGCGATTATGCTCAAGGAATGGCAGGAGCTGATCATCAGATTCTCTGTCAAGAGGTACTATATTATTCATTAGTTTCTTATTCTATTATTACATGAATAGTTTTACGGCCTAATATTCAATAGTTAGATAAATTTATGTTCGTTGATCTCGACTCTAACATATAAGTAGGATAACCGTCTCCGTTAATATTCAGATCAAACTCGCTTCTCAATACTTCTTCTACATGGAGACACAAACAGCACTGGCAATCCCGGATGAAGACAACTGCATGGTTGTCTACAGCTCGATCCAATGCCCTGAATTAGCCCACGCGGCTATTGCACGATGCCTCGGTGTTCCCGAGCACAACGTTCGTGTTATCACGAGACGACTAGGCGGAGGCTTCGGCGGCAAGTGCATAAGATCAATGAATGTGAGCATGATCACCATTTCCCTCTCTCTCTCACTCACTCAAATATGAACCATATTAGGATTTTAACCTTTCCCAACTCGATTTGAGACTAACGTGTGGCTCTAACACGCTCCAAACGATCATCATCGTTCTTGGACTGACTTTGATACCATATCAGCATCGAGTCATCCACCCCTTAACCGACCTTATTATTAGGACATGTTTAATTCCATTCAGGTGGCTATAGCATGTGCAGTTGCGGCTCACAAGCTACGACGACCGGTGAGAATCTACGTGGATCGGAACACAGACATGACGGTCGCCGGAGGAAGGCACCCGATGAAGGTGACTTACAGCGTCGGCTTCAAGTCCAACGGCAAGATCACTGCACTCCGCCTCGAGATACTGGCGGACGCCGGCATCTACACGGACTTCAGCCCCGTCATCCCGGGGTTCGTAGCCAACGGGGCGAGGAAGTATGACTGGGGGGCCGTCTCCTTCGACATAAGGCTATGCAGGACCAACACAACGAGCAAGACCACGATGCGTGCCCCAGGCGACACCCAAGGGAACTACATCGCCGAGGCTATAATAGAGCGTGTCGCGTCTGAGCTGTCGATGGATGTCACCTCAGTAAGAGAGATCAACCTCCATAGCTATGAGAGCCTGAAGCTCTTCTATGGTGAGGCTGCAGGGGAAGAAGCCTCAGAGTACACTCTGCCTTCCATTTGGGATAAAATAGTCAAATCACAAGACTATATCGAAAGAATCGGAGTAGTTCAACAGTTTAACATCTCAAACATTTGGCACAAGAGAGGAATTTCTTGTGTCCCGATCGTGTATGAAGTGGTCGTGAATCAAACGTCGGGGAAGGTTAGCATTCTTAAGGACGGATCGGTTGCTGTTGAGGTCGGAGGTGTCGAGATGGGGCAGGGTCTTTTGACAAAGGTTCGGCAAGCAGCTGCTTACTCTTTAGGCCGGATCGGGGCCGGAGGGAACGAGGACTTTTATGCGAAGGTGAGAGTCGTGCAGTCGGACACGTTGAGCTTGGTGCAACAAGGTTTAACTGCGAAAAGCACGACGTCCGAAGTGAGTTGCGCGGTTGTTATGGAGTGTTGCGATGTTTTGGTTGGGAGGTTGAGCCCTCTCGCCACGAGGCTACGAGACGAGACCGGTTCGGTCGATTGGAATGCTCTTGTTCTTGAGGTCTGTTGTCTAGATTTTTGATTCTGTGTTCTGAGTCTTGATTATGTTTATGATGTATGTTTGGACTTGGTATTTTGAGCATGCAGGCATATAATGAATCTATAAATATGCAAGCAAATTCCTACTTTGTGCCTGAGGTTACTAATACAGAATACTTGAACTATGGTGCTGCAGTTAGTGAGGTAACATTTCTTGATTTTTACTTCTTTGTGAATGTGGAATTATTTAGGGATAACTGATTGCCTTTAAAATTGAATTCAAATACATAACTTTTCGATTATATCTGATTTTGCACGTAGGATCAATTTTGGGGTTGACGAGTCTGCAATAAAAACTACATATTGTATTGGAGTTCTATACCACATCCGGTCATGAAATTTGTTGATTTAATTAGGTTTTGGCACGTCCACAAAATAACGTTCTATTTCCTTGAAATTCGTTGAAATAAAACGTTGCCGTTTCAATGCTAGATCAATTTTGATTCGTGACACCATTTTCAATTTTACATACAAATTGATTTTATGAACAAAACAAATGCTTTAGCCGGTGATCAAAACTCCAAAAAATATGTGTATTTAACGGCAATTATCCCTGTATATGTATATCTTGCAGGTGGAGATAAGTTGCCTCACGGGCGAAAAGTGGATATTAAGATCAGATATTATCTACGATTGTGGGAAGAGCTTGAACCCTGCTGTGGATTTGGGACAGGTTTTTAATTAATTTATGTCATTAATTAAATTAAATTAACTTATCAATTTTTCAGTTACATGAATAATCAAATGTAATTGATCTAACTTAATTTAATTAAAATTGGAAATAAAATTGTTCAGATTGAAGGATGTTTCGTTCAAGGCGTGGGTTGGTGCATGCTGGAAGAATACTTAACAAATGAAGAAGGAAGAGTAACCACAAACAGCACGTGGGATTACAAAATCCCAAGCCGTGACAACATTCCTAAACAGCTTAATGTTGAGGTCCTCAATAGTGGAAATCATCCCAACCGTATTCTCTCCTCTAAGGGTAATTCATCTATCCATCTTCTCTAAGATTCGGTGACGGACCCTCGACTAAATTAATATAAGGCATAATGTGCTTTTTACACAAAAGTCGTATATACTTGAATTTTTTATTTATGAAAATTTTAATTAATAACTTGAAATTAAATGCTGAAATTAGTTATAAATCATTATTAAACTAATGGAGCCTAGTTCATATAGAGGAATGCTCACATATCCACTATGGTCAAACTTAACGTGACATGTGGCAGATATAATTAAGAAAAAATATTATGAATCCATAGCTGAAAAATAAACCCTAAAAAAAATCTAAACCCAATTATAAAAAAAAAAAGTAAATGGAAATTAAAATATTATTGATGTGACACTGTCACATCCATGAGATAGATGAGTCTCCACTAGTTCATAATTGTAAAACTAAAGCAAATCATAGTAAAATGTTTTATTTTAAAAAAAAAAAAATGCTCTTTACGGATGATCTAGTGGTTGAGAGGTTAGCCTATAATCAATAGGTCATGGGTTTAGATCCCCCTAACAAAAAAAAAAGGTGATATTTAGGTACGAATATCTTAGTAAAGAGATTTGTCCGAGTAAATATACATATATAAATATGTATGCATATATAAAGATTGGCTCATATAAAAATAAGTTTTGTCATGAGAAATCGGAACATGTATGACATATATCATAATCAATCTTAACCAAATACTAGTACTTATGTTATATATATATCCAGCTAGTGGAGAACCTCCATTGCTTCTAGCAGCCTCAGTTCACTGTGCCATAAGAGGAGCTGTGATAGAGGCTCGAAAACAGCTCGAATCTTGGGGAACTACCGAAGGGACGGAGTTGGATTTCATACTCCACGTTCCGGCTACTTTGCCGGTCGTTAAGCAACTATGCGGTCTCGACTATGTGGAGATGTACTTGCAGAACTCGCTTGCTGCTTCTTGATGACATATAGCTAGTATATAGTATACTATATAGAGTTTGCATTATCTTATGCTTGGGTGTAATAATGTCTTCACTATTTGCATAAAAATAGTAATTATTAAATACTACTAATGAAATACTAGTACTTTAATAAATGCATGTGTATAATGATCTTGTGTATAATGATCTTGAACTTAATGGAAATCGTACCAATTATTATTTGAAATCCAAATTAGAACTTAAAAAATTCGTGATACACGACTAGGCACCCAAATTTCGGAGGGCATGCCCCTAAAAAAAGAGGTTGTTATAATTTTATGGTGGCCTATCTTATGGTAATGTGGTCTCACCAATATATATTATTTTCGATTAGAAAAGCTCCCATGTCCAATGTCGGCACAATTAATGAGCTCATAGGGGCACGTCAATAAAAAAAAATATGTAGGTTTTAAAAAAAGGATTTAGTTTTTTTCTGATAGATTTTATTTTTAAGGTATATATTTATAATAATTTCCCTAAATTATATCGGTGTCATGTCAGCCATATACATATTAAATATACTCATAGTAAATATTGAGCATTACTATGTTTTTACCCAAAAAAAGGTCATATACTAGCACCTTTTTTCCCAACGTACAACACGCACATATAATGGGGATAATGTATTACTTTTGAGCATTCAAATAACAAATAATTGTATATTTGAATTATAATTAAGTATGATTATGAGAAGTCACTACTACTTTGGATAACAATTGGACTGCAGTGGTGAAAAACGTGCAGTGGTGGTGGATAACAATTGGAATGCAGTGGTGGAAAACGTGCAGTGGTGGTGTATTCTGTGTAATCCACTTAGTACTATGTTCATGTTGACTAACATGTTTTTTGATGATTTACCATCAAGTGATTGAATTGAGTAATGGTGTTCATCATCAATCATAATAATAAAACAATTATTCCTACAGTTTATTTATAATGACATTTTTTTAAGTGTTATGTGTGTCAATATTACAATGAATGGAATTGTAACGTAAATATTATGCCATGACATTCCTTACCAACCAAATATCGTATTTGTGTTTTAGCGAAATGCAATTTTAACTATTTGCATTTTTAGATAGTTTATAATGCTATTTTTGAAATGTCATGTATGTCAATGTAATAACAAGTCATTTTTCTAATAGCGTTATAATTTATCTTTGTTAGAGTTTAATTTTTTTAGTTTATATATTTACAGTAGAATTTTCTAATTTGTGAGATTACCATATTAGTTATGCGCATGATTGATCGAAGTAGAAGATGTCCACAAAATTGTAGGAACTGGTAAGTATATATAGCTAGAGAATGCAAACACTATATAATCATTTAATATCTTTCCTAATTTTCTAGTTAATCTATGTCAGAATTAATATATATTAGTATATTAATGTGTATCAACGTGAATTAATATATGCTAGATCTAATGATCAAATTAATACTTTAATTAAAACTCACCACTAATGATCATAATCTTAATCATCGATCTTGTATACAAACATTTAAAATACAAAGATCATATGATTCACGATTCTTTTCCGTTGTTAATATGATTGGCGCACTCAAATCAAAACTAGTCGTTTCCATGAATATTAAAACAGGTCATTATTTTTTATTAAGGTACAATTTACACATATTTATAGTTCAATATTACAAAATCCACGAGAATATATGTGCAAATTCCACCTATTTAAGGACATATATCCACACCCTACTCCCTCACTACATTATCAGTTATTACAACTCAAGCTTATTATTTATACTCTTCATAACTCTTTCTTGAATTATAGAAGTATATAATATAGTTTAAGTGCAGAGGTAACGAATAATATGAAGACGTGGATGGTGATAGTATGCATGGTGGTGATGATATTATACAGAGCAGAAGCGGAAGCAGAAGAAAATTACCAGAAATACAGAGATCCAAAGCAGGCATTGGAAGTGAGAATCAAAGACTTGATGAAGAGAATGAGCCTTGAAGAAAAGATTGGTCAAATGACTCAGATTGAGAGGATGTTTGCTTCTCCTTCTATTCTCAACAAATATTTCATAGGTGATTAATTGCTACTACTTTATTTATTTTTCTAAAATTTTTTATTATTTTTTCAGTGTATATTTGTTTATTTTTTTTGTGAAAAAATTATTAATTAGCCCCTTCACAAAACAAGAATAGTGTGGAATATTTGTGTTGAAATCACTTTTGAATTAGATAGGTATGCATTTTCAATGCTACTATATTCAAAATTTTGTATATTATATTGTGAACTTATTTATATATTTATCTATATGTGCTAAAAAAAATTTAGCCCCCTCGTTTTTAAACTTCTAGCTCCACCACTGCTCATATTAACGTGGAGGGAGAAACGACATGTTTTAAGAAAATTGTAGGTAAAGGTAAAGAGAAGTAAATAGTAATAGAATAAGGGTTTCACCCCCATGAAACTATTTAATTTCATATAATTCATATTGTAATACACTAAGAAACAATTGTTTTCGTAAAATAACGAAAAGGCAAGCTCTAAATTGTTTGTTAGATTTTGGCGGGCGGGCGCAGGGAGTGTTATAAGCGGAGCAGGGAGCACTCCATCTCCAAAGGCTTCTGCAGAGGAATGGGTGAAAATGGTGAACGATTTCCAAAGGGGGGCTCTCTCGACCCGACTCGGTATCCCCATCTTCTACGGAGTAGATGCTATCCACGGCCACAACAACGTCTATAACGCTACCATTTACCCACATAATGTTGGACTTGGAGCAACCAGGTACACTAAACAAAAGAGTTTTGTTATGAGATGAAACAAAGAAAAAGCATGATGCCAATCTCACTCGTTAAATATGCAAGACGTGTCAAGATTCAAATACGAACCCTTATCTACTAGCACACTTGTAGTTTTGTTGGTGTTTGAATCTGGTTCTTGACCCGTCCCACTAGGTTTGAATGTAAAAATCGTAACATGAATGGTGTAATGGGACAGAGATCCAGGCCTGGTGAAAAGGATCGGAGCAGCTACCGCACTCGAAATTAGAGCCACTGGAATCCAATACAATTTTGCCCCGGGCCTTGCTGTAAGAAAATTCTCCACTCAACCCGACCCAATCGTGTTATATGCTCCGTCCTACTCTATCTTTGTGCACTCTGCTTGGAGGAAAAATGTCTGGATTCAATAGAAAGTAATGTCGTTTTTCGTGTTTATTTCACTCAGGTTTGTAGAGATCCAAGATGGGGCCAGTGCATGGAAAGCTATAGTGAAGATCCTGAAGTTGTCCGAACAATGACAGAAAGCATAACCGGTTTGCAGGGTGACATCCCTCCCGGTTCAAGAACAGGTGTCCCCTTCCTTGGAGGAAAGTATGAATCTCTCTCTCTCTGCATTTGAACCCGGCATGGAAATTTGCCTAACATGTGGGGATATAACATAATCATATACTATCATTCACTTAAGGACAAAGGTGGCAGCCTGTGCAAAAGGATTCGTGGGCGAAGGAGGCACGACCAATGGCATTGACAAAAACAACACAAAGATCGACTTTCATGGCTTGCTCACCATTCACATGCCTCCATACCTGGATTCAATTAAAAGGGGTGTCTCCTCGATCATGGTGGCTTATGCAAGCTGGAATGGCAAGAAAATGCATGCTAACCGTGATCTGGTTACAAGCTACCTCAAAAACAAGCTCAATTTCAAGGTAATATAAACCAACTAAATATTTGTTGAATATGGCCAGAGAGAACGAAGAGTAAATATAAAGTGCACATGTACGGCAGGGCTTCGTCATATCAGGTTGGGCAGGCATCGACAGAATTACAGACCCACCTCATTTAAACTATTCTCATTCAGTTCAAGCTGGTATTCTTGCAGGAATAGACATAGTAAGCTGTTACTAAAGCCATATTTATCAAACATTGTGAATGATTCCGAACATCCTTATAGCTAACATAAATGGTTTAACTATTCTAGGTAATGCAGTCAGAAAACTTTACGGAATTTATTGATGATCTGACCTACCAAGTGAAGAACAACATTATCCCAATGAGCCGGATAGATGATGCTGTGTCGAGAATATTAAGGGTGAAGTTCACCATGGGCCTCTTTGAGAGCCCTTTGGCTGACCTTAGCTTGGCAGACCAAATCGGAAGCCAGGTATACCATCTCATAATTTTACTCATGAGCCTTCGTCATATTGCTTACTGTTGGCAATTTGACTCTAACTAAAGCATACTCCTTGAAAAGAATCATAGGGAATTGGCCAGAGAAGCAGTGAGAAGGTCGCTAGTGCTGCTGAAAAACAGTAAAAGACCTAATCAGCCATTGCTTCCCCTTGATAAGAAAGTCCAGAAAATACTAGTTGCAGGTACTCATGCCGACAATCTTGGATATCAATGTGGAGGCTGGACAGTGGAATGGCAGGGTGTTAGAGGCAATGATCTCATAGTTGGTAAAGCTTCAAAACCATCTATGAAATCTAATCAAGTTTTTCACCGACTAGAGGGATTTCCAGTCGTTCTAAAATACATTATACAGTATACAGCTAAGTTTCTCATTCACCTTCAATTTCAGGAACTACAATCTTAAAAGCTATCAGAAAGACAGTAGACCCTTCTACTAAAGTTGTGCACATCGAAAACCCTGACACAGACCTAATCAAGTCACAAAAATTTTCTTATGCCATCGTTGTTGTGGGCGAGCCACCATACGCAGAAAGTGAAGGTGATAGCACAAATCTAACTATGATAGAACCAGGTCCAAGCACTATTACAAACGTATGTGGGATTGTCAGATGTGTTGTTGTCATCATATCTGGACGTCCAGTTACAATTGAACCTTACCTTGATAAGATAGATGCACTCGTGGCAGCCTGGCTTCCTGGCACAGAAGGACAAGGAGTAGCTGATGTCCTATTTGGTCAATATGGCTTCACTGGAAAACTTGCACACACATGGTTCAAATCAGTAGACCAGCTACCCATGAACGTAGGTGATCCACATTATGATCCTCTGTTCCCATTCGGATTTGGCCTCACAACTACACCTAGGAGAGGGGGCTAAATCCTTAGCAATTCTTAGTGTAACTAGCATCAATGTACACCAATGTATGAAAAAGGCAGTCTTCAAGAAAATTTCAATACCAAAATGTCAGTACTATCGGTGAGTTTACTTAAACCAGTACTCTTACTGCACTTCGCAAGATATGCGTAGTTCTAATTTGCTGATTCGTGTAGACAGTTATCAAGAATTCAGGACGAGGATAGTAACATCGAGATAAATGTCCGACAATCAAGAAACAAAGAAAGTCGAAAAAAAGAAAAACTGTCAGCATATTCCTCACAAGCAACATAGCATTGCTTTCTGAACTTCCAAAATGAACAAATTACCACGTCTTTGGAAAATTATGAGAAGAAAAGACTGATAAACGGCGGCACAAAAGGCCAAATCCCCCACAAACCGATTGCCCAAATAGAATTCCAACCAGTAATTCATCTACCAACCAAAGCATTGCGATGAGATAAAGTACTCGAGCAAAGCAATTTAAAGACAATCACCTTAATAATATCCAACGCCAGCCATATCACCCTTCGAAAACTTTTCAGCCTCATCGCCGTTTCCCAGAACCAAAATCCTCCCATTCCGGCGCACGGTGACCTCTCTGATTCGACGAACAAGGCCAGTTATGGGGTCATTGAATATCTTGGTCTCGAGATTCCCCTCCACGTACAATGTAGAACCGGGGGCAAGGCTCTTTGCGGCGAGCTCGGCCAATCGCTCCGGGTAAACGGAGACCCTGTGCCACTGCACATCACAGTGATTGGCGTATTCACGGGGTTCCTCGTTGTCCAACGGCCTCCGATTGTTGCGAATGCCGCCGGTTCCGAGGGAAATTAGGGTTACCGATTTCCCGCTCTTCAGCTTCTTCTGAACTGGCGCCTGGCCCACCTGCCCCACTAATATAGCCTTGTAAACGTCGATGTCCAAGACGTTTTCGAGGGGGCGATCGGCTTTGGCGCGGTGCTGGCTGGGAGGGGGATTATCGGGGGTGACGTCTGACTCGGAATCGGTTTCATCATTTTTTTTAATCAAAGAACCGTTAAACAAAACAATCGAGCACCTACTCTGTATTATATGTGAAATTGTAATTGTCATTGTTATTTTATAATACATGATTATGACAGAGTTCTTATCTAATTCCAATAAAATTTAAGATGAAAATTGACAATTTTGTTACTCTTTTGTAAATACTTTCAATTATATGTATAACTTTTGATAAAAATTCTTCGTGACAGTGGAATTTGTTGCAAAATCCAGTGAATCTATTCAAATAATTTACCTCTCTATTTCCATGCAATAATTGATGTACGATACATTGGAATTAATTTTATTTTATTAATAGTTTTTTATTATAAAGATAAAGATTACTATACATAATATACGATATGTAAATTAAAGTATATTAAATTCATTCATGTATGAATAGAATAATATTAAATATAATTGTTATTAAATTAAAGATATATAATATTTAGAATAATATTTTATTATAAATAAAATCAATTTTTAGATAAATAGGAACGGAGAGCATAGGAAGCGTCACGTATATTAAATTAAAATATTGATTAAAATATTGAAATATTTAATATTAAAAAAAATATATTAAAATAAGTCAAGTCGCCCGTTGTTTATTTTGATAAAACAAAATCTCAAAGATGATTTCAAATAGTTATATTGGTTTTATCTCGTCTTATAATTATTTGAAGCCGTCTGTTAATTATGATAATAAAAAGTAGGTTTATAAAAGTGATATTTCAAATAAAATATTTTTTATTATAATAGAAAATGTCAGTTATATCAAAATAAATCAAGTTGTCCGTTGTTTATTTTAATAAAAAGAAAATGTAAAAGAGAGTCTCATGTAGCCCGATGTTTGTTATAATAAAAATAAAATGTCGTTACATCAAAATAAGTTAAGATGCTTGTTGTTTATTTTAATAAATAAAATATGTCAATATTTGGTATGAATCACTTTATATTGCTACTTTTAGGTAATATGAATTTTGTATATAAGATATTAGAGATTGAATAGAAAATAAATAATATGAAAATTTATTCATGTATGAATAGAATAGTGTATGTAGGATTCTATTATATTTTTATATTTATATTATATAAAATTGTACTATTGTTATTATTATTTTATTATAAATAAATGAATAATATATTAAAATATATTCATGTATGAATAAAATAGTATTAAAGAGAAATGATAATTATATTTAGTAATATAAATCACATAAATTATTGAAGTAGAAAATATAATAAAATATTGATTTTCGACATGGTAGTACTATAATTTTAATATTTATAGATAATTGTATTTTTTTAGATAAATAATTGTATTTTATTATAATTAAATTGAATTTTTAGATAAATAGGAACGGAGAGCATAGAAAGTGCCATATATGCATGTCGATTAACGTGGTGCTCCGAATCCGCTTTGCTATTATCTATACCTATACTAAAAAGAGCTTTATATTACAAAATAATGTATTGCCTATAATGTTCTTTAAGATAACTTAAAATCAAGGATAAATAAGTAATTAAGTAAAATCATAAATAAGGTATAATTATATAATTGAATATAAATATATAATTGGATTTATATTTTAATAAATTAAAGTTACAAAAAAAAAAAAAAAAAGAAAAAAAGAAAAACACACACACACACACACACAATCTGTTCTTATATAAGAATATCTTATTTACCTAAATTCAAATAGTTTTCTCATAATTCCATATTTCATTTACACATGAGATGATCTAATTTATTTCTTTATTTTCTTTTTAAATCCATAATGATGACTTTTAGTTCTGTTCTATTAAAATTTCAAGTGACTTTGGATCTAATATTAAAGATATTTGGAAAATTGCAAAATAACAAAAGTTAAAGTATTTCTACCACAATCTTGATACATTTTAGTTTTGACGAATTTTAATTCTAAATTGGAGTTCAAATTTTAATTTATTTTATTGTTTTGTCCTTATTTTCTGTTGAATTGTTATTGTTTTTACTAATCTGTTTATTATTTGAATCACTACATAATTTTTTTTCTTTATTCTTTTTTGTTGTTGATGATGTAAATAATTGAATTGATGACCTAAAATATTTACACTAGCTATGCATGGAAAGTTTTATTAAAAACAATTATGAGCCCCTTCAAAGAAAAATAATTTTTTACTCTTTTAATTTATTTGATTTTAAAAAGTGCAACCCAAAAAATTAGTTTTATCAATGAAAGAAAAAAAAAAGAAAGGGTTAAATACCAATAAAACCCCAAACTATTCACATTTTATCAAAAATATCCCCAACTATTAAAAATAACCAATTAAATCATAAACTATCAATTTGTTATCAATTTTACCCTCTTCTAATTTTCCGGCGACCGGAGCCATCTCGTTCAGTCCGGCATTTTATCGAACACGATCGGAGTTTCGTTCTATTCGAGCTTCACTACGTGAATCCACAACTTCACGGGAAACAACAATGCGGACCCCACCATGGACCCTGATTACGTGGCGGCTCTAAGGCTGGCGTGCCCGCCGGCGCACGCCGCAGATGGATCCCGACAGCGCGGAGGATTTCAACGTCGGCTATTATTCGCTCGTGAAGAAGAGGAAGGGGATTTTCCAAACTGACGCGGCTCTCCTCGACGACGCCGCCATGAATCTCTACGTGCAACAACACTATACCTTTCTCGGATTAGCCGGTTTTTTCCTCGAGTTCGCGGCGTCGATGGTGAAGATGGGCCAGATCGGAGTGCTGAGCGGCGGCGCCGGTCAGATCAGGAAGTTTTGCTCTGTTGTCAATAAGTACGCTTCATGGTGGCTTTTGATTGGTTCCGACTTGATCGCCGTCCTTTCTCAGCCTCCCCGCATAGACATAGAAGTCGACAAGGGCCCGGCTGAGCGCCGTCTTCAACACCACCGCGTCAAAGAAGCCGGCGGCGACGGTGGAGTGGTGGAAGTAGACCGCGTCAAAGAAACCGGCGACTGATCTCCATATGCTCCAATTTCTTTTTATATTTTGAAAGATCAGTTTCTACTATTGATCTGGTCCTATCCTTTCGTATTTGGATAGAATGGAGGGGATGAAGAAGAAGAGGAGAGGGAAAGAGAGCAAAAGAGATTTGTATGTTTACACTACGTGTTCGATAAAATGCTGGACTGAATGAGGTGGCTCCGGTCGCCGGAAAATTGGAAGAGGGTAAAATTGATAATAAATTGATAGTTCAGGATTTAATTGGTTATTTTCAATAGTTGAGGATATTTTTGATAAAATGTAAATAGTTTGGGGTTTTTTTGGTATTTAACCCAAAAAAAATAAATAGATTATTAAAAATTCACACATATTTATCTAGAATATTTTCATTAAGTATTTTTGCGTGAATTGTTGGCGAGAGATATATCGGCTATAGATAAGAATTTATAGAAAATAAATAAGAATTTATAGAAAATAAAAAAGTAAGAAAGTTGTACAAAAAAGAAAATATTTAAATAGGTTGATGGGAAATATATACTCTTGTCTTGGAAAGAAAAAATATTGTAAATAAAATAGAGTATCTTGTGATTTTTAATAAAAAAAAAAAAAAAAAACACTTTGTTTGAATTCGGCTAAAGTAAACTGAAGAATTCTATTTCCTATGGATTAATTCACTAGGAAATGAAATTGGAGAATTTTCTTTTTGAAAAAGGAAGGGGCTATACGATCACAAGATGCTGATGTGTTAGATTTTTTATCGTTAGTTTGCGTGCATTATTTTTCCCATTGATAAAATATTCAATTTAATAAAATTGAGTTTGTTATAGTAATTAATAGGATCTTTATAGTCGAGATGAATAAAGTATACTTTAAAGTAAAGATGTATATATATATTTAGTATATTGGTAGACTTTGAAGTCTAATATATGAATATGTAAATTTTAAATTCGTACGCTGAAATTCAGCAAGTCATAATATGTTATAGTCTTGTGCTATTTTGAAAATTATTAAAAGAACTTTAATATATGAATAGAATATTTCCACATTCACAACCTATTGCCGTTGTTCTTTTATTCGGTTGTTCAACATCTTTAGACTATTATTTCCTTTAAGGAAATTGACCTAATAATAAAATAGCATGTTTTATGAACTCATATTGGGACAAAAATATGATCTTAAAGTACATACAACTTGAGTGAGAGATGTCATTAATTAAGGAAAAGTGGTCGCTGAAACATAAATAACTTTTTTAATCTTTCATATAAAGGTTGAGTAATTGTGCATGTCCGAGGTTTGAGTGCTTCATTTTAATTTTGGGTGAAGTAGCATATACAACGTTATGGTGGACACCTATATGCAATGTTTTAAAACCCGCCCTGGCTCGCCCGGTTGGACCGGTTCGACCGTGACCCAGAGCTGTTGCCGGGCCGGGTTGCATGAAAACCCGCCATATAGCTTAACCCGTCATTGGCCCGTCCGACCCGGGTTGACCCGACCGAGTCAGTAATCCGGAGGCGGGTTCGAAGACCCGCTAAGTCAACCAAAAATGTTGAAAATGGTGATGGGATTTGAACCCGGGCCAATTGGAAGGTAGACTAAGTATCTTACCACTCCACAATCATTTCACATTGATATATAATTGAAAGTGTTATGATTATATCTTTTTTATGTTTATGAGTTCATTTTTACATCTTTAATTATTTATTTCCCTATCTAATTTAACTAATTACATGCAAATATATATTTATTATGAGTTTTAATGTTTAGTTTTTATGATTTTGTGGATTTTTATTTAATAAGTGATAAAATTTTAAATGTTTATATATATATTCCATATATTATTGTTATTTTATTTATTTAATTAATTAACGGGTTGACCCAAGGTTCGACCGGTTCGACCAATTAACCCGTGACCCGAAGGCTACGCCGGGTCAACCTCCGGGCCGGGTCTGAAAACATTGCCTATATGACATATACAACCCTATAGTAAGACTTGATACAGATACATCCCAAGCGTTAAAGTAAATTGTGTAAATACCTCCCTTATGTTAAAACTCTAATGTTTGATGACTTATTTGTGACGGAAATCCTAAACGAAATTCAGAACGCAACGTGTTCTTTAATTTATTGTTAATTCTTCAAAAATATTATGACAATGTTCGATTTTGGAGTATAAGTTAAATGATGTTTGCTAATACATGACAATAAAATTAATTAACAGTGAGCACAGTACATCATGTTATTTTCCTTTAGTGGTTCTTCTTTTTTTAAAAATTGAAGAGTAAAGATCCGTTCAAACCATCGTTAATTGGTTTAAGGATCAATTGCCAGATGGTATCCTCCATCTCAGTTTTAGTGTATCAGTTGTGTACGAAATAATAATATTTATTTATTTTATAATGTTTTTTAATAAAATAAACATTGTCATAAGATGATACATGAGTAAATTATAATATACCTAAGTTTTGTTTAATGAAATATAATTTACCTCATAAACTCAAATTAAATGCTAAAAAAATGAATTCAAACTCCAATAGGTGAGTGAATCATAGAAAATAATTGTGAAATTATACCAATGTTTATAGAAAATGCATAAATTAATAGAAATTGATATTTGAGACATGATTGGTATCGAAACTTTAGAACATAGGAGCTCTTGTGGTTAACTGGACCAATTTTTTTAACTTTAGGAAGTATTTGTACAAATTTTTTAACTTTAGGAAGATATTTACATAAAATCTTACCATATGATTGTATATGTCGCAGGGGCGTTCACTACATGATTGTATATGCTACTTTACCCTTTTTATTTTTAATGGTTAGGTTATTAAAAGTTTTTTAGGGGTGAAAGAAGTAATGCGGATATGAATCAAAGTACAGTAATAGCAAGCATTAGTGATAAATTTACAAAATAATATTTTCCATAACATGTGCTAATGTTGATTAGTTCAAAATATAATTATTCAAATTAAAATAGAGGTTAAAAGTGCTTAATGTTGATTAGCTCAAAATATAATTATTTAAATTAAAATAGAGGTTAAACGTGCAACGCACATTATATTTACTAGTATATATAAAAGGATGATTGATTGATATGTTAAATTGTTTAAGAGTAATGAGTAAATATGTATTCTTTTTCCGTGCTTCATTACTGTAAAAATAAAATAAAATGTAGTCTGCAAAAGACAATAGGAATCTTAAAAAAAAAAAAAAAAAAATGAATTTAGCATGAACTTTACACGTTTGCTAATTATCTGATTTTAGCTTTATAAATCAAATGTTATAATAAAAGCATGGTTCCACTTTGTACATTTCTTTTGGTAGTGAATGCTTCATATTAAGGGATGAGATTGGAGAAATAGCAAAAGGGATGCTCCTTTATGAAGTTAACTTTCTGCAATTGAAACTGTGAAAGTACCTAGAAAATAGAGTGACAGATTAACTTACTCCCTCCGTCCTCCATTTAGTGACGGAGGGAGTATGGACACGCGTTTTTTCGCATTTTATGGTATAATAATAAATTAATGTATTAAAGTGTTAAAGTGGAATAATTGTGGGTCCATTTGAATTGTTTAATAGTATTAAAATGTTAAAATAATAAAAAGTAGATGTATAAAGTGTTAAAATGTTAAAGTGATTGTGGGGTCTACGTCTAAAAATGGAAATTGTCAGTAAATGGAGGACGTCCCAATATAGTATTAACGTCACTAAATGGAGGACGGAGGGAGTATTTAACTTGTGTTTTTGTTATGTTTTTTTGTGAGTAAAACATCATTCAGCAAGAACAGGCTTTGATCTACAATAACAGATTTTTGAAGAGAAATCAAACAAAAACTTGATTTTGATGTTCCCATTTTGGAGAAATGGAAGCTTCACTTTCAAGTCTGTTTCTTCAAACACAGCTTCCACAGTTGCTCAGCTACTTCATCCACTGGCGACGCCAGTATTGAGCAAAGGGGGTACAACCAGTGGCGGAGCCACACTAATGGCAGGGGGTCCAAGTGACCCCACTGGGATTTGAAAAAAAATCAGGGGTATTTTAGTAATTTCATAATTATATTATTAAAAATATTAAAAAAACTACAAATATCCTAATGATTTTCTAATTCTCCCCCAATTCGAACGCAGAAGCCTTCTGTAACCCCAATTCACAATTTCAGTCACGCCATGTCGCTGCCATCCCCGTCCGTCAACGGCATTCCCGTCCGTCGTCGCCATCTCCATCTCGTGTAGTTGTAGAAGGACGATTACGACCTCTAAATCCTCGCTCTCTCTCTCTATTTTTGTCTCTCTCGCGGCCTCGCTAATCGCCATCTGCGTTTCTCGACAAATTTCAGATGACCGCCGCCACCGTCAGCTCTAATTCGCCGGACCGAAACCGGAACCGGGAAGTGCAAAAAATGTGAACCCCCTGCCTAGAAAGTCTGGCTCCGCCCCTGGGTACAACTGTACCCCCAAAAATTTTGCAAAATTTCTACTAGTATTACATAGGTATTTTTTATTTATAATAATTAGGAATAATAGTAATAGAATATTGGTTTTAAGGGTTATTTCAAATTGATTCTTTAATGGAATAATATTAGAATATTAGTGTTTTTTCTCACCAAATTAGTATTAGGTATTAATTTTTTCGGTTGCTAGCCTAGAAGTATCAAAAGTGTTTTTCGAACAACTTATTTCTATAAGAAAATTGTAAAATATACGATTCACCATTAATTAAATGATTGTTTGGTCACTTTCATTAGAGATGTGTCTCTACGATTTTTTATTTTTTTTGAAGATGTTGTCAATCTTTATTTCATTATTTTTATATACTCCCTCTGTCCCATTGATATAAGGACAATATTTTTCCGGCATGAGAATCAAGACGAGAGTGCTGATATAAGATAAAATAGTGTAAATGAGTTTTAATATGTTAAAATTTTGTTGTTTTAGGTATCCTTATATCACTAAGATTGACAAAAATAGAATTTATCCCCAATGGAACAAAACGAGTAATTATTTTTCGCACCCCCGAATTTTAAATCCTGGAGTCGCCACTGACTTCATCCAAAACTTGTTCCTCTTCCTTCTTCAACCTCTCGCTCGAAGCCTCAGCTCTTCGCCTCCGTCTTCCACCACCACCTTCTCAATAGCCCTTCAAATACTCCATTGACACTTCTTGAGACCTCCACTCACCTCCCTACCTCTACCAACATCCTTGCATTCATAGGCATGGCTACGACGGCCGGAACCCCAAAATGCATGCTGTTCATCACAGAACTCCACCCACAATGGCTGACAAATCCACCTACATGTTCATGGCCTAGTATCTAGCCCTCTCTCCCTCGATCTCTCGAGGAAGCCACATGGCAGCGCCTCCTCGAGTTTGAGGTCTGATCCGATGGAAACCTTATGTTTTGATTTAAAGGCCGGCTAAACTCAAGAATATAAAAATGTCATGATTTTTACTACTCCCTCTATCCCACCGATAAAGAGACATTTTCCTTTTCGAGACGTTCCACTGATATAGGGACCTTTCCTAATATAGAAAATTATAACCCAATAAAATTTTGACACATCACTTTAACCCACTACCATTCACTTTAATCCACTATCATCACTCTAATCTTAATTCTCGTGTCAAGAAAAAAGGTCCATATCCCAGTGGAACGGAGGGAGTATTTAATATTCAAAATTATTGCTGCTGAAACTAACTTCCCACCATATACGAATTATGTAGAATTATTTCATGTTTCAGTGATTAGGGCTGGAAATCGGTGCGGTAGCGGTTAACCGCACCGATTTTTTTCGGTTAGTAGGTACTGAAATTTTCCAGAAACGACTACCGCTTACCGCACCGAACGGTAATTCGGTTAACCGTTAGCCCTTTTTGGGGTTATCGGTACGGTAATCGGGTAAACCGCTTTCCCGGTTTTTTTTTTTTAATTTCTATATATATATATATATATATATATAGAGAATAGATCATATGAGAACCCTTCATTTCGTGAGAACTAGGAACCGATCTCATCCATCTATTTTATCAAATCTAGTGGTTGTAAATGATTAGCAAAAGTTAATATTTTAATTTGATGTTAGCGGTTTTAGGTAAGTTAGGGGTAATCTTGTCTATTTTCATTTATTTTCAAATAACTCATTCCTATAATTATGGGAATATGGGATCTCGGGCGTTTAATTGTTTCAAGTGATATTTGTATTTTTAAATTATCAAAACCTCCATATAAGCAGATGAGATGGAGTACTAGAACCCATCTCATAAACAATGTATTTTATTTATATTTAGCTTCAACTAATACTAATCACCCCTCCATATAAGCAGATGAGATGGAGTAATTAAGTATAATATCTAATTAAGCATTAATCATCACATAATATCTTATGTTGTCTCGGCGAGTTAGTTTTTCCCACAAGGGTTTATCTTTACCTAGTAGGGTTTAGTTTTTCCCAAATGATTTAGTTTTCACCTATAGGGTTTAGTTTTCATACTCAGGACATATTTTTTTCCGTCAAAGTTTATTTTTAATCTATTAGGGTTTACTTAGTTTTCTACCCAAATAGGGTTTATCAAACCCCCCAGTATTTTATTGTGCTTAATTAGATATTACGAGATGCTTAAAATAGTAATAATTGATGCTATTGTGCTTAATTAGTTGAAATTCGAAATCAATATGAAGTCTTAATTGATGCTTAATTAGATATTACGAGATGCTTAAAATAGTAATAATTGATGCTAAACATAAACTCTAATGGGAAAAACTAAGCCATAAACCTTAAATAGTTATTGTATCGGTGCTTAAATAATTATTATCGAATGTTTAATTGGTAAAACATTAAATTCCAAACGTTATTCAAAGATTTTTTTTTCCTTTCAATTTAGTGTTTTCAATTTGTATGTAATTAATTGGGAACATTATGGAATAAAAAAAACATTATTTGATAAACTCTAAGCTTGTAAGGAAAAGTTAAATTAATAAGCATTTTAATGATATAATAAAAGCATCTAGGAAAGTCCATTTTAGAACATAAATAAATAAAAAAAGTTAATTAAGCATTTTGAGGATATAAATTAAGATATGTATAAATATATAGATCTAAATAGTAATTCAATAACTAATCCTATGAGGGGAAAAACAAAACCCTAGGGGGCAAAAGTAATACTAGGATTTAGTTTTTCCCTAAGGGATTTACTTTTTTCCCCGTATGGTTTAGTTTTTCTAATTAAGGGTTTAATTTTCTACAACACAGTTTAGTTTTTCTATCAAATAGGAGTTAGTTTTTCCTTAAGGGATTTACTTTTTTCCTCGTATGGTTTAGTTTTTTTAAGGTTTTAATTTTCTACAATAGAGTTTAGTTTTTCTATATATCAAAGAAAAGTTAAATAAGCATTTTAAAGATATAAATTAAGTATCTAGCAATATGACAATAAGTTTTAAGCATTACAAATAAACTAATCAAGCAAAATATACTCCTAGATGTATAACTAAACATTGAGATTAAAAATTGAACCCTATGAGGAGAAATTAAATCTTGTTAGAAAAAACTTAACTCTCGGGGAAAAAAGGAAACCCTAGAATTAAGTTTCCCCAAGGATTTTACTTTTTTTTTCCCATAGAATTTAGTTTTCCCGAAAAGATTTAATTGTCCACGACAAGGTTTAATTTTTCAATCAAAGAAAAATTAAATAAGCATTTTAAGGATATAAAATAAGCTATGGAACAAAAAAAAATTAAAAATTATAATACCGTAATACTTATCAATCGCTAATGTCTAGCCTATTAGACAAAAATTGTTCAAGATACGTATATTTTTTTTAGTGCTTAATTTAACTTTCTTGAATGCTTATTTATAACTCTTTCATAGACATATAATATTCAGTTTTCATAAACAAGTCTGCAACAAAAATATGAAAAAGTATTATCATTAAACTAATCAAGCATTTGATAAAGCAATCAAATGCATAAACAGCCATTCGATAAAGTAATAAAGAATCTACGCGTAAACCAATGAAAATGAAAAAAAATAAATATAGCAATTAAACAAACTAATTAAAACGTGAAGTTAATCCCATAGCTATAGGGATGCGCCGTTTTGAATTAATAGAGATAGTCAAAAATAACCTTTGACGCATTGAAAAAGCGGTTATTTATAATTTTGAATATTAATTTACAACCATTGATCTACAATAAATAAATGGATGAGATTAGTTCCTAGTTCTCATGATCTAAGGGGTTCTCATGAGAACCACCCCCTATATATATATATATATATATATATATATATATATATATATCTTGTTTTTTCCTCGATTGTAGATTTTCTACTTTTAATAAAATGATTTATACTACTTAGAGATAAAACAAATAACAATTAGAAAATCAACCAGTTGTTGTTGTTCCTCGAATTCATTGATCTACCATTTATATAAATTCAAAACCAGAAGAATATAAATTAATCAAACCATAGTTACCACGTAATAATCAAGCAGGTTATGCTTCAAAAGAGAACCAACTTTATATCAAATGACGGAATGAGAAACTGAGAAGTCTGAGAAGTTAATTTTAGGGTAAAAGTAGAATTTGTAGAAATAATTATAAAATATAAATATATTATATATATTATATTAATTATTAAATAAAAATTTGCGGTTATCGGGTATACACGAACGGTTATCGGTATACCCGATAACCGAACTTTTAAAAAATCACCTACCGATTACCGAACCGCAAACCGCATTTGCAGTTATCGGGTAACCGATTTACCCGCGGTTAGCGGTTCGGTTCGGTAATTACCGAAAAATAGCCTACTGATTTCCAGCCCTATCAGTGATGTAGACAAGAAGCAAAGATGCCTGAGAAAATATACTATATTATGGAGTTGTTTGTCTTAACAAAAGACTATCAAGAAAAATGTTTCATATTATATCAAAGTCTGTCAAACTAGCAAAATTTACCTTTCAAATCATTGAGCGTACTATTTTCAACCACACATAAATAAGTATAGCAAAGAGTAACTACGAGTATCGTATTCACATGGATTAATAAGCTGAAATCACACAAAGTACATCTACTTTAAAATTAAACTAATGTCTAGGCAAGAAGAAAGTAAATATGTGGTTTTCTAAAATTCTAGGCAAAGAAATTAAACAAATAAAATAACTCAAATAAGTAAACAAATAAACAAATAAATCAAATAAGGAAAATCAAATAGGAAACAAACGTTGATTTTAGGGAAGTCTATCTAATCAAATCTAAACAAGTAACAATTAACTCAATTAACCAATTTAATCCAACCTAGATGCGATACACAAAATTAATCTAACACTCCGGTCAGGGCAGCATAGATCGTCACTCAATAAAATCATAATCTCCTCCCGGTCTCATAGAAATTAAATCAAGTGCAAAACAGATCAAGTATCGATAAATATAAACAACAAGGTTCAATCACGACACCTATATCAACTATGCAAGACCTATGACAATCTAACTTCGGTCAGGACAATCAAATCATCATAGTATGTATTCATGAGATCCATTATGCAATTATCCGGTCAAGGCATAAAAACATAACTAAACATACACAACTAATGGCAAGTTAATCATGCATGATAATAAACACCATGAAACATACATCTAGATTGACAGACTAATTGTAATTAAAAGAACTCACATAGATTCAATTAGATATACAAAACCCTAAAATCAGTTAAAGAAATTTAGCTAGAGACATAATTAAAAGAAAGGTAGAAGGAAGAATAAACATAATGAAAAACATAAATAAAAGAGAAAGAGATAGAAAAACTCTTGAATCTTGATGAATTTTCAATCTTCAATTGTCTTCCAAGAATTACATGAATTAAATCTAGATCTAAAAATATAAAAGTGTAAAGAAAAGAATAAAAACTAATCTATGGTATGTTGGAGACTACTCTAAACTACCAAATCTTGGATGCAATGATGAGTTTTGGGGTATTTATAAGGTAGGGATTTGTAATGGTTACCTAAGTGTACAAGGATTAGTTTAAAAGAATAAAAAATATGAAATTTCAGGATTCCCGAGAGATTCTCTCGACCCCCCTCTCGACAGGGCTCTCGGTCGAGAGGGTCGAGAGGTCCAGCACGTGTTTCTTGTTTTGGCCGTATCTTCCTCGTCCGAACTCCGAATTGACCTCCGTTTTCGCCTACGTGCTCCTATCGAACTCCTATTCAATATTATGTATTCAAAATAACTATGCAATAAAATCGTGAAAAGTCAAAACTCGGGATCACCGTCCTTGGTTTCGTCGTCTCTCATTTCATCTTCGGTTTTCTCGACTCAAAAGCCCTAAATACACTCAAAACAACCCAAAAGCGTAATCGAGATTGAAATAACGTAAACAATACAAAACATGAGCTAAACTATCAAAATAAGATAAGAAAACAATTATTTAACACTTAGATAATATGCTAAAAATACACGGGGCAACCCTTAAAATAGCCATTTTGATTAACAAACACAAATATTAGTCACCCATATAAAAAACATAAACAATAGCCACTCTTACCAAATTACCCTTATACATGAATACAAGACTCGTTTATTCTTGTATTATGAAATAAATTTATACCAATACATGATTAACATTACATGACTCATGTATTCGAATACATGACTCATGTATTCATGTATTATAAAATAAACTCTCACCAATACATGAATACATGAATACATGACTTGTGTATTCATGTATTATGAAATAAAATTTTACCAATACATGAATATATAAATAGTTGACCAATACATGAATACACGAATACATGACTCGTGTATTCATGTATTGTGAAATAAAATCTAATCAATACATGAATAGAAACATTTGACCAATTCATGAATACACGAATAAATGACTCGTGTATTTTTGTAGTATTAAATAAAATTTTACCTATACACGAATACATGAGTCGTGTATTTTTTATTTTTTAAAAAATAAATTTTAATTAATACATAATTATACGATGTATTTGTATGTTATGATAAAATTATAGAAGAGAAAAGAAGTAAAAAATAGAAGAAGAAGAAGAAGAAGAAGAAGAAGAAGAAGAAGAAGAACAACAAAAAGAAAAGAAAAGGAAAAGAAAAGAAAAGAATTGGGAAAAGGAATTAGAGTAGCAGGCGCAAAGGAAGAAGAGAAAAAAAAAAAAAAAAAAAGAAAAAGAAAAGGAGAAGGGGTGCATAGTGGCGAAAATAAGAAGAATATTTTAATTCTTGTGAAATTAATTTCATTAAAGGTAAATAAGACAATTAACACAAAAAGTGCTATTTGGCCATAATGTGGCCGGCCATAATTTAACTTTTTTTAATTTTTTTTAGTATCAAATAATTTATATATTTATGCCAAACTTTTATAGATTATAAAAAACTCAAAAAGCGATACTCCATATTCTTAAGGACGGATCGGTTGCTGTTGAGGTCGGAGGTGTCGAGATGGGGCAGGGTCTTTTGACAAAGGTTCGGCAAGCAGCTGCTTACTCTTTAGGCCGGATCGGGGCCGGAGGGAACGAGGACTTTTATGCGAAGGTGAGAGTCGTGCAGTCGGACACGTTGAGCTTGGTGCAACAAGGTTTAACTGCGAAAAGCACGACGTCCGAAGTGAGTTGCGCGGTTGTTATGGAGTGTTGCGATGTTTTGGTTGGGAGGTTGAGCCCTCTCGCCACGAGGCTACGAGACGAGACCGGTTCGGTCGATTGGAATGCTCTTGTTCTTGAGGTCTGTTGTCTAGATTTTTGATTCTGTGTTCTGAGTCTTGATTATGTTTATGATGTATGTTTGGACTTGGTATTTTGAGCATGCAGGCATATAATGAATCTATAAATATGCAAGCAAATTCCTACTTTGTGCCTGAGGTTACTAATACAGAATACTTGAACTATGGTGCTGCAGTTAGTGAGGTAACATTTCTTGATTTTTACTTCTTTGTGAATGTGGAATTATTTAGGGATAACTGATTGCCTTTAAAATTGAATTCAAATACATAACTTTTCGATTATATCTGATTTTGCACGTAGGATCAATTTTGGGGTTGACGAGTCTGCAATAAAAACTACATATTGTATTGGAGTTCTATACCACATCCGGTCATGAAATTTGTTGATTTAATTAGGTTTTGGCACGTCCACAAAATAACGTTCTATTTCCTTGAAATTCGTTGAAATAAAACGTTGCCGTTTCAATGCTAGATCAATTTTGATTCGTGACACCATTTTCAATTTTACATACAAATTGATTTTATGAACAAAACAAATGCTTTAGCCGGTGATCAAAACTCCAAAAAATATGTGTATTTAACGGCAATTATCCCTGTATATGTATATCTTGCAGGTGGAGATAAGTTGCCTCACGGGCGAAAAGTGGATATTAAGATCAGATATTATCTACGATTGTGGGAAGAGCTTGAACCCTGCTGTGGATTTGGGACAGGTTTTTAATTAATTTATGTCATTAATTAAATTAAATTAACTTATCAATTTTTCAGTTACATGAATAATCAAATGTAATTGATCTAACTTAATTTAATTAAAATTGGAAATAAAATTGTTCAGATTGAAGGATGTTTCGTTCAAGGCGTGGGTTGGTGCATGCTGGAAGAATACTTAACAAATGAAGAAGGAAGAGTAACCACAAACAGCACGTGGGATTACAAAATCCCAAGCCGTGACAACATTCCTAAACAGCTTAATGTTGAGGTCCTCAATAGTGGAAATCATCCCAACCGTATTCTCTCCTCTAAGGGTAATTCATCTATCCATCTTCTCTAAGATTCGGTGACGGACCCTCGACTAAATTAATATAAGGCATAATGTGCTTTTTACACAAAAGTCGTATATACTTGAATTTTTTATTTATGAATATTTTAATTAATAACTTGAAATTAAATGCTGAAATTAGTTATAAATCATTATTAAACTAATGGAGCCTAGTTCATATAGAGGAATGCTCACATATCCACTATGGTCAAACTTAACGTGACATGTGGCAGATATAATTAAGAAAAAATATTATGAATCCATAGCTGAAAAATAAACCCTAAAAAAAATCTAAACCCAATTATAAAAAAAAAAGTAAATGGAAATTAAAATATTATTGATGTGACACTGTCACATCCATGAGATAGATGAGTCTCCATTAGTTCATAATTGTAAAACTAAAGCAAATCATAGTAAAATGTTTTATTTTAAAAAAAAAAAAATGCTCTTTACGGATGATCTAGTGGTTGAGAGGTTAGCCTATAATCAATAGGTCATGGGTTTAGATCCCCCTAACAAAAAAAAAAGGTGATATTTAGGTACGAATATCTTAGTAAAGAGATTTGTCCGAGTAAATATACATATATAAATATGTATGCATATATAAAGATTGGCTCATATAAAAATAAGTTTTGTCATGAGAAATCGGAACATATATGACATATATCATAATCAATCTTAACCAAATACTAGTACTTATGTTATATATATATCCAGCTAGTGGAGAACCTCCATTGCTTCTAGCAGCCTCAGTTCACTGCGCCATAAGAGGAGCTGTGATAGAGGCTCGAAAACAGCTCGAATCTTGGGGAACTACCGAAGGGACGGAGTCGGATTTCATACTCCACGTTCCGGCTACTTTGCCGGTCGTTAAGCAACTATGCGGTCTCGACTATGTGGAGATGTACTTGCAGAACTCGCTTGCTGCTTCTTGATGACATATAGCTAGTATATAGTATACTATATAGAGTTTGCATTATCTTATGCTTGGGTGTAATAATGTCTTCACTATTTGCATAAAAATAGTAATTATTAAATACTACTAATGAAATACTAGTACTTTAATAAATGCATGTGTATAATGATCTTGTGTATAATGATCTTGAACTTAATGGAAATCGTACCAATTATTATTTGAAATCCAAATTAGAACTTAAAAAATTCGTGATACACGACTAGGCACCCAAATTTCGGAGGGCATGCCCCTAAAAAAAGAGGTTGTTATAATTTTATGGTGGCCTATCTTATGGTAATGTGGTCTCACCAATATATATTATTTTCGATTAGAAAAGCTCCCATGTCCAATGTCGGCACAATTAATGAGCTCATAGGGGCACGTCAATAAAAAAAAATATGTAGGTTTTAAAAAAAGGATTTAGTTTTTTTCTGATAGATTTTATTTTTAAGGTATATATTTATAATAATTTCCCTAAATTATATCGGTGTCATGTCAGCCATATACATATTAAATATACTCATAGTAAATATTGAGCATTACTATGTTTTTACCCAAAAAAAGGTCATATACTAGCACCTTTTTTCCCAACGTACAACACGCACATATAATGGGGATAATGTATTACTTTTGAGCATTCAAATAACAAATAATTGTATATTTGAATTATAATTAAGTATGATTATGAGAAGTCACTACTACTTTGGATAACAATTGGACTGCAGTGGTGAAAAACGTGCAGTGGTGGTGGATAACAATTGGAATGCAGTGGTGGAAAACGTGCAGTGGTGGTGTATTCTGTGTAATCCACTTAGTACTATGTTCATGTTGACTAACATGTTTTTTGATGATTTACCATCAAGTGATTGAATTGAGTAATGGTGTTCATCATCAATCATAATAATAAAACAATTATTCCTACAGTTTATTTATAATGACATTTTTTTAAGTGTTATGTGTGTCAATATTACAATGAATGGAATTGTAACGTAAATATTATGCCATGACATTCCTTACCAACCAAATATCGTATTTGTGTTTTAGCGAAATGCAATTTTAACTATTTGCATTTTTAGATAGTTTATAATGCTATTTTTGAAATGTCATGTATGTCAATGTAATAACAAGTCATTTTTCTAATAGCGTTATAATTTATCTTTGTTAGAGTTTAATTTTTTTAGTTTATATATTTACAGTAGAATTTTCTAATTTGTGAGATTACCATATTAGTTATGCGCATGATTGATCGAAGTAGAAGATGTCCACAAAATTGTAGGAACTGGTAAGTATATATAGCTAGAGAATGCAAACACTATATAATCATTTAATATCTTTCCTAATTTTCTAGTTAATCTATGTCAGAATTAATATATATTAGTATATTAATGTGTATCAACGTGAATTAATATATGCTAGATCTAATGATCAAATTAATACTTTAATTAAAACTCACCACTAATGATCATAATCTTAATCATCGATCTTGTATACAAACATTTAAAATACAAAGATCATATGATTCACGATTCTTTTCCGTTGTTAATATGATTGGCGCACTCAAATCAAAACTAGTCGTTTCCATGAATATTAAAACAGGTCATTATTTTTTATTAAGGTACAATTTACACATATTTATAGTTCAATATTACAAAATCCACGAGAATATATGTGCAAATTCCACCTATTTAAGGACATATATCCACACCCTACTCCCTCACTACATTTCCAGTTATTACAACTCAAGCTTATTATTTATACTCTTCATAACTCTTTCTTGAATTATAGAAGTATATAATATAGTTTAAGTGCAGAGGTAACGAATAATATGAAGACGTGGATGGTGATAGTATGCATGGTGGTGATGATATTATACAGAGCAGAAGCGGAAGCAGAAGAAAATTACCAGAAATACAGAGATCCAAAGCAGGCATTGGAAGTGAGAATCAAAGACTTGATGAAGAGAATGAGCCTTGAAGAAAAGATTGGTCAAATGACTCAGATTGAGAGGATGTTTGCTTCTCCTTCTATTCTCAACAAATATTTCATAGGTGATTAATTGCTACTACTTTATTTATTTTTCTAAAATTTTTTATTATTTTTTCAGTGTATATTTGTTTATTTTTTTTGTGAAAAAATTATTAATTAGCCCCTTCACAAAACAAGAATAGTGTGGAATATTTGTGTTGAAATCACTTTTGAATTAGATAGGTATGCATTTTCAATGCTACTATATTCAAAATTTTGTATATTATATTGTGAACTTATTTATATATTTATCTATATGTGCTAAAAAAAATTTAGCCCCCTCGTTTTTAAACTTCTAGCTCCACCACTGCTCATATTAACGTGGAGGGAGAAACGACAGGTTTTAAGAAAATTGTAGGTAAAGGTAAAGAGAAGTAAATAGTAATAGAATAAGGGTTTCACCCCCATGAAACTATTTAATTTCATATAATTCATATTGTAATACACTAAGAAACAATTGTTTTCGTAAAATAACGAAAAGGCAAGCTCTAAATTGTTTGTTAGATTTTGGCGGGCGGGCGCAGGGAGTGTTATAAGCGGAGCAGGGAGCACTCCATCTCCAAAGGCTTCTGCAGAGGAATGGGTGAAAATGGTGAACGATTTCCAAAGGGGGGCTCTCTCGACCCGACTCGGTATCCCCATCTTCTACGGAGTAGATGCTATCCACGGCCACAACAACGTCTATAACGCTACCATTTACCCACATAATGTTGGACTTGGAGCAACCAGGTACACTAAACAAAAGAGTTTTGTTATGAGATGAAACAAAGAAAAAGCATGATGCCAATCTCACTCGTTAAATATGCAAGACGTGTCAAGATTCAAATACGAACCCTTATCTACTAGCACACTTGTAGTTTTGTTGGTGTTTGAATCTGGTTCTTGACCCGTCCCACTAGGTTTGAATGTAAAAATCGTAACATGAATGGTGTAATGGGACAGAGATCCAGGCCTGGTGAAAAGGATCGGAGCAGCTACCGCACTCGAAATTAGAGCCACTGGAATCCAATACAATTTTGCCCCGGGCCTTGCTGTAAGAAAATTCTCCACTCAACCCGACCCAATCGTGTTATATGCTCCGTCCTACTCTATCTTTGTGCACTCTGCTTGGAGGAAAAATGTCTGGATTCAATAGAAAGTAATGTCGTTTTTCGTGTTTATTTCACTCAGGTTTGTAGAGATCCAAGATGGGGCCAGTGCATGGAAAGCTATAGTGAAGATCCTGAAGTTGTCCGAACAATGACAGAAAGCATAACCGGTTTGCAGGGTGACATCCCTCCCGGTTCAAGAACAGGTGTCCCCTTCCTTGGAGGAAAGTATGAATCTCTCTCTCTCTGCATTTGAACCCGGCATGGAAATTTGCCTAACATGTGGGGATATAACATAATCATATACTATCATTCACTTAAGGACAAAGGTGGCAGCCTGTGCAAAAGGATTCGTGGGCGAAGGAGGCACGACCAATGGCATTGACAAAAACAACACAAAGATCGACTTTCATGGCTTGCTCACCATTCACATGCCTCCATACCTGGATTCAATTAAAAGGGGTGTCTCCTCGATCATGGTGGCTTATGCAAGCTGGAATGGCAAGAAAATGCATGCTAACCGTGATCTGGTTACAAGCTACCTCAAAAACAAGCTCAATTTCAAGGTAATATAAACCAACTAAATATTTGTTGAATATGGCCAGAGAGAACGAAGAGTAAATATAAAGTGCACATGTACGGCAGGGCTTCGTCATATCAGGTTGGGCAGGCATCGACAGAATTACAGACCCACCTCATTTAAACTATTCTCATTCAGTTCAAGCTGGTATTCTTGCAGGAATAGACATAGTAAGCTGTTACTAAAGCCATATTTATCAAACATTGTGAATGATTCCGAACATCCTTATAGCTAACATAAATGGTTTAACTATTCTAGGTAATGCAGTCAGAAAACTTTACGGAATTTATTGATGATCTGACCTACCAAGTGAAGAACAACATTATCCCAATGAGCCGGATAGATGATGCTGTGTCGAGAATATTAAGGGTGAAGTTCACCATGGGCCTCTTTGAGAGCCCTTTGGCTGACCTTAGCTTGGCAGACCAAATCGGAAGCCAGGTATACCATCTCATAATTTTACTCATGAGCCTTCGTCATATTGCTTACTGTTGGCAATTTGACTCTAACTAAAGCATACTCCTTGAAAAGAATCATAGGGAATTGGCCAGAGAAGCAGTGAGAAGGTCGCTAGTGCTGCTGAAAAACAGTAAAAGACCTAATCAGCCATTGCTTCCCCTTGATAAGAAAGTCCAGAAAATACTAGTTGCAGGTACTCATGCCGACAATCTTGGATATCAATGTGGAGGCTGGACAGTGGAATGGCAGGGTGTTAGAGGCAATGATCTCATAGTTGGTAAAGCTTCAAAACCATCTATGAAATCTAATCAAGTTTTTCACCGACTAGAGGGATTTCCAGTCGTTCTAAAATACATTATACAGTATACAGCTAAGTTTCTCATTCACCTTCAATTTCAGGAACTACAATCTTAAAAGCTATCAGAAAGACAGTAGACCCTTCTACTAAAGTTGTGCACATCGAAAACCCTGACACAGACCTAATCAAGTCACAAAAATTTTCTTATGCCATCGTTGTTGTGGGCGAGCCACCATACGCAGAAAGTGAAGGTGATAGCACAAATCTAACTATGATAGAACCAGGTCCAAGCACTATTACAAACGTATGTGGGATTGTCAGATGTGTTGTTGTCATCATATCTGGACGTCCAGTTACAATTGAACCTTACCTTGATAAGATAGATGCACTCGTGGCAGCCTGGCTTCCTGGCACAGAAGGACAAGGAGTAGCTGATGTCCTATTTGGTCAATATGGCTTCACTGGAAAACTTGCACACACATGGTTCAAATCAGTAGACCAGCTACCCATGAACGTAGGTGATCCACATTATGATCCTCTGTTCCCATTCGGATTTGGCCTCACAACTACACCTAGGAGAGGGGGCTAAATCCTTAGCAATTCTTAGTGTAACTAGCATCAATGTACACCAATGTATGAAAAAGGTAGTCTTCAAGAAAATTTCAATACCAAAATGTCAGTACTATCGGTGAGTTTACTTAAACTAGTACTCTTACTGCACTTCGCAAGATATGCGTAGTTCTAATTTGCTGATTCGTGTAGACAGTTATCAAGAATTCAGGACGAGGATAGTAACATCGAGATAAATGTCCGACAATCAAGAAACAAAGAAAGTCGAAAAAAAGAAAAACTGTCAGCATATTCCTCACAAGCAACATAGCATTGCATTCTGAACTTCCAAAATGAACAAATTACCACGTCTTTGGAAAATTATGAGAAGAAAAGACTGATAAACGGCGGCACAAAAGGCCAAATCCCCCACAAACCGATTGCCCAAATAGAATTCCAACCAGTAATTCATCTACCAACCAAAGCATTGCGATGAGATAAAGTACTCGAGCAAAGCAATTTAAAGACAATCACCTTAATAATATCCAACGCCAGCCATATCACCCTTCGAAAACTTTTCAGCCTCATCGCCGTTTCCCAGAACCAAAATCCTCCCATTCCGGCGCACGGTGACCTCTCTGATTCGACGAACAAGGCCAGTTATGGGGTCATTGAATATCTTGGTCTCGAGATTCCCCTCCACGTACAATGTAGAACCGGGGGCAAGGCTCTTTGCGGCGAGCTCGGCCAATCGCTCCGGGTAAACGGAGACCCTGTGCCACTGCACATCACAGTGATTGGCGTATTCACGGGGTTCCTCGTTGTCCAACGGCCTCCGATTGTTGCGAATGCCGCCGGTTCCGAGGGAAATTAGGGTTACCGATTTCCCGCTCTTCAGCTTCTTCTGAACTGGCGCCTGGCCCACCTGCCCCACTAATATAGCCTTGTAAACGTCGATGTCCAAGACGTTTTCGAGGGGGCGATCGGCTTTGGCGCGGTGCTGGCTGGGAGGGGGATTATCGGGGGTGACGTCTGACTCGGAATCGGTTTCATCATTTTTTTTAATCAAAGAACCGTTAAACAAAACAATCGAGCACCTACTCTGTATTATATGTGAAATTGTAATTGTCATTGTTATTTTATAATACATGATTATGACAGAGTTCTTATCTAATTCCAATAAAATTTAAGATGAAAATTGACAATTTTGTTACTCTTTTGTAAATACTTTCAATTATATGTATAACTTTTGATAAAAATTCTTCGTGACAGTGGAATTTGTTGCAAAATCCAGTGAATCTATTCAAATAATTTACCTCTCTATTTCCATGCAATAATTGATGTACGATACATTGGAATTAATTTTATTTTATTAATAGTTTTTTATTATAAAGATAAAGATTACTATACATAATATACGATATGTAAATTAAAGTATATTAAATTCATTCATGTATGAATAGAATAATATTAAATATAATTGTTATTAAATTAAAGATATATAATATTTAGAATAATATTTTATTATAAATAAAATCAATTTTTAGATAAATAGGAACGGAGAGCATAGGAAGCGTCACGTATATTAAATTAAAATATTGATTAAAATATTGAAATATTTAATATTAAAAAAAATATATTAAAATAAGTCAAGTCGCCCGTTGTTTATTTTGATAAAACAAAATCTCAAAGATGATTTCAAATAGTTATATTGGTTTTATCTCGTCTTATAATTATTTGAAGCCGTCTGTTAATTATGATAATAAAAAGTAGGTTTATAAAAGTGATATTTCAAATAAAATATTTTTTATTATAATAGAAAATGTCAGTTATATCAAAATAAATCAAGTTGTCCGTTGTTTATTTTAATAAAAAGAAAATGTAAAAGAGAGTCTCATGTAGCCCGATGTTTGTTATAATAAAAATAAAATGTCGTTACATCAAAATAAGTTAAGATGCTTGTTGTTTATTTTAATAAATAAAATATGTCAATATTTGGTATGAATCACTTTATATTGCTACTTTTAGGTAATATGAATTTTGTATATAAGATATTAGAGATTGAATAGAAAATAAATAATATGAAAATTTATTCATGTATGAATAGAATAGTGTATGTAGGATTCTATTATATTTTTATATTTATATTATATAAAATTGTACTATTGTTATTATTATTTTATTATAAATAAATGAATAATATATTAAAATATATTCATGTATGAATAAAATAGTATTAAAGAGAAATGATAATTATATTTAGTAATATAAATCACATAAATTATTGAAGTAGAAAATATAATAAAATATTGATTTTCGACATGGTAGTACTATAATTTTAATATTTATAGATAATTGTAATTTTTTAGATAAATAATTGTATTTTATTATAATTAAATTGAATTTTTAGATAAATAGGAACGGAGAGCATAGAAAGTGCCATATATGCATGTCGATTAACGTGGTGCTCCGAATCCGCTTTGCTATTATCTATACCTATACTAAAAAGAGCTTTATATTACAAAATAATGTATTGCCTATAATGTTCTTTAAGATAACTTAAAATCAAGGATAAATAAGTAATTAAGTAAAATCATAAATAAGGTATAATTATATAATTGAATATAAATATATAATTGGATTTATATTTTAATAAATTAAAGTTACAAAAAAAAAAAAAAAAAGAAAAAAAGAAAAACACACACACACACACACACAATCTGTTCTTATATAAGAATATCTTATTTACCTAAATTCAAATAGTTTTCTCATAATTCCATATTTCATTTACACATGAGATGATCTAATTTATTTCTTTATTTTCTTTTTAAATCCATAATGATGACTTTTAGTTCTGTTCTATTAAAATTTCAAGTGACTTTGGATCTAATATTAAAGATATTTGGAAAATTGCAAAATAACAAAAGTTAAAGTATTTCTACCACAATCTTGATACATTTTAGTTTTGACGAATTTTAATTCTAAATTGGAGTTCAAATTTTAATTTATTTTATTGTTTTGTCCTTATTTTCTGTTGAATTGTTATTGTTTTTACTAATCTGTTTATTATTTGAATCACTACATAATTTTTTTTCTTTATTCTTTTTTGTTGTTGATGATGTAAATAATTGAATTGATGACCTAAAATATTTACACTAGCTATGCATGGAAAGTTTTATTAAAAACAATTATGAGCCCCTTCAAAGAAAAATAATTTTTTACTCTTTTAATTTATTTGATTTTAAAAAGTGCAACCCAAAAAATTAGTTTTATCAATGAAAGAAAAAAAAAAAAGAAAGGGTTAAATACCAATAAAACCCCAAACTATTCACATTTTATCAAAAATATCCCCAACTATTAAAAATAACCAATTAAATCATAAACTATCAATTTGTTATCAATTTTACCCTCTTCTAATTTTCCGGCGACCGGAGCCATCTCGTTCAGTCCGGCATTTTATCGAACACGATCGGAGTTTCGTTCTATTCGAGCTTCACTACGTGAATCCACAACTTCACGGGAAACAACAATGCGGACCCCACCATGGACCCTGATTACGTGGCGGCTCTAAGGCTGGCGTGCCCGCCGGCGCACGCCGCAGATGGATCCCGACAGCGCGGAGGATTTCAACGTCGGCTATTATTCGCTCGTGAAGAAGAGGAAGGGGATTTTCCAAACTGACGCGGCTCTCCTCGACGACGCCGCCATGAATCTCTACGTGCAACAACACTATACCTTTCTCGGATTAGCCGGTTTTTTCCTCGAGTTCGCGGCGTCGATGGTGAAGATGGGCCAGATCGGAGTGCTGAGCGGCGGCGCCGGTCAGATCAGGAAGTTTTGCTCTGTTGTCAATAAGTACGCTTCATGGTGGCTTTTGATTGGTTCCGATTTGATCGCCGTCCTTTCTCAGCCTCCCCGCATAGACATAGAAGTCGACAAGGGCCCGGCTGAGCGCCGTCTTCAACACCACCGCGTCAAAGAAGCCGGCGGCGACGGTGGAGTGGTGGAAGTAGACCGCGTCAAAGAAACCGGCGACTGATCTCCATATGCTCCAATTTCTTTCTATATTTTGAAAGATCAGTTTCTACTATTGATCTGGTCCTATCCTTTCGTATTTGGATAGAATGGAGGGGATGAAGAAGAAGAGGAGAGGGAAAGAGAGCAAAAGAGATTTGTATGTTTACACTACGTGTTCGATAAAATGCTGGACTGAATGAGGTGGCTCCGGTCGCCGGAAAATTGGAAGAGGGTAAAATTGATAATAAATTGATAGTTCAGGATTTAATTGGTTATTTTCAATAGTTGAGGATATTTTTGATAAAATGTAAATAGTTTGGGGTTTTTTTGGTATTTAACCCAAAAAAAATAAATAGATTATTAAAAATTCACACATATTTATCTAGAATATTTTCATTAAGTATTTTTGCGTGAATTGTTGGCGAGAGATATATCGGCTATAGATAAGAATTTATAGAAAATAAATAAGAATTTATAGAAAATAAAAAAGTAAGAAAGTTGTACAAAAAAGAAAATATTTAAATAGGTTGATGGGAAATATATACTCTTGTCTTGGAAAGAAAAAATATTGTAAATAAAATAGAGTATCTTGTGATTTTTAATAATAATAAAAAAAAAAATAAAAAAAAAATAAAAAAAAAAAACTTTGTTTGAATTCGGCTAAAGTAAACTGAAGAATTCTATTTCCTATGGATTAATTCACTAGGAAATGAAATTGGAGAATTTTCTTTTTGAAAAAGGAAGGGGCTATACGATCACAAGATGCTGAGGTGTTAGATTTTTTATCGTTAGTTTGCGTGCATTATTTTTCCCATTGATAAAATATTCAATTTAATAAAATTGAGTTTGTTATAGTAATTAATAGGATCTTTATAGTCGAGATGAATAAAGTATACTTTAAAGTAAAGATGTATATATATATTTAGTATATTGGTAGACTTTGAAGTCTAATATATGAATATGTAAATTTTAAATTCGTACGCTGAAATTCAGCAAGTCATAATATGTTATAGTCTTGCGCTATTTTGAAAATTATTAAAAGAACTTTAATATATGAATAGAATATTTCCACATTCACAACCTATTGCCGTTGTTCTTTTATTCGGTTGTTCAACATCTTTAGACTATTATTTCCTTTAAGGAAATTGACCTAATAATAAAATAGCATGTTTTATGAACTCATATTGGGACATAAATATGATCTTAAAGTACATACAACTTGAGTGAGAGATGTCATTAATTAAGGAAAAGTGGTCGCTGAAACATAAATAACTTTTTTAATCTTTCATATAAAGGTTGAGTAATTGTGCATGTCCGAGGTTTGAGTGCTTCATTTTAATTTTGGGTGAAGTAGCATATACAACGTTATGGTGGACACCTATATGACATATACAACCCTATAGTAAGACTTGATACAGATACATCCCAAGAGTTAAAGTAAATTGTGTAAATACCTCCCTTATGTTAAAACTCTAATGTTTGATGACTTATTTGTGACGGAAATCCTAAACGAAATTCATAACGCAACGTGTTCTTTAATTTATTGTTAATTCTTCAAAAATATTATGACAATGTTCGATTTTGGAGTATAAGTTAAATGATGTTTACTAATACATGACAATAAAATTAATTAACAGTGAGCACAGTACATCATGTTATTTTCCTTTAGTGGTTCTTCTTTTTTAAAAATTGAAGAGTAAAGATCCGTTCAAACCATCGTTAATTGGTTTAAGGATCAATTGCCAGATGGTATCCTCCATCTCAGTTTTAGTGTATCAGTTGTGTACGAAATAATAATATTTATTTATTTTATAATGTTTTTTAATAAAATAAACATTGTCATAAGATGATACATGAGTAAATTATAATATACCTATGTTTTGTTTAATGAAATATAATTTACCTCATAAACTCAAATTAAATGCTAAAAAAATGAATTCAAACTCCAATAGGTGAGTGAATCATAGAAAGTAATTGTGAAATTATACCAATGTTTATAGAAAATGCATAAATTAATAGAAATTGATATTTGAGACATGATTGGTATCGAAACTTTAGAACATAGGAGCTCTTGTGGTTAACTGGACCAATTTTTTTAACTTTAGGAAGTATTTGTACAGATTTTTTAACTTTAGGAAGATATTTACATAAAATCTTACCATATGATTGTATATGTCGCAGGGGCGTTCACTACATGATTGTATATGCTACTTTACCCTTTTTATTTTTAATGGTTAGGTTATTAAAAGTTTTTTAGGGGTGAAAGAAGTAATGCGGATATGAATCAAAGTACAGTAATAGCAAGCATTAGTGATAAATTTACAAAATAATATTTTCCATAACATGTGCTAATGTTGATTAGTTCAAAATATAATTATTCAAATTAAAATAGAGGTTAAAAGTGCTTAATGTTGATTAGCTCAAAATATAATTATTTAAATTAAAATAGAGGTTAAACGTGCAACGCACATTATATTTACTAGTATATATAAAAGGATGATTGATTGATATGTTAAATTGTTTAAGAGTAATGAGTAAATATGTATTCTTTTTCCGTGCTTCATTTACTGTAAAAATAAAATAAAATGTAGTCTGCAAAAGACAATAGGAATCTTAAAAAAAAAAAAAAAAAAGAATTTAGCATGAACTTTACACGTTTGCTAATTATTTGATTTTAGCTTTATAAATCAAATGTTATAATAAAAGCATGGTTCCACTTTGTACATTTCTTTTGGTAGTGAATGCTTCATATTAAGGGATGAGATTGGAGAAATAGCAAAAGGGATGCTCCTTTATGAAGTTAACTTTCTGCAATTGAAACTGTGAAAGTACCTAGAAAATAGAGTGACAGATTAACTTATTTAACTTGTGTTTTTGTTATGTTTTTTTGTGAGTAAAACATCATTCAGCAAGAACAGGCTTTGATCTACAATAACAGATTTTTGAAGAGAAATCAAACAAAAACTTGATTTTGATGTTCCCATTTTAGAAATGGAAGCTTCTCTTTCAAGTCTGTTTCTTCAAACACAGCTTCCACAGTTGCTCAGCTACTTCATCCACTGGCGACGCCAGTATGGAGCAAAGGGGGTACAACCAGTGGCGGAGCCACACTAATGGCAGGGGGTCCAAGTGACCCCACTGGGATTTTAAAAAAAATCAGGGGTATTTTAGTAATTTCATAATTATATTATTAAAAATATTAAAAAAACTACAAATATCCTAATGATTTTCTAATTCTCCCCCAATTCGAACGCAGAAGCCTTCTGTAACCCCAATTCACAATTTCAGTCACGCCATGTCGCCGCCATCCCCGTCCGTCAACGGCATTCCCGTCCGTCGTCGCCATCTCCATCTCGTGTAGTTGTAGAAGGACGATTACGACCTCTAAATCCTCGCTCTCTCTCTCTATTTTTGTCTCTCTCGCGGCCTCGCCAATCGCCATCTGCGTTTCTCGACAAATTTCAGATGACCGCCGCCCCCGTCAGCTCTAATTCGCTGGACCGAAACCGGAACCGGGAAGTGCAAAAAATGTGAACCCCCTGCCTAGAAAGTCTGGCTCAGCCCCTGGGTACAACTGTACCCGCAAAAATTTTGCAAAATTTCTACTAGTATTACATAGGTATTTTTTATTTATAATAATTAGGAATAATAGTAATAGAATATTGGTTTTAAGGGTTATTTCAAATTGATTCTTTAATGGAATAATATTAGAATATTAGTGTTTTTTCTCACCAAATTAGTATTAGGTATTAATTTTTTCGGTTGCTAGCCTAGAAGTATCAAGAGTGTTTTTCGAACAACTTATTTCTATAAGAAAATTGTAAAATATACGATTCACCATTAATTAAATGATTGTTTGGTCACTTTCATTAGAGATGTGTCTCTACGATTTTTTATTTTTTTTGAAGATGTTGTCAATCTTTATTTCATTATTTTTATATACTCCCTCTGTCCCATTGATATAAGGACAATATTTTTCCGGCATGAGAATCAAGACGAGAGTGCTGATATAAGATAAAATAGTGTGAATGAGTTTTAATATGTTAAAATTTTGTTGTTTTAGGTATCCTTATATCACTAAGATTGACAAAAATAGAATTTATCCCCAATGGAACAAAACGAGTAATTATTTTTCGCACCCTCGAATTTTAAATCCTGGAGTCGCCACTGACTTCATCCAAAACTTGTTCCTCTTCCTTCTTCAACCTCTCGCTCGAAGCCTCAGCTCTTTGCCTCCGTCTTCCACCACCACCTTCTCAATAGCCCTTCAAATACTCCATTGACACTTCTTGAGACCTCCACTCACCTCCCTACCTCTACCAACATCCTTGCATTCATAGGCATGGCTACGAGGCCGGAACCCCAAAATGCATGCTCTTCATCACAGAACTCCACCCACAATGGCTGACAAATCCACCTACATGTTCATGGCCTAGTATCTAGCCCTCTCTCCCTCGATCTCTCGAGGAAGCCACATGGCAGCGCCTCCTCGAGTTTGAGGTCTGATCCGATGGAAACCTTATGTTTTGATTTAAAGGCCGGCTAAACTCAAGAATATAAAAATGTCATGATTTTTACTACTCCCTCTATCCCACCGATAAAGAGACATTTTCCTTTTCGAGACGTTCCACTGATATAGGGACCTTTCCTAATATAGAAAATTATAACCCAATAAAATTTTGACACATCACTTTAACCCACTACCATTCACTTTAATCCACTATCATCACTCTCATCTTAATTCTCGTGTCAAGAAAAAAGGTCCATATCCCAGTGGAACGGAGGGAGTATTTAATATTCAAAATTATTGCTGCTGAAACTAACTTCCCACCATATACGAATTATGTAGAATTATTTCATGTTTCAGTGATTAGGGCTGGAAATCGGTGCGGTAGCGGTTAACCGCACCGATTTTTTCGGTTAGTAGGTACTGAAATTTCCCAGAAACGACTACCGCTTACCGCACCGAACGGTAATTCGGTTAACCGTTAACCCTTTTTGGGGTTATCGGTACGGTAATCGGGTAAACCGCTTGATGCAGCCCGTGGATCGAGAATTTCAGTTTGTGGGCCCGCGGTTGAAGACGATATGGGCTGAATTAAGAAGACTTGTTATTTTCGTAGTCCAAGACTTTATTATTGTTATTTTTATTATTATTTTCGTGTTTTTGGGTTTTATTAGTGGGTAGTCTAGTAGTTTTCAGTTATGGGCTTTATTTTAATTATTTCCTAGTTCGATTAGGTCTAGATTTTAGCTATATATATTGGACTTATGAGGTTGGCCGATTTTCAGCCTACCTTTGATTAAATAAAACTTTCGTTTCTTCTCTTTGAGAGAGCAATTTTCGAATTCTTCTTGTGTGCAAGTCGAATTCTTTATCCGGCGAATCATTCGAGTACATCACCCTCGATTGTGTGTCAATCGTCGTCCCCGAGTTGCTGCGTCAACTATCTCGTTGGGGTATAGGCAACATACGACCTATATCACTTCTAGGGTTAGATTCAGAGGTTTTGGGATTTCCATCGTTATCTAGAGTCTTCCGCGTGCGTGAGTCGATTCGGACCTACCAAGGTTCGTATCATTTGGTATCCAGAGCCAGGTCGTCTTCCCGGCGTTCAGGTTTATCGTATCCTTAATTTCATTCGTCTTTTTTTCGTCAAGTTGTGTCTTTTTCGTTCATTGTTCAGTCCGTTCTCGTTCGTTCGAGTCTTCGTATAAATTTTCGTTTCTGTGTCAAAAAAAAAAAAAAAAAAAAAAAAAAAAATTGAATCTGTGTTCATAGAGTCGTCCTTTGTAGCTTTTCGTTCGTGTCAAATTTTTCAGATTCATAGTCGTTCGTGACATATTAGGGCATAGGTTTCGGAAAAAAAAAAAAAAAAAAGGATATATTCGAAGCCCTAGTGTGTCACTGTGTTTCCTGAGTTGGTTATTACGTGTTTCTTCATTGGGATATCAGTTATATATTCGTTTCGGTGTGTTTTCGTCTTTTTCTCGTGTTTTTTCGTCGGCCAGCATTAAAACGGCCATAACTTTTGCATACGAACTCCGATTTTGCTCCATAATACCTTTTCGGAAAGCTCTCGAAAAGATCTATACGGTGGTTCCGACTTTGTCGGAATCAGTTCGTTATTTTTGCAAAAAAAGGTCGTTAAAGGGTCAAATCGTCCGCCGAAGTTTTCGGTAAAATTTTCGTGTCTTTTTTCGTGTCTCGGTTTAGGGTTTTCTTAGTCCAGTCATCTTTTCGTCCTAATTCCAGTACTCTTGATTCGTTAGTAGTGATTTCTGTGGTAGATTAAGGGGATTTGAGCTTCTTAAGAGAGAATCGAGTGGAAAAAGGCGAGAGTGTGAGGTTATTAGAGGGTAAAAGCCATACCCATTGAGCGATACACGAGTGTTGAGTGATTCATCTTTGAGTGATACACGAGTGATTGTGAGGTGGTGAGGTTCATTATTTCTACTAACGTTTGTTTTGTTTTGTGTTGATAAAAAAAAAAAAAAAAAATGGCAGGTACAAACAATGACACGAGTCAACCAGAAATTGATCCAAAGATCAAGTTCCTGTATGATGCTTTGAGTGCTGATTTCAGGAAGCTGATGAGGAAGAGATGGAGGAAGTACATGCAAGGATCAACGAAGTGGAACAGAAAAATCAGCTAGAGTTTGATCAGGGCAGAGGCGGACGAGGAGGTCGAGGTGGAAGAGGTAGAGGTCCGAACTATAACCGGAGAACTAACCCTGAGTTTGAATATGAGGAGGATGGAGAGTTCGAAGAAGAGGAAGAGGAAGAACGAAGCTGGCATAGAGGAGCAAGGAATGGACGAGACAACAATCTGGGCAACATCAGGATGAATATTCCCTTGTTTCAAGGGAAGAACGACCCAGAATTGTTTCTTGAGTGGGAAAGAAAAGTGGAGCTGATGTTCGAGTGTCACAATTATTCAGAGCTCAAGAAGGTGAAGTTAGCAGCAATTGAGTTCTCGGATTATGCTCTCGTTTGGTGGGATCAGTTAGTCACCAACAGGCGGCGTAATGGAGAGCACCCGATTGAGACATGGAGAGAGATGAAGGCGGTGATGAGGAAGCGATTCGTGCCTTCTCATTATTACCGTGAGCTTTACAACAAGCTGCAGAATTTGAGACAAGGGGTTCGGAGTGTGGATGACTACTTCAAGGAGATGGAGGTAGCCATGATTCGAGCCAATATTGTTGAGGAGAGAGAGGCGACGATGGCGAGGTTCTTGGCTGGTCTGAATTGGGAGATTCGGAATGGGGTAGAGTTGCAGCATTACGTCGAGCTGGAAGACATGGTACACATGGCCATCAAAATAGAGAACCAGCTCAAGAGGAGGGGTAATGGCGGCAGCAGGCAGAGTCCGAACAGTTGGAAGAGGGAAGAGCAGCCGAGGGAGGAGAAGCAGCCGTTTGGGAAGCCGAGGTTTGATGCTTCGAATTCTGAAATTCAAGGCAAACCGGCAGTTCCTAGTGTTCGCAATCGGGATCAGAAGTGCTTTAAGTGTCAAGGTTTTGGGCACATCATGAGTGAATGTCCGAATCGGAGAGTCATGGTCATGAGAGATAATGGAGAGGTAGTGACTGATGATGAGGACTCCAGCCCAAAGATGCCGGCTTTAGTGGATCCTGATGAGGAGGAGGTTGAGGAGATCACGCCACCCACCGGACTTATTTGTGTGGCAAGGAGGGTTCTTAGCGTTCAGAATCAAGCAGCTGAGACAGAGCAGCGGGAGAATATCTTCCACACGAGGTGTCATGTGAAAGATAGCTTGTGCAGCTTGATCATCGATAGTGGTAGTTGCACCAATGTCGCTAATGTTTCCATGGTTGAGCGACTTGGTCTGCCGGTGTTGAAGCATCCAAAGCCTTATCGCCTACAATGGTTGAATGACGTGGCGGTGGTCAAGGTGACAAAGCAAGTGAAGGTGCCATTCAGCATTGGGTCGTATGAGGATGAAGTGGTGTGCGACGTGGTTCCTATGCACGCGAGTCATATCATTTTGGGGCGTCCGTGGCAGTATGATCGGCATGCGATCTATGATGGCTTCAACAACACGTATTTCTTCAAACATAATCAGAAAAAGGTGTCCCTCCTTCCTCTTACTCCTACACAGATTTATGAAGATCAAGTGCAGTTGATAAAGGAGGCGGGAAAGATGAGGTCGAAGGATGAGAAAGTAGAGATTAAGGAGAGTGGGTTGATGCATAAAACTCTACTTGATCAGCGTGGTGATTTGGAGAAGTCAAGCACGGGGGGAGTTTGGTCCGCTGTTGATCATAACTATACATCTCCTTCTTCTAATTTTCTCTTGCAGGAATTTGATGATGTTTCTTCCAAAGGTGCAATTGAAGATTTGATCGAGTTTGAGGAGCTGAATTTCTCTCCGTTTGGTGCGAGAGACGGGCCGGATTTGAGGACAAATCCTCTTCAAGAGGAGGGGAATGATGCAGCCCGTGGATCGAGAATTTCAGTTTGTGGGCCCGCGGTTGAAGACGATATGGGCTGAATTAAGAAGACTTGTTATTTTCGTAGTCCAAGACTTTATTATTGTTATTTTTATTATTATTTTCATGTTTTTGGGTTTTATTAGTGGGTAGTCTAGTAGTTTTCAGTTATGGGCTTTATTTTAATTATTTCCTAGTTCGATTAGGTCTAGATTTTAGCTATATATATTGGACTTATGAGGTTGGCCGATTTTCAGCCTACCTTTGATTAAATAAAAATTTCGTTTCTTCTCTTTGAGAGAGCAATTTTCGAATTCTTCTTGTGTGCAAGTCGAATTCTTTATCCGGCGAATCATTCGAGTACATCACCCTCGATTGTGTGTCAATCATCGTCCCCGAGTTGCTGCGTCAACTATCTCGTTGGGGTATAGGCAACATACGACCTATATCACTTCTAGGGTTAGATTCAGAGGTTTTGGGATTTCCATCGTTATCTAGAGTCTTCCGCGTGCGTGAGTCGATTCGGACCTACCAAGGTTCGTATCACCGCTTTCCCGGTTTTTTTTTTTTTTTTTTTAATTTCTATATATATATATATATATATATATATATATATATATATCTTGTTTTTTCCTCGATTGTAGATTTTCTACTTTTAATAAAATGATTTATACTACTTAGAGATAAAACAAATAACAATTAGAAAATCAACCAGTTGCTGTTGTTCCTCGAATTCATTGATCTACCATTTATATAAATTCAAAACCAGAAGAATATAAATTAATCAAACCATAGTTACCACATAATAATCAACCAGGTTATGCTTCAAAAGAGAACCAACTTTATATCAAATGACGGAATGAGAAACTGAGAAGTCTGAGAAGTTAATTTTAGGGTAAAAATAGAATTTGTAGAAATAATTATAAAATATAAATATATTATATATATTATATTAATTATTAAATAAAAATTTGCGGTTATCGGGTATACACGAACGGTTATCGGTATACCCGATAACCGAACTTTTAAAAAATCACCTACCGATTACCGAACCGCAAACCGCATTTGCAGTTATCGGGTAACCGATTTACCCGCGGTTAGCGGTTCGGTTCGGTAATTACCGAAAAATAGCCTACTGATTTCCAGCCCTATCAGTGATGTAGACAAGAAGCAAAGATGCCTGAGAAAATATACTATATTATGGAGTTGTTTGTCTTAACAAAAGACTATCAAGAAAAATGTTTCATATTATATCAAAGTCTGTCAAACTAGCAAAATTTACCTTTCAAATCATTGAGCGTACTATTTTCAACCACACATAAATAAGTATAGCAAAGAATAACTACGAGTATCGTATTCACATGGATTAATAAGCTGAAATCACACAAAGTACATCTACTTTAAAATTAAACTAATGTCTAGGCAAGAAGAAAGTAAATATGTGGTTTTCTAAAATTCTAGGCAAAGAAATTAAACAAATAAAATAACTCAAATAAGTAAACAAATAAACAAATAAATCAAATAAGGAAAATCAAATAGGAAACAAACGTTGATTTTAGGGAAGTCTATCTAATCAAATCTAAACAAGTAACAATTAACTCAATTAACCAATTTAATCCAACCTAGATGCGATACACAAAATTAATCTAACACTCCGGTCAGGGCAGCATAGATCGTCACTCAATAAAATCATAATCTCCTCCCGGTCTCATAGAAATTAAATCAAGTGCAAAACAGATCAAGTATCGATAAATATAAACAACAAGGTTCAATCACGACACCTATATCAACTATGCAAGACCTATGACAATCTAACTTCGGTCAGGACAATCAAATCATCATAGTATGTATTCATGAGATCCATTATGCAATTATCCGGTCAAGGCATAAAAACATAACTAAACATACACAACTAATGGCAAGTTAATCATGCATGATAATAAACACCATTAAACATACATCTAGATTGACAGACTAATTGTAATTAAAAGAACTCACATAGATTCAATTAGATATACAAAACCCTAAAATCAGTTAAAGAAATTTAGCTAGAGACATAATTAAAAGAAAGGTAGAAGGAAGAATAAACATAATGAAAAACATAAATAAAAGAGAAAGAGATAGAAAAACTCTTGAATCTTGATGAATTTTCAATCTTCAATTGTCTTCCAAGAATTACATGAATTAAATCTAGATCTAAAAATATAAAAGTGTAAAGAAAAGAATAAAAACTAATCTATGGTATGTTGGAGACTACTCTAAACTACCAAATCTTGGATGAAATGATGAGTTTTGGGGTATTTATAAGGTAGGGATTTGTAATGGTTACCTAAGTGTACAAGGATTAGTTTAAAAGAATAAAAAATATGAAATTTCAGGATTCCCGAGAGATTCTCTCGACCCCCCTCTCGACAGGGCTCTCGGTCGAGAGGGTCGAGAGGTCCAGCACGTGTTTCTTGTTTTGGCCGTATCTTCCTCGTCCGAACTCCGAATTGACCTCCGTTTTCGCCTACGTGCTCCTATCGAACTCCTATTCAATATTATGTATTCATTACTCTAAAATAACTATGCAATAAAATCGTGAAAAGTCAAAACTCGGGATCACCGTCCTTGGTTTCGTCGTCTCTCATTTCATCTTGGGTTTTCTCGACTCAAAAGCCCTAAATACACTCAAAACAACCCAAAAGCGTAATCGAGATTGAAATAACGTAAACAATACAAAACATGAGCTAAACTATCAAAATAAGATAAGAAAACAATTATTTAACACTTAGATAATATGCTAAAAATACACGGGGCAACCCTTAAAATAGCCATTTTGATTAACAAACACAAATATTAGTCACCCATATAAAAAACATTAACAATAGCCACTCTTACCAAATTACCCTTATACATGAATACAAGACTCGTTTATTCTTGTATTATGAAATAAATTTATACCAATACATGATTAACATTACATGACTCATGTATTCGAATACATGACTCATGTATTCATGTATTATAAAATAAACTCTCACCAATACATGAATACATGAATACATGACTTGTGTATTCATGTATTATGAAATAAAATTTTACCAATACATGAATATATAAATACTTGACCAATACATGAATACACGAATACATGACTCGTGTATTCATGTATTGTGAAATAAAATCTAATCAATACATGAATAGAAACATTTGACCAATTCATGAATACACGAATAAATGACTCGTGTATTTTTGTAGTATTAAATAAAATTTTACCTATACACGAATACATGAGTCGTGTATTTTTTATTTTTTAAAAAATAAATTTTAATTAATACATAATTATACGACTCATGTATTTGTATGTTATGATAAAATTATAGAAGAAGAAGAAGAAGAAGAAGAAGAACAACAACAACAACAAAAAGAAAAGAAAAGGAAAAGAAAAGAATTGGGAAAAGGAATTAGAGTAGCAGGCGCAAAGGAAGAAGAGAAAAAAAAAAAAAAAAAAAAGGGAGAAAAAAAAAAGAAAAAGAAAAGGAGAAGGGGTGCATAGTGGCGAAAATAAGAAGAATATTTTAATTCTTGTGAAATTAATTTCATTAAAGGTAAATAAGACAATTAACACAAAAAGTGCTATTTGGTCATAATGTGGCCGGCCATAATTTAACTTTTTTTTAATTTTTTTTAGTATCAAATAATTTATATATTTATGCCAAACTTTTATAGATTATAAAAAACTCAAAAAGCGATACTCCATATTTTTTACGTATTTTTTTAAAATTAATCCTTTAATTATTTGATAATTTTTACTATTTTAAAGGATTTATTACCTTTTTATCTAGAAAAAAAGAGAAAAATATGTAATTTTTGGGGAAAAAATATTTTTAAATTAAAATATTAAACTAATAAATTATAGTTATCATTTACAAATTTTAAAATTACGTATATTATGAAAAATATCGTTGTGTGGCCGGCCACATTATGGCCAAATAACATTATTGTATTTGTATTTTTTATATGAGTGGCTATTATTTTGGTTTACAATATCAAAATGGCTACTTTCCTATATTTCTCCAAAATACACCATATCAATCATCAAAATAGAATCATGGCAAAAGAATACGAGATGCTATTACAAGCAATCAAGACTAGAACAAAATGTAAAGTACAATGTTTTTGGTTTCTTGTAATTAACTTTCTTCACTTATTCCTTCTTCTTCATACAAATCTTCAATGGTTGTTCAACTGCTTCATTCACCTCGTCTTCGCCCTTCTCTTTTATTGCCTCGCTCAATCTTCGAGTTTACTCCTTAAACCTTCATAAAAAGCCTTCTCTACCATCACCCTATTGATAGCTTCCACAATCTCCTCTCCCACATAAACTCCATATTCTTCCCTTTCTAACCCTACTCCGATGCCACTCTCCACCACAAGCTGAGCATTTAGAGGCTGATCAACTTTCATCGAAAGGGCTATAATCGGAACACCAAAATATATAGCTTCCAACACAGAACTCCATCCACAGTGACTCAAGAATCCACCAATACTTCCATGGCCTAAAATCTTCGTCTGTGGGCCCCACTCCGACACCATCAAGCCCCTGTCCTTCACAATTTCAATGAATCCTTGAGGCAACACTTCCTCCATTGTAGTGATCTTCGCCTCGAGAGGAAAACTCAACACCCACAGAAAGTTTACTTCACAATGAAGTAGCCCTTTTGCTATTTCTCCAATCTGATCCCTTGATAGGAAGCATTGTTAGGGTTATATACTGAAAAACATACCTTTTATGCTTAGTTGAATGCTACTTCTTCCTGTTTTATGAAATAAATATAGTCATATGTTTTGCATATTTATTCGTGTTATGGTTATGCAAATAAATGTCAAGTCGTATATATTATAGATAATATGGTGTGGGTGGTCGCACGGAAGATCATATTATCGGTTTCTTATATACTTAAATAGTGTTCGCAACCTAAGTAATCATGGACAAATTATTTGTTAAGGTTGTAATATAATGCTTGATATTAGCTAGTCTTGGCTATTAGCTTATACTAATGCATCCAGTTGCATTGAACAAGATCGCGGTGAGATAAATCCTTTTATACTGATTTAATAAGGGATTTAAGATCTCGGACGATTATTATTTCTTAATTCTAGTTGTATAATATTCAATTATATATTTATGATAATTATTACTTTGATTTATCAATGAGTGAGAGTTATTGCAACGCAAAGTATCTCGATATTTTGGGTAATAATATTATAAATATGATAATTAATATTATAGCTAGAAATCGTGTCTCGGCTGAGTACGAGTTGATGATGTCCCCTTGAGGCGCTCTAAAGATTATTATATCAAAACCCTGCAAGTGGATTAAGTTCCGATCTAATAATAAGGTCGAGCGGGTACTATCTCGGTTGAGATATTTATTAAAAAAATGCTATCAGTAGCTTAATTAATTAATGGACATGCGATATCTTAAACATGAGAAATAATTTAATTCAAAAAGGAGCCCGGTATGTAATAATTTGGGAAATGGACGGCAATGCAATATTATTTCTTTAGTGGAGTGAAATAATATTAATATAATTAAGTAAAGTATTCGGGCCAGAGAATACTTGGATTATTAATTATATTGGGAGGCTCAGTCCAAATCCTCCTTAAGATCCCTAGTGTAGCACAACAGAAGCAGGCCTGACCAGTAAGAAAAACCATAACCCTAATATACCTCTATATATATAGATGGTGAGATGGGATTCTGTCATATAAGTGTTACACGTGATTCACACGAGAATCGAGAGTGACGGCTAGGGTTTTACTGTGAGGGAGAAAAGAAAGATTTCCGTCCATTCGGGATTCTTCTCTGTGATCAGGAATACTCTAAAAGATCTTGGGGTTTACGAGAAGAGCTATATCTCGTGTGCACAGATCTGGTGCGTGGAATTCTTCACCGAAATATCATATTCCGGCTGGATCTGCCCAACAAGGTATACAATTCTAGATCTGTTTTCGCTTTAGGATCTAGGATATTGTATGTTTATAACTTTGTTTAATGGATTAACATCCGATCGATCTTCACGGATCCAACAATTGGTATCAGAGCCAACTCGGCTCTGTTGATTTAACTAATTAAAATTATAAATTCATATTATTTGTTCTTGGATGCGAATTTTGATGGATTTGTATACTAGAAAGCATTCCTTTTAGCTTGTATGCATGTGTTGTCCATAACCACTTACAATCTCTTATCTGATTAAGTATGAATTGTTATGCATGCATCAAACATCTATCCATTATCTCAAAGTTATAGGCTTTATGGTGTGTTGTAGATCACAAAAGACCATAGTTGCCAGTTTTGTTGGGAAATAACACACGCACACAATCACGAATACTGAAAGAAAGAAAAATAACACGAGATTTGTTTACCCAGTTCATCTTTCGACTACGTCTGGGGGCGATACCAAGCCAGGAGAATATACTAAGAAATTTAGGGGGAGTGAAGAGAAGAATAGAATGGGATGTTGGATACAATCGATGAGTGGTGCTATTTATAGGGGTGAGTTCACAAACTCTTCACCTCCCCACCACTCCAAAGATCTAACATGATCCAACATGATCTAACATGATCCAACATGATCCAAAAAGATCCAACAAGATCTAACAAGATCTAACAAAGATCTTTACCAAGATCTCTTGTCGGCTCTATGTTTCCACCACCACCTTTTCACTTCTCACCACCATTTGTCTTCATCACAACAATCTCCTACTTGAAGACAAACTTCTCCGGTGATCATATCTTCTTAGTTCGTCCCTGTATCCGCTTAGCATCGCCTAGCCTCATCTTCAAGTTTCAAGGCCAATTGAAGTTATGCATAACTTCAATTTCTCTAAGGTTACTACCTTAGTAAACATGTCCGCTGGATTTTCACTTCCTGAGATCTTCATAAGCTGCAAAATCTTCTTCTCCAAAAGGTGACGAATGTAATGGTACTTCAACTCAATGTGCTTTGTCCTTGAATGAAATGCCGAATTCTTTGCCAAGAATATCGCGCTTTGATTGTCGCTGTACAAAGTCCTATTCTTATGCTCCTTTCCAAGCTCACCCAAGAAACTCTGCAACCATACCATCTCCTTGCTTGCCTCCGTTACGGCCACATACTCGGCTTCGGTTGTAGACAAAGTAACAATCTTCTGCAACTTAGAAGCCCAAGAAATAGCAGTACCACCACAAGTAAAAACATACCCGGTTGTACTTCTTCTCCCATCGAGATCATTTGATGGCAAGTCTGCATCAACATATCCAGCTAACATAATACTCTTGCCTTTGAAACATAAGACTTTGTCAGTGGTACCTTTCAGGTATCGTAGAATCCACTTGACAGCTTCCCAATGTTGTCTCCCCGGATCACCCATGAATCGGCTCACAACTCTCACTACTTGTGCAATATCTGGCCTTGTACACACCATGGCATACATAATGCTACCAATTGCTGAAGCACAGGGAACCTTCGTCATTTGAGCACGTTCTTCTTTGCTCTTTGGCGACTCTTTTCTCGAAAGCTTGAAGTGACTTCCCAAAGGGACACTTACAGGCTTCGACTCAAGCATGTTGAATCTTTCCAGAACCTTCAGAATGTAATTCGCCTGCGAAAGACACACATTTCCTGTCGCCCTGTCACGCTCGATTCTCATGCCCGAAATTTGTCTAGCCTCTCCCAGATCCTTCATAGAGAACTGTTCGGACAATTGCATCTTCAACTTATCTACATCGCTTGCATCAGCTCCTGCGATCAACATGTCATCAACATATAACAATAAGATAAGATAGCTTTTGTCGAACTTCTTGTAATAACAACAATGGTCAGCGTGGCATCTTTGATAACCAATCTCCATCATGAAGTTATCGAACTTCTTGTACCACTGCTTCGGAGCTTGTTTCAGGCCATACAAACTCCTTTTTAACTTGCACACAAGTCCTTCCTTTCCTGCTACTATAAACCCCTCAGGCTGTGCCATGTATAATCCATCCTCCAAGTCACCATGAAGGAATGCCGTCTTTACATCCATATGATGTAATAGCAATTTTTCTGCAGCCACCATACTCAACACCATGCGAATTGTGGTTAGTTTCACAACAGGAGTAAAAACATCAGTATAATCAATACCGTGTCGCTGCTCAAATCCTTTGACAACCAGTCGGGCTTTGTAGCGTTTGCTTCCATCAGCATCGGACTTGATTCGGTAGACCCACTTGCAGTGTAAAGCTTTCTTGCCCTTTGGGAGCTCAACTAGATCCCAAGATCCGTTGGATAATAAAGACTGCATCTCATCATCCATTGCAAGTTTCCACTTGCGTCCATCGGCACTTAGCTTTGCCTCTGCATAGCACTCAGGCTCACCACCATCAGTAAGTAACAAGTAATAGTTAGAGGGCGAGTACCTATCAGGTGCACGTCGCTCTATAGCCGGTCTCTGCAGCGGAATGTTTGGTGGCGGGGTCCTTGGTTCTTGGTCAAGAACCTCCTCTTCATTCTGACTCTCCATGCTCCCACTCGAGTTTGAGATGTCTAACTCGACCTCTTGAGAATCAAGGTTGCCAGAATTTGATGTCTCCAATCTGTCCTTGTACATAACCTGTTCATTGAAGACTACATCTCTACTGCGAATAATTTTTCGATTATTCTCATCCCAGAGTCTATAACCGAACTCTTCGCCTCTCCGTAGCCAATGAACGTACACTTAACAGATTTAACATCTAATTTACTTCTTTCAGTAGAATTGACATGAGCATAAGCAACACAACCAAAGACACGTAGGTAAGATAGATTTACCTCTTTTCCTGTCCATTCTTCCTCTGGTATTCTGTTTTCCAAAGGAACTGAAGGACCTCGGTTGATCAGGAATGCAGCTGTGCTCACTGCATCCGCCCAAAACATCTTTGGCAACCCGCTCTTCAGTCTCATGCATCTTGCTCGCTCATTCAAAGTTCTGTTCATTCGTTCTGCTACACCATTCTGCTGGGAAGTTCCTCTCACGGTCTTCTCCATGCGAATCCCATTCTCAGCACAATAGTCTTTGAACTCACGGAGTTCATATTCTCCTCCGTTGTCGGATCGGAGACACTTTACTTTCAGCCCTGTCTCGTTCTCTACGAGGGCTTTCCACTTCCTAAAGGTATCAAAAGCGTCAGATTTATTTTTAAGAAAATAAATCCATACCTTCCTAGTGGAATCATCGATGAAGGTCATGTAGTACTCCGAACCACCGAGGGACTTTACAGGCGCCGATCCCCACAGATCACTGTGCACCAGCTCCAATTTCTGCGTCTTCAAAGGTCTACCGCCTCTGGAGAAGCTCACCCTCCTTTGTTTCCCGGAAACACAATCTTCGCACAGATCAACTTCAACAGTTTTCAGACCTGGCAATTTGCCGAACACATCACCTTCATCCCTTTCTCGCTCATGTGGCCTAGCCGATAGTGCCACAAATTTGCATTGTTAGCATCTCCTGCAAGATCATTGCAATCCTTGGAGTTAGTTGTATACAACGTACCCTCCTTCTTACCCCTAGCTACTATCATAGCTCCTTTGGTGATCTTCCAGCTACTGCAGCCGAATGTTACCGAATATCCTTCGACATCAAGCTGCCCGATTGAAAGTAGGTTTCTTTTCAATCCTGGAATGTGTCTTACACCATGTAGTCTCAACGTTGATCCATTTGGCGTGGATATTTGAACATCTCCCTTCCCTACGATTTTTAAGGGCTCGTCATCTGCAAGATAGACTAGTCCAAAATCTCCGAAAATATACTGCTCCAATATCCCGGCATCACTGTACGAATGGAACGATGCTCCAGAATCCAACACCCAGGACTCCAATGGACTGATGACGCTCAAGACCAACGCATCTCCGATTTCGTCGGTGGTTGCGTTTGCTGTCTTCTTTTCCTTCGATCCCTTCTTGTTCTTCTTCGGTGCAGTACACTGACTTTTGTAATGACCGATTTCCTCACATTCCAGCACTGGATCGAATCTCTATCCTTCCCGGATTGATTCTTTCCTCTGGACTTTGACCTACCTCGATTTTGCTTTCCCTTCGATCTGTCTCTTTCCTCCGTGTTGAGCGCTGACCCTGAGGTGGATCCAGATTCCTTCCTGCGAACCTCTTCGCTGATCATCAGATCTCGTACCTCGTCAAAGCACAACTTGGATTTTGCCGATGAAGCGCTCACAGCCGTCACTGTTCATGCCCAGCTCTCTGGCAAAGATGATAGCATAATTAAAGCTCGTACCTCATCGTCGAAGGTGATTTTGACCGAGTTCAGCTGAGTGGTGATCATGTTGAACTCGTTCAAATGTTGTTGTACCGGTGTTCCCTCTGACATCTTCAGGTTGAATAACCGCCTCATCAGATGAACTTTGTTTGCCGTTGATGGCTTCTGGTACATCTGCTCCAAAATCGACAGCATCTCCTTTGCCGTCTTGGCTTCGGCCGTGTGGTAGGCTACGTTCCTAGACAACGATAAGCGTATCGCGCTCATCGCTTCTCCTCCGGATCCATCTTTTCGGGTTTCTCCTTCAGGGGCTGATACAGATCTTTACCGTAGAGGTAATCCTCGATCTGCATCTTCCAGAATCCGAAATCAGACCCATCAAACTTCTCGATTGGAACTTTTCCTTCCATCGTCGTGATTGAACCCACCGAACCTGGGGCTCTGGTACCAGTTGTTGGGAAATAACACACGCACACAATCACGAATACTGAAAGAAAGAAAAATAACACGAGATTTGTTTACCCAGTTCGTCTTTCGACTACGTCTGGGGGCGATACCAAGCCAGGAGAATATACTAAGAAATTTAGGGGGAGTGAAGAGAAGAATAGAATGGGATGTTGGATACAATCGATGAGTGGTGCTATTTATAGGGGTGAGTTCACAAACTCTTCACCACCCCACCACTCCAAAGATCTAACATGATCCAACATGATCTAACATGATCCAACATGATCCAACAAGATCTAACAAGATCTAACATGATCTAACAAAGATCTAACAAGATCTAACAAAGATCTTTACCAAGATCTCTTGTCGGCTCTATGTTTCCACCACCACCTTTTCACTTCTCACCACTTGTCTGTATCACCACCATTTGTCTTCATCACAACAAGTTTCTCTAGAGATATAAAAGGGTATCACAGTCGAGACAGTTCTGGATATAACTGTTGGTTTAGGCTGTAGCATAGGCTGCATAAGTAGCTTGTCTTGGCTACTTGTCTATGCTAGTACGTGCGTGTACTGATAGGATCACAGTGAGGTGTATTCTTCTATTCTGACCTAAGTTGAAAGAATCGAGACCTCGGTGACTTAAGATGAACCTTAACTCTAGTTGAGTCCTAAGGGTGTATAGTTGTAATCTGTTTCTTTGACTTACCATGGGTGAGAGTTCAGAGGATCTGTAACTCAATAATCTCCGTATCTTGGGAAACAACTACAACTAGTACAACTCTTAGTGCAACTGCAACAGAGCACCGTATCCTGGTAGAACATGTTGATCACATCCCCTGAGGAATTCATTAAGGATTATCATACCAAACCTTACAGGTGGATTAAGTTCCGGTATGATGAATAAGGAATGAATGGTACTACTCAGGAATGATAAAAGAAGTTGAATAACATAAGCAGTCAGAAGCTTTAAGTTAATCAACGAATGTGGGATATCTTAAATACGGGGGTCGCTAAGTCTAATACTAGCCGTGAACTCAACAGGAAATGGAAAAATGTGTCCATGAGCTAACCATGGAAACATGAGAATCTTAAAAATTTTGTTTCTCTCTCTCCATGGATTTGAGATGGATGAAAGCTTTCAAGCAAGCAGTTACACTAATAACGGCAATTCTTCAAAAAAAATAAAATAAAGAAACTTGCATTGCCTACTTTCAAGATTAAAGAATAATATTTCTGATTGCATATCAACTCAGGAAATGTATTTTACAATGGAGGCATTAAACTACAGTGTTTGGGACACTAAACAATTGACAAATTGATCTCATGCATAATAAATCATTATAGAGTAAATGAAGGACAGCTATCAGGCCTGCAGTTGTTAAAAGAACAAAAACAAAAAGAAAACATGTATTGCTGACTTAGCAAGATTATAAATTTATAGGGAATGTATTTTAGCAAGACTAAAACACCGTCTTGAAAAACAATATAACGCTTCTTGTTTTACTTGAAAATCAAAGCGAGCTTCGAGGTTTCTGAAGTATAAAAGAAAAAGCTCGATCTGAGTCATCATTTAGACAAATCGCAGACGCAGAGAGATTATTGCAAGTAAATCACCAACATGTAGAATGGTAATGAAAGAAGATGAGATTTCACAGCAAGGATTCTGCAGTTTTTAAGTTTTAAGACGGTGAAATATTCATAGTTGAGATTCTCTTGGAAGGAGAAGGAGAAGGAGAAGGAGAAGGAGAAGGAGAAGGAGAAGGCAACTTCTATCACACTTGTTAAACTTTATTCAGAAAAGTGCAGTCATGAACAAAAAGTAAATTATTTAATGTTAAAGAGATTCAAAGGACTCTGTATCCTCTCCTTTTCATTTTCTCACACTAACTTATTATGGATTAACTCCTTACTTAGGATATTTCGGTTTCTAATCAAATTGTGATTAAGACTGACATTTTGAAGTTTGTAGATCATCAAAAAAAATTGAAGTCTTTGAAAGCTAACTTAGAGACTTACATAAGCCAAAAAGAAAAAAGGGAAAATCCATACTCCAAGAAAATGAACAAGCCAATGAAACTTCTGCTACTATTGTATACATGAATCCAGAGTCACTTAGCTCTATATTTCTTCCAACATGAATAGGAAGAATAATAATACAGTATAGTAGTTTTACATCACGCGCATAAAAATGAAAATGACAAGAAACGACGATATCAATCATATCACACCGACTTTGTGGTGCAAATCGAAGGCAAAATAAAGAAAGTTTGGAAGTGTTTACTGAGGAAGAACAGGAGGACCAATTGTTCTGCTATTATATGATTCATAGTGGCTGCATTTTTGTCCGATTATGTGGAAGTAGACTTCAGTAGTATCATTGCAGTCGTTGCACAGGAGACTACCTTCTTGTATCTGTATTCCTCAGGCATCACGGTTGCTTCAATCTGCATGTCAAAAACATCGTTAAATTTATAAAGATTTTCGATCAAAATAAGGTAAGCGTGTGAAACTCTCTATAAGGAGATTGTTTAGAACATATACACTATAAATCTAAGGAGACTTACTTCCTCGTCTATTCTCTTCCACGTTCTTGACATGTCCATGATCGATCTAGAACATATCGGGCAACAAAACCTATACAACTCATCCAAAATAATGCAGCATAAGTAATTTTAGAGGTAAAATCAATGGTACTTATACTGAGATGAAGCAGTTTATTACTTATCGCGCTTTATCAGCTCGTGGTAACATTCAGAATGCATGGTGTGCCCAAATTTCATGACTGTTACATCTTTGAAGAGCGTCGAATAGATACAGTAAAATTCAAGAATCTCAGTCTTTTTGAAGAGGAAGACAGAGAAGTCGAGAAGAAACCTCGTAGCATATAGGGCAGTGATGCCTCGTGGAATCCTCCACACAGAGATATGATTGTTTCTTAAATTGATTGAATAACAAGATCTTGCATTATTGAAAGATAAGCCATTTATTTCATTATTTGAAGATCAACAACAAATCGTGGTGTCATGGTATTGGAATGAAGAAAGAAAACATTTTGAAAACATACCACACTTTTTGCAGTGAAAAAAATTCTCTCGGCCTCCAATCCTAAGAACACGAGCATAAATCAGCACTAACAAATTCAAAATGTGAAATGAAAAAAGACCGAGATGAGAGACGACGAAACCAAGGAAGAAGAGGAATCAATGATCCCGAGTTCTGATTTGTCACGATTTTATTGCATAGTTATTTTCAAAGTAATGAATGCATAATATCGAAGAGGAGTTCGATAGGAGCACGTAGGCGAAAACGGAGGTCAATTCGGAGTTCGGACGAGGAAGATACGGCCGAAACAAGAAAAACGCGCAGGACCCTCTCGACCCTCTCGACCCGCCTCTCGACCGAGTGCTTGGTCGAGAGGATACCCGAAATTTCCATACGGGATTTCTCTTAAAAGACAATTTTTAATTCCTTCTTGGTTTCCATGTACAATTAAGTATTAGATATAAACTTTTACCCTATAAATACCTCTAAACTTATCATTGTAGAGGAGCTCTCGAATCTCCAACATACTTTTAGATTAATTTTTATTCTTTTCTCTATACTTTTATACTTTAGATCTAGATTTAATTCATGTATTTCTTTGAAGACCATTGAAGATTAAAGATTTATTCAAGATTCAAGAGTTTTTCTATCTTTTTCTCTTTTACTTATGCTTTTAATTATGTTTATTCTTCCTTCTGCCTTTCTTTTAATTATGTCTAGTTAATTTCTTTTAGTTGATTTTAGGGTCTGTATATCTAATTGAATATATGTGAGTTCGTTTAATTACAATTAGCCTGCCAATCTAGATGTATGTTTCATGATGCTAATTCCCATGCATGATTACTTGATCACTAATTATGTATGCTTAGTTAAGTTTTTATGCCTTAGCCGGATAATTGCATAATGGATCTCATGAATACATGGTATGATGATTTAATTGTCTTAGCCGAAGTTAGATTATCATAGGTCTACATATAGTTGATATATGTGTCGTAGGCTCGTAGCTGAACCTTATTGATTGTATTTATCGATACTTGTTCTATTTTGCACTTGATTTAATTTCTATGAGACCGAGAGGAGATTAGGATTTTATCGAGTGACGATCTATACTGCCTTAGCCGGAGTGTTAAGTTATTTTCGTGTATCGCATTTAGATTGGATTAAATTGGCTAATTGGGTTAATTGTTACTTGCATAGATTTGATTAGATAGACTTCCCTAGTATCAACATTTGTTCCTTATTTGATTTTTCCTAGTTGAGTTATTTACTTATTTGTTTACTTTGCCTTATTCGTTTATTTGCTTATTTATTTGTGTCCTTATTTGTGTTCTTTTATTTATTTTATATCTTTGCCTAGGATTATAATACCACATTCCAAATTCTTAATTGCCTAGACATCAGTTTAGTTCTAAAGTAGAGGTATTGTGTGTGATTTCTATTTGTCAATCCCTGTGGATACGATACTCGTACTTCTTTTTACTATACCTATTTTTGTGTGGTAGAAATAGTGCAATCAAATTTTGGCGTCGTTGCAGGGGATTGATTAGATTTCATATACATATTTTGAAATAGAATTAATAGGTGATTTAGGTGCTTTTATTATTATTATTATTTTTTTTGGTTTATTGATCTAATATCTTTTTCTTCTTCTCTTTGATTTCAGGTAGTGCATGGCCACAAGATCTAAAGGAATAGACCTTATTCCGATAGATTTGGAGATCAAGCTCTCACTGAGGAAGAAGAGGCAGGAGAAGGAGACAACCAAGATCGATACACCATCCTCGTCACCACCGGATTTACCAAAGAGTCAAGATTAAATGGGGGATCAAGGAGCGAGGAGGACTCTCAATGATCGGTTCAAGCCTGTCGTTGATCAATTTCAACAAGGAGGATGGGCACTTCTATGAAGCTTGAGGAAGATTCAAGAGATTGTTGAGAGCATGCCCAAATTATGGAATTAGCAAGGAGGATAAAATCACGTGCTTCAATCGTGGTTTGAACAAGGTGTGCAAGAAGGAGCTCGACTATGCTTCTAAGGGAGGAGTTTTGAACAACGAGTATGATGTGGCTATGGAGATTATTGAGCTCACCGTTAACTCGAGTTATGAAGAGGCTACTGACAGACGCATTGGAAGGAGGAGAGTTTCTACTATTGGGATCGATGCTTACGATGACTTGATGGAGAAGTACACGAAGACGGCGAATGAGTTGGATACCATCAAGAAAGGAGTGCTTCGGTGCGATGTTATAGTTGATGAACAAGCACCCCCAACCGAAGGAGAAGATGCCAATTTCATGCAACAAGATGGCAAGTGGCAACAAAATCAAGGAAACAATTGGCAAGGAGGACAAGGAGGTTCGAATTATCAAGGAGGCTACAAGAAGCCTTATGTTCCCAACAACCGTAACTATCCGAACTTCTCTTATGCCAACCCAAACAACACTTTGCAACCTCCTCCCGGCTTTAATGTTGAGAATGGAGTCATCCAAGAGCCAAAAAAGGAGATGTCAACCGATGATTTGATTCGACAATACATGGCTCAATCGGAGACAAGAATGGCGCAACAAGACGCGAAGTTGAGGACATTGGAGCTTACTCAAACTACGTTGAGCAACAATTTGGGGAGTAGTTTCAACGCTTAAACCAAGCAAATGCAAATGTTGGAGACGCAAGTGAGTTAATTAGCCAATGCTCAAGGAGGAGTCCATAAGCCCGGTCAATTCCCAAGCACAACCGAGCAAAACCCGAATAACCATCAAGTCCATGCTATTGAGCTTCGGAGCGGCACTCGGTACACAAATCCATAGTTGGAAGCTGAAAATACTGGAGAAAGAAGCCCCAAGGAGTCGGAGTTGGAAGAAACGAGATGACGAAATCCGAGCTTAGGCCTCTCGACAGACCTCTCGATCGAGAGGCCGATCGAGAGGTCAACACTGGAGTACAGAAGACTTCTCTTGATACTCCTATCGATCAAGAGGAGGATCGAGATCGGTTCGACGAGGAGATTTAATGTGACCCTCTCGATACCTCTCTCGATCGAGAGGCTGGTCGAGAGGCTGCCCAGAAATTTCAAAGGAAACCTCTCGACACCCCTATCGATCGAGATGGGGGTCGAGAAGTCAACAATCGAGGTCAGAAGGTACCTCTCGACAGACCTCTCGATCGAGAGGCCGGTCGAGAGGGTGCAGCTCCACCCCAATTGCCAACATATGTTCCGAAGGCTCCCTTTCCTCAACGATTGTCCAAGACTAAGCAAGACGAGAAGTATCAACGTTTCTTGGAGATACTTCAAAAGGTCAACATCAATATCCCGCTTCTCGATGCACTTCGAGACATGCCTAATCATATGAAGTTCATAAAGGATGTGGTTTCGGGAAAGAAGAAGTGGGGGAAGTTTGAGACGATCAACCTAACGGAGGAGTGTAGCGTGGTGATACAGAAGAAGCTCCCGTTGAAGCAAAAGGATCCCGAGAGGTTCACATTAGCATGCAAGATCGGTGATCATGTATTTCAAAACGTCCTTTGCGATCTTGGTGCTAGCATTAATTTGATGCCCCTCTCTATTTTCAACCGGCTCAAGATTGGGAAGATGAAGCCGACTACCATCTCCCTACTCATGGCGGATCGTTCAGTTTCTTATCAAAGGGGGATAGTTGAAGATGTGCTTGTACAAGTCCACAACCTTGTTTTCCCAGCGGATTTTGTTGTATTGGATATGCCCGAGGATGCAAATCAACCATTGATCTTAGGACGACCATTCTTAGCCATGGGGAGAGCTTTGATAGATATTCAAAATGGAGATCTGACATTTAGAGTCAATGGAGAGGAATTGAAGATTTCCATTTATGAAGCAATGAAGAGGCCCGATGATAATCGAGAGGATGTTTTTGTCGTTCAAGTCTTGAAAACACCTCTACCGCTGGCATCGGATGAAGTTTTCGACAATATCATCACCAAGTTTTTACACCATTATTTAGAGATTGCTGGAGTTTGCAAGGAGATTCTCGAGTGCTTAAATCATTTGGAAGCCATTCCACCATTGAAGTTAGCCGAATTCAAGATCTCAATCGATGGAGCCATGAGGAAACTCGATGATGGGGGAGAGACGAGTCTCTATTTTGATCCACCTTGATAAGAGGTATCGTCGGGCTAAAGACGTAAAACGTAGCACTTGTTGGGAGGTAACCCAACTCTATCTTTAATTTTCAGTTTTCGTTTTAATTGTTTTTGTTTTTGTTTTTCTTTGAGTCTTATCGTTTATTAAGCTTTTTATCCAAGAACTTTCGAAGCTTATGAGTTGTAGGTTTTCTCGACGAGGTTTCGACTAAGAGGAGAATATTGATAGTAAGTTAGCTTCGGTGAAAGGTACGCTCATTAACTTAACCAGTTCTTCTTCTTGAAACTTATTCCTTCATCATGATTCGAAATAAGTTAGGGGCAGGGGGAAGCGTGGTTTCGTTAACTCGTTCGTATGTGCTTCGTTGTGTTTATATCTTGGATATTAGTTTAATTTTGAATATAAGTAGTAGTTAGTAGAGTCTTAGGAGTTTAGATGATTGAGTCAAGCATGATTTATGAGTATGATTGAATTTTGCCAATGATAGTATGATTTTTTTTGAATAATTGGTTGATATTATGTTTGGAACCTTGGTGAAGACTATGCATGTGTGTGATGTAATTGAATTATGCTTTGATTTGGGAAACATTTTGATATAACCCGTGAGGATTTGAGCCTTTGGTGCATATTTATGCCTATTTTCTTTCGTGAATGTATCATGCATGTATTTGTACTTCTAGAACTTGTATTTGTTCTCCTTCGAGACTACGTATGTGCGTAAGAATTTAGAAGTGATTTTAGGCTATCTTTTGTTAGTCACATCTTTCCCAAACACTATCCTTTACATATATTTCCCTTTGCTAGCCACTTTTGAGCCATTATAGCCGTTTGTTCATAAACCGGATGAAAGGAGGTAAAGGAGGGATTATGGGTATCTTAGGAGTTGTTTTGTTAGGGATTATGTTTGGAGATCAGTTGTCTTTTTAGTAAGCTCATTTGAAAGAAATGAATTTTAGATCCCTATAAGCTCTAGAAAAAAAAATTGAATGAATAAAGGACTTAGAAAAACAGTTTGGAAAAGAAAAAAAAATAAAAATGTGAGTCCTAGTTCCAAAGACAAAAAAAAGAATTTTAAAAAAAAAAAAAAAAAAGAGCATAAAGGGATGGATAGAATTTTTAGTATTTTGGGAGTTGAATAGAAGAAGGTTGAGAGGAGAAGAGGTTGGTATTTGAGAATGAGTTGATTAGTAGAAGATGGAGTTAAATACATACTAGTTTGGAGTTTCTTAAAAGATTGGTACTTGAAGACGTCCAAGTCACTTAGCCTATATTTTTCCTACCCTAAATCAATGTGCCTACATTACAACCTTGAAAAAGACCTATTTGATCTTAGTTCTTACATACAATTAAGTTGTGGAGATGCTGAGATAAAGGGCAAGCCTATGGTAAGTCTTTTGCATTGTATTGATTTTGAGCGAGCCTATACACTTTAATTCTTTCATTGTGAGTTGAGAGTTCACTTAAACACTTATATCTTCACATGTCTTGAGTGAGTTTCCTTTTGAAGCATGATTTCATTTTATTGTACTTTCGTAGAGTCGAAACTTTGAGGTTGCTTATATAATTTTGATTGATGATTCTTTGAAGATATATAAGGCCCTTAGAGTTCATTATGCTTGTACGTTGTGTTTGTCTTGATTTGTCTATTCTTTAGTTTATTGTTCGGGACGAACAATGTTTAAGTTTGGGGGATTTTGATAGGGTGTATTTTTACCATATTATCTAAGTGTTATATTATTGTTTTCTTGTCTTATTTTGATAGTTTAGCTCATGTTTTGTATTGTTTACGTTATTTCGAGCTAGATTACGCTTTTGGGTTGTTTTGAGTAATTTTAGGGCTTTTGAGTCGAGAAAACCCAAGATGAGATGAGAGACGACGAAACCAAGAAAGAAGAGGAATCGATGATCCCGAGTTCTGATTTGTCACGATTTTATTGCATAGTTATTTTCAAATTAATGAATTCATAATATCGAAGAGGAGTTCGATAGGAGCACGTAGGCGAAAACGGAGGTCAATTCGGAGTTCGGACGAGGAAGATACGGCCGAAACAAGAAAGACGCGCAGGACCCTCTCAACCCTCCTCTCGACCGAGAGCTTGGTCGAGAGGATACTCGAAATTTCCAGACGGGATTTCTCTTAAAAGACAATTTTTAATTCCTTCTTGGTTTCCTTGTACAATTAGGTATTAGATGTAAACTTTTACCCTATAAATACCTCTAAACTTATCATTGTAGAGGAGCTCTCGAATCTCCAACATACTTTCAGATTAGTTTTTAATCTTTTCTCTATACTTTTATACTTTAGATCTAGATTTAATTCATGTATTTCTTTGAAGACCATTGAAGATTGAAGATTTATTCAAGATTCAAGAGTTTTCTATCCTTTTCTTGATCACTAATTATGTATGCTTAGTTAAGTTTTTATGCCTTAGCCGGATAATTGCATAATGGATCTCATGAATACATGGTATGATGATTTAATTGTCTTAGCAGAAGTTAGATTATCATAGGTCTACATATAGTTGATATAAGTTTCGTAGCTGAACCTTATTGATTGTATTTATCGATACTTGTTCTATTTTGCACTTGATTTAATTTCTCTGAGACCGAGAGGAGATTAGGATTTTATAGAGTGATGATCTATACTGCCTTAGCCGGAGTGTTAGGTTATTTTCGTGTATCGCATTCAGATTGGATTAAATTGGTTAATTGGGTTAATTGTTACTTGCATAGATTTGATTAGATAGACTTCCCTAGAATCAATGTTTGTTCCTTATTTGATTTTTCCTAGTTGAGTTATTTACTTATTTGTTTACTTTGCCTTATTCGTTTATTTGCTTATTTATTTGTGTCCTTATTTGTGTTCTTTTATTTATTTTATTTCTTTGCCTAGGATTATAATACCACATTCCAAATTATTAATTGTCTAGACATCAGTTTAGTTCTAAAGTAGAGGTATTGTGTGTGATTTCGATTTGTCAATCCCTGTGGATACGATACTCGTACTTCTCTTTACTATAGCTATTTTGTGTGGTAGAAATAGTGCGATCAACAACCCACTTCGCACCCGAGGTGATTGATGATAATCGACGAGCGGACCTCGACTTACTAGAAGAGTGTTGAATCATATTTTTGTAAGGCAATAAACGCAACGAAGATTAAACGACACGAGGGATTTACGTGGTTCAATCTCTCGATCTACGTCCACGGAGGAAAAAGGAGGCGGCGGTGTTTTTATAATGGTTTCCCGAAGGAGAGTACAAAAAGCGTATCTATCTTTTACAAAGAGGCCATCCTCCCTATATAACTATCATAATTATGGCCTAATAACTACCGTAACCATGGTCTTCGATCATGGGGCGTCGGTTATCCACCCATGATCCCATGTTCTTTATTTACTCCCTTTGTGGTTCTCTTCTTGGGTTTGGACTCTTCATTGTTTGGGCCTTAGAGTTGGGCTTTATCCTAACACATCCTCCCCCTCCTCTCCCCCCCTCCCAAAAAAAAAAAAAAGACGTGGGATTATGGGTGTGATGTCGAGCTGAAATCTTCACTTCGTTCGTCAAGGTGGAGTCTTGCACCATCTTTGAAGTCGATTGCCCCGTTAAAGTATTATATTCTGACAAAGTTGAATCGTAGTTCCCACCGCAGTGGTTCTGTTGCCGAAATGGCTTTAATGGATTTTTAACGAAGTCATGCTGTCTATCCAGCTAGGTGGATTTTGACGAAGTGACGAAGTCAATCCAGCCAAGGTGGATTTTGACGAAGTGACGAGGTCAATCCAGCTGAGGTGGATTTTTTACGAAGTCAAGCTGTCTTATCCAGCTAGGTGGATTTTGACGAAGTGACGAAGTCAATCCAGCCGAGGTGGATTTTTGACGAAGTCAAGCTGTCTTATCCAGCTAGGTGGATTTTGACGAAGTGATGAGGTGACGAGGTCAATCTAGCCGAGGTGGATTTTTGATGAAGTCAAGCTGCCTTATCCAGCTAGGTGGATTTCGACGAAGTGACGAAGTGGCGAGGTGACGAGGTCAATCCAGCCGAGGTGGATTTTTGACAAAGTCAAGTTGTCTTATCCAGCTAGGTGGATTTTGACAGAGTCGAGCTGTCAATCTCACCGAGGTGGATTTTTGACGAGGTCGAGCTGTCTATCTCACCTATGTGGATTTTTGAAGAAGTCGAGCCGTCCATCTCACCGAGGTGGATTTTTTGACGAGGTCGAGTTGTCTATCTCACCGAGGTGGATTTTTTGACGAGGTCGAGCTGTCTATCTCAACGAGGTGGATTTTTGATGAAGTGACGAGGTGACGCGCGAGGTGAATCCAACCGAGGTGGACTTTTGACGAAGTCAAGCTGCCTTATCCAGCTAGGTGGATTTTGACGAAGTCGAGCTGTCAATCTCACCGTGGTGGATTTTTGACGAGGTCGAGCTGTCTATCTCACCGAGGTGGATTTTTTGATGAACTCATGCTTGTCTATCCAGCCGAGGTGGCTTTTTGACCGAAGTGGCTTTTGAGCCGATCATCGGTGGGTTCCTGATTTGCCGAGATATATCGGTAGGAGTGGTCTCCTTAAGTTCCTGATTTCCCGAGATGTATCTGTAGGGGTGGTCCCCTCATGTTCCTGGTTTGCCGAGATGTATCAGTAGGGTGGTCCCCTCATGTGCATTATTTCATACCCTAGATACATGTCTTAAGGGTAACACACTTTCCTCGTCAGGAAAGTGCGGAAAAAGATGAGAGGGTATGCATAAATAGTAGAATATGCGAGACTGGACTGACTCGAGAAAGACTTGACGCAAAAGACAAAGACTTAAAAGACTTGACTCAAAAGATGAACTCTCTATCCCTATGCATAATACCTCTTGAGGTGACACCTCAGTGTCGGCCTAAGCTTCGAGAGAGTTGAGGTTGAAAGTGATCGGGGCCGGCGCGATCTACTCGGCAGTGTAGAGATGTTGACCGAATCATTTTCGAGTTTGTGGCTCAAGGTGTCGACGTCGATTATGTGGGAAAAGGTGCACCTTGTTCTTGGGATCGGTGAATTTTTTCCACGAAGCAGCTACTGCCATACTCCCAAGCCGCTATAGGTGATGTCGAGATCTATGTCAATGGCTTTGCCTTAGTCGTTTTCAGCCACCACCCCCCCTTTTTTCCGTTCTTTTTTTTTGCGGCGCATGTCTCTCTCTATCCTTTTTCTCCCTTCAAGAGATGGACTTGATGAAACAAATTCTTAATATTCTTGGGAAGAATGCCTCCTTCGCCACTGTCGTTGTGCGGTGGCGTTGATCCAGATGCTTCGTCTTCTTTGAGGATTGGTTCGTCGTTGTCTTTCTTGGTAAGCGGGATCGGGACAACCATTAAGCGTGGTATATATATAGCATTCGACGTCACCGGGGGAGCTGGAGAATATGATGCGCTTCGGCTTCAATCACCTTGATGTTAAGCTCGGTGCTGGCACGACTCAGCTCGAGCTCGGTATTGTGTCGGTGCCTTATGTTAGCGCTGCCGGCGTCGGAGTTCACGACATTTTGAAGAGGGTGGTGGCGACGTCGCCATTGGTGTGGTGTGCCGGTGTTGTGTTTCTGACTCAGGGAGACGAGTCGATGATTTCTGCTCGGTGATTCGGGTTGAGAATCTGCTCCCCACCGTTCCTCCGCAGTACGGGAATCAAAGCCCCAATAGCCTTACTTCCACCACCCCAAATGTCACCGACGCCACCGTAGTCCGAACTCGAGGGCCCAATCCTTTGAGTTCAGAAGAGATATCGTTAAATCTTTACTCTTATGAGGTGGGAGCTTATTTTTGGGACCAGATCCTCTAGCTTCATCTTTATTCAGGTCATGGACGGTGGACTGCGTTTGCGGCATCACTTTCAACGACGGTGATGAGATAGTTGATTGCAACGAGTAAAGAGCTTCGGCGTTGATAGGGCTGAGTTGGAGGTGGCGACGAGCTCGGACTCAGCCTCTGACTTTTCCATAGAGCCATACCCATTCTGCTCCTCTCCGTCCGAGTCCTCCATGGGGTCCTCCACCTCGGATCCTGAACCCTCGAAGTAGTCCAATGGATCCTCCTCAGGGTCCTCCTCAAGCTCCTCCACGTGCTCCTCCAGGTATGCCTCTACCCTGCGTCGAGCTTCAGCCCGAAAGTTGTCTTGCTCGTGCATCCTCCTTAGTGTATCGTCGTCTATCTCATCATCCAGACGAGCAATGAAGCACGAAGGAAGGCTATGCTGGTCTCTCTCGGGCAAGGGGCTCCGACTCTGGCTGAGGAACACTGTCCACCTCCGGCTCTTCGATCATGAGGGCTTTCCCTCGGATCTGCCGTACGTAACGATCCATAGCAGAGCTACGGGTAGAGTCCTCCTCGTCAGATGGTGGTGGATCCACCGGGTACTTGTACGGCGTAGGAGGTCGCCTCACAAGGTCCGAAGGCCCAGCCTCGGAGTAGTCTCGTCCTTGTCTGCTCAAGGTGGCCGCATGGGGCGGCAAAACCTGCTCGGGGACTAAAGTAGGGTCCACAGGAGGTGGGTGGTTAGGTGCTGGTGCGGCCGGGACCGAAGATGGTCCTACCACTACGAACTCTCCAGGACGTACATAAGGTCCCGCCGGTGCCTGTCCAAAGACTTCGAAGTATACTGAAGAGTAGCCACGAACCTGGGCAGGTCACCAAGCAGGTCGTAGTGGGGCTCAGCCTGGATGATGAAATCTCTCGTCATATCCCTGGCCCAACCCTGCCAATCTGGTGGCAGCAGCCCTATTAACCTCATGATCCCATCGTACCCTGTGACACCGTGGGCGTGAGCCTCACTCCAGTGTCGACGGTAGTGAGATAGGAATTCTCCGAGGTCGTCTCCATAACACGGCCTGTACGCCTGGTAGGCTCCAATCACCTCCTCGAGTGTGGCCCTCGCGTGCACCCTCTTCCTAGCAGTAAACTTAAATCCGGCCATCTACATAAGATACAAGTATTAGCTAGGTTCTAATCAATCATAATCTATACTAATACGTTAGAAATAATAAGTATCACTAACTTATTATACTATACTATGATTTTAATTAACATATAATACATTCTCTTTTACCCAAGATGCGATACATCTATGAGTTAATGGTGGTCTTACCGTTTTTGTGCCACAATTTTTTTGTTCCCTATATCGTTTTAATATCCTAGTAGTCGTCAGACTCGCATCGATAATGCTTCGAAACGTCGTCAAAGGCTAAGCCCATGTCATATGATTGATGACATTATCTTCCTTGAACATCCTTGCACTTGCACGCTTCCTTGATGTCTTCTTCTTCGTTTCTAACTAGTGAGAAGGAAGTTTGTTCCCTTGAAATTCTGAATATCGACTTTAAGAAGCCATAACTAGTTGAGCAAACTATGTTCTCATAAAAAGGCATATCTTTATTTCTATGTGATCATGCATAACTATAGTCCATTCTAGATTCTAAAGAAGCTGTATACTATTCTATATATCTTTCCTCTTTCTCGTTGAGCATGGTGTAGTGAAGTGCTGAGCTTTTGTCGTCTTGACTCATTTAGTCTAGTGATTCAAACTAGACTAGACTCTGAAGGAAGACTCTCGGGTTTAGAGCAACGAGCGCTCTGATACCACTCTGTCACAACCGGACTTTGCTAAGGATAGCTAAGCCGGGGAACCGTGACTAGGGATGGGGATTAAAGAAGCTGGAAAGAAAGGGGTAAGGAAATAAATGTGGAACGTGACTCGTAGGAAGACTTAGAACATCGAATAGATCATTGATATCGGCCCAAGGCTCGAAGAAGAAACATTATAACTTGTCTTATCCATTACATCAACTGAATCAGTGCGTAAAAGCACTTGAATGACACTAAGAGTGTATGCAGCAGAATAATTACGTGAATACATGTATGGAGACATGTATTACCGAAAGTCTAATCTATGGAGACATGTATACATAAATAAGACTACAAAAGGCTCAGCTCGTCACTTCACTTCCATCTTGCTCAACCTGCACATTTAGAAATACATGCATGGCTGAGTACAGAGTACTCAAGGGACACAGTGCCGAAAGCTGTACAATATAATTGTTCATGCAATAGCGAGTGAAGCATAGAGATTTTATTGAAAGGAACCTATGTTCACTAAACTCATTTCTAGTTCTCAAAAGTGTCTGCGCAAACTATGTTCTTTTAGTATCTACCATACCTGCTATTTTGGTGTCGAGGAGGTGGCCACCTCACACGATACCTGATCGGCCAACCCTGAAGATGACTCACGGTCCTGTGTACACTAGTCCAAGCAAGATAGAGAATCTCAACAAAGACCCGAATTCGATTAACGTGAATTGGTGAAGCCAATACAGATAGGTGTCATACACAAAACAAAAATGTTTATGGCATGACAAGCTAAAATAACTAGAACTTAATCACATAAAAAAAAAGGTTTTTCTTTAGAAGAAAGCCCACCTCGAATACCGAAAGAATTGGTATTAAGGATTACGCGTTGCTCGCCTTCCGTTCGGCTCCCGCCTATATAGAAGATAAATTATAAGAATCTACATTCTTATAAACTATATAAATCCTATTAAGAATATTCATATTCTTAAGTTCCTATTTTCTCGTTTCGACTAACGTTCCGTTGATAAGTCATGAGACTATTATTCGGAATTTAATAAATTATATGACTAAGTATAGTCGTAAATTATTCTCGTATATACTTCAATTAATTATTTTTAATTGAAGTATAATTTTTGAATAAACACCCAGGGAATTTAGAATCCAAGATTAATAATAATCGTAATGCAAGTTCGATGGTAATCGAACTTCGATAAATGATCGTGTTGAATCGAGCTAATTATATAGTATAATAAATGATTAAAGTGTCGTCCTTTGTTCCGACGATTAAGAATTAAATAAAACGAAATAATAAAAACGCAGTTGGGCCGAATAATAACAAGCAACCCGGCCCACTAATTCGGCCCACACTGTCGGCCCAAACCCAGACCTAAACCCAACCTAGACCTGACCCGACCCAAGACCCACCCCCAATTTCCTAATTGAAATCCCTAACCCCCCGCCGCCCCCCCCCCCCCCTTTTTTTTTCTCACAAACACGCACAAAACACGCTCTCCCTCCCCGACGCTCCTCCTGTCGCCCCTCTCCGTCGTCGACGCCGCTCTTGCCGACGGCGAGGGCTTGCGTTGCCGGCGACGACCGTCCTCTCTCTCACCTCCCCCTTTCTCTCTTTCTCCCTCGAATTTCTCTCTCTCTCTCTCTCGGTCCTCTCCTCTCTCGGGCCTCTGACCTCCGCCGTGGCGAGGGATGGAGAGGGGAGAGAAAGAGAGGAGAGAGAGGCTATGAAGAAGAAAAATAGAGAGAGAAAGAGAGGATGCATATGTATGAAGAAGAGAGTGGAGAGAAAAAGTACTCCAAACCTAAAAAGTAAGGGTATTTTTGTCCACCGAATCAAAAAGTGGGTATTTTTTTGTGTTTTTTAACTTCAAAACCTACTATTGATTTTGTAACTTAGAAGTGGGTATAAACATGTATATTCTCTTTATTGGCTATGCATAGAATTACCCATCACATTTTAGTGGATAATGATTTTTACATCTTGTGTAGCATGGAAGCTAGGGATGTCAATCGGGCCAACCCGAGCGGGTTCGGGTTGGCCCTTTCGGGCTCCGGGTTAATCGGTCCGGGTTCAATTGGGTTGGTTTTTTTTCGGGCTAGAAAATCTTGACCCTAAACTTCCGGGGCTCGGGCTAGCCCGTCGGGCCAAAAGGTTGACGAAAATAGAAATATAAATATATATTTTTACAGGTCTTAATTTTAAAATAAATAAATAAGTCATGTTATAAGCTCTAAGAAAATTTGTCTTTGTATTATTTGAGTCCAACTTACATAATATACAATAAATAATTACTTGAGATATAAAGATGTGAAGATATTTTTCATTTCATGATTGTAATAACCATTTTTTATTATTATGTGTACAACATAGCATAGAAATTTATAATATTTTTCGCAAGTATTTAAATTAAGACATTAACTACAATATTTAAACAAAAGTAATGAACTTCAACAACTAGGTAATGAAAGTTTTTCGGGTTATCGGGTCAACCCGCCAACTTGTCGGGCCAACCCTATCGGGTGTCGGGTTATTCGGTTCGGGCCATGCGGGTTGAAAAAAAATTCGGGCTAAAAATATTCGACCCTAACCCGCATTTTTCTCGGGTTACTCGGGCCAACCCACGGGTTTCGGGCTCAATTGACATCCCAAATGGAAGCTTCCAATCGGATTGGGTCATAAAAGAATAGTACATGTTTTCCATTATCCATGATTAATCTAATTTAATTGCTCGAGTCCAAAAGGCATGCTCTTAGGCATATACATTATAATAATAAAATATGCTCTTACATATATATAGACCTATAGGTACATATACTGTAGTACATTATAATAATAAAACATTCTCTTGGGAAATGGCCTTGTCAGATTGTATAAAGAAAAACACGATAGAGCTTCCAACAATATATGATGGATAATTTAGTTGTTTTATTCATGCTCTTTGCACGCATGCATATACAAAAGAATGGGGAAAATTAAAGAGAAGTAAAGGGAAATGATAAAGGGGAAAATGTGAAAATGAAAAAGAAGTCTATCATGAGCAAAACACTTTGGAAGTTTTCCTAACGAAAAAAGGTAAAATATACAAATGTGTACTAAATTTAGAATTTTTCATTCGTAACAAGAATTATGATTATGCACAATGTTAAAAATGAAAAATAAGGGGTCCACATTGAAATGTAAGGATTAATTTTTTGCATTTTAAAAAATATGTCAATTAAAATGGGACGCTCAATTAAAAAAATCAAGTGAAATGGGACGGACGGAGTATATAAATTAAAAGCATTACAATCTTAAATACTATGAATTGAACTTGAAAATCTATTGGAGATAGAATGCGTCAATTATTACCTCGAATTAAAAGTTAATTATTTTTATTTTAGGGATTAAAATAATAAACATGACTAATAAAGTAGACTTATGTAATACTCTCTCTGTCACTCATAAGATGATACGTTTTATTTTGTCAATTTCTGCACGTTTTTTCACGCTTCTTAATAATGAGTTTTATAATGAATTTTTGAATTTTTTTTCTTTTACAGAATAATACAACTATTATACTATCTCATAAAAGAAAAAATTCTACAAAAATCTATTTTAAAACACATTATCAGAAAATGTGGAACAATGTGTCAGAAATTGACAAAATAAAACGTATCATTGCGTAGGATAGAGGGATTACTATATGTCCACTTCCTCTTTTTATCTAATCGAGAAAGTAGCAATAAACTTTGTATGGGCATAAAAACAAAATTAAATAGGAGTATCAACAAATTACTTTGTCATTCCTAACAAATAATTAAAAAACTTATAATCATGCCACCTTTTAGCATCAACATACATCCGACTCCTCCAAGCCGCTTTTCAAACTAATTTTCTACCGGACTGCGCACTTCAATGTCGGAGTTGATGAACTTCATTTGCCCTCACTCTCCATACGTACGTATTTTTCTTTTACCTCTTCAAAAATCTTGCATTTCAACATTTTAATGTGAAGAATGATCTGTTTAAGATACTGTTTGATTTCTGGTGCTAAAGTTTTCTTGTTCCATGTGTTCGAGCAAATGTTTCTGTAAGAATTCAAGCATCTTTTCTTATTTATTTATCAAGTGATAGAAACCTAGAAAGTTAAATTCAGATTCTACCTTGTTTTCATTAGTATTCTTTTGGTAAGATCATACACTTGATAGTAATTGTTTTGGTTGAACAGGTGTGGGATGGCAATGGAGTTTCAGAGTGTTTCGATAATCTATATCCTTCAATTTAATGTTTTTTCTTCATCCAACAATTCTTTAAAAGAAACAAAAACAAAGGGAAAAAATTATATCGTTATTTGTTTCCCCTTAATGGTATTCACAGTTCTTGGTTCTGGAGCCAACTTACTTACTGTGGTTATGATTCTTGTGTTTTGGATCAAACATAGGCAGCAGAGCCGGAGACAATCGAGGACGGTATGAGACGGAGATTCTTGTTTCTGGGAATGATAATATGCTAAAGTTCTAATTGAATGTTTTTATTTTTATTTATTTTTTCTAACCTTACTTCCTCTGGAACTGCTAATAATCCAACGTGATTAAGCAAGTGTTATTAATCTGGAAAAACCATAGAAGACACTCATTCTTGATATAATTGTGTTGCGCTAGGGTAATTTTGTTGTAATTATTTCATTTAAGCGGTAATGCTGTATTTTTACTTGAATGTTTAAGGATAAATTTAACTGAACAATGAAAGCCTTTGACATGAAGGATTGTTTGGAGTGGGAGTCGATTGATTTCGAACTTCACCTAGAAAAGTCATATCTTATTAGTAGTTGACGGATTAAAGACATCGAATGCAATCACTCATTACTCTCTCATTTTAGAAAAATAATGAACTTTATATGTATTGTTACCTCGAATATTAACTGGCAAATTTTTTAAATGACCCAGGTACATTTTTCAGTGAACAATGCATTCTCTTTTCTGGGTGCTTTTGGTTTGTGTTTGGCATTATTCGATATAGGTATGCTTATAAGGGCAAGATTGAGTGCCCGAAGCATTTTATATGATGAATGGTTGTACACATGCTCCGAGCTCTTTGTCTGGGTAAGCCTAATTCTGTTATTATCCGACCAGATTCTCGGAAAATATGTCTTTCTCTTAAGACGGTATTGATTTGACTTTCAGATAGCTGTTATGATCGTGTCAAGATGTGAAAATTGGTTGAATGTCTTGTGCAACGGTGTCCTGTGTATTTGGTGGATTATAAAACTCATCTTGCTTATGCCGCGGCTGCAAATAGTTTTTACTTCGCCTCAGGTGATCGTTTCAAGGGATTTTATTTACATCCAAGTGTAAATATCTTAAACATACATTCTGCATAACTTAGTTTTAATAATAATGCGAGTGCATCAAATTCAATGGGTTGACCGATTATCATGAGAAGATGTGCTTCTATAAGCATTTGCTTCTTCCACCAGTTCTTTGTTCTCTGCCCTTATGCTTCCTTTCTTATACTCTGTTTCATAGTAAAGAAAGTCTGATAAAATACATGACAAGATGCATTTATTGCTAAGCTCTCTTGGACGAGGTTGGTAATAATAAGAAGATGCATCTAGAACACAAGATTTACTGTAGTAGCCTCGAATTTCGTCGTTTTAGTCATTGGCCAATCAGTCCTCAATGTTTACTTATTTTCACTTCATTTTTTTCAGGTTATAAGATGGATTAGGGAAATCTGTGGGGCTATTCTTGATGTCGTGTTTGCAGCATTGCTTAACATAATCAGGGTAAAGAATACATCTTATGGAAACAGGTATCACTAATTTGAATTCCATTATAAAAAGCATAGAAATTTTTCCTCGTCTTTTTTTCCTTATCCTAATAGAGTTTTTGATCATGCAAGCTTAGGATTTTATACTTGAATAAATTACTAAAACAATCCAGTACTTATGCTATATTCTCTGCATTAAGTTTTCCGAATGTAAAACTTAAATCACTCAAATCTACAATTACTATCTGCAATCATGTAGCTCATTGGCCGACCCCCTTCTCCCCTACCAAAGGGAAGCTGAAGAAGGTCCTCTTACGAACTCGGTAAGTACACAATGCATTACTCAATTTCTGGTATTCATTGCACATGAATCAGTAACTTCTTTACTGTTTTTATCTTATTTCTAGAATACTATGTCTGGTTGAGGACAAAACTTTGGCGAATTCTTTCGATTTAATGAAAAAAGTCCAGCTCATCCAATTCATTGCTTCACTTCTCCATATAAATAAGTTGACACCAGTTTTCTATTGTTGAAGGGAAATGTACGTAAAACATGGCAGCTAATGACATTCAAAACCATTGATCCTGTGATACAACTTGGTTCGGTCAAGCAACTGGATTTTGGAGATCTGCTTCGGCTACCAGTAGATATGGATCCTTCATCTTGCCATAATTTGCTATTGAGAATGTGGGATGCTCAATATCAAAACAATGTTAGTCATCCATCGTTGTTCAAGGCGATATGCTCCGCATATGGATGGCGTTATTTCTGCATAGGCATGTTAAAGGTAATACATATCTCTACCTAAATGCTAAAATGCGATGCATCTGTTGTGACTTCGTCATGAGATTCTTAAAGAAGAAAATTTAATTGGAAAGGTAATACTCTATTATTCCAAATACTCTATTATTCCAAAAGGAACGATTTCAACATTTTGAATGGTTTAACATAACATATGGTAAAACCAAGGAAACTGGTTTACATGAAGTCGTGCTTGTCACCAGTGTAAACTAATTAGTGCTCTTTAGTGCTACGAGTTTCTATGCTAACTATATACATAAAGTGGCAGTTACATGAACTCCTTCTCTCTTAGATTTTCAACTATTTATTCTAAGGCCTTTTTATGCTAGACTAGTCCCGTAAAGTTTTTTAGGATTGCATTTTTACTCATAATTTGATACTAGCTAGCTTACGACCTTTCTTGCAGGTGCTTAATGACTGCCTGGGTTTTGCAGGACCGCTACTGCTCAATAAGTTAATTCGTTTTCTTCAGCAAGGTATGCATCTATTTTCTGCACCTCAGTCTTCTATTCTCATATATCTGAGAAAGTAATTGTGAAATCAAAGTGATATATAATTCAAAAATGATGCACCTTGGGTGGGTGCAGTGTTGAGGCTCAACGATTGATATGTGGGCATTCATTGAGTGGTGCCCTGGATAAATCCAAGTGTAAAACATACTGAATGATAATCTATTTATAATCCACTTTGGGAAAATAAATTTTTATTAGATGTCAAAGGTTTAAGTTGATTCAGTACAAAAGGTTCTCATAATTTTGTTTGCCATAAAATGAACAGAAATTTGATACTAAAGAAGTAAAATGCAGAATATTAACAGATTTATGTTCCATTCAACAGGTGCCAGAAATGTTGATGGTTATGTTCTTGCAATATCCTTGGGTTTGGTATCAATTCTGAAGTAATTTATTTTTCTCAAGTTCGTTAAATATATTCTTTTCCGATTGCCCCATCCCCGACCAAATGCCTCAGATTTCAGCTGTATTTATTGTTGGTTGAATCCCATTGTGTTTCTTGGTAAATTCAAATTCACTCTCTGCTTAGTCGTAAACCTTCACACTCTAGCCTTCTTAACTAGATCAATGAAGTATTTGCCCGATCTTGATGTTTTGCTTTTAACAAAATCGAACTACAGCATTGTTACTAATATTTTATACTGCATTATAATAGTGTCTGTTCTGACCGCGTGGCACCTTTCTTTTTATTTGGCATAGCTTGTTGAATATTCCCTTTCATAATAATCGAATGTGGCTATGGGTGCATAAATCAAATGGTTGCTAACAACCACTTTTCTTTCCCTGTCTCATAGAGTTATACAATACCCCTTCATGCATCATATATTCTCTGTGTTCAACGTACAATCCCCCCTTCATGCATCATATGTTCTATACTGTATTTCAACATACGTACGTTCTTAGTATTTCTCCCCCTCCCCCTAATCGGTGCAGATCATTTCTTGATACACAATATTCATTTCGTCTTGCACAACTCAGGCTGAAGTTGAGATCTGGTATCATGACAATTATCTACCGGAAGGTATTTTGTTAGAATAGCTGCAGTAATCGTACAGTTCACAGTATTATTTTTCGGAGAAAAGCTATACGAAATGTGCATGCATATGTATGTGTTTTCTTTGTAGAAATACAAATTTTTTCTATTGACATTTTTGTAAATGAGATAGTATGTAGTCTTCTCTTTGTCTGTATTCTCCCAGTAAGAGATTGGGTTACTTACACTGTGCATGGAATGTGTATCTCTGTCAGTGTCTTCATGTAAGCTTAGCAGAGAGATCGAAATTTTCTGAAGGAGAAATACAGACATTCATGTCAGTGGATGCAGATCGGATTGTAAACCTGTGCAGCAGTGCGCACGACATGTGGAGGTTATATTTCTTAACAATTTAAGGCAATCTAAATTAAGTAACATGCCTGTAATGGATTTTTGATTGGCTCATGTTAGTTTGATTTCATAACTAACATGAAATGAAAACTTTGTTCCTCATATTTTTGGTTTTGTGGTTAATAGTTGATGTACTATTGAAATTAGAATTATTTGATAATCAAGCAATCTCGTATCAGTTCATGATGAATTTGTGGACTTGTTTTTCTCGTGTAATTGCTTCAGCTTGCCTTTACAAATAGGAATCGCGCTCTACCTATTATACGTACAAGTCAAGTTTGCATTTGTTTCTGGGATAGCCATAACTATTTTGCTAATACCAGGTACGCCAATGAGCTCGTTGGTTGTCATGCATTTACATTAAAATACTTTACATTACGTTGGCATGAAAGCTGATATGCAAGCAATATCGAATTTCTATTTATAGTAATCATAATAACGTGATATGATGTGAACAAGGTATCAACTTTCTGTTTACAAGATTTTTTTTTTTTTTAATTGGATATTGATAATTATCTTTACAGTTAACAAATGGATTGCAAATCTGATAGCAAAGGCAACCAAACTCATGATGGAGCAGAAGGATGAAAGGTACCTATTCATTCCTTTTGAGAACACAGTTCATTCGTCGAAAACTTTGTCAATGTTTTGGTTGAACTCATGTTTTAGGAGATTGGATGTTTTCAATATTATCTTACTCCCTGATCAAAAAAAAAATATTATCTTACTCCATACCAAATTTTACTATAACTGTTCTTTTTTTCGTTTAACTACGAACAATCCTAATAATAGCTTACATGTTTTAACAACTTCAAAAGATAGGTTACAATCATTATTTTCATGATCGTCGCTTGTGATTTTTCCGTACCTCCACCTATTCAAATGCAGTCATTATGAGACAATTCCAAATCCTTATAAAGACAAAATTAAGGTATATCTTTTCTAAAATTTATGAGTTTCACATAAATAAGCTTATGTCAAGATGGAGAAGATAGTTAGTGTACAACAAGTACAAGATCTCGAGAGATGCTACAGACTCAACAATGGCCTAGCATGTCTTGATCAAGAATTCCACAAGGTTTTCACTTGCATCAGTTATGTATGTATGTAATATAAATATCTGATATTGTTCAATTTACCAGGATTAGAAAGACAGCAGAACTATTATCGTATATACGCACTTTAAAAATGTATGGATGGGAGCTTCTATTTGCCAATTGGTTGATGAAGACAAGATCCTCAGAAGTCCGACACTTATCGGTAATAATTCATTTGATTAAATCAGTTTTCTCGAAAGTTCACATCTGATATAGACTCTCATGACTTAAGACTAGGAAATATTTAGATGCATGGTGTGTGTTCTTCTGGGCAACAACACCTACCCTCTTCTCCTTGTGCACATTCGGACTCTACTCTTTGATGGGCCACCAGCTTGATGCTGCAACGGTACTTGAACTATTTGAATACTTTATTTGTAAAGAAAGATACATGTTAAAGTATTCGAAACTATTTTCTTATCTCCTTGTCACTTCCACTTCTATTAAATTTCAGGTTTTCACCTGCCTAGCTCTCTTCAACAATTTGATTTCTCCTCTAAATTCATTCCCATGGGTCATCAATGGCCTGATAGATGTAAGGTTTTTTTTAGTAGCTCTATGACTATATTCACTAGCATATCAAAATATATGAATTAATTTACGGTTTTCACAGGCAGCTATATCGTTGAGACGATTGAACAAGTATCTTTCTTGTAAAGAAAGTGATACTGGACTCAATAATTCATCATCTATTCATTATGATGAGAACGAGGACTCCAAGGAGTTGGCTGTTTCTGTTCATGATGCATCTTGTACATGGTCAAGCTATGATGATAAAGAATTTGATCTGGTTTTGGAACATATAACTCTTCGTGTTCCAAAGGGTTTCATGGTTGCAGTTATTGGCGAGGTGAAGCTTCAATCTTTTACCCTTTACTTAGATGTTAAACATATTGCTAAACTTTTTCTTGGATTGTGCATGCTGAAAAAAAAGCTACTTTGTTAGTATATCATGTTTGGACAAGGCTCTACTCTTTTTCGTATTGTCTTAAATACTGTTAGGGAACTTTTTCTTCGGAAACTTATAATGTGAATAGCTTCTGTAATAGCAGTTTTAGCATGTCAGACTTATTTAAACAAATTTATAGGTTTGTTGAAGTTTTACCATGGTACCAGCCTTCATTTCATTAAATTCTGTAGTGAAGGATCTTTCAGAAAAAATATATATATATGGGACTATGTGAACCTAGTTAAATTTGTTCCACACTGGTGAAAATTTAAAAAGAAAAAAAATGAATTTTAGTTAGATCAGTTATCTATAATCTAATCCAAGTTTAATTCTCTCTCTCTCTCTCTCTCTCTCTCTCTCTCTCTCTCTCTCTTTTCCTGCTATTGCAAGCTAATCTGTAATGTAAGAATACTTGCTCAACTATCTCTCAAGTGTGTCCCATTTTTTTTTTAATATATCGAAGTTGGTGATTAAGAGGATTAATTTAGCTTAACAAAGTGTTTTTCAGGAAATTCTTTGTAACTGAAACTATGTTTGTTTGGTTAAAATTATGATCTAATACACATTTTCCTGTTTCTGTTGGTTGACAGCGCTGAAATAAATCCTAAGAGAATGTTTTGATTGTGGATAGCCTTATAAAGAGTTAGGATTTGTAGATTGTGTGACTGATCGAATAAATCTAAAATGCAGAATAACTTCCAGAATGCTTACTTCTGATGTTTTTACTCTGCTGCAATATTTTTGCTATTAGTCCGTGCCAAAGTAGCAATGTAGTTTGCTCGTTCGTACTAAGCTTAGGCACATTTATCACCTCTTAACCACTTAAACAATATCCGGCGTCTTATATGGGTAATAAAATTCACTTGGATTACAGGTTGGATCAGGTAAATCATCCCTTTTGAACTTAATTCTTGGTGAAACAAGAATTATCAATGGATCGACATTTCTAGCTGGATCGAAAGCATACGTACCACAGGTAAATCATCAACCCTGTTATGATCTATGTGCATTTTGGTAAAAGAATGTAAGAATAAAAAATAAAAACTTACATTTGTATATTCGGCAGGTCCCCTGGATAATGTCTGGAACTATTCGCGATAATATTTTGCTCGGAAAGACTTATGATCAGCACAGGTAGGAGGGAGATAGGAAAGATGGTGAATTTAATGGTAGTTTTAGGTCCACCCGGAGTGTTGAACCTGGTCAGAATTTTTTTGTGTAAAATTTTCAGATATTCAGAAGTGTTACAGGCGTGCACCTTGGGTCTCGATATTTCTCTCATGAAGGGAGGTGATATGGCGCGTATTGGTGAGAAAGGTATTAATTTATCTGGAGGACAAAGAGCTCGTCTAGCCCTTGCGAGGTAGTACTTTCTTTGGAGAATAATACTTGATGTATGCATGCTTATTTTTATCTTTAAACACATTTCCGTACCATCTTTTCCTAATTCTGCTATATATCATGGCTAAAACCATGCATGCTCTTTTATTCTAGATGTTATCTGACGTTTTTGGCATTCATTGACAGGGCCCTTTATCATGGCTCCGACACATACATGCTTGATGATGTTTTGAGTGCAGTTGATGCTCATGTTGCTCGTTCAATACTACAACACGCAATTCTTGGCCCTCTTATGAACAAGGATACACGCATTCTCTGTACACATAATATTCAGGTCGACTTTTTCTATGTTTTTACATTTCCTAATGATTTTCTGTGGTGCCAGTTATTCAGAAAGTTAAGCAGCACAATAAAGAATTTCAGAAACTGGATCATGTTCGTTTATTAATCATGCTCACGTCTATCGCTATGTATGCTTATCCTCTGCAGGCAATTTATGTGGCAGATTTGATTGTCGTGATGGATAACGGTCATGTGAAGTGGGTCGGAAGTCCAGCTGACTCGTCCCTTGCTTCTTACGTATCAATTTTATCACTAAATGAGTTCAACACATTCACTGAGTCGCAAAATAATGAAAAAAAGCTAAATCTTGATGATGAAACATCGAAACCTTGTGAACATGATTCTATAATTAGCAATCCAAATGAAGCCCTAGACATCGTTGAGGTTGAGACAAGGAAAGAGGGAAGAGTTGAATCAGCAGTGTACAAGTGAGCTATCTATGTCAATATTCAATGCACTATGCAAAAACAACAATTATGTTAAACCTAACTGATTATATTCTGCAGAAACTATGCTGCATTTTGTGGTTGGTTCATTGCTGTTTTATCATGCTTCTCAGCATTTCTGATGCAAGCTTCTCGTAATGGCAACGATCTCTGGTTGTCATTTTGGGTCGACACAGCAGGTAGCAACCAAAGCAAGTATTCGACCACTTTTTATCTGGTAAGCATTTGCTTTCCTGTATATTATTTTGTTATGTAAATATTACACTACATAAATCCACCAAATCATACGGAAATTTGTTATTTAAATATTTTTGAGAAAATATGGTAGATACAATTTGAAGGAGGTACTCTTTATATTGAGTAATATTACCGTGTTCATGATTTTCTAGAAATGAGCTCAACCTTGAAACTTGGTTCATGGCTTGACTTGCTAACCTAACTTCTCATCAAACAAGCGCCTTATGTGTTGCTACTTGCTAGTTGAACTACAAAAGGATTTATCAGATCTGTACGAGATAAATAGTGTAGCATGCTACAACTTTAAGAAATTATTATTCCTGTCATCATGGGATATTTTGCATTTTATTTGCTCAGAAACTCACATTTCTATATATCAAATCGGTTGGCATCATTTACTCTTGCAGGTCATTCTCTGCATATTTTGTTTGGTGAATTCGATGTTGACTTTAGTAAGGGCATTTTCGTTCGCTTTTGGTGGTTTAAAGGCCGCTATCAGAGTGCATGATCAATTGCTCCATAATCTCATTGATTCTCCTGTTAGTTTCTTTGATCAAAATCCCAGTGGAAGAATTTTAAACAGGTAGCATGTTTTACCATACATGATGGATAACGAGTTTTACGCTACTATGCTAACTGGACTGTACAGATTTTCTTCAGATCTCTACACAATTGATGACTCACTTCCATTTATTCTCAACATTCTCCTCGCCAATTTTGTCGGCCTCCTTGGCATCGCTGTTGTTTTATCTATTGTACAGGTACGTATCAACCTCGTTGCAGTTGAACTTATTAAAAATATCATATTTGCTAACTGTATTTGTAAGTTGTAACTGAAGCTCTTTCATGTTTTTGCTCGTGCAGGTCATGTTTTTGTTGCTACTAATACCCTTTTGGTTTATCTATGTTATCTTAAACGTAAAACATCAAAGAAAGGGGAAAATCTCTATATCATTAACTGAACGAGAGCACATATATATACACAAATGTCGGGCCTAATAAGATGGGCTTAATAACCCTAATGCTAACTACCATATATATTATAACACTCCCCCTCAAGCTGGAGCATAGATGTTAACTATGCCAAGCTTGTTACAAAGATAATCAATCCTAACCCCATTCAAAGCTTTCGTGAACAAATCTCCTAACTGATCTTCAGTCTTCATATGTCCAGTAGTAATCAGCCCATTCTTGATCTTCTCACGAACAAAGTGGCAGTCTATCTCAATATGTTTGGTTCGCTCGTGAAAGACAGAGTTAGAAGCAATATGAAGAGCAGATTGGTTATCACACCACAACTTAGCCGGCATTGAGACTTTTATTCCTACCTCACTCAGAAATTTAAGAATAGACAAAATCTCACATGTCGACTTAGCCATTGCTCTATACTCAGATTCTGCACTTGAGAGTGAAACTACCTTCTGCTTCTTGCTCTTCCATGAGATCAAATTTCCACCAAAGAACACACAATATCCTGAAGTAGATCTTCTATCCTCTTTTGCTCCTGCCCAATCTGCATCACAAAAGCTCTCAATTCTATCATGGCCATGATCACCATACACAATCCCACGTCCTGGTGCTCCCTTCAAATAACATAAAATCTGTTTTACCGCCTTCCAATGGTCTACAGTAGGAGACGACATATACTGACTCACCACACTAACTGAAAACGCAATGTCAGGACGCGTTACCCTCAAATAATTCAACTTACCAACCAATCTCCTATATCTCTCAGGATCCTCAAATGGCACACCGTCTTTGGTAAGCCGCATATTAGGAATCATTGGAGTGCTACATGGCTTAGCACCCAAATTACCTGTTTCAGATAACAAGTCAAGTACATATTTCCTTTGAGACAAGAATATACCCTTCTTGCTTCTGAGCACTTCAACACCAAGAAAGTACTTGAGTTCACCCAAGTCCTTAGTATTGAATCGAGTAGGCAGAAAAGCTCGCAAAGATGCAATCCCTCCATAATCACTGCCAGTAATCACAATATCATCAACATACACCACCAATAAAATAAGACCACTATCAGAACGCTTGTAGAAAACAGAATCATCAGACACTGATTGCTTCAAGCCAAACGCCTCAGCTGCACGTGCAAATGTGCCAAACCACGCACGAGGACTTTGCTTCAAACCATATAATGACTTACGAAGGTGACACACCTTATGAGACTCCCCCTGAGCAACAAATCCCGGCGGTTGCTCCATATATATTGTGTCACTGAGATCGCCATGAAGAAAAGCATTCTTCACATCCAACTGATATAAAGGCCAGTGATGGCTCGCCGCTAAGGATATCACAAGACGAATAGAAGTAAGTCTAGCAACTGGAGAAAACGTCTCAGAATAGTCAACACCATATGTCTGAGCATATCCTTTGGCCACAAGACGAGCTTTTAAGCGAGCAACAGAACCATCAGGATTGACTTTAACAGTAAACACCCACTTGCAACCAATCGAGCGCTTACCAACAGGAAGATCTACCAACTCCCATGTACCATTCGCCTCTAAAGCTTGCATTTCCTCGATCATAGCAGCTCGCCAACCAGAATGAGCTAAGGCTTCGGGGACAGATTTAGGGACAGACTCAAGTGTGGAAACAAAAGCTTTAGATGAAGCAGATAAACGATCATATGACACAAACGAAGAAATGGGATAAGTACATGAACGTTTACCTTTACGAAGGGCAATAGGAAGATCATCTGTCGGTACAGGATCAGACGATGAAGCTATTGGCGCATCAGGACCGGAATCAGGCGAAGTACGAACCACGGTATCAGTAGCAGGTGCAGTAGCAGGAGTGGGATGACGACGTGTATACTGGTGTATAATAGGAGGACGAGGTGTAGCGGAGCGAGATGGAGACTCAATGTAGACTAAGAAATCCAAATTCGGTTCCTCATCCGTAGGTAGAGTACCCGAATCCGGAGTGAAAGGTGTATGTTCAAGAAAAGCGACATCCCTAGACACCAGATACTTATTCAAACTTGGACAGAAACACCGATACCCCTTTTGAACCCGAGAATACCCTAAGAATATGCACTTAATAGATTTCGGATCAAGCTTAGTGACCTGAGGCCGAACGTCACGAACAAAACAAGTGCTACCGAACACCTTGGGATCGATAGGGAACAAAGACTTAGACGGAAACAAAACGTGGAAAGGAGTCAAATCAGAGAGGACAGACGATGGCATACGGTTAATGAGAAAACAAGCAGTAGACACAGCATCAGCCCAAAAATGTTTAGGGACTTTCATGGTGAACAATAAGGCTCTGGCTGTTTCAAGGAGGTGCCGATTCTTTCTTTCGGCCACTCCATTTTGAGCCGGTGTGTCAACACAAGAAGTTTGATGAAGGATGCCATTGGTAACCATATAAGATCGAAAGGTATCAGATAAATACTCTTTAGCATTATCACTTCTAAGTATTTGGACAGGCACACGAAACTGAGTTTGAATTTCAGCACAGAAGGCAGAAAAATGAGAAAATAACTCAGAGCGATTTTTCATAAAATAAAGCCATGTCATACGAGAATGATCGTCGACAAACGTAACAAAATACCTATAACCACCCTTAGAAGTAATGGTACAAGGACCCCAAACATCGGAATGAACTAACTCAAACGGAGCATCAGCTCGCTTATTGACTCGAGGACTAAGACTAACACGATGATGTTTAGCAAAATGACAAGACTCACAATCCAAAGAAGACAACTCAGAAAACTGCGGACACAGTTTCTTTAACAAAGAAAGAGACGGATGACCTAACCGACAATGTGCTTCCATCGGAGTGACGATACCCGCACATGCTACTGAAGACGGTGATGGCGTATCAAGAATGTATAGACCGCCCGATTCATGCCCTTTACCAATAATTTGCTTCGTCGTTAGATCCTGAAACAAACAATAACCAGGGAAAAATGAGGCACTACAATTCAACTGACGAGTAAGTTTACTAACAGATATCAGGTTATACGAGAGATTGGGAAGGTGAAGAACAGAAGACAAGGATAACGAAGGTGTAGGCTGGACAGTGCCCGATCCACGAACAAAAGACTGTGAACCATCAGCTAGGGTAACTGGATGAGTGTGACGATGTGACTCATATGTGGAAAATAAACTACGATTACCTGTCATGTGATCTGTAGCACCCGAATCAATTACCCATTTGGTTGACGAGGAAACTACGCAGGAAATAGAGTCAGCCAAGGCCGTGACCACATCCATAAATTTACCCTCCTCAGACATGCTAAACCAAAATCAAAGATCGAAATAATATGCAAGAACACGAATTCGAAATCTGTACCCAAACTGATCTCACACCGTCACTCGATGCAGACCGAAACCACCCCAGGGATGAAGAGAAGACCGAGACGAGTCGAACGATGCTGACCGGAGAAAAATCCGGCGACGGACGCGCCCTCACGTGCCGGAAATGTCGCCGGAAACGGAACTGGCCAGTTGCAGTCCGTCGGCGCGTGGGGGCCACACGCGCGGCCTCCGGACGTGAGACTTCCGGCGAAGCTTCGCCGGACGATGGCGCTCCGATTGGTTCTGGCGGTGTTGACTGGCGGCGGCTGGAAATCAGATGGGCGGCGCCGCCGTTTCTGACCACTAAAAACCCTAATTTTTTTTTTTTTTTTTTTTTTTTTTTTTTTAATAAATACGAAATCAGCCCCCCCAAAAATCGAAAACCCTAGAACCTAGAGCTCATGATACCATGTTATCTTAAACGTAAAACATCAAAGAAAGGGGAAAATCTCTATATCATTAACTGAACGAGAGCACATATATATACACAAATGTCGGGCCTAATAAGATGGGCTTAATAACCCTAATGCTAACTACCATATATATTATAACAGAGCATAACATATTATGGTAACTAGATCTCACAAGGTCATCGGGTTGTGATGGAATTCAAACTTGTTTCCGTTTTTCGTTATGAATAATTTGTTGTTTTGTGGAAAACTGAATCACTAAATGATATGATGCAGGACTTCTTCTTATTCAGATTCATGCAGCATGTGCAAATGTACCAGCGCACTTCCTACACTGAAATCATCGCAAGTTTATGGCTCTCCCTTCGCCTTCAGGTCTCATTTCAAGAGTTTTATCTCGTTGTCAATTTTCTAGCACTAGATAAATAGATGCCATACTAATTTCAAACATATATCAGCTGATGGCAGCATTTCTGATCTCGTTTGTGGCTGTGATGGCAATTCTCGGAACTGATGGACATGTCCCTATCAGTTTGGGTACACCGGGACTGGTAAATAATGGATTTTACTTCCTTAATATACGATTAATTCAGAACAAAACCTTACATGCGCATTTGTCTTCTGTAGGTCGGGTTGGCCCTTTCTTATGCTTCTCCAATCGTTTCATTGTTAGGAAGCTTTTTGACAAGCTTCACTGAAACTGAGAAGGAGATGGTTTCTGTCGAGAGGGTACTTCAGGTGAGTAGATGGTGATCAAAATCATTCATGTAAGTTGGCTTCGTATATATATTTTTTTCCTTCGTGGATTTTGATTTGAACTAGCATTTCAGTACATGGACATTTCTCCCGAAAAACTGACTGGAGAGAGTGTGGTAGATCCGAACTGGCCTTCTAGAGGACAAATACAGTTTCGAAATGTGACCCTGCGGTATATGCCCTCGTTACCTCCTGCACTCTCTGATGTCTCTCTCACTATCCCTCAAGGATCTCATGTGAGTTTATTAATTTTATTGCATATGATGAGAAGTTTGTTATAATTTGGTAACTCTCATACATAATGTTTTTTTCTATGGTTAGGTTGGAATTGTTGGAAGAACTGGTGCTGGAAAATCAAGCATCTTGAATGTCCTATTTCGTCTCAACCCCGTTTGCAGCGGATGCGTTTTAGTGGACGGCTTGGATATTTCTACGCTTCCTGTTAGAGATCTCCGTTCGAGAATTGCTATCGTTCCTCAGAGTCCTTTTCTCTTCGAAGGATCATTAAGGTAAAATCCGAGACGAATATTAAACAATACTTTTCGAATTCATATCTGCTTAACTTCCTCGAATTTACAGAGCCAATTTAGATCCATTCGAGACAATTAGTGACGCCAAGATATGGGATACTCTTGAAAAGTGTTGCTTGAAAGAGGAAATAGACGCTGCAGGAGGACTAGATATCCATGTGAAGGAGTGTGGGACGACGTTTTCAGTAGGGCAACGACAGCTTCTCTGCCTTGCACGTGCACTTCTCAAGTCTTCTAAGGTACGTGAACTGATGTTTGGAACAGAAACGAACATAAAACGTGTACAAAAAGAACAAAGAGCCACTCGTTTTAACTCTACTCGAGTATGGAATGATTTGCAGGTGCTGTGCCTAGATGAGTGCACAGCCAATGTGGACACTCAGACGGCTTCCAAGCTGCAGAGAGCGATCTCGAGTGAATGTGAAAGCAAGACTATTATCACAATCGCTCATCGCATTTCCACTGTTATGGTCATGGACAATATCTTCATTTTGGACCAAGGGAAGCTGGTAGGTTTCCTCTTTTCAGAATTTTAATTTACACAATCGAAAAGAATTTACACATTTTGCAATATCTCGATATAGAATTCGATCCAAGAACTAGTACTACGTACAACATCCACGACTGATTGTTGCTGTGTTTTCGCAGGTTGAAGAGGGGAATCCACAAGAACTCATGCACGACGACAAGTCCAGATTCTCGAGTTTTATCAGAGCTTCGACAATGTGAGTACAGTTTCCGGTTAGTATTGACGCACTCGTATGATATTTTAGATCCTCTTTGGAGAGAGAGGAGCAAGAATCAAGACTTAACTACTGAGCTGTTGTGACCTGATCATGGTGGTGTTTGTATTTGTATGTGTTATAATATATATGGTAGTTAGCATTAGGGTTATTAAGCCCATCTTATTAGGCCTGACATTTGTGTATATATATGTGCTCTCGTTCAGTTAATGATATTAAGATTTTCCCCTTTCTTTGATGTTTTACGTTTAAGATAACGTGGTATCATGAGCTCTAGGTTCTAGGGATTTCGATTTTTTTGGGGGCTGATTTCGTATATTAAAAAAAAAAAAAAAAAAAAGGTTTTTTGGGCTGGAAAACGGCGGCGCCACCCATTCGATTTCCAGCCGCCTCCGGTCGACACCGCATGTACACATCGAAGCGCCATCGTCCGGCGCACATTCGCCGGAAGTTTCACGTCCGGCTGCCGCGCGTGTGGGTCCCACACGCCGGCGAAGTGAATCTGCACAGATTCGGTTCCGACGACTGTTCCGGCGCGTGAAGGCGCGTCCGTCGCCGGAAAATTTTCCGGTCAGCACCGTTGGACTCATCTCGGTCTCCTCTTCATCTCTAGGGTGGTTTCGGTCTGCATCGAGTGACGGTGTGAGATCAGTTTGGGTACAAATTTCGAATTCGTGTTCTTGCATATTGTTTCGATCTTTGATTTTGGTTTAGCATGTCTGAGGAGGGTAAATTTGTGGATGTGGTCACGGCCTTGGCTGATTCTATTTCCTGCGTAGTTTCCTCGTCAACCAAATGGGTAATTGATTCGGGTGCTACAGATCACATGACAGGTAATCGTAGTTTATTTTCCACATATGAGTCACATCGTCACACTCATCCAGTTACCCTGGCTGATGGTTCACAGTCTTTTGTTTGTGGATCGGGCACTGTCCAGCCTACACCTTCGTTATCCTTGTCTTCTGTTCTTCACCTTCCCAATCTCTCGTATAACCTGATATCTGTTAGTAAACTTACTCGTCAGTTGAATTGTAGTGCCTCTGTTGGTCCCGGTTTGTTATAGGAAAAATACGTAGAGGGGGGGTGGGGGGGTGAATACGTATTTTGAAGTTTTTCAACTTCAAATTCCTTAACTCAGAGTATGAAGTAAAGTGCTCGTAAGAGATACAAAGACCTAGCCGAGAGCTAGATCTAAATTATTCACGATTCTCTTGGCCTAAGCTTAGAGCTTGATCAAGAGTGAGACTTTACTCTTAGTGCGGAATTCGGTGAGCTATAATCTTTCCTAAGTATTTAAAATTTCCAAGTTATGTTTGTTTAGATGCACGTGCAATGAATAATCAAACAAGGAAAAATAAAGAGTTTAGGGTTAGAGATACGACACAAGATTTATAGTGGTTCGGAGATGAAACTCCTACGTCCACTTGTTGCACGAAGCAACTGTTCTCTTCACTCAAAAAATTGAAGATTACGGGCTCTTCAAAAGCCTAGTCAAGATCGAGCTTCACTCGCTTGGATCTGACAGACGTTGGGTGATTCCGGGTTCACACCAAAAACCTAAACTGGACTGGAAGCTTCACTCGCTTCAGTCCGACAACAACAGGGAGATTACGGGCTCTCCTTACAGCCTAGCTTCGATCGAGCTTTACACGAACGATGTAAGTGCAAGCTTGGATCTAGACTCTATGATCGAGGCTTCTACAATCGATGAAAGTAGGGCCTTGGATCGAAACAACCTAACGACGAACACAAAAACCTAACAACAGAACTTAGGGTTAGGGTTTTTGGTATACGACGAACACACTATGAAGAACTCTTTACAGTAGATGCAAAGATGGCTAGAGTTCTTCTTCTAAGCTTGGATATGGAATGGGCTTAGACTCTAAGTGTGAAGGCTGCGAAGACGAGTTCCGATGAGACTGGAACTCGGAGAACACTTGGAAACAAAGACTCGAAGAATGCTCTAAGGCTGGGAGTGTTTGTTTGCAGTAGGCGCTCGAATGCTCAAGTAGTGTTCTATCTTCTCTTCGTCTTCATCCTTCACTGTTTATAGGCGGAGGTTTAGCCGAGATCCGTTGCTTGGTTGGTGGCCTTGTCCCTCCTCCTCTCGACAGTACTTGCACAGGCTGACTGCTTTTCAGACGCGCAGATTTGGCTCTTTGCCGAAATTGGCTAAGATCCAATCTTAACAGTAACTGGAGCGAGCCAGTACTGTTGCGGCGCCCTTGTCGGCCTGGCAGTCAACTCCGCTGCTCCTCTCCGCAATCGACACGTGGAGATCTCGTAATTAATGCGACGATCTTCAGTTTGACTGGAGTTCAAAATCGGAGCAAGAATTAGGCTGTCGCTTTCTGGTAGGTAGTGGCTTACTTCGCTTTGAAGTTGTAGCGTCCGCTTTGATCGAGTCGCTTCGAGTCATACTTGAAGCGTCTACTTTGGAAAATAAAGTTTCCGAGTATTGCTTAAGTTTTGACTCGCTTTGACTTTCGCTGTAGCGCTCGCTTTGCTTAGCTTTGGTGGACTCGCTTTGATTCCACTGTAGCGCTCGCTTCGCTTCGCTATTCTTCGGCACGCTTCACTTCGGCTCGCTAGACTCGCTTCGCTTGGAAAACACACTCAAGCGAGTGGCCTTCACTTGAATTTTCTGCGGTCTAAAATCTAAGCAAAATAAAGCAAACAAAGCCATCCTAACAGTATAGGCTTAGAAAAATTTTCTAACCTATTATCTATATCAGAAATGGGTTGCTTGGGAACAGAACGCTTGGAGGTTTTGGGATCAAATCAAAACAACATTTGACTTACTTCGAAGTGTCCCATATGAGTTCCCCCTTAACATTTTGTTCTTAACAATTCCCAACAAAACAAACTTTTTAGACTAAGAGATTTAGCCTACCTAACCGTGGAAGGAACTTCAAGCGAATGCTTCCTTTGCATGTACGTTTGAATTTTTTTTTAAAGTTCCTTTCCCCCTTTTTTTTCGGTTAAGTTATTTGAGTTTTGTAGCATAAGGATTAATCATTCACAAAGCATGTAAATGACACAAGAGAGACAGAAATTAAAATGAGATAGATGAACAACAGTTCACATAAATAAGAGACTTGAAATTCAGAGATTTCCTGCAGTCTCGTCTTTGTCTTCCTTCTCTTTCTCTGTCACCTCTTCTTCCTTCTCCTTCTCCTCTGCCTCCAAATCCTCCTTTATCGTTTCTTCATCAACAACATATGCATGGAGAACTTTCACTTCCAAAGTTCCTACGTTGTAAATGCTTGGTCTCCTCCAAGTTTGTTCCAGTTTGAAGGCTTCATCAATTTCTGCATCAATGATGCGACGATCTGGAATGCGTGTGTCGGGCAGGAAGGGCATAGAAAAGTCCTTCGGGGCAGGCACTTTGATGATCAGAGGCATAGGCTTAGCAAGCTCTGCAAGAGTGAAGACCTTCCGCCTGAATTTCTCATCGTAGGCACAGAGGAAGTTGTTGAGCGCATTGATCCTTGAGCACTCAGTCTGAAGTGGCACTACCTCCCAGTAGTAGTATGCTTTGATGAATTTTTCTTTGTAGTATAGCCACCTCTCAAGTAGATCATCAGGGATGAACTGCTCGATTTCTCGGGCATCAGGGTGTTCATTCCTGCGCACAATCAACTCCTCTTCTGATCGGCTTGACATCTCAGCCATGATAGTGTTGAACTTCGCACTTAGCTCAGTGCTCCACTTCGGAAGCATGTCAATCAGTCGCCTGCGGATGTATTGTTGCTCTTCTCTGCGCGGGTATCGACCAGAGTCGATCATCTCCTTTGTACTAACGTGGCAAGCATCCATCCAAGCTTGCTTCACACACGCATCAGATTCTTCAGGCAGAAATGGGATGAAGGCGCTTCGAGTGAGGGTGGACTGGATGAGTCTCACTTCATTGAAGTGTTCCTCGATCCGACCCTCGATGATCTCAAGACGCCTTGCCTTGATCTTCCTCTCCTTCTCTCCTTCCTCCTTTCTCTCCTCTTCTCTCTTCCTCCTCCTCTCCACTTGACCAGCTCGTGAAGCGACTGCCTGCTTGATCTTTCGGCGCTTGGCCTCGGGATCATCTTCTCTCGCTTCGGGGGCAGTCCGCTTCAAGGCTTGTTTCGGTGCTGGTGGTGGAGGCATCTCCTTCTTCTTCTTCTCTGCTTCTTTAGGAGGGATGACTGCTGGGACACTTTGTGGGATGATAGCTTGGCTGGATGAAGTGGCTCCAGCGGTCGATGAAGTGGCATCTGCAATATCTGAAATGAGTGCAAGGGTTGAAGCGGTTAGAGGTGAAGCGGGCGCTTGGAACTTGGCAAAGGCCTTCAGATCGAATTGCTTCTCCATTTCGCGGGCTAGGGCCTCGTCTCGACGGATTTGCTCCTCCCTTTGTTCCTTGGTTAACATAACCGCCGGATGGTGAGCAGCAATAGAAGAGGCAAGCAACTTCCCTTCAATCGGCCTGCGAGGTTCTTCTGTTTGTTTCTCTTTGCCCAGTTTCCTCGCACGCTCGGCGCGAGCTTCATCCTCCTTCTCCAACTCCCTCTCGGCTCCACTCCCTCCAACTCCACTCACTCCTTCAGCTTCCATCCTCCTTTCCTCTCCACTTCCTTCAACTCCTCCTTGTAATTCCAGAGATTCAATTATTTTTTGCACACTACCTTCCCCCTTTTTGGCATCATCACTGCCGGGGGTTGGGGTGATCAACTTTCCAGTGATGGAATGATGAAGGTTATTGACAGCATTGAATACAGCGTGCAGCATCCGCTCGGTCTTTCCTGCGAAAGTATGCTCCTGGGAGAGCACTAGTTCAGAAGTTTTCACGCTTATCTCCTCGAGCAGATACCCACACTGCTTTTCTCTCTCTGTGACAGAGGCCATTAGCCTCTCAAGCGACTCAACAAACTTGAAGCGATCCTCCAGCTCCGCTTCGATTTCCGCACGAATTTGCTTGCGCTCTTCCTCGATAGTGAACTTCAGGAAGTCTTGAGAAGCTTCAAGTTCCGCCTTTGCAGTAGCTATGGCGCTTTCCTGATTGTTTAGTGTCACGCGAAGTTGGGCAGCTTCGATGATCTTGCCAGCAAGCTCACTGGCCTTCTCCTTGGCTTCATCAACTTGGATGGCCAACTCTGCATGCTTTAGGTCCATGGCTTGAGTACTCCTTCGCCGGCTCTCAAGTTCTTTCTTCTCCATGTCCCGTTCAAGCTTTAGAACCTTCATCTCCTGTTCTAGCTTGTCAAGGGCCTTCTTTGTTCTGGTCAGATCACTGCCCTTCATGATCAGATCAGAATCCTTCTTCTCCACCTCCTCCTTCAATCTTTTCACTTCCTCCTCCAACTTCTTCTTCTCTTTGCCAACTGATACTAGCTTGGCGTTGATGTCCCTCAAGCGACTCCTTTCCGCATCAAGCGAGTCCTTGAGTTCACCAATTTTCTTCTCCTGGTCTCCGACCAGCTTCACCTGTTCCTCCAGCACCCTCTCCTTCTCCTCCACTAGCTTCAGCTTCTCCTCCACCTTTCCCTCCAATTCTTCCTTCTTTCTGTCAAAATCTTCTCTAAGATTCTTGACCTCCTCAATCTTCTTCTCCATCTTTGCATTCTTCCTGGTGATCTCACTCTGCAGACTTGAGATCTCCGCATCCTTCACCTCTACCTCCTCCGCGTGCTCTCTCATCAACCTCCGCTCATGAATGGATGGCACATGCTCGGGGACTGAAGCGTCTGGATAGGCTCGCTTCACCTTCGCATCCTGCTTATCCCAGAAGCTAGTACCAGTGAGGAATGCGTGGAAGCCATTTTCGCCGATGAAATCCAGCAGCTTTCCCTCCATTTGAATAAGCTCTTCCTCTTTGAAGGCTTTCAAGAGTCTGAAGACCTTGTAGTACTCAGTGCCGCGGTATGCGATGTATGTGAGAAAATCGACGGTCTTAGTGAAAAATTCGTCGGTCATTGGCACAGAGGAATAGCGGTCCTTGATGGTCTCTGCAGCCTGCTCTCTATCTCTCGCATATCTCTTGAGAGCTTCCAGTTCTGCAGGGACTCGGAGATTTGGAATTGGGGAATGATGGTGCCGGTTGTTTGGGCGGTATCGGCTGTAGCTGCCGATGAGGTAGGGGACTGGGTTGGTGATGAGGTTTGGGTTTCAGAGACTTGGATGGGGTCTGTGGCTGGCTGGGGAGTTTGGATTGGTTTGAATAGGGTGAATGCAGCCGTAGGGTCGGTGCTGAGAAGTGGGATATGGGGTAGTTGGAAAGAAGATGATGATTCTTCTTGTGGAGAGAGGGGGGATTTTTGGGTATGGGGTTGAGCAGTGGAAGAGGCTTGGGGTTCTGGTGGATGGGTTTGAGTTTGGGCAGGGGTTGTTTGTGTTTGAGTTTGTGGTGGGAGAGTTTGGATTTTGATGGGTGATGGCTGGGGTTGTGTTTCTTCAGTCTCCTCAAGCGGCTGCTCCTCAGCCTCGCTTGACTTGACTAGTGAAGCGACCAACTTCAACTTCTTCTTGGCTCGCTTCGGCGCAGCTCGCTTCCCAGATGAAGCAGCTCGCTTTGTTTGGATAGCTTCGATTTGCCTTTCGGCAACAGGTACATCGGCGGGCACTTCAACCTCGAGAAGTCCCAAATCAATTGGAATTTTGTTTGTCCTCCACCGGTCATGGAACACAGTGAGCTTGTTGTAGACGGCGACGTCAGATTCCGGCCATACTTTGTTGGGATACCGTTCCTCCAGTGCGACGGAGAGTCTGGAGAAAAATTTCAGCTTCCCCTTGCGGAGAATCTGATCGGCGCTTCCTTCCACGAACTTGAAATCATCAGCAGCTTCGTGAATCTGGTTGAGAAACCAACCATGCCAGTTAAATCTTGTTCCGGTAAGGCTGTCGACGATGACAGTGGTGGCGAACAGCTTTGTTTCAGACAGCGTGCCCAGAGTTCCGACGTAGCATGCGATGCACTTCGAAAAGAGTTCGCATATATGATTGAAAGGAGCCTTCAGATCTGAACGGATACTGGCCTCCTTGTAGTTTGGTTCTACTTCGTCGACGGCAAATCGAGCATATTCGACTCCGGCTGAAAATCCCAATTCCAGCAAGGAGTTTCCTCCTTCCCTCGGCAAGTCAAATACTCCGACGAGGTCGCTCAAGTCTACCTCCACCGGTTCTCCGTTTTGTGGATCAGTGAATGAGGATGTATTCTGCTCTTTCCTCAGATTCAGAAGGATTTCAGCCACCGCCTTGGCCAAAATCTTTGACGGCACCGCCGTCATGAACTTCCATAAGCCGGCCGTGATCACGGCCTTACGGAAGAATCCATCCTCCTCGATGACAGTTGGGTCGAGATGAGGCTCGACATTGATGTGCTTGTCGACCTCATAGAGAAATTCCTCCATCGTCTCAGTTTTCTGTTTCTTTCCCATGGTGAAATATTTGAGAGAGTTTGATCGGAGATTTAAGGACGAAAAACGGGTTGAGACTCGTGAGTTGCAGAAAATTGCAGATCTTAGCACGAGAATGGCAAATATGGAGAGTTGTGAAAGTTTTTGCAGTTCTGCACAACGTCCTTATATAGAGGTAGGGTTCGGCTTGACTTTGCAGGGGCAAGACAGTAAAATCGCCGAAGATCCTGTTTCTATACGGCGGCCAACGGCGAAGTGATTGACGTGTCCGGCGTCATCACAGTAAAAAGTGAACCGTCAAGTTGAGTCGGCTCTCCACGTGGCCTGCTGTGATTCGTCACTTTACACGGCGTCGGATCCAACGGCTATAAATCTAGGACTGTTTGGATTCGATGGTTGGATCTCGTCCGTCTTTTCCCGCTTTGAATTCAAAGTGTAGTGCAGGCGCCCGTTATTTTCGGCTGTACATGAACCTGCATTAAATGCAAAGCAAAAGGTAAAATTGCACTCGAGTGCAGACAGCTCATACTCGCTTCATACCCGCTCGCTTCAAGTTGGGCCGCTTGGCTTTTACTCGCTTGAGAAGTACTCGCTTGAGTGACTGTTCTGCACTCGCTTGCGATGGCTCGCTTGGAGTGACGTAGCACTCGCTTGGCCATCTGAAGCGACTGGAAAAGAAATGAAATTTCTCTGCTTAATTTTAAAATGTTTCTGACTTACATACTTCGAGGATAAACAAGAGTGTTTTCCTCTTTGTATTTGTGTCGGATTCATTTCATATTTTCCACATAGTAAGTGAAGGTTTTTAGCACGCTTCAGCTCACTTAGTGTACTTAAAATTGAACCACTTACCAGTCAATCTCACTTCGTAGGAGATTGATACCACTTATTGAAGTCACTTGATTTGGACTCCATTCGTTGAATCCTTTTGATGATATTGCTTGAAGCTTGTTGATACCACCTTTGTTGAATACTTCATTTTGGCTAGGACTTCACTCATCTTCATGGCATTCATCTTCCTCTACGAATTAGAGAGTCCTCCATCGAAGTGAATGGGGGAGAAAATGAATATAGTACACAAGCTTACTACAACCCAGAGGGGAGCTTCACGTAAGTGTACATATTCACGACGAATGGGGGATGAGTACAAGTCCTTATCTCAGAGCAGAATAGGACAAGATGACAATGAGAGTGCTCTGACAAGACAATCTCGTATTTTACGCAAAGACATGTCACCAGTCATGCAACCTTTTCAAGTAAAAGGTAACTCTTCAAGCTTCCTCCTACAAGCTACATAATGAATTTGCAATCGACTCGCTTGACCCAAACAAGGGCTAATTGAAGCGATGCAAGAATTCAAAGTGGGGGAGGAATGGATAGACATTCGGCAGCTCATCTCAATGAAGAGTGAGTAAAGAATGAATATTTATCCACGATGAAGGAGATGAGAAGACTTGCTCCTCTTCGGCGGAAAGATGGGAAGAGGACGCAAGGTCTAGGTGCCAGCCCTGCCTAAGCTTTCACCATTTTTACGTGAGAAGGCACGATACAAGACCCAACAACCGTTACTAGAAACGGCACTTGCGAGTGTTTATACCCAGTCGCTAGGAATCTTAGGCTAGGTAGCAGCTTTCCTTGCTCGCTTTGGAAGTAGCTTGCTCCGAGAGCAAACAATAGTTCCCCCTTAACCAATGGCTTAACAATTCCTGTAAGTGGGTAGGGAACGTCTTCCAACACTCCACCTTTCTCCACCTTATTTCTCCTTCTTCAAGCGAGTGGAATTTTGAAGTGACTCGCTTGAGTTGGTGAAGATCTGAAGCGAGTGACGCTCAAAGAACAAGCGAACACTCCTTCGTGCATCCTGGATCTAGCACTCTTCACCAGGGTCTAGCAACCCTAATTCCATGCATAGCTGATTGAAACGAGACTCAGCTAGAGACTTGGTGAGGATATCTGCTCGCTGGAGATCGGTATGGATTTTCTCGAGCTTGATATCTTTCTTCTCGACATGATCACGAATGAAGTGATGTCGGATTTCCACGTGCTTGCATCTGGTGTGAAGCACTGGATTTTGCGAGATGCAGATCGCACTATTGTTGTCGCAGAATATTGGAATTTCATTCGCTTCAACTTTGTAGTCCTTCAACTGCTGACGAATCCATAGAATTTGAGAGCAACAGCTTCCAGTGGCCATATATTCAGCTTCAGTCGTTGAAGTAGCTACACTTGTCTGCTTTTTTGAAAACCATGAGATCAGCTTGCTTCCCAAGAACTGACAAGTGCCCGAAGTTGATTTCCTATCAATTTGGCACCCTCCATAGTCAGCATCTTAATATCCAGTGAGCTCCAAATTGTCCTCCGTTGGATACCACAGCCCCATGTTGACAGTGCCCTTCAAATATCGAAGAATTCTCTTGGCAGCTTCAAGATGGCTCTGCTTGGGATTGCTTTGGAAGCGAGCACATACTCCAACTGCAAAAGCAATATCTGGCCTACTTGCAGTGAGATATAGAAGGGATCCGATCAAAGCTCGGTAGTCTGTAGCATCCACAGACTTCCCATCTAGGTCTGGCTCCATCTTCTAGTTGGTGTTCATTAGGATCTTCACAGCTTTGGCATGCTGAACACCGAACTTGGCAAGCATATCTCGAGTATACTTAGCTTGATTGATGAAGATTCCATCATCCTGTTGCTTCACTTGAAGACCTAGAAAGCAGCTCATCAAGCCAATCATCGACATCTCATATTTGGTCTTCAAAAGCTCTCCAAACTTCTCGCTAAGCGACTGGTTTGGCGACCCAAATATGATGTCGTCCACATAGATATGGATCCATAGCATATCTTCTCCATGATTGATGGTGAATAGGGTTCGATCTATCTTTCCTTTGTGGAATCCATTATCCACTAGGAATTGGGATAGGGTATCATACCAAGCTCTGGGAGCTTGCTTCAACCCGTATAGGGCTTTCTTCAATCGATACACCTTATCTCCCTGCTCGAAACCCGGTGGCTGCTCCACATACACTTCTTCCTTCAATTCACCGTTGAGAAACGCGCTCTTGACATCCATCTGATAGACTTTGAATTTCTTGGCCGCTGCATAGGCAAGAAATAGTCTGATCGCTTCGAGCCGTGCCACATGAGCGAAGGTCTCATCGAAATTGATTCCTTCCTCTTGGCAGTAGCCCTTAGCGACGAGTCGTGCCTTGTTCCTCACAACGTTGTGGTCCTCGTCCGTATTGTTCTTGAACACCCACTTGGTGCCTATAACATGCTGGAATTTGGGACGATCCACGAGGTACCATACGTCGTTCCTGGTGAACTGATTCAGCTCTTCTTGCGTGGCGATCACCCAATTGGAATCAGCTAGGGCTTCCTCCACGCATGACGGCTCAATGTTTGAAAGAAAGCAACTGAACATGGCACTTTCACCAAACACTTGACTTCTGGTCACTACACCCTTGGATGGATCTCCGATGATTTGACTTGGTGAGTGATCCTTGAGCCATGCACGCTTGGATCCACCAGCTTCGTCTTCATCTTCTTCCTGGTCGCTCGCTTCGCCATCTGAAGCTACTGGATTGGGTGCTTGGCCTGCACTCGCTTCAGGAATCTTGGGGGCAGCTTCATCTTTTCCTTGGACGATCAGCTCGCTTGAGTCCTTGACTTCTTCATCATCCTCAAGCATGTCCCAAGTTAATGAATTGATGGGTTCCTCGCTTGTCTTTCCTTCCTTAGATTGAACCTGTTCCTGTGGAAGACTCAAAGAAGATTCATCAAATACGACATGGGGTGATTCTTCCACAATTAGGGTTTTACAATTGAATACCCTGTAAGCTTTGCTTGATGTAGAATATCCTAAGAATATTCTTTCATCAGCTTTGCTTTCAAAGGCTTTCAATTCTGACTTCCCATTATCATGGATGAAGACCCTACAACCAAAGATATGGAAATAAGATATGTTAGGAATTCTCCCTGTCCATATTTCATACGGTGTCTTGTCGTGCCGCTTACAGAGAAGCGTCCGGTTCTGCGTGTAGCATGCTGTATTGGCAGCTTCAGCCCAATACTTCATCGGAAGCTTCGAATCAGCAATCATAGTACGAACGGTTTCTTTGATGATCCGATTTCTTCTTTCAGCAACTCCGTTTTGCTGAGGTGTGCGTGCTGAGGATGTTTGATGTGCAATACCATGCTTCGTGCAGTAAGCTTCAACGGTAGAGTTCAGGAACTCTGTGCCTTTGTCGGAGCGGATGGTGACAATCGCTTGATTCTTCTCCACAGCTAGACGCTTGAGCAGTTGTGGTAGCTTGGTCAGTGTTTCCTTCTTGCTGAAGAGAAATACAACCCAAGTGTAGCGAGAGAAGTCGTCGACTACAACTAGAGTGTACTTTCTTCCATTTACACTAACAGGAGTGACTGGTCCAAACAGATCCATATGAAGCAGCTCAAGCACTCGCTTGGATGAAGCTTCTTCAAGACTGGCGAAGTGCTTCTTCGTCTGCTTCCCTCGTTGGCATGGTGAGCATGGATGGTCTTTGACAAAGACTTCATTTGGTATGCCTTGCACCAAGCCTTTTCGAGCTATGCGATTGATTGCTTTGAAATTGAGATGGTTCAAGCGTCGGTGCCATAGCCATCCTAATTCTGTAGCACTTCTTGCAACTAAGCACGTCTCCTCTTTGCAGCTGTCCCATTGTGCAATGTAGACATTCCTTTGTCTAATTCCAGTCAGCACAATCTGGGACGTACAATGCACTTGTTGGAAATAAATTCCACCTTGTATCCTTTATCACAGAATTGTGAAATGGATAGCAGGTTGTGCTTAAGTCCTTCCACGTAGGAGACTTCTTCTATTGTGAGCTTTCCAACTGTCAGTGCGCCGTACCCTTTGGTGCTTCCTCGAGAGTTATCACCAAAAGTAACGTGTGGACCCTTCTTCTCTATATACTCATGAAGTAGAGCTCTCATGCCGGTCATATGTCTTGAACATCCACTGTCCAAGTACCAGATTTGTTGACCCTCACTTGGCATGGGATCCACGGCGCTCACCTGCAATTAGACAGATTTTGGTACCCAAATCAGTTTGGGTCCTTGCAGGTTAGTTCCCTTAGGTACCCACACTTGCTTCACTTTCTTTCGAAAGGTAGCTTGTGTCTTGGGCTTCTCGACCTTTGAAAACTGTGAGTTCTGCCTTGAAGCAGCTTCACACGTGCAGCAGTGTGTGCAAGAGGGGTAGCGGCTCGCTTGAGGCTTACCTATGCTCTTACCCGCTTGCTTGTATCCTGAAGCGACTCGCTTCGGATTAGCTACAGGCTTAGAGACTGACTTAGGATTTACAGTCTATCGAAGCGGCTCGCTTGGTTTTCTCAAAGCGGTCCAACTTGGGTTTTGACCCCGACTCGCTTGAGTAACCTTGGAAGTTTGAAGCGACCTCCTTGGAGCTTCAAGTTCTTCCCCCTCAACGTTAGTCCGGTTGGACCATCTCCAGTCCGGATAACGTGACACATAGACATTACTCCTTTTCTTGAAAGGGAGATCCTTTGTCTCTGGTGTCTTGGTCTGAGACTTAGAAGCTACAACTGGTTTCCCTTTACCTTTGGATTGGTAAAATTTAGCATTGTGAGTGCTAGGGACAGTTGATCTTTGCTTGCCCATAGTTTCTGCCCTTGAAGATATAGACATCTTCATTGGCTTTTTCTTAGGGTTCTCAGCCATTTGGCCTTTATCCTTGTTGGTGGTCGCTTTGGAGGCAGTGGGCACATCCAAAGTGACTGATGGTGTTGTGTTTGAGGCACCAACAAAGACAGTTGGCTTGGAAGTGATAGATTTGTATACTAGAAAGCAGGCCTTTTAGCTTGTATGCATGTGTTGTCCATAGCCACTAACGATATCCTATCTGATTAAGTATGAATTGTTATCTATGCATCAAACATCTATCCATTATCTCAAAGTTGTAGGCTTTATGGTGTGTTGTAGATCACAGAAGACCATAGTTGTCGGTTCCTCACGAGATATAAAAGGGTATCACAGTTGAGACAGTTCTGGATATAACTGTCGGTTTAGGCTGTAGTATAGGCTGCATAGGTAGCTTGTCTTGGCTACTTGTCTATGCTAGTACGTGCGTGTACTGATAGGATCACGGTGAGGTGTATTCTTCTATTCTGACCAAATGTAGAAAGAATCAAGACCTCGGTGACTTAAGATGAACCTCAACTCTGGTTGAGTCCTAAGGGTGTATAGTTGCAGTCTGCTTCTTTGATTTACCATGGGTGAGAGTTCAGAGTATCTGCAACTCAATATGCTCCGTATCTTGGGAAGCAACTACAACTAGTACGACTCTTAGTGCAACTGCAACAGAGCACCATATCCTGGTAGAACAGGTTGATCACATCCCCTGAAGAATTCATTAAGGATTATCATACCAAACCCTGCAGGTGGATTAATTTCCGGTATGATGAATAAGGAATGAATGGTACTATTCAGGAATAAAGAAGTTGAATAACACGAGCAGTCAAAAGCTCTAAGTTTATCAACGGATGTAGGATATCTTAAATATGGGGGTCGCTAAGTCTAATACTAGCCCTGAACTCAACAGGGGTAAACCAGGTAATTCAGTACTATTACTCTAGTGGAATGTTTTAGTACTTATGGACTAAATTATACTCTGGGCTGAGTATGGAGAATTTAGCCATTGGGAGGCCTCGGTTTTACCAGCTAGTAGATCCCTGATCTGGCCCAAAAAGCTCAACAGGCCACAGTATAAGGAATAAGTGGGCCACCACACAATTGGGCCCAGTATGGGGCGCCAATCTGCTAATGGACGCCTAGTCCATGTGTTGCAGGCCTGGCCTGCAACTTAAGCCCAAGTCTCACTTGGTCTCATCTATATATACCCCCTCAAGGTCTTGTTTTGACCTAACAGTCAGAATAATCGAGTGCACTTAAATATTCTGAACAAGAAAGGGAGGCTAGGGTTAGAGAGAGAGAGACGCGTGGCCGGCAGTAGCAGTTCGGTGGGGATCCCGTTTTCCGTGGCTGATTCCGAAGATTGTTGTCCATCCAACGTCAGAATCGAGCAGGGATATAGATCAGAAGATCTATTCGCGAGTTCTCTACTTCTTCAGGTAATCGATCTATAAACCCCCTATGATTCCGCACATAATTCATAGGAGCATGATAGGTTTAATTCGATAGTTAGATATCCGAAATAGAACCTCGGGCGAACCGATCTTCACCGATCAGATATGGTTCCTTCAGTTGGTATCAGAGCCAAGGATCAGATTTTCGGCTCTATCTGAGTAATTATCGATTATTATGCATGTTAGATCGATTAGGATGTCGCTTTTCGTGGTGTTTTTTGTTTTTCGGGCCGGTTTGGCAAATTCTATGTAATTTTTGATCGCGAGATAATAAGGTGCGATCTAGAATAGGTTAGATAGATTTATTTTTCATTTTGTACCTGCTGGACGAGACGAAGAACGCGAAGAACGAAGGAGACGAACACCAGCTGGGCTCCGTCGCACGGGGCGGCACGTGAATCATACGCGCCACCGCACGCGCGTGCGAGTCGCCAACGGGGCTGTCTCCTTCTTCTCCGATGATCGACGTGGCTCCAGCAGGCTACTGGAGCCTGCACGTCGTCGGAGAAGGCTGGGGGAGGCCGGAGAGGCGGCGGCAGCAAGGGAGGCGCGAGAACGGCGCCGCGGCGGAACCCTAATTAGGGATCGACGCCGCGGCAGACGCCGTGGACTGCATGGGGACCGACGACGGCGACCACGGAGTCCAGCAACGGACTTGACGTGGCCGCGAGCGTCGCCGGCAGTCGTAGGCCGTCGGGGAGCAGCGCCGGAGGAGCAGCAGCGGCGACAGAGCCCGTTAGGGTTTCTGCCGCGACTTGCAGCGGCAGCTGGCGACGGCGACGGGGAAGGTCCAGCAGCTCGGCGGAGGCACGGCGACATCAGCCAGTAGCAGTGGTGGCCGCGGCGGACATCGCCGGCGGCTGGAACGGCGGCAGCGAGGTGAGGGGTGCCGCGGCGGAACCCTAGTTAGGGTTCAACGCCGCGAGCCTCGCCGGGACGGTTGCCGGCCGTGCCACCTGCAGGGAACGATGGCCAGCAGCAGCAGCGGCGCCAGGGAGGCGGAGGCGGCCGGCGGCGGCGCCGTCGGTCGCGGCGCGGGCAGCTTCGCACGCCCGTGCCCTAGCCCGTGGACGGGCCTAGGGTTTCCAACCCGGCCCGTTCGCGTTTACGGGCTGCCTCCATCGTTCAGGCTCGGGCCCAGTCACGAACTAGGGCCGTTTTAGGTCCGGTTTTGGGTTAGTGGGCCCATGAGAGTGAAACGAGCGCGGTTTGGGCTTATTGGAGAGAATTGGGCCATGTGGTGTGGGCCCAATCTCGGTTAGAAAGGCCCAATGGCAACGGAAATTAGATAATAAATTATTTAATTAATTTATTTATTTTCGGGGAGAAACGGGTGATCAACTCGGAGGACTTATTCAAGACCGAAGCCTGTTTCGGATTTTTATTATTTTTGTAATAGTTTAGACGGGTCGTCACACCACGAAAAGCGAGTTTTATTTTTGTTTTTATCTCGTTTTTCTTAAGCATGCTATGGATGCAATTTATTTAATAATTATAGCATGTCTTGCCTGTCGAGGTGAATAAATTGCGCTTAGTCGAGCATGTTTTAGGATTGTCAACATAAGCATGTTTTAATTTTCTGCGAGCATGGTTTATTTGCTGCGTTTAGAAAATTATGCTTAGGATTATGTGACAACGTGATCGAGCATGTCGACAACCTTTTGAAAGAAAAATACTAAGCAGATAAAAACATTTTTGGTATAGAAAATGTTAAGACCTCCACAACTGACCTTAAGGTGAAGTTTTGATGCGAGTGTGTAAACGTCCACACGAACGTGGCTTGCACATCGTATCGGATGAGTTCGCCAGACTTAGGGTTTCTTAACAAAAATGTTCTAACCAAAATGAGAAGTGGGAGCTTTTCTGAGTAAACGTCCACACTAACGTGGCTTGCTCGGAATAGTAACTGCGGTTTTCTCTGGAGTTGGTTTTTGAACAAAGATAGCTTAAGGAAAATAGTGCTTTTTCCGAGTTAGGCTAAGATTGTGGTTAAAAGCTTAGATATTAGTTAGAATACAACTCCCCAACTGAGTCCCTTTTCTAATCTAATATGGTCTAGTAAGGTTCAACTATTAGCTCTATTTGCCATAAGGATAGGTTGGTAAGATAAGTAGAGTTAAAGATCTGAGTATCTGGTCGAACAGTGGGAGCGTAAACGTCCACACGAACGTGGCTTGCGATCCGCATTGTTTGGGTTGTTGAAGGTTTCGAAATTATTGGTTTATTAAAAGGTTACAATAATTCTCGTTACGAACTGATGCATGATCTTTTCTTACGAGTGTCTACGTGTTTATTGCTTTATCAGATATGACTTTAGGCCCGTTGATAAATGTTCTCACTTCGAGTCCTCTCACGGATTCCAATTATTTGGAGTGAAGGAATTATCTCGATATTGTCCTTGTTGATGAAGAGTACAAGTTAGTACTCACTACACCTTATCTGAAAGCTCTAATATCATCGGTTGAAGATAGAGAGTTACACAAGTTGTGGCATGAGAGTAACTATTCGACTAAGATTAGTCAAATACTCTCTGACGCCAGGGTTGCACGTGTTCTCACTTGGCAGATATTGCAGATATCCCAGAACTCCTGGAAATCTTCTAGAAATTGGATGATATGAAACTTGTGAGTCAAGAAGCTTGTGTGATTATGTTTGCTCCTCAGACGGCATCGAAAGATGAAAGTGAGGAAGAAGGTGTCAAACACTAGCAAGTTAAAAAGAGCTTGGAAGAAGATAAAGGTGTTGAGCCTACCGATGGCAAGAAAAGCCAAAGGGGAAGGGCAAGTGCTTCATATACAACAAGAAAGGACACTGGAAGGCTGTCTGCCCTCTAAAGAAGAAGAATTTTGGTACGTCATATTGAGAAATGATCAACTGCATGTTCTACCCAGGATGGGGTAGTAGATACGGGAGCAATTGATCATATGCATTACACCTTGCAGTGTTTTTCTACGGATAAACGAGGTGAATGATGGCGAGATTACCATCTCCATGGGCGATGCATCGAGAGTTGCAGCTGTCGCAGTTGGAGACATTCATTTATCTTTTGATAGTACTGTTTTGGTTTTGAGAGACATTTTATATGTGCCTGCCTTTTGGCGAAACTTGGTTTCGGTCTCGAAACTTTCATGGATATTCAGTTGTTTTTGATAGAGGCGTTTCTATCATGAAAGACAATGAAGTTATAGTTTCTGGCACATTGTCCCGGTCTCTCTATACCATTACTTGTCCTATGAATGGTTCTTCTTCTTATAATGCTTCCTCATCATTGAACACTAAAAGAGGAAGAATCCGTCTCAAACGAACCAAACTCTATTATGGCACCTACGATTGGGTCACATCAACCAAAAGAGGATTCAAAGGTTGATAAAAGAAGGTGTTTTGGATTTCCAAATAGAACCTTTATCAACGTGTGAATCGTGTTTGGAAGGAAAGATGGTGACCAAACCTTTCAAGTCCATAGGATATCGAGCTCAAGAGCTCTTAGAGTTGGTTCATTCTGACTTGTGTAGACCGATGTTCGTTCAAGCTCGAGGAGGTTACGAGTATTTCGTCACGTTTATCGATGACTACTCGAGATACGGTTTCATCTACCTACTCCACAAGAAATCCGAGTGCTTTGATAAATTCAAGGAATTCAAAGCGGAAGTGGAGAAGAGAACGGGTAGAAGTATCAAGTCACTTCGCTCTGATAGAGGTGGCGAGTACCTCGGAACTGAGTTTCGAACTTTCTTGTCAGAAAATGGGATTTCATCCCAGTTAACTACACCCGGTACTCCCCAACAGAACGGTGTAGCTGAGAGACGGAATCGTACTCTTTTAGATACAGTGAGATCGATGATGAGCTATGCATCCTGGCCAATTTCGTTCTGGGGATATGCCTTGGAAACAGCAGGTTATCTCCTCAATCTAGTACCTACAAAGTCAACGGTTAAAACTCCTTCCGAATTATGGACAAGGCGAAAGCCCAGCTTGGGTCATATTCGGGTTTGGAGATGTCCAACACACGTGCTGACTGATTGGTGTGTAAGTGTTAGGATTTTCGTAGTGTTTTCGAGTCCGTTTTCGTAATGTTTTCGTGTCTTTGTGTGTGTTTATGGCTATGATTTGTTTGTTTGGAGTTTTTGGGACTTGTAGGTGATTATGGATGAAAAGGAGCGAAAACGGGTCGAAAAGGAAGGAAAAGACGATGATCGGACGAAGGAGGGCAGTCCGGAGATCTGGACGCCGTCCAAAAGCACGTCCAAGAAGGGCTGGACGGGCGTCCAATGTTGAAGCAAACTTGTGCAGCTTGAAGAACTGGACGCCGTCCAAGATCATCTGGACGCCGTCCAAACCGCACCTGGACGCCGTCCAATATTCATCTGGACGCCGTCCACAATCAGCGTTGAAGCCAATTCTTACAGTCTCAAGAACTGGACGCCGTCCAGTTTAAGTTGGACGCCGTCCAACTAAGGCGGCCAGCAAATCTTTCCTTTTTCATCTAGGTTTTTACCTAGTATATATATATCATCCTTGTGCACGAATTTGTATCATCTTTTATCATATTTTAGCTTTAGTTTCCAACACTCAAACACTTTTATTAGCTTTCTATTGTTCGGATCCGGATTCTTCGTTATTGCAATTTAATTCAAGACGTTTACTTCAAGTTCTTCGTTCTTCGTCTCAATTTTCGTAAGTTCTTTTATTGCTTTCGTTTACTTGTTTTAATTGCTTGCTTTCGTTTTAGATTCGTTTTCTTAATTGCTTCGTTTTAATTTCCTTAGTTTAATTTCGTTCTTTCGATTTCTAGTTTAAAGTTTAGATTCGTTTTTCTTGCTTTCAATTCTTTCGTTTTTCAAAGCTTTCAAGTTAGATTAATTTGCCTTTAATTTCCAAATTTAGTTCATCATGTCTAGATTTGTTTATGCTTCTTTCTTTGCTTTTGTTTTCTTCGTTGCTTCCTTTATTGCTTTCTTTTCGATTCTTGCCTAGGTAGATTAATCGTTTTTCTTTAGTTTAATTCTAGATTTATTTCCTCGTTCTTAGATTAGTTATTTACTCGCTTTTATTTATTGCTTTGATTTATTTTATTTGCCTAGGATTTAAAACAAAAACCCCTAAAAATCTTCTTTACTTGCTTTCCTAGATTTAGGCTAGATTAGGTTTTACTACATAATTGATTGCCCTGCTAAGTTTTCCTTGAGATTCGATACTTAGGTTTTACTTGCTAGTGCTACGATAGATTTCGTCTATTGCGAACACTTTTTAGTGAAACAAATTTTGGCGCCGTTGCCGGGGAAAACTTTAGGCGATTTATTGTGTAGTATTTTTATTTGTTTTATTTTTATTTGTGTTTCTTCGATTTTCTTGTTTCTCCCACTCGGTGCGTTTAACCCTTTTGTTGAGTGTTGTTTATGCATGGTCGCCGAAGTCTTCAAAGGAATTTAGCGCCCTACGTCGACAACATCCATCAAAGGAAAGCGATCTTAGCCGCGAAGGAGAAGGAGGAGATCGATTCTCGAGACTTTGGTTTAGTCTTGTTGTTTGCAAAGCCCGAAGCCATGGCAGCTAGAGTCATGGGCGATTTTGCTCGCCCCACATTCACAGCCACCACTTCGGCGATTGTCCTGACGGAAGCGGTCAGGAATCATGAGCTTAAACCTCACCACATGGCGTTGCTTCCATCCTACCATGGGCTGGCCAACGAGGATGCTTTGACGTTCATCCGAGAGTTTTGCACGGTGGTGCATACTTTCCCACTCTCGGGACTCATGGAGGACAACTTGAAGATGAAGTGCTTCCCGTACACCCTCAAGGATCGAGCAAAGTCTTGGTATTTGGCGCTCCCGGCCAACTCTCTTGCCACATGGAATGCGGTGTGCGAAAAGTTCATGCTCAAGTACTACCCGAACCGCAAGACTCAAGAGGTGCGGTCAAAGATTATGAATTTCTCCCAAGACAACGATGAGCCGTTTCACGAAGCATGGGAGAGGTTCCAAGAGCTACTTCAACAATGCCCTCATCATCAAATGGCACCGGAGTTGCTTTGGCAATATTTCTACGACGCCCTCAACCAAACTTGCCAATTTATGGTGGATAGTTCGGCCGGAGGCAACATAGCGGTCAAGACAGCTGACGAGTTGAAGGATATTTTCGAGACGCTCGCTGCGAGTTCTCAACAAAAATCAGCTAGACCGAGGAAAGTGGAGGCGAGTGCAATCTCGATGAGCCCCGATTTGAAGAAGCAAATTGCCGACATGTATAGGGATCTCGAGAATTTGAAGATTAAGCAAAGTGCACCGGCCCCGAAGGAGGAAGAGAGGAAGCCGGACCAATGCGAGATTTGTGGAGAGCTTGGACACATCAAGGAGGTGTGCCACAACATGGGGGAATTTCCATACGAAGGAGGAGCCGAGGTGTACGCCGCTCAAGGATACCCGCCTCAAGTGCCTCCACCTCAAGGGTATCAAGGGGGATACAATGGACGTTTCCAAAATCCAAGGCCGACACAAGTGCAAGGTAACCCCCCTACCTATCCAAGTAGGCGTCCTCCACCATATAATAACCCCTATCCTCCTCCACCAAATCCCTACTACTCTCATCCACCACCACCATATTATCCACCACCACAATATTCCCCCATTCCATATTATCCACCACCTCCATATTACCCTCCTCAACCTACTCCTACTCCACCACCACCGTATCCAAATTCTCATCCTCAAAGACCTCCACAAAAGCCCCCCGTCGATAAGGATCGTTTCCATGCACTTGATGCAAACATGAAGCGGATCGAGACGGCCATTAGCCAAATTTCTGGATCCATGCACTTGATGCAACAACCGGGGCGAATTCCGAGTCAAGGGATTCAACCCCAACAAGCCAACGAGGTGCAAGCCCCATATCCCCCGTACGTTCCTCCTTTTCCACCTCATCAAGCTCAAGCGGTTTCGGTGTTGCGGAGCGGAAGACAGGTGGACAACGGTGTTAATATGCCACCTCAAGGGCATTCAAGTGATAGATGGAGCCCGAGCAAGCAATGGAGCGACGGAAAAAATCGGGCAGAATCAGGTTTTGGACGGCGTCCAGAGTCTGTTGGACGGCGTCCAACTTGGACGGCGTCCAACTCTGGACGGTCGTCCACCCCTTCTGGACGGGCACCCCAGGCGCAACCTAAAAATCTTATAGAATCAGGATCTGGACGGCGTCCAGATCCAAGTTGGACGGCGTCCAAACCCGACGAGCAGCGCACGGAGCCCAAGGAACCCGAGACGGAGCCCAAGGAGCCCGAGAAGGAGTCCCCACCTCTACACAAGACTTCCAACCCTTATGTTCCTCCCATTCCTTATCCAAGTCGTGTGAAGAACAAGAAGCGGGATCAACAATTCATGGATCTTTACAAGCTTCTATCGAAGGTGGACGTGAACTTGCCTCTTCTTGATGTTATTCGCAACGTGCCACCTTTCGTGAGGTTCGTGAAGGAGCTGACATCGAGGAAGAAGCCGTTCGACGAGATGGAGACAATTGCGGTATCGGAGGTGGCGACATCCATCATGCAACACCCTCTTCCACCTAAGCAACGAGATCCAGGTTCTTTCGTTATCACTATCTCTTTAGGTAATGGTAAGGAAGCATGTGGTATGCTAGATTTAGGTGCCGGTATTAATCTTATGCCTTATTCTATCTTTAAGCAATTAGAGTTAGGAGAACTTAAACCCACTCGCATGAGCCTTCAATTGGTGGATAGATCTATTAGGTACCCTAGAGGTATTATTGAAGATAATCTTGTTCGCGTAGGGGGTTTGATTGTTCCCGTTGATTTTGTGGTTTTAGAGATAGGTGAGGTACAAGAAAATGGTATTGAGCACACACTTTTGCTAGGTCGTCCTTTCATGGCTACTACTAATACTTTGATTGATGTGAAGAATGGTGTGATTAAGATGTCGGTTTTAGGAGAGGATGTTTCGTTTTCTGTGCATAAGAGTCGGCCTATGTCATCGGTCAATTTAATTGATAATTGTTCTTTCATCGATAAGGTTGATGCCTTGGCCGAGTGCTCTTTTGTGCAGGATTTTGACACCGAGGAGGTGTGTTGGGGATCCGGAGATCAAATGGAGTGGGAGCGAATGGAGAGAGACATCGGGATCAAACTCCCATTTCCCCCTCAAGACCCCGAGCCCGGCTCGAAGATTCCGGAGCCGTTGGAGTTGAAAGAGCTGCCATCGCATTTGAAATATGTGTTTTTAGAGGGAGGAAATCAAAAACCCGTAATCATATCGTCTTCTTTGTCTCTTGCAGAGGAAGGAGCTTTGGTGGGCATACTCAAGGAGAACAAGCTCGCTTTTGGATGGAGCTTGGCGGATATTCGAGGAATTAGCCCGGCCACGTGCATGCATCGCATCAATCTCGAAGAAGGCGCTCGCCCCAAACAAGATGGACAAAGGAGGCTCAACCCAATGCTCATGGAGGTCGTGCGCAAGGAAATCTACAAGCTATTGGCGGAGGGTATTATCTATGCCATCGTCGATAGTGAGTGGGTTAGCCCGGTGCACGTCGTTCCAAAGAAGGGAGGAATTACGGTGTCAAAGAACGAGAAGGATGAGTTGGTCGCCTCGCGCCCGGTTACCGGTTGGAGGATGTGCATCGATTATCGGAAGCTTAATGCTTCCACCAAAAAGGACCACTTTCCTCTCCCTTTTATTGATCAAATGCTTGATAAGTTAGCCGGGCAAGAATTTTATTGTTTTCTAGATGGCTTGTTAGGTTACTACCAAATTGCGATAGCTCCGGAGGATCAAGCAAAGACGGCCTTCACAAGCCCTTTTGGGACCTACGCTTATAGGAGGATGCCATTTGGTCTCTGCAACGCACCGGGTACGTTCCAAAGATGCATGGATGATTTTTCTGTTTTTGGGTCGTCTTTTCATGATTGCTTGATGAAAATAGAGAGAGTCCTTAAGAGATGCATTGAGAGTGGTCTTACTTTGAGTTGGGAAAAGAGTCATTTTATGGTTCGAAGTGGAATTGTTTTAGGCCATATAGTCTCGAGTAAGGGTATAGAGGTCGACAAAGCGAAAGTGGAGGTAATTGAAAAATTGCCACCACCTAGTGATGTCAAAGGTATTAGGAGTTTCCTTGGTCATGCGGGCTTTTATAGACGATTTATTAAGGATTTTTCTAAAATTAGCCAACCTCTTTGTCGTTTGCTTGCTCAAGATGTGCCTTTCCACTTTGATGATTCTTGTATGCATGCTTTTCTCACCTTGAAGGAAAAACTCATCTCTGCCCCCGTTGTAGTTGGACCCGATTGGTCATTGCCTTTTGAAATTATGTGTGATGCGTCTAATAATGCCGTAGGGGCTGTTTTGGGTCAAAGAGTCGATAAGATGCTTCGTGTGATTTACTATGCTAGTTTAACTCTTAATCCGGCTCAAGTGAATTACACCACCACCGAACAAGAGATGCTTGCCGTTGTTTTTGCCTTAGATAAATTTAGATCTTACATCATAGGGTCTAAGGTGATTATTTATAGTGATCATGGTGCTCTTAAACATCTTTTGACTAAAGCCCAAGCAAAACCTAGGTTGATTAGATGGGTCTTATTATTGCAAGAATTTGATATTGAGATTCGTGATAGAAAAGGTAGTGATAATCTTGTGGCCGACCACCTCTCTCGTCTCGATTCACCTCCCCCTTATGCTTCTCTTGATGATATTTGTGATTCCTTCCCTTTTGAGAATGTTAATGAAGTGGATGTTACCCCTTGGTTTGCCGATATTGCTAATTACTTGGCCGATAAGGACACTAAACCCGTCCTTAACGCTCAAGAAGAGAAAAGATTTCTTCGTTTGTGTAGGCAATACTATTGGGAGGATCCTCACTTGTTCAAGCTTGGGAAGGACGAGGTGATTCGAAGATGCGTTCCCGACCACGAGCAAGCCGAGGTGTTGCGACATTGTCACGAGGAACCGAGTGGAGGCCATTTTGGTGGGCAAAAGACTGCACATAAGGTACTTCAAAGTGGGCTATATTGGCCCACTCTTTTTAAGGATGCCCAAGCCTTCTACCTTTCTTGTGATCGTTGTCAACGTGTTGGCTCGATTATTCGGCGCAATGAGATGCCTTTGAATCCTATCTTGGTGGTTGAGGTATTTGATGTGTGGGGAATTGATTTTATGGGTCCTTTTCCCAAGTCTCATGGATTCGAGTATATTTTGCTTGCCGTCGATTACGTGTCTAAGTGGGTAGAAGCCATACCCACGAAGACATGTGACTCTCACGTTGTCTTGAAGTTTGTGCAGGAAAATATATTGTATAGGTTTGGTTTCCCTCGTGTGATCATTAGTGATGGGGGAAAGCATTTTTGCAACAAATTGTTCGCCAAGCTCATGAAGAAGAACGCCATCACTCACAAGGTGGCGACTCCTTATCATCCACAAACTTCGGGACAAGCGGAGACGAGCAATCGACAAATCAAAGGGATCCCCGAGAAGACGGTGAAACCATCAAGGAAGGATTGGGCCGACAAGTTGAACGACGCTCTTTGGGCATATCGCACGGCTTACAAAGGCGTGCTTGGGATGAGTCCCTATAGGCTCGTCTATGGTAAGTCGTGCCATTTGCCCGTTGAGATCGAGTTCAAGGCATATTGGGCTCTCAAGCGCATCAACTTCGACCTCGACGATGCTCACGATCGGAGAATTTTGCAAATGGAGGAGCTTGACGAGCTAAGGAATGAAGCCTACGACAATGCCAAGATCTACAAGGACAAGGTGAAACGTCTACATGATAGACGCATAGCCTACAAGGAGTTCAAACCCGGAATGAAGCAGCCCACTCCCTGCCGCCGTCAACTTCCTGCCGCCGTTCGCCGTCGCAGTCCATCTCCGTCCGTCAAGCCAACGCCGCCGCCTGTTGCTGCTCCGCCGCCGCCCGTGCTGCTGCATCCGCCAGATTTGCTGCTGCCGCCGCCCAGCTTTGCTGCACCGCCGCCGCACCTACAGCCGACGTCACCAAAGCTACCAGCCGCCGCCGTTCGTCGCGTTCAGCCACCGCCGTTCGTATCCCGTCGAGGACCAGCCAGCCGCTCAGTTTTGCCGTTGGACGCCGTCCAAAAGTTTCTGGACGCCGTCCAGAATCCCGTTCTGTCCCGGCGCGAGTTTTTTTCCCGTTCCACCCATTCTCGTCCCCTCTTCTTTCCTCAGCCTTCTACTTCAACCATGGCACGTGGTAATGCGTTCAACAGCGCTCGGATCAACCGTCTCGAGGTCGAACGACCCACCGGAGCCACACCGCAGCAACTAGGTATACTCCGAGGCGTTCCGTTTCCCACTGAACGGATCGCCACTACCCATCTTTATCTTCGTTTACATGAATTTGATATTAGGCCTCCTAGACATTATCGTATGAATTTTCTTCGTAATTTGCCGGTGTGGAATACACTTAGAGGGTATTTGAATTGTTTAGGATTGTCTACCTTGGTTTCGAATGCATGGGATGGCCATACTAGCCTTTGTTTGGAGATGTGTTGTAGTTATAGGCTGGAATTGAATGAGGGAGGAGAGTTATGCATGTTTTGTACTTTTGAAGGTGAATTGGTAGAAATCACTAGGGCTGTTATGGATGAGGTTTTTGGATTCCATAATGATGAGGATTTGTTTGAATTCGTGCCTTCGAACTTTGATGCGGCTGCTGCTTGGTATGAATTGTCGGGGGTAGCAAATTATAAGGCTTCGGGGGTTCCTAGTGCATTTATTCGTGATGATGCTTTACTTATCCTTCATCGTTTCTTGTCTTGCATGATAACTGCTAAGAAGGAACATAGTAAAGTTAATGCTGTTGAGATTTATTTGCTTACTTGCGCTAGAGATGGTACTCGTGTTGGTTTAGCCCCGTTTATTTGGGCTCAGTTGGCTAACGTGCAAACCAAGAGGGGAGCACACCCTACTTTGAGTTACATTGCCACAGGTCTAGCTCGCCACTTCCGAGTCGATGTTGCACAATGTGAAGGGCTAACCCCGAGCCAAGAGATCACCCCTTCCGACTTCATCAGGGCCCATCTCATGATTTCCCCGACCGAGTTCGTCCCTGTGCAAGAGCGCCCTTCGGTGAAAGCTCATTACGAAAATCTTAGACAACGAGGGATTGTACACGAGGAGGAGCAAGCCCACGAGGCCGGAGGTGACGATGAAGAGGGAGGTGGTGATGAAGAAGAGCAGCAAGAAGAGCAACAAGTGGAGCACCAAGAGGTCCCGGCCGATGACGACCTCCTAGCCCACCACTTTCACCGCCGCGATCGTGTTCGAGGCCGTCGAGCCATGGAGGCCGAGACTCCCCCGTATTGGGCTGAGTTTCGAGGCGATTTTACACACTTTCAACAAGGTGTGTTTGATCGTTTCGACTCATTGACTACCCAAATGACGGGCTTGTCTACCCAAGTGTCGGTCTTGGATAGGAGGGTGTCCAACATCGAGAGCCATTTGATACGATACACCGACTTCTCGATTGGCTCTACCTCAGCTCCACCGAACCCGAATGATCCCCGTTATTGGTCTCCCCACGATCCCCGATGGAATGGAGGTCCTTTCAACTAATCATAGCCATGATTGTGTCTTTTATTTTTGTTTGAGTCTTTTATTGTTTTCTCTTTATTTTGTTCGATTTTACACTTTGGTATTTGTGTTTTGTGTTTGTTTTGTAGGTGATACTTGGAGTCTCTCGAGATTTTGGGTATTTGTGTTTGTCATATTGCGATAAGTTCTTTCTTTCCCTTTCCTTTTTATTTTCTCGCAATGGGGACATTGCTTGATTTTAAGTGTGTGGGTGGGGGGGGGGGGGGGGGGGGGGGGGGGGTCTTTGAACTTTTGGCATGTAGTTTTTAATTTTGTTGAGTCGAATGAGCATGTGATGATAGTATTGTGGACTTGGCCAATGATAGAGAATTGCGTTGATTTTTGAAAAAAATTCATGATCGAACTTTTGGCATGAAGCGACGCATTTTATTTGATGAATTTGATGTATGCTATGATGTCGGGAACTAGTTAGTTTGAACCCGTGAGAATTGAGCTATTTGTGCATGTTTATGCCTATTCTTTGATTGAGTGATCATGCATGTTTCATTGTTTCTAGAACTTGCCTTGTTTCTCCATCAAGACCTTAGTATATTTACGAACTAGGAGATGATCTTAGGCCATTCTTTCGTAGCCACATGATTCCTATACACTAACCTTGTTCATAATCCTTTGTTTACCCCTTTTGAGCCTTTATTAGCCGTTCTTGTGAAACCGGATGATACGAGGTTTGGATGATTATGGGTATCCTTAGTTGTAGTTGGTGATATGGAAGGAGATAATTGGAAAATATTTGTTGTGGTGTAGAAGGAGAGAAAGAGAAGAAATTTTAGATGCTTGTTTAAGTGTAGTTAGCTATCCCTATGAGCTTAGAAAAAAAAAGAAAAAAAAAAAAGAGATAAGAAAAAAAAAATAGAGCCTTTGTTCAACATTAGAAAGAACATTTATTAGTTGAGCTATAGAAAAAAAAAAAAAAAAAAAAAAGAAAAGAAAAAGAAAAAATAAGCATAAGGGGATAGTTAGCTTTGATTTGTATAGTTGATATTTTAGCATCTTTGAGTTTGTATTTGGTGTGTTGGAGGGTAGAAAATGGAGATAAAAATCCATACTTTGATCGAAGTTGAAAAAGAGGTTGATGATTTAGAGCATTTTGAGTCACTTAGCCTATATATTCCCTACCTTAACCAATGTCCCTACATTACAAGCTTGTATAAAGACCTTTTTGATCCTAGTTTGTAAGTATTACATTGGGTGGAGATGTTGAGATTGAAGGCAAGCCTATGGTAAACATGTTGCATTGCATTGATGTTGAGTGAACCCTCTTGATGTGCATTATATTACATCTTTTCTTTGAGAGAGTTGAGTGTTCACTTTCATATACAAAATTTCACATGTTGGAGAGTGTTCTTTGATGGATTAGCATACTTTGAATTAGTTGAATAGATTGTGTTGATTGATGCTAAGGTTGTGTGCATAGTTTTGATCATGATCATGAGAGTTTGTTTTCGAAAAGTTTTGAGGCCTATATAATTCACGATACTTGAGTCTATTGTTTATTTTCTTTTGCTTGAGGACAAGCAAAGGTCTAAGTGTGGGAGATTTTGATTGGTGTGTAAGTGTTAGGATTTTCGTAGTGTTTTCGAGTCCGTTTTCGTAATGTTTTCGTGTCTTTGTGTGTGTTTATGGCTATGATTCGTTTGTTTGGAGTTTTTGGGACTTGTAGGTGATTATGGATGAAAAGGAGCGAAAACGGGTCGAAAAGGAAGGAAAAGACGATGATCGGACGAAGGAGGGCAGTCCGGAGATCTGGACGCCGTCCAAAAGCACGTCCAAGAAGGGCTGGACGGGCGTCCAGTGTTGAAGCAAACTTGTGCAGCTTGAAGAACTGGACGCCGTCCAAGATCATCTGGACGGCGTCCAAACCGCACCTGGACGCCGTCCAATATTCATCTGGACGCCGTCCACAATCAGCGTTGAAGCCAATTCTTACAGTCTCAAGAACTGGACGCCGTCCAGTTTAAGTTGGACGCCGTCCAACTAAGGCGGCCAGCAAATCTTTCCTTTTTCATCTAGGTTTTTACCTAGTATATATATATCATCCTTGTGCACGAATTTGTATCATCTTTTATCATATTTTAGCTTTAGTTTCCAACACTCAAACACTTTTATTAGCTTTCTATTGTTCGGATCCGGATTCTTCGTTATTGCAATTTAATTCAAGACGTTTAATTTACTTCAAGTTCTTCGTTCTTCGTCTCAATTTTCGTAAGTTCTTTTATTGCTTTCGTTTACTTGTTTTAATTGCTTGCTTTCGTTTTAGATTCGTTTTCTTAATTGCTTCGTTTTAATTTCCTTAGTTTAATTTCGTTCTTTCGATTTCTAGTTTAAAGTTTAGATTCGTTTTTCTTGCTTTCAATTCTTTCGTTTTTCAAAGCTTTCAAGTTAGATTAATTTGCCTTTAATTTCCAGATTTAGTTCATCATGTCTAGATTTGTTTATGCTTCTTTCTTTGCTTTTGTTTTCTTCGTTGCTTCCTTTATTGCTTTCTTTTCGATTCTTGCCTAGGTAGATTAATCGTTTTTCTTTAGTTTAATTCTAGATTTATTTCCTCGTTCTTAGATTAGTTATTTACTCGCTTTTATTTATTGCTTTGATTTATTTTATTTGCCTAGGATTTAAAACAAAAACCCCTAAAAATCTTCTTTACTTGCTTTCCTAGATTTAGGCTAGATTAGGTTTTACTACATAATTGATTGTCCTGCTAAGTTTTCCTTGAGATTCGATACTTAGGTTTTACTTGCTAGTGCTACGATAGATTTCGTCTATTGCGAACACTTTTTAGTGAAACACTGACAAAGGAGGCCGACAAGTTGAGGTCTAAGACTGAGGTTAGGCTGTTTGTAGGATATCCAAAGGGAACGAAAGGAGGTTATTTCTATAGTCCCCAGGATCAGAAGGTCATTGTGAGCACTAATGCCCGATTCCTAGAGGAGGACTTTATTAGTAACCATCGGACAAGGAGTGAAATAATGCTCGATGAGTTGCGAGCATCAGCAGTAGCCAGTATTCCAGAACAGCCGAGTGTACAAGAGGTTATACCACTAACTGCACCCTTATCCGATACTGTATCTCCACCATCGCTTCGTCGCAGTGGGAGGGTTGTTTGTCAACCAGACCGTTTCATGTTCGTGGGAGAATCCACTGAACTACTCTCGGGTATCGAACATGATGAGATCGACCCCTGGACTTACAAGGAAGCGATGGAGGACGAGGATGCAGATTCCTGAAGAGTTTCTATGGATTCGGAGATAGAATCCATAGTTAACATGGACGTGTACGACCTTGCGGAGCTGCCAGATGAGGTAAAGCCCATCGGTTGCAAGTGGGTGTACAAGAGAAAAAGAGGACCTGACGGGAAGGTTTTGGCCTTCAAAGCTAGATTGGTGGCGAAAGGATTGACTCAGAGAGAGGGAATCGACGATGATGAGACATTTTCGCCGGTTGCCATGCTTAAGTCCGTCAGAATACTCTTGTCCATGGCGGCACATTTAGACCTAGAGGTTTGGCAAATGGACGTCAAGACTGCGTTCTTGAACGGGTACCTTGAAAAAGGTAGGGACATTTATATGCGCCAACCAGAAGGTTATATGAGAGATGGCCCAGGAGCATCTCGTATGGAAGCTTAAGAAGTCCTTATACGGACTTAAGCAAGCGTCCAGGTCCTGGAACATTCGTTTTGATGGAGTGATAAAATCCTTTGGATTTGTCCAGTGCATAAACGAAAGCTGTGTTTACAGGCTCAGTTCGGACGGAAGCGTGGTATTCTTAGTACTGTACGTAGATGACATACTTCTCATTGGAAACAATGTGAACGTGTTATCAGGCGTAAAGGATTGGTTGTCTGAACAGTTTCAGATGAAAGACTTGGGAGAAGCAGGTTACATCCTAGGGATCAAGGTGATCAGAGATCGCCGTAAGAGGATGTTAGGCTTAAGCCAAGCTTCATAGATACTGTGATCGCCCGTTTCAGCATGCAAAATGCCAAGAAGGGTTTTCTTCCCTTCAGACATGGCATACCTCTATCTAAGGATATGTGTCCGAAGACACAAGAGGAGATAGAGGGCATGAAGACTATACCGTATGCTTCCGCGGTTGGGAGTCTCATGTATGCAATGTTGTGTACTAGACCAGATATCTGCTATGCGGATGGCATGGTGGCAAGATATCAGTCTAACCCTGGTCAGGGACATTGGACGGCTGTTAAGCACATATTGAAGTATCTCAAGAGGACAAGAGATCATGTGCTTGTTTATCAGTCCAATGAGATGATCCCGATAGGGTATACGGACTCAGACTTCCAGGCTGATCGAGATGAGAGGAAATCTACCTCGGACTATGTGTTCACCTTGGGAGGTGGAGCTATCACTTGGAAGGGTGTGACGCAGGAGGGCGTCACGGAGACTCTACCATGTAGCCGATTATGTGGCTTCTTGTAACGCTACTAAATGGTTGTGAAGCTCCTGGACTTCCTCTATGAGCTAGATCTGGTTCCAGTTTGCCCAAAGGTATCACACCGTGTTGTGATAATGTTGGAGCAGTTGCAAACTGCGTGGAACTCAGAGCTCACAAGGCAAGTAACAACATAGAGAGTACCACTGTACGAGAAATCGTCAAAAGAGGTGAAGTGGAAGTTGAGATAATCCCTTCAACGGTAGATCTAGCGGATCTATGCACAAGGAGCTTACCAGTCAAAGTGTTCGACCAAGCATGTCGAAGGGATGGGACTGGAGCGCCTCCCACACTAGTAAACTTTGAGTATAAGTGGAGAAGATGTGTAATAGATGCTAGATTGTAGACACTGCCTATTTGTCACATGATATACTAAAAGTTTGCTTTAGTATAAGTGGGAGATTGATGGATTTGTATACTAGAAAGCAGGCATTTTAGCTTGTATGCATGTGTTGTCCATAGCCACTAACGATCTCCTATCTGATTAAGTATGAATTGTTATCTATGCATCAAACATCTATCCATTATCTCAAAGTTGTAGGCTTTATGGTGTGTTGTAGATCACAGAAGACCATAGTTGCCGGTTCCTCACGAGATATAAAAGGGTATCACATTTGAGACAGTTCTGGTTATAACTGTCGGTTTAGGCTGTAGTATAGGCTGCATAGGTAGCTTGTCTTGGCTACTTGTCTATGCTAGTACGTGCGTGTACTGATAGGATCACGGTGAGGTGTATTCTTCTATTCTGACCGAATGTAGAAGAATCAAGACCTCGGTGACGTAAGATGAACCTCAACTCTGGTTGAGTCCTAAGGGTGTATAGTTGCAGTCTGCTTCTTTGATTTACCATGGGTGAGAGTTCAGAGTATCTGCAACTCAATATGCTCCGTATCTTGGGAAGCAACTACAACTAGTACGACTCTTAGTGCAACTGCAACAGAGCACCATATCCTGGTAGAACAGGTTGATCACATCCCCTGAGGAATTCATTAAGGATATCATACCAAACCCTGCAGGTGGATTAATTTCCGGTATGAATGAATAAGGAATGAATGGTACTATTCAGGAATAAAGAAGTTGAATAACACCGAGCAGTTAGAAGCTCTAAGTTTATCAACGGATGTAGGATATCTTAAATATGGGGGTCGCTAAGTCTAATATGTAGGTAATTCAGTACTATTACTCTAGTGGAATGTTTTAGTACTTATGGACTAAATTATACTTTGGGCTGAGTATGGAGAATTTGGCCATTGGGAGGCCTCGGTTTTACCAGCTAGTAGATCCCTGATCTGGCCCAAAAAGCTCAACAGGCCACAATATAAGGAATAAGTGGGCCACCACACAATTGGGCCCAGTATGGGGCGCCAATCTGCTAATGGATGCCTAGTCCATGTGTTGCAGGCCTGGCCGGCAACTTAAGCCCAAGTCTCACTTGGTCTCCTCTATATGTACCCCCTCAAGGTCTTGTTTTGACCTAACAGTCAGAACAATCGAGTGCACTTAAATATTCTGAACAAGAAAGAGACGCGCGGCCGGCAGCAGCAGTTCGGTGGGGATCCCGTTTTCCGTGGCTGATTCCGAAGATTGTTGTCCATCCAACGTCAGAATCGAGCAGGGATACAGATCAGAAGATCTATTCGCGAGTTCTCTACTTCTTCAGGTAATCGATCTATAAACCCCCTATGAGTCCGCACTTAATTCATAGGAGCATGATAGGTTTAATTCGATAGTTAGATATCCGAAATAGATCTCGGGCGAACCGATCTTCACCGATCAGATATGGTTCCTTCAGGAAGGTCCACCCTCATATCCGAGTCCTCCCTTTCTACCAAAAGGTAGAAGTGAGCTCTCTAGTGCCTGCCTAGCGTATGAAGCTTTGTTCAAGTTGGCAACTAGAGCGGATTGAGTTTCATACCTTCCTTCCAAGCTTTGATATCTAGCGAAGAGATCCTCGAACTTACTAGTCATAGCCCTTAAGTTAAGTTTGACTTCGTCAAGCTCATTGGCTAGCTTTCGGTTCTCCTTCTCGCTTCGAGACATAGCTTGTTTTAGCACTTCGTGGTCGCTTGACAATTTCTTGCGTTTGTCAAGTAACTCACTCCATGCTGAGGAGTGAACTTCCTCATGATTTGTGTGTGCCAGTGTAATTGAAGTGATTGAAGGGTAGAAGAATACCTCCCCAGTTTCTTCATCGGTGAGCGCCATGAGTCCCAGATCCTCTCCCTCACTTGAGTTAGGATCTGTAAATGCATCGGAGTCGCTTGATAAATCTTCAGTTGAAGCGACCGGCATTTCACTCGCTATGAGCGCTCGCCTGGGAGCATCTCTCTTGGCCTTCAGTTCCTCACGTTCTTTGGCACTCAGCTTTGGGCAGTCAGATTTGTAGTGGCCCATCTTGTGGCAGTGATAGCACTCCACATCCATCATGTCGCGTGGGATCGGCTTTGTCGTCTCTTCTCTCTTTCCTTTGCTTTCACGAGCATCAGTGCTCCTTCCCTTGTACTGCTTGTAGAATCTTTTGTATTTGCCCACACCGTGAGTTCATTTTGTTGAAATTCTTTGATAGAAATGCAACATGCTCTTCCAGCTCTTCCCTCGTCATCTTGGCTAGCGACTGGTCGCTTGGCCCTTCAGCAGCTTTGAAAGCTACACCTTTTGACGTCGTGGGAGCTTCATCCTCATCGTCGAGGTTCATTCGATTCAGATCGAATTCCGTGAGCTTTGAGTTCAGAGAACAGAATCTCCGGTGTGAGCTTTGATAGATCCTTGGTAGCTAGGTACAACTCCTTCATTGTCTGCCACTTTCTTGTGAGAGCACGAACAATCTTCAAATTTACTTCATTGTCTGTGAGTTTCTTTCCAAGTGAGTTGAGAGTAGCAATAATGTTGGTAACTCTCAGCTCAAAGGCATCGATGGACTCTCTTGGCTTCATTATCAGACTTTCAAACTCCGCATTTGTACGGCGAGCTTGTTCTCTTTGATCTTGTCCGTTCCTTGAGAAATGAGGGCTAGGGTTTCCCACATTTCTTTCACCGTCGCACACTTCCTTATCCGTGGTATCCGACCACGGTTCTCTGCATCGTGTGGCGTGCGATCTTGTCGAGGTTGGCGACTTTGAAGTCATTTGGAGTGTATTCATCCTTATCCTTCTCCACGTACCGTTGTCGAACATAGGCAGCCCGACCTTCGTCAGCTGGGACATTCTCAGAGATAGCTTTCCTGATTTCGATTGGTCCGTCCTCTATAACTTCCCACATCCGGTCGTGGATGGAGCAGAGGAAACTCTCGACACGAAAGCTCCATGTCTCGTATCCTTCGATAGAGAACTGTGGAAGACTCGAAGCACTGTATGTAGACATAGCAAACTATCAGCAGTAAATGCAATATGCGTGGGTGAGGTTTTGATGCACTTAGGAAAAAGGATCCGGTTCAGTGAGACAACGTGAAGCGAGTGGGGACTCGCTTCGGATATGCAAAGCAGAGGCTCGAAAAAACCGCTGCTCTGATACCACTTGTTGGTCTCGGTTTGTTATAGGAAAAATACGTAGAGGGGGGGGGGGGTGAATACGTATTTTGAAGTTTTTCAACTTCAAATTCCTTAACTCAGAGTATGAAGTAAAGTGCTCATAAGAGATACAAAGACCTAGCCGAGAGCTAGATCTAAATTATTCACGATTCTCTTGGCCTAAGCTTAGAGCTTGATCAAGAGTGAGACTTTACTCTTAGTCGGAATTCGGTGAGCTATAATCTTTCCTAAGTATTTAAAATTTCCAAGTTATGTTTGTTTAGATGCACGTGCAATGAATAATCAAACAAGGAAAAATAAAGAGTTTAGGGTTAGAGATACGACACAAGATTTATAGTGGTTCGGAGATGAAACTCCTACGTCCACTTGTTGCACGAAGCAACTGTTCTCTTCACTCAAAAACTTGAAGATTACGGGCTCTTCAAAAGCCTAGTCAAGATCGAGCTTCACTCGCTTGGATCTGACAGAAGTTGGGTGATTCCGGGTTCACACCAAAAACCTAAACTGGACTGGAAGCTTCACTCGCACCAGTCCGACAACAACAGGAGATTACGGGCTCTCCTTACAGCCTAGCTTCGATCGAGCTTTACACGAACGATGTAAGTGCAAGCTTGGATCCAAACTCTATGATCGAGGCTTCTACAATCGATGAAAGTAGGGCATTGGATCGAAACAACCTAACGACGAACACAAAAACCTAACAACAGAACTTAGGGTTAGGGTTTTTGGTATACGACGAACACACTATGAAGAACTCTTTACAGTAGATGCAAAGATGGCTAGAGTTCTTCTTCTAAGCTTGGATATGGAATGGGCTTAGACTCTAAGTGTGAAGGCTGCGAAGACGAGTTCCGATGAGACTGGAACTCGGAGAACACTTGGAAACAAAGACTCGAAGAATGCTCTAAGGCTGGGAGTGTTTGTTTGCAGTAGGCACTCGAATGCTCAAGTAGTGTTCTATCTTCTCTTCGTCTTCATCCTTCACTATTTATAGGGCGGAGGTTTGGCCGAGATCCGTTGCTTGGTTGGTGGCCTTGTCCCTCCTCCTCTCGACAGTACTTGCACAGGCTGGCTGCTTTTCAGACGCGCAGTTTTGGCTCTTTGCCGAAATTGGCTAAGATCCAATCTTAACAGTAACTGGACCGAGCCAGTACTGTTGCGGCGCCCTTGTCGGCCTGGCAGTCAACTCCGCTGCTCCTCTCCGCAATCGACACGTGGAGATCTTGTAATTAATGCGACGATCTTCAGTTTGACTGGAGTTCAAAATCGGAGCGGGAATTAGGCTGTCGCTTTCTGGTAGGTAGTGGCTTGCTTCGCTTTGAAGTTGTAGCGTCCGCTTTGATCGAGTCGCTTCGAGTCATACTTGAAGCGTCTACTTTGGAAAATAAAGATTCCGAGTATTGCTTAAGTAAGTTTTGACTCGCTTTGACTTTCGCTGTAGCGCTCGCTTTGCTTAGCTTTGGTGGACTCGCTTTGATTCCACTGTAGCGCTCGCTTCGCTTTGCTATTCTTCGGCACGCTTCACTTCGGCTCGCTAGACTCGCTTCGCTTGGAAAACACACTCAAGCGAGTGGCCTTCACTTGAATTTTCTGCGGTCTAAAATCTAAGCAAAATAAAGCAAACAAGTCATCCTAACAGTATAGGCTTAGAAAAATTTTCTAACCTATTATCTATATCAGAAATGGGTCGCTTGGGAACATAACGCTTGGGGGGTTTTGGGATCAAATCAAAACAACATTTGACTTACTTCGAAGTGTCCCATATGAGTTCCCCCTTAACATTTTGTTCTTAAAAATTCCCAACAACCTCTTTTTTCCCTGGTTATTGTTTGTTTCAGGATCTAACGACGAAGAAGATTATTGGTAAAGGGCATGAATCGGGCGGTCTATACATTCTTGATACGCCATCACCGTCTTCAGTAGCATGTGCGGGCATCGTCACTCCGATGGAAGCACATTATCGGTTAGGTCATCCATCTCTTTCTTTGTTAAAGAAACTGTGTCCGCAGTTTTCTGAGTTGTCTTCTTTGGATTGTGAGTCTTGTCATTTTGCTAAACATCATCGTGTTAGTCTTAGTCCTCGAGTCAATAAGTGAGCTGATGCTCCATTTGAGTTAGTTTCATTCCGATGTTTGGGGTCCCTTGTACCATTACTTCTAAGGGTGGTTATAGGTATTTTGTTACGTTTGGTCGACGATCATTCTCGTATGACATGGCTTTACTTTATGAAAAATCGCTCTGAGTTATTTTCTCATTTTTCTGCCTTCTGTGCTGAAATTCAAACTCAGTTTCGTGTGCCTGTCCAAATACTTAGAAGTGATAATGCTAAGGAGTATTTATCTGATACCTTTCGATCTTATATGGTTACTAATGGCATCCTTCATCAAACTTCTTGTGTTGACACACCCGGCTCAAAATGGAGTGGCCGAAAGAAAGAATCGGCACCTCCTTGAAACAGCCAGAGCCTTATTATTCACCATGAAAGTCCCTAAACATTTTTGGGCTGATGCTGCGTCTACAGCTTGTTTTCTCATTAACCGTATGCCATCGTCTGTCCTCTCTGATTTGACTCCTTTCCACGTTTTGTTTCCGTCTAAGTCTTTGTTCCCTATCGATCCCAAGGTGTTCGGTAGCACTTGTTTTGTTCGTGACGTTCAGCCTCAGGTCACTAAGCTTGATCCGAAATCTATTAAGTGTATATTCTTGGGTTCAAAAGGGGTATCGGTGTTTCTGTCCAAGTTTGAATAAGTATCTGGTGTCTAGGGATGTCGCTTTTCTTGAACATACACCTTTCACTCCGGATTCGGGTACTCTACCTACGGATGAGGAAACGAATTTGGATTTCTTAGTCTACATTGAGTCTCCATCTCGCTCCGCTACACCTCGTCCTCCTATTATACACCAGTATACACGTCGTCATCCCACTCCTGCTACTGCACCTGCTACTGATATCGTGGTTCGTACATCGCCTGATTCGGGTCCTGATGCGCCAGTAGTTTCATCGTCTGATCCTGTACCGACCGATGATCTTCCTATTGCCCTTTGTAAAGGTAAATGTTCATGTACTTATCCTATTTCTTCGTTTGTGTCATATGATCGTTTATCTCCTTCATCTAAAGCTTTTGTTTCCACACTTGAGTCTGTCCCTAAATCTGTTCCTGAAGCCTTAGCTCATTCTAGTTGGCGAGCTGCTATGATCGAGGAAATGCAAGCTTTAGAGGCGAATGGTACATGGGAATTGGTAGATCTTCCTGTTGGTAAGCGCTCGATTGGTTGCAAATGGGTGTTTACTGTTAAAGTCAATCCCGATGGCTCTGTTGCTCGCTTAAAAGCTCGTCTTGTGGCCAAAGGATATGCTCAGACATATGGTGTTGACTATTCTGAGACATTTTCTCCAGTTGCTAGACTTACTTCTATTCGCCTTGTGATATCCTTAGCGGCGAGCCATCACTGGCCTTTATATCAGTTGGATGTGAAGAATGATTTTCTTCATGGCGATCTCAGTGACACAATCTATATGGAGCAACCGCCGTTGTTGCTCAGGGGGAGTCTCATAAGGTGGGTCACCTTCGTAAGTCATTATATGGTTTGACAAAGTCCTCGTGCGTGGTTTGGCACATTTGCACGTGCAGCTGAGGCGTTTGGCTTGAAGCAATCAGTATCTGATGATTCTGTTTTCTACAAGCGTTCTGATAGTGGTCTTATTTTATTGGTGGTGTATGTTGATGATATTGTGATTACTGGCAGTGATTCTGGAGGGATTGCATCTTTACGAGCTTTTCTGCCTACTCGATTCAATACTAAGGACTTGGTGAACTCAAGTACTTTCTTGGTATTGAAGTGCTCAGAAAGCAAGAAGGGTATATTCTTGTCTCAAAGGAAATATGTACTTGACTTGCTATCTGAAACAGGTAATTTGGGTGCTAAGCCATGTAGCACTCCAATGATTCCTAATATGGCGCTTTACCAAAGACGGTGTGCCATTTGAAGATCCTGAGAAGATATAGGAGATTGATTGGTAAGTTGAATTATTTGAGGGTAACGCGTCTGACATTGCGTTTTCAGTTAGTGTGGTGAATCAGTATATGTCGTCTCCTACTGTAGACCATTGGAAGACGGTAAAACAGATTTTATGTTATTTGAATGGAGCACCAGGACGTGGGATTGTGTAATGGTGATCATGACCATGATAGAATTGAGAGCTTTTGTGATGCATGATTGGGCAGGAGCAAAAGATGATAGAAGATCTACTTCAGGATATTGTGTGTTCTTTGGTGGAAATTTGATCTCGTGGAAGAGCAAGAAGCAGAAGGTAGTTTCACTCTCAAGTGCAGAGTCTGAGTATAGAGCAATGACTAAGTCGACATGTGAGATTTTGTCCTATTATTAAATTTCTGAGTGAGGTAGGAATAAAAGTCTCAATGCCGGCTAAGTGTGGTGTGATAACCAATCTGCTCTTCATATTGCTTCTAACTCTGTCTTTCACGAGCGAACCAAACATATTGAGATAGACTGCCACTTTGTTCGTGAGAAGATTAAGAATGGGCTGATTACTACTGGACATATGAAGACTGAAGATCAGTTAGGAGATTTGTTCACGAAAGCTTTGAATGGGGTTAGGATTGATTATCTTTGTAACAAGCTTGACATAGTTAACATCTATGCTCCAGCTTGAGGGGGAGTGTTATAATATATATGGTAGTTAGCATTAGGGTTATTAAGCCCATCTTATTAGGCCTGACATTTGTGTATATATATGTGCTCTCTTCAGTTAATGATATTAAGATTTTCCCCTTTCTTGATGTTTTTACGTTTAAGATAACAGTATGATTATATTATAAATTTGTTGCTAAATGTATATATAAATTGTGCTATCAAATGATAATATGGATTATGAAATATATCCATTTTAGGAGTCTCCCCCGTATTAGTGTGATTAGTTCTTGTATGGACGTCCCCCAAATTAATATGATAGCATAAAATGGAAAGATCCACTCAAGTTACTCAATGACTTTTGTACCTTTAATATTTTAGATTATTTACTACTTTTAGTCTTAATATCTAATATTTGAGTGAGTCCCTTATCCACTATTACGCTATTTTCTCCACTTTCACCTATTTTTGTTTCTTAAAACCTGTGATGTTTCGTGACCGTTTCTCTTTCCATGCAAATATAGGGACGGGGGAGTATTATTTATCTAAAAAAATAGTATTAGGTTGTGTTCTCTTTGATGCGAAAGAAAATGAGAGAAAAAAAGAAATCACCTTATAAATTTCCACAATTTTTTCATCTTTTCTCACCTTTTCCTATTCCCCCCCCCCCCCCCCCCCCCCCCCCCCCCCCCCCCCCCCCCCCCCTTCATTTACACTACAATGGAGAGAAAATATTATCTCTCCAATTTGGTGTTGTAAATATTATTTCCAATTTAAGGAGTAAAATCCCCCTCTCATTGATAAAATTTGAGAAAATGGGTGGAATTTATAGGGTAATTTTCTCTTTTCTCTCATTTTCTTTCGCATCAAAGAGAACGCAAACCTTACTTATGTTATAAATAAAAATAATTTTGTAAATTTGAATTTTATTTAGTTCTAAATATATAGAAACTTAAAGATCAATTATTACGAAAATTCTTGTACACGTGAAATGACACTGTAAGTTTATAAAGTTATCTTCTCCGACTCATTTTTTCAAAGTACATCTTAAGACATCACACCTAGCATGAGGAGCTTATTCGCCTTTTAATACCCTTCACCGCATTAAAAGATAGACGTTTCGTTCGTAGTTCAAAAATATATTAAAAAAATGCGCGTCTTTCGGGAAATAGATGGAGACAAAAAAAATCTCTTAGGTGCAATAAGATTTAGAAAGGAAATCACGAAGGTACGCGCAACACAGATAAATCTTGACTATTTTTATTTTTTTTTGAAAGATCTCATCGGAATTTATAATACTCTAATATAGTGGTAATATTAAAAAATAAAAAAAAAAAAAAAAAAGAAGAAAGAAGACTAATAAGAATAAGAACGTGTCATCAACAAATGAATGGGTGATTTTGGTCCCCTACTCTAATTGGGAAAGAGAAGAAATGTTTATGGCCCTTTCGGCCGATTGATTCATTTCAAAGCACAACTCAAAACTAATACTCTATATAGTTATATCTATATTTTAATCAACAAACATATTTAAATTAATACTTGCAAATTTTAAATTAAAAAAATAAAGCTTACGAAGAATCTATCAACGTGTTAGCTTTCGCTTTAACACCTATCATGGCTGTTCAAATGTTCGTTCAGCACCCCCAAAATTCACGTGACATTACGCAGTTTCTTAGCTACGTTTCAATCTTAAATTGAATATGTACATTGTTTATCTTATCCAGTTCATTAATTAAAATATTCTCAATATTTTACCATACTATTGTTCGATGGTACGAGTATGCATATATGAAGTATGCCATTGTAATTTCTAGCATGTTATTATTACGTAGCATGCAATTGAGATTGAGGGCATGTTCACTTTGATATAAAATAATCATAGAAAAAGGAGAAAAATTATCATTTGAACAATTTTTTTTTATTTCTTATATTTTATCTATGACGAAGTTTTTCGCTTTTATTGAGAGAAAATATTTTCCTATCAATATGGAGCGGAAATATTTTCCTTCAATTTATAGAGTAAAAATTTTCGTCATAGATCAAATGTGAAAGAATGTAGGAACAAACCAGTAAGCGCACCTGGCCATCGGGCTCCTCTCTTTAATAATAATGAGTGGACCTGAGTTCGATCCCTTATGGGAGCGAATTGTGGGAGATATAAGGTGAGCTTGGAGAATTTTTGGGAGCTTGGCGTACTAACATCTAATCTAACAACTAACATTTGCCCGATCAAAAAAAGAAAAAAAAAAAAAAAAAAAAGAATCATAATATAAATTTATAAATAAGAATTAATCAAACAATTATATATCATAGTTTTGGATATATCAATTCTATTATACAGAAACACTCCTTTGTCCATTGTAGACACTTTTAATATGTCACCGCTAATATGACAATGGCAATGTTTACATTTTGTTTAGATAGGGTATATATTCAAGTTTTTTATTTATTAATAGTATGTCACGACAGTCGTGACTTCGTGAACATATTAAGAATATCAACTGTAGGTATATTAAACGTTACAAGCGCTTTGATATGTCCAATATGATTGAGGTAGGATTTTTTTAATTTTGATCGTTTAAAGAAAGAAAGAATGAAGAATTCAAGTAGAAGCTCGTAGATGTTGCTTAACCCTATAATTAACATTTTATCCTTACTCTAATAAATTTGTCATTTAAGGTGGTACGTGTAACAACATATCTATACTTCTATATTATTATAAAAAATGTCTTATTTACAAAATTTGATGACAAAGACTCCTATGCGGCCGGCCGCACCATGCGGCCGGATCCGCCTGACCCGACCCGGCCCACCCAACCCGGCCCACCCAACCCGACCCGACCCGACCCGACCCGGCCCGACCCGACCCGGCCCAACTGTGGTCAACCCGACCCGGTTGACCCGATTTTGGGCCGGGTCAACCTGACCCGGTTTGGGTTAACCCGACCTGTTTAGGTAAAGTGTCAATCTTTATTAATAAAAGTGCTAATCTTTATGAATAAAAGTGTCAATCTTGTACATGAAAATTTATATGTATTTTTTTATATGTTATGTTATTTTACAATTACATTATAGGGTTCACATATCAATTTATGATTTTATAATTATTTGTTAGTATTTAATTTCAAATTTATAAGGTAAAATATGGTTTTATTAATTGAAACTTAAGATATATAATTCTCCAGTAAAAGTGTCAATCTTCCTGAATAAAAGTGCCAATTGTTCCGGATGAAAGTGCCAATCTATATGAGATCGAAAATTTTTATATTTTTTATCAACTTGTTATTATAATGTTTTGATATTATGATTTATATCATTATATATATATATATACATATTAGTTATTTCCACAAGATAAAATTAATATTCATTATTAACGTATTTTTCGTAAAAGTGTCAATTATTATGAATAAAAGTGCCAATGTTCAAAAGTGTCAATCATAGTGAATAAAAGTGTCAATGTTCAAAAGTGTCAATCTTTATAAACAAAAGTATCAATCGAGATCCGCCTCACGGTGAGGCCGGGCTGACAGGAGTGTGCCCCAAATTTGATTTGCCTATTTTACCCTTATTATTAGAATAAATCTTTAGAATATTAATATTATCATTAGAATATTAATTTCGGATATTTCAGTTTATATTAAATAAAAATATATATTGCACATATCACTAGAATAAAATCCTTTAAACATTAATATTAGAATATCCTTAATATATATATATATATATATATATATATATATATATATATATATATATATATATATATATATAGGTGAGAGATCATATAAAAAAGACAACTTCAGTAAGAAATAAGAAATGATCTCCACCATTCAGATAGATTGATCAATGGCTAATTTTATTCATTAATTTCTTATTAAAATATTATCTTATATGAGTAGGAAGGGTTATAATTGTACTTTACGTATTTACCATTAGCGGTTTTCTTCCTAAAATTATGGAAGTTGCAGATTCTTTTGCTACATATCTTTTACGTTAATTTCTCTTAATATCTTCTCTATTCTTCCTTTTCTCCTTCTTCCAAAATCATTCTATAATTTATTGTGATGAAGAAATTCATTTAATTCATATTTATATTATTGCAAGAATCAAATTTCTATTTGTTCTTACGACATTTAATCGGCTATCTAAAATTTTGTTTACTTTGCGTTTAGCAATCGATTTTTTCAATTTTCTGGAATCGGTTGCTCTTGATTAGTTTCTGAAATTTACACTGCAATAGTATATTTATTGAAGCCTTTACACTGCAATATTCTTTTCGGTTGTTTGTGCGCATGCATTAATTATAGCATCACTATAGATGCCATATTTTATTGGATGATGGTGGAATTTTTATATTTCTTTCTATTAACTTTAAGGAAAATACGTCTTTTTATTGTTATTTGGAATTGTGCATTATAGTTATTCAAAATATGCATTTAAAAAAAAAAAAAAACATTCTACGAATGCATTATGTTATTGCAATATTTCATATACCCATAAAACTTTTGCATTATAATGAATCAACTAGTGCATTATAAACTATGAATGCATTATGTTAATGCAATATTTCATATACGTACCAATAAATTTTTTGAATTATAATGAATCAACTAGTGCATTATAAACTAACTATAGATGCATTATGAATTGGGAGAAATGTTCCCCTACCCACCGTAAACATTTTTAATGTTCCCACGAATGACGTGACGCATTAGTGATAGACACATTAAGAGTGTAGTGCATTATAATACAAAGTCAAATGCATTACAAATTGGCAAAAAGTGCATTACATTACTAAAATCAGAAATAAATTATTTCTTATTTTTATTAGTCTAGGATAAGATTTCCAATTTACCGAAGACCGCCGTTCTCTTGTCCATATCTTCCTTATAATGCACAAGAATCCATAATAGTATTTGATAAATTATGATGAATTTGTATTAGTAATCTTCGAAGAGCGGAGGAATGAAATCTGTAACATAAGGGAGCTTCCAAAATTTCCACAATTCAATTTTACCTTTTCACCCTTTATTGTAATCAAATTACGTGAAATCTCATTCTCTCAATTAAATATTATATTCATTACTCCTAATCTGAACCGTTAGATTGCCATTAATCAAAGGATGATATTATTTCTTATTTTTTTACTCTAATGGGTCTTTTCACTAGAACTCACCCCGAGGAGAGATCAAGTAAAAAACTATCTTTCTGTATAAAATAGGAAATAATCTCATACGTCCATTTAAGACGATCAATGGCCAGCATTTATTTAGATATTTCAATTATCAAATCTCTTATAACTAGTGGAGAGGGATAATATTGTATTTTTCTTCTTTAGTTGGACGGTTACTCCTTAAATTAAGGGATAAATGTGCGTTTATTTTATTTTTTACCATCAATTTAATTCTTCTTCTTTTCCTTTTCTTTCCTCTTCTCTCTCTCTCAATTGACTTCTGATATGTGATGGAAAATAAATAAATAACTTCTCCCTATGTCATGCTTTGGATAAACATGGGATATGCATTACTAACATTCAAAAAATGCATTATATTATTATTAAAAATGCATTATTCCGATCTATCAATTATATAATTTCTTATTATAATTTTAAACTTCTTGTATTATAGTACTAAAAATAAATGCATTAAGCATAAGTGCATTATAATATTCACATACTTAATATATATTAATTCCTTGAGTTTTTTTTTTTTTTTTTTTAAAAAAAACATAATTAAAGTGTGAATTGCATTATAATGATAAATCAGATGCATTACACACACAATAAAAATGATAAATGCATTATAATATTCACAAACTTAATTTATGTTCTTTGAGTTTTATATAATTAAAATGTTAGTTGCATTACAATATTAAATCGGATGCATTACAAATGCATTAATAAATAATCGTCAGTGAATTGCATTATAAAATAAATCAGATGTATTATAAATGCATTAAAGATGATAAATGCATTATAATATTCACATACTTAATTTATGTTCTTTGAGCTTTATATAATTAAAAAGTTAATTGCATTACAATAATATATTGGATGCATTAATAAAAAATTGCTATTACACACAGTATCCATATATACAATAGATATGCATTGTCTTACAATATTGAAATGCATTATAAACAAACTCAAAAGGTGCATCATAATTATTAGTATTTTTTAGATGTTGAAAAAATTGTGTACGAATATTTGTTGCTCGCATAGATGAATTTGGATTTTAATTTTGTCCTGTAATTAATATTAAATAATCAGTAGATATTACCTTTGATTGATCTTTTAGATTCTGCCTAGCAAATCTCATGTTTTTTTTCCAAATCTATATAATAACTTTGTTTCCTTCTTTACCCTTTTGCATGTAATGCACTGGTAGTTTCCTTTAATTTTCGATAAATCTAGACTCTTAGATTAGTATAAATCTAGGGCTCATATTCTTTCTCATTTCTTATCTTAAATGATTTTTTTACTAGATCTCACCCCTATATATATATATATATATATAGGGGATGGTTCTCATGGGAACCATTCACTTTATGAGAACTAGGAACTAATCTATACCATTCATTTTATACAAATCGGTGGTTAAGATTTAATCTTAGATGCTATAATTTAGGAAATAGACGCTTATTAATTAGTTTTAAGGGGTATTTTAGTCATGCTAAATTCAGTTAATATTTTGTTTTCTTAATTCACGCACCATATATACGCACTAATTCTAGTATATAATATTTTCTTATTACATATTTGGACTCACTTATTCATATATACGTACATTTTAATAAATTCAATACTTTCATAAGAATTAAAAATCTTTTAATTTGGTTGTATATTACTACTAGTACAAACTTCTATTTAAGTGAAAGCATGGATTATAATTTACTAAAGCACAAATAGAGAGCTAAATAAACATTTTATACCTAAACGTACTCCGCTTAACAATTAATAAATCCTAAAATACTAAACACTAAATCCTATTCCTCTTCTATTAACTAATCCAATTAATAAGGTTTAGCGATATCTATAAACGATAGATAACATATCTAAACACTAGTTTTAAGCAGTACAATAATAACTTCAAAGCATTATAAAATAATTAATTAAGCATTAATATAATAACAACTTGTGATTTTATGCATTCAAATTGACTTTAAAAAGTATACCCTGATAAGGAACACGAAATTACCTTGAGACTGAAAGCTATACCATGTTTTGGAAAACCAAACCCTAGGGGGAAAAAAAAACTCCAACGAGGAAAACTAAACCCTAAGATTGAAATCTAAACCCTATGGGGAGAGCTAAACCCTAAGAGAAAATAATTTAGTGTTCAAGGTTATTATATCTTATAATGATTCTATACTTGTTTATGTATGAAATAATGCTTTTTATAAATGAGAAAGTAAAACAAGTATGCACGACAACAAACAAAGCAATTTAAACATTCACAAAAAGCATATTGTCGTATCTAAACAAGCATTATTTTAAGAATGATAAATTTTTATATATATAAACAAGCATGAAATGATTATAGTCCAAGCATATCATGAAGATAAAATTAAGCATTTTAACAATTCATAGGGTTTACCTTTCCCCTTGGCTTCTGGTTTAGGTTTTACATATGTTCATATCTTAATTACTAAATCCCTATTAATTAAGGATTAACCAAACCCAATTAATACAAAGAGTGAATAATAAGCAAAATTGCTTAAGTATCCCATAAAAATAATTTAAGCATTTTAATGGACAAATTGATTTTCATTTTACTTTGTATATTATGCTCTGGAATTTCAAACTCAAATTTAAAACTGTAAACTATAAGCATATTGAAAGAATTAAATAAGCACCTACGAAAGTAATTTAAGAAGAAAACATAAAGTATAAAATAATTGTATACATCTAAATAAATTATGTATTAATAAGTAATAAGAATTTAAAGAATATTTATATTTTTATCAATTATATTTGCTTCTCAAGTACAACCAGTGTTCTAAAAAACGGCCTAGGCGGCCGCCTAGGCGGCGCCGTGCCGTCCCGATATTGGGCTAGGCGGCCCGGGCTAGGCGGGCTAGGCGGCGGGCTTGGCGGACTAGGCGGCTGCAGACTAGGCGCCGCCTAGGCGGCTAGGCGGGCTAGGCGGGCTAGGCGGCGGGCTGGGCGGCTGGGAACAATAATATTCTTCTCCTCTTCTTCTCATTCCCATTCGATTTTATGTTTAAATTTGTGGTAATGTTTCGACTATGAATTTTATTTGAATGACTATTGATTTATGAATTTTGAACTATATTAGTTTGCAATTGTATATTTTTGCATTGTTAAGAATTGAGATGAAATTAGATAATATGTAATTGGAATATTGGATAATGAAAATTTTAATATTTTTATTTAGGAATATTAGTAAAAAAAAATAAAATAAAAATAAAAAATACGAATCCGCCTAGGCGGCGCCTAGGCGCCGCCTAGGCGGCTAGGCGCTAGTCGGCCCTCCGCCGCCCGACTAGCGCCTAGCGTTTTTTAGAACATTGAGTACAACATGCTTTTTCATAGAGCATGCACGCATGTGGTGGTGCCTTTGATTACTTCTAGTAAAAACACACACGATGTTAGCAATATAATCAAATGGTATTTGGGAGAGAATAATTTAATTACGTGGTGAGGAGAATTAATTATGTCATGGGAGAAAAAATAATCGATGTTTAGAGAGAAGAGAGAGAATAGCTAAATGTATATCTACAAAATTAATTGTAGTAATCCATGATTTAAGGAGGATATAGGAGTTATTACTTTAGTGCCCCTCCATAAATTAAAACTGCCGAAAATAACTCCTACTAAGGATGAATCTCAACCACTAATCTAGTATATCTAATGGTGGAGATTGGTTCCTAGTTCTCATGAAATGAAAGGTTCTCATATGATCTATTCTATATATATATATATATATATATATATATATATATATATATACTCCCTCCGTCCCTCGCAAGATGATACATTTCTTTTTATCAGTTTCTGACACGTTTTTTCACCTTTCTTGATTATGAGTTTTTTAAAATGGATTTTTGAAATTTTTTTCTTTTGCGGGATAATACAACTATCATAGTATCCCGTAAAAGAAAAATTTCTTCAAAAATCTATTTTAAAACACATTATCAAGAAGCATGGAAAAACGTGCTAGAAATTGATAAAATGAAACGTATCGTCTTGCGAGGGACAGAGGGAGTATATATTAATATTTTTAATAAACTAATTACATTAAAAATAAAACATTATATATGCAACGAGATTATGCGTGCATCGCACGTAATCTCCGCTAGTTTATATTAAAATGTATTGAAATAGTTTATGTGTTGTCCTACCTGTAAGAGATTATGTTTTGAGATTAAATTTTCGAGTTCGAGTTCTTCGTGACACGACCTATAAATTTTTGGAACATACTCCCTTCGTTTATCTTCATTTGACACCTTTCTTTTCGGCACGTTGTTTGAGAAAATTCAAGTTAATGACGTTAAGGTAGAGATAAGTGAAGTGTTAATGGTATAAAGGTGAAAATAAGTAGGATATAATTAAGGGAATAAATAAAGTATTAAAGCGAAATGTTAGACTTAAAATGGAAAGGGGTCAAATGAAAATAAACGTCCCAATAAAGAAACGTGACCAAATGGGGAGAGAGTAAAATTTGAGTTGTTTAAGTTTTTTTTTTTTAAAAGGAAAAAAAAAAAAAGGAATTTATGGAACTAAATTATGAGATGGAAAATGTGAAACTCAGTTTAACCTATGCGTCACACACGACTAATGTGTATCAATGATATTTTTTAATGGCCGTTATCGATATCAATATCAAGTTCTACATACGTTAGGTTCAATCTTAATAAATACTCCCTAGCCCTTAATTGTATCATCCCACTATTGAAATTAATGTGCGCAAAGTGAAATTTATACCGATTTCATGTAACGAGTACTAGTAATCAGCGCTATGTTATTTTGTTGGGACGATCGATATTCCATTAATAAACTATCTGTAAGTACTCAAAATTTTCAATTAATGCGTAGATTTTGTGTATATTATTAGCCTTTATATCAAAGTTCACTGGATAAAAAAATTTACCCCCTCCTTGTCCCATTAATTAATTATCTTCAATGGAAAACAAAAATAAAAATAAAGAGGTAAAAGAATAATGGATTGTTTTATATGTTTCCTAAACGGAAATTTTATCATCAATATAAACGAAACGAGTGAGGAATGTCAGCCTAGCTAGATAATACATTTCTTTTTGGACACGAGATTTAAAAAAAGGGCGAGTTTGTATATTAAAATGGAGAATGCGTGCAAAACATGTTTTTCTATAGTAATTTTTACCTAATAAGAAAATGTATCCTCTTGTTGGGGACGTACCAAATAGAAAAATGTATTCTCTTACAAGGGATGGAAGGAGTACTAATAAAGTTACAGCAAACAAAATAAAAATGAATAAATTAAGAGTAGAAAATACTTATTTTCCCACACTTTTAAATGCAAAAATAATAATAATAATAATAATAATAATAATAATAATAATAATAATAATAATAATAATAATAATAATAATAATAATAATAATAATAATAATAATAATAATATGGATGAGTGAACCCTAAAAATTATCATCAAAATTATTATAAATCATAAAATGTTGAAATTGTCAAAGTAAAATGTACAAAATTAATTTTAGAAAAAATACAGGATTGATACATGAAAATAGGAATATGATATCGCAACCAAAGAGAACACTCACAAGTTACAACTCATCCAACCTAATCAATATTTATATGATTACTCGGTACATTTGGATCAAACACCCTAACATTTCATCGTACACTAAAAAATAAAAAAAATAAAAAGAAGACAAAACAACCTATTTCCAAAATTCTTCACCTGAGGTCAAAGATCACGTGGATCAACAAATATAACCGATGAAGACGACGTCGTAGGAGACTTATACCAATCATCAGAATCTTGTCCCACTTTTCCAAATCTCTTGATGCACCAAATGTCTTCATCCCACGAGAATTTCTTCCAATGAGGAATCGCTCCCCGTACGGCGTCGTTCTGCCCCACCTCCGCCACCACAACCCTACAATGGGCATCGTCTCTCGCCAGATTATGCACAAATTTACACAACGTTTTCATTAATCCGGAACCGTCTTTCCCTTCCATATGGAGTCCGTACGTAAAATAAAACCCGAAGTTCTTGAAAACATTAGGCACCGATGGGATCTTAAGCCACGGTACCATAGCATCGATAACCCTGGTACCTAGGCATGCCATGTGTGTTAGGGTTGACACCCCCTTCACTTGTAGCCTAAACACTTCCTTTGTATCCCAAACACTAAGTATGGCGAAAGAAGCAGGGAATTCTCCGGTTTTGGGGTTCCAATTTGGGAGTAATTTCTTCGGTAACGCCATGAAAGTGCCCAAATTGAGCTTGTTGCTTAGCAAACGATCGATGTCTTTAGGGAAGAATTCCGAGCTCGAAAATATCTTTCGGTACATGGATTCGGCTAGCTTGGTAGGAACTCGGACAATCGTGATATCAGAGGGCAAGGGTTTGTGGTGGAAATGAACCGGCTGAACCAGGACTGTCGGATTTCGGAATTTGACGTAATTGCATTTTTGAGTGAATAAATTTAGGGATGCTTGGTTGTTGCATTCGGTAGCCATGTAGGCGTATTCTGCTCCATTTTTCTTGCTCCACTCCTCCAATTCTTGGACGAGTTTCGTAGCAATTCCAAGCCTCCTAAAAGCATATGCAAAAGTAAATCATCCATTAAATTAATTCAAAGATTATTTATTTAATTAATCTATATATAATAGCAATAGATATACATATGAATTAATTTAGAAATGTATATGCTAGTCATATCACAATTATAATACGTGATAACATGAATATGAATATGTTCGGATAAACGACATTTTGTCGTTTGCTTATACATACGGATTTATATGTGTTAAATGAATTTAATATGAAGCACATGTAGAACATACCAAAAACACGAATCGACAGGTTGCATCAAGTGAAAAGGCACACCAATCAATTTGGAAAACAAAAAGAATCGCATATTTGGTTTCCGTCAATCCATATAACTTTGTTGACATGAATCGACAAATCGTTTCATTATTTAATACCTCACATACATAATATATTTCACACGCATCAAGTTCATTGGAACTTGGAACGGAAGAGAATTTCCATGGAGGTTGACAAACCTGTGTGTGGATGAAACCCTTAATCCGAGAATATAAGCCAACTTCACATAGATTGGAGATCCGTCGCTTGACCTACTCTTTCCACACGTCACCGTTTTGATGCACCCTCTTATCACCCCTACTATCTCATTCTCTCTCCCATCTCCATACTCACCCACCTATTATCCATATAAATAAATAAAATAAAAGGAAAGTCTTGGATATTTACATGTACCATGCATAATAAATGATCATCAATTGTACTACATCCGTCCGATTGATAATGAACTCGCTGAATATTATAATAAGCTCACTATCAACGGGACATGAAGGAAGTAGAGTACATATTTGTGTTTTAGGTGAAGCTTTTACCAGCATAATGCGTGACACGAAGTTCCGAACTCTAGCAATAGGGTCTCCCATGAGGTCGGTCACCAAGGACGCCTGCCCGGGCTGCCCGACCTCACAGCGCCGCTCGAGCTCCTCCACCGCCGCCTTATCCTTCTCTTCCTCGTATTCCCTCACTACCACCGGCGGCTTCTCCCCTGAGCTCGGTAGGCAGTTCTCGGCTGCTATTTTCGAGAAGGGCATGCTTAGAGAGAGAGAGAGAGAGAGTGTTTTGAGCTTGTGTGTTCTTAAACTTTCCATATCCAGACTAGTTGATATATAGAGAATGGATTTGCTGACGTGGCTTTCCCTTGCTGCAAAGCCATGTCATGAGACATGAGTGGTCCATGCGCCTACTCATTTCATTTGCATTAGTAAAATACTATCATCTTCGTCCCACTTCATTAATCATATTTTTTTTCTACACGAGATTTTATATTCAAATTAAATGTTATTAGGGCATGTACAATGCTAGAACCCCAAATGGGGTTCTTAAGGGTGCCACATAGACAAGATCTCATTCGTATTAAAAAATCACAGTGGTAAGGTTCTTAATAAAGGTTCTTATCATAATTAAAGGGTCCCACTAATTATTTTATTTGAAAAAAATAAAAGAGAGAGAAAAAATAAAAAGGAATGTTGGCCCCATTTTTTTTTAAGAACCAGTATCTTATATAAGAACCCGGATTCTTATTTAGGGGATCTCCAATGGGGGTGCTAATTAAGGTGTGGGTTCTTGTTCTTGTCACATAGACAAGAACCCCTCCATTGTACATGCCCTTAAAAGGTAAAAGTAAGGGGTTCACGTTGAAAAATAATGGTTTATTCTTTCAATTTTAGGAAACATGACTGTTAAAGTGGAACGACACAAAATAACATTCATGACTAATGAAGTGGATCAAATTGATTATACTACTATAACTCAAATTAATAAATTGTAATTTATTTACTACTATTATTATGTACTACACGTTATATCATGTATGAATACATTGTATGTAATAATATCACTATCGATGCTTAAAAAGTGATTCAGTTCTGCAATTATTTCATTCCGATTCTCGATTATTATTCCATATCCCAATCTCATGTTTAATAAAAAGAGAATATTAATACAACACAGAATGAATAAAGGATATTATGCTAACATCAATTCTTTACGATGATATGACGTGCTCCATGCACTTGATTTGAATAAAATAACAATTATTCCTCCAAAATTAAAATAAAATCAACGATTCCTCATATCTTACACATAACTTATTACGAAGAATATATAACTAAATCCGAAAAATTATTGATCCCAAAGCAATATATTATTATGATTCTATAAGCAATAATATAATTTTAATTTATGAAAAAGAAATGAATAAATTAATATTGACCAAAGGGAGTTCCAATTATTGTTGGACAAGCTAAAGTGAGAGAGTCTTTATCTTGTCTTTTTGTGCGATTATGGCTGTGGCGGCGAATATAGAACCCTTTTTCATAAATTATTAAACTAAATTGGATTTATTTAATTAGTTAGCTTTATATTATACTGTTCCACCACCACTACTTCTACTTGATTCTCCTTCTCCACATGCATCAAATTCAACCTAAAATCGTGTACGTAGTGAAGATGGAGACTAGAGAATTTGTTCTTAGAGAAACATTAGACTTGAATTTTTGATTTTCTTGATTCAAAGTTAATTTCTTGCGTATCTCGATTAGAACTTCGAACATTTCGAAAAGGAAAAGAAAATTGATAAAGGATAAAAGAAAGAACGAGCGTTTGATGGACCATTACCAATCAAATAATTAGATATAGCAGTAACATGTATATGACTAATGTGGTTATTTCACATGAACTTGAGAATTAACCGTTATAAATAAGAAGTATATATACCCTAGGAAAAATACGTATATATAAACTTTTGATCTTTCAGTTTACATGACATTGTGTTAAAGCCACTCGTATTTCAGATCGACTTGGAAAAGCTCCAAAACTCTGTATATTAATTAAACAATGTTCTAAAATACGCTAGACGCTAGGCGGGCTGCTGACTAGCGTCTAGGTGGCTAGGCGGGAGTCTAGGCGGGCTAGGCGGATAAGAGCTATTTTATGTTTTTTTTATTATTATTTTCACACGATACCTTATAATAAAAGTATATACCATTTACTAATATACTTTCACCAACTAATTTATGATATAAGGACAAAGTTCAAATATATAAATTATATAATAATATAATATGCTAACATAGTTCAAATTCTACAAATTTAATCTCTTTTACATAAATAATAAAATTAAAGTCAACACAAATATTAATATTTTAAAAGAAATCCATAAGTTGGAATATATTATCCATGATACCTATAAAATTTTAAAATTCAATTTAAGTTATTTATCCTTAAATCCTAATTACCCTGCCTAGCTTCGCCTAGGGCCGCCTAGGCGGCCGCTTTTAGGCTGTGGTGACCTAGGCGGCCGCCTAACATAAAATCTAGGCGGTCGAGCACCGTCTAGCGTCTAGGCGGCCGTCTAGGCCGATTTTTAGAACACTGATATTAAATGGTCTTATAAGGAGATTAATGACTCATATTTAATATTGTATTAAAGCTACTCTAAGATCAACGATGGCATGTGTTTCACAATAGAGCCGATGTTTTTCCGGCCTTCTCGTGAGGGGCCATGCTGAAGCCAAGTATATGTCACACGTCAACTTGAGAAATGTCTCAAACTCATGTATGTATGGCTGTCAATCTAAATAGAGTATATCTCATGAATGTCTATGGTTTATAATTACTTCCATTTTTTAGTATACATGTTCGGACAATCGATCCAAATACGTCGGTAAAATTCAAATAAGCCATTTTAGATTATAAAATTTAGTATTTAAGGCATACACACAACTTGCGAAGGCATGCCAGAGTTAACCATTATAAAAAGTAAATTAAAAATAACACTATTTAAATAAATACTCCCTCCGTCCCGTTTAAACCAGCCTATTTTTCTAATCGAACTGACATATCTACCAAATGGAAAGACTTAATCCTTACATTATATTGTAAATATCATATTTTTTATTTTTAACATTGTGCCTAAAATTTCGTATCGAAAAAAACATGTCAATTAAACTGAAACGGAGGAAGTAAATAAAAAAAGATAATTAGGTGCGTGGATAGCTCAACTCAAGTGCATGATATAATAGTGAGGTCCACACCATAATAGAAAAGACTACATACTTTTTCTGCGCCTCTCTATTAATATTAAGTGAGAAAGTGGCCACTCATATTTATTAATGCAACTCTAAAGCCGATTATCACATTCATTACTAAGATTTGATCATTACTTATTATTATTAATAATTCAATTTCAAGGTATCCTTTCCGCATACTTATTCCCAAATTCTTATATATAGATGCCTCGAGATTAGTATTCTTAAATATATTGATAGTATATCGTCATATAAAATTTGCAGATGAAAAGGTATATATTCTCTTACTTTTATTTTTTAAGCATAATCAAGTTTGAATGGACAATGGAAAGCTCTAGCGACGATAAAAAGCTTAGGCAAATGGGCGAAAATATTATTGAATCGTAAAATTATATATATAGTGGTTGGCAAATAATTTTACGATAAATGATCTATATTTTTTATATGGAGGCGTGACATATTATTAATGAACAAATGATTTAAATATGCATCTTATAAAAGTAATATTGTTTTATCAACGATGGCATGTTAAGAGTTCTCATTGTGTGCAGATGAGCGTTTCTGATTAATTTATAACTCAAATTATTGGCGGCTGTGGATATTTTTTGGAAAAAGAAAACATAGTGAATTTATTCTAAAATGGAACTACGTCTAATTAAACTCATACTATGATTGGGTATTTTTTTTATTTTTTTTTGAAATGGAGGCCCATGCTTTAGGGACTTTTTAGATTTGAGGCCGACAAAATGAAAACATTGATTTCACAATGCCTAAAATTTATTGGTATATAAAAAGGAAATAAAGATGACATGCTAATTAGCTACGTATTATACGTGGTTAATTAAATTAATTGAATCCTTGAAGATCAATTATTAGGTGGGGTTGGTCACCGTTGGTGTGAGAGAAGGGTATGATTTCACACAAAAGCATGCTAATTGGTTCACATGTGGATGAGTTTAATTTTTATGAGTGTGCAATTATATGGTGATCATCACATGATTCCTTCAATTAAATACTTCCTCCGTTCTATAATAAGTGTTCCGAGCCGTTAAATATCAATAATCAAGAAAATGTCTGATTTTACCATAATAACCCCTAATCATTACATAAAAATTTGAAAAAAATAAAAATGTGTAATGATAGCAGGGGTAAAATTGGTAGTTTAGCCAATTTTTATATTGAAATATGTGATAGATATTTATTAGAGGACAAAAATTTTAGCGACTCGGGACACTTATTAAGGGTCGAGGGAGTATTATCGAACCGTTTATTTATGTAATTACTCCCTCCGTTTTTTTTTATAAATCGTTTTTAGCTCAAACACACGAATTAATAAAACTTAATGACTATTCTTTATTGTTCATTTTTTTTCCTTGCAAATCGCATTTTTCATGTAAAAATAGATGAAATTATTTTGAAAGAAGAGATAAACATTAATTGTGATAAATGAAAATAATGAAAACAAGAGAAAAAGTGAAGAATGGTTAGTTGGAAATTGAAAATGTTGGGAATTGTTAAGAACGAAAATGTTAAGGGGGAACTACATGGGACACTTTAAAAATGTAGTGTTTTGATTTGATCCCAAAACCCCAAAGCGTTCTGTTCCCAAGCGACCCATTTTTGATGTAGATGATAGGTTAGAATTTTTCTAAGCCTAAACTGTTAGGATGACTTTATTTTGCTTAGCTTTAGACTGCAGGAATTCCAAGTGAAGGGCACTCACTTGAGTGTGTTTTCCAAGCGAAGCAAGCAGAAGTGAAGCGTGCCGAAGCTAGCGAAGCGAAGCGAGCGCTACAGTGGAATCAAAGTGAACCCACCAAAGCGAAGCGAAGCGAGCGCTACAAGGAAAAGTCAAAGCGAGTCAACGCGGGTCAACGTTCACTTAAAAAGTCTCTCGGGAAAATTATTCCCAAGTGACTCACTACGAAGATGACCGTGAAGCGACTCACTTCAGAGCGGCCGCTACAACTTCAAAGCAAAGCGAGCCACTACCTACCAGAAAGCGACAGCGCGACTCCCGCCCATATTTTGAACTCCAGTCAACAGGAGATCGTAGCATTAATTACAAGATCTCCACGTGTCGAAAGCGGAGTGGAGCGGAAGAGTTGACTGCCAGGCCGACAGGGCGCCGCTACAGTACTGGCTCGCTCCAGTTACTGTTAAAGTTGGAGTTTAGCCAGATTTGGCAAACGGACAAACTGCGCATCTGCAAAAGCATACTGGCTGCACAAAGTACTGTCGAGTGGAGGAGAGACAAGGCCACCAACCAAGCAACGGATCTCGGCCATCTCTCCGCCTATAAATAGTGAAGGATGAAGACGTGAAAATGTAGAACACTACTTGAGCATTCGAGCGCCCACAGCAAACAAACACTCCCAAGCCTTTGAGCAATCTTCGAGTTTTTGTTTCAAGTGTTCTCCGAGTTTCCAGTTCATCGGAACTCGTCTTCACAACCTTCACACTTAGAATCTAAGCCCACTTCAAATATCCAAGCTTAGAAGAAGAGCTCTAGCCATCTTTGCACTTATTGTAAAGAGCTCTTCATAGTGTGTCGTCGTAAAACCAAAAACCCTAAATCTGTCTGTTAGGCTTTTTGTGTTCGTCGTCATTAGGTTGTTTAGATCCAAGGCCCTTCTTTCATCGATTGAAGAAGCCTCGATCATAGAGTTTAGATCCAAGCTTACACCTACATCGTTTGTGTGAAGCTCGATCGGAGCTAGGCTGTAAGGAGAGCCCGTAATCTCCCTGTCTGTCTGACTGAAGCGAGTGAAGCTTCTAGTCTAGTTAGGTTTTTGGTGTGAACCCGGAATCACCCAGCGTCTGTCAGATCCAAGCGAGTGAAGCTCGATCTTGACCAGGCTTTTGAAGAGCCCGAAATCTTCAAGTTCTTGAGTGAAAAGAACGGTTGCCGTCGTGCAACAAAGTGGACGTAGGAGTGTTATCTCCGAACCACTATAAATCTTCGTGTCGTATCTCTCTAACCCTAAACTCTTTCTTATTTGATTATTCATTGCATATTGCATCTAAACAAACCTAATCTGGAAATTTTAAATACTTAGGAAAGATTTAGCTCACCAAATTCCGCACATACGAGTAAAGACTCCCTCTTGATCAAGTGCTCACTTCGGTCAAGTAGGCTAGCTACGTACTGTAGATCTAGCTTCAGCTAGGTCTTAAGTTTCAAGTGAGCTCTTTACTTGTCACTCTGAGTTAAGGGATTTGAAGTTGAAAAACTTCAAAATACGTATTCACCCCCCCCCCCCCCCCCCCCTCTACGTATTTTTCCCATTAACAAACCGGGACCAACAGAAAATCTTATCTTGAAATATGAAAATGACTTATAAAAAAAACAAAGACAAAAGGCTAAAACGACTTATTAAAAAAAATGGAGGGAGTATTTTATAATTTACTTTTGATGGAAAGAATGGCTGAAACACAATACGGGGATAGGTGTTGGGATTGGACGGCGAACAAATTTCGCCTCTTTTTAGTTTTATAATGAAAAAAAAAAAAAAAAAAACATAGGTTGATGTGTCTAATTGTTTTTGGATGAGTAAAAAGGAGAATTGACCAAGCACAAATAATTGTCCGCTTATGAAGAATCTAGCTAAATCTTTGGAATTAATTTCGTTAGGCTAACTTTTGTAGATTGTGTTATCTTTGATGAAAAATTATAATCGGGAAAAGATAAAAAATAAAATTATTACCCTTAAATTTTTTCATATTTTCATACTTTTTTCACCTTTTTATTTATGATAAAATATTTTACTCTTTCTTTCACCCTTCTTTTTAACTACAATGGAAAAAAGAAATAAGAGTGAAAAATATATTCCTTCCATTGGAGTGAAAAGGAAAAGAGAAGAAAGAGCAAAATCATTCATCACACATAAAAGATGGGACAAAATAGAAAATGTGAGCAACGAGGAAAAAATTAAATGATGCTTATCATCTTTTCCATTATTCTTTTTATAATATTTTTTTTTATTAAAAAGAACGCAACTTAAATGTATAATAATATATTTATGTTCTATTAAAGAAATATCTTATACGGGTATAAAGTTCGAATTTTTCATAGGAAAATAAATTTGAATATCAATCCTCCTCCTCCTTCCTCTTTTTTTTTTTTTTTTTCGGAAGCTTAGTTATTTTCTTAGAGAATTGATAGTGAAGCATTAATTTATTCGTACAAATAAAAAGTCAAAAGTACACATTAAAGATTCTAGGAGATTACTAATATTCTATATACAAATGCAAGGGGGTACACTACAAAAAAACACTGTAGATAGTGACAGATTTCGTGACGGATTGATATCCGTCACTGTTTAGTGACGGATTTAATCACGGAACGCTTACGGAGTTCACTTATGAGAGTTGATTACGGAATTGGTGACGGATTAATCACGGATTTTGGCGCCCATTTTTCGCGCCATATTTTGAGACGGAATTAATCACGGATTCTCCGTCATTATTTATTAATTACGGAATATTCCGTCACAAAAATATTAATTTTAAATTTTATTTTATTTTATTATATTTTTCTACGATACTTACGGCAATAGTTACGGAAATAAGAAAATAAATTTGAATATATAATTACTTAATTAGGTTTAGGTGTAACCGTGTATTATTCAATTCTCAAAGTCAGAAACCCTTTTCCCCCTTTCAATCTGGCCGGTCAATTTCTTGTTGTGGTAGCGGAATTTGTAAGAAACTACTACTAGTAGAATTTTATATAGATGGTATATACTACCTCCATCTCATGATATAAGCCCCATTTGAAATGGGTTCTTGAACCAAGGAAAAAATGATAAGGAATTTTAAGTACAACATTAGGGAAAAATTAGGGATAGCATATACTGTTCAGTGTTACACTGTAGCGGAGTTACTGTACACTCATTTTACTGTTCACCGAATAAAAAATTAATAAAAAAAAGAAAGTGCTAAACAGAAGTTGTTCATCTTAGGGGGGGGAATTTAATATTTAAATTTCCCCCCAAATCACATCATACACCATCTATACATCCATCAGTTTCCATCATTTGGACAAAAACACCAACAAAACTGAGCAAACTCTCTCAAAAAACAGAAGAAGAAGAAGGAGATGGGGAAAGTGGCAGATGTTCCAGCAGAAAGGAGGACTCAGCTCATGCAATACTTGCTGCAGCACTTCAAGAATGGGAAGATATCCCATGGAAGCATCAATGCAGCTGCTGATCTCTTCCAAATTTCCAGATGGAGTGTCTCGAATCTGGAATTCTGCAAAAAAGCAAAGAGAAAGGGGTGAGGCTATGAATGTTGCTGCAAATAGAGATGACAGAATCAGAAAGAAGAAGCACACAATTGACTTTGCTGTTATTGAGGCTATTGACCCCAGTAAAAGAGGTACCATTTCCTCACTGAGTGATGCATTAGGTCCACTGATTTCAAGAGCAACTGTGGGAAGATGGGCTAAGTTACTGCTCAGACACCATAGTAATGCTATAAGGCCTCTATTGACAGCTCCTAACGTGTTATGGAGGTTAGGTTTTAGTCTACGAGCCTTACACTTCGATTTTACTAGGAACACTCCCACATTCAAGCCCATGGAAAATACCATTCATATAGATGAAAAATGGTTCTACTTACAGAGGAAGAGCTGCAGATATTATCTGACCCCCATGGAGGCAGATTCCCTTAGAGTTACACAGTCAAAAAACTTCATCCCAAAAGTCATGTTCATGTGTGCAGTTAGTAGACCAGTGTTTGCAGAGGATGGGAGTGTTGTTTTTGATGGAAAGATTGGTATATGGCCATTCATAGAGGAGTACACAGCAAAGAGAAACAGCAGCAAGAGACCAAAAGGCACAGTGGAGCTAAAACCAATTCAAAGCATCACAAAACAGTGGTGAAAGATTGCATTTTAAAAGAGGTAGTATGCCTTTTTTTTAATTCCATTAAGCCAATCAATTGTGAGGTTTTATTAACACACTAACACTTCAACATTCATGTTCAGATTTTGCCTGCCATCAAGCTGAAATGACCAACAAGTATGAGCAAGAGAATACAAATACAGCAAGATAACTGCAGAACACACATCAACAACAATGATGCAGAATTCCAAGAAGCAGCAAATGCAGATGGTTTCCAGATTCAGCTAGTCCAACAATCATCAAATAGCCCAGATTGTAATGCAAATGATCTAGGACTGTTTACAGCAATCCAAAGTTTACAGCAGAGGTTGAAGTGCAAAAATCCAGAGGATCTCATTAAGGCAGTGCAGGAAAGTTTCCAAATAATGGAGCCACAAACATTAAACAAGGTTTTTTTTTTTTATCATTGCAGTGTGTATTAGTTGAGATAATGAAATGCAAAGGCATGAATAACTTCAAATTGCCACATATGTCCAAGGATTCATTGTTAAGGCAGGGTTTACTACCTCAAAACCTTGATGTTCCAGAATACATAGTTAGGGAATGCATAGTTCATTTGATTGCAGAAGAAAGAACTGAAGGATTAAACATTTTGATGGAAGAAATGGGCATCAATGTCCCACAAGGTGCAGGTGAGATGTTTGACTTGAATACATAGAGTGGAGACTGAAATGGGAAAGTAAACATGAAGATATGAAGACAGCAGCTAATAGCAGTAGGTATTAGTTTTCAGACTGTGTATGTTTAAGTTTCCATTTCAAGTACATTTAGTAGCAGCAGGTTATAGTTTTTGTAATTGTAAATGTCATCATGCAGATGCGACTAATTTAGTAATGCACATCATTCAATCTCATGTATTCTCAGTCATGTTTATGGCAAAGCATCATTTGACTAGTGATATGTCATCAGCATATTGTAAAATCATCAAATAGTGTAGGCACAGACAACCAAAACCAAGTAACAGAGGTTGAAACCACTTCAATCAGAGGCCAAAGCATACAAATCTACCAACTGTTGTCATCACTGCAGCTTATTAAGAGCCCTAAATCCCACAATTGCCCAAGAACAGAGCATCAAGCACAATTTAGATCACATCACATGGAAACTGATACATAACATCAGCAGGGAATTCACATATCCACATACTACCTCCATCTCAAGATATTATAAATGTCATCAGCATATTATCATCACAGCAAACAATGTGACCAACAAGAACAGAGCATCATTTGACCATATAATGTCATCAGCAACTTTTTATCACAACATATACATTTAATCACATGAAATTGTCATCACAGAAGGTAATAGAGCAAGAACAGAGCATCATTTGACCATATACTGTCATCAGCAACATTTTATCACAACATATACATTTAATCACATGAAATTGTCATCACAGAAGGTAATAGAGCAAGAACAAAGCATCATTTGACCATATAATGTCATCATCAACTTTTTATCACCACGGCAGGTAAAACAACAACAACAGAGCATCACAGCAGCCCAAAATTAGGCAGTGAACCAAGAACAGAGCAACCACCACATAAAGAGAAGAATAGAATTCACCCAGATGAATTACTGCTCAGATCACCCCATCTGCATCTCCAGTGCACCCCATCTGCATCTCCAGCAACAACAGAGCATCACATCACCCCTTTGATCAATCTTTTTATGAACACTCAGCACTAAAATGTTACAGAAAAGCACTGCATTAGTTTAGATATACTACACTACAGGAAAAGAGGAAATTCAATTCATATAAAACATATAGTGCTGAGGGTTCATAAAAAGAGATTAATATAGAATTCAGCAGATGTTGAATTACTGCTCAGATCACCCCATCTGCATCGCCAGTGCACGGCGCCGCCTCGGTGCTCCCAACCGCTTCAACTCAGCCGCCGACGGTGGCCCACGATGGGAGAATACGGTACCGATAGAAGTAATCTGGGAGCCGCCTCCATTTCTTCGGGTCAGATATGTCCGGAGATGGAGGAGCAGCTGGGACGGGCAACGCCGGCGCCTCCGGTGACGGGAGCCCAAGATCTAGGGTTTTTCGAGACGCAGGGGGGGGTGACGGCGGAGAGTCTGGATATTCCTCCAGTTTTGCCCCCCTTTCCCGGCGAGGCCGACGGCGGCGATTACGACCCAGGGGGTCAGATCTGGGAGGATGGATGGGACGAGTACGCCGGCGGCCGCGTTTAGGGAGATTTCCCGCGGGGGGAGACGGCGGCGAGGGAGGGGTAGGGTTTTGGGGGCTCCCTTCATCATGCGAAGGGATGGATAGTTTTGCTCCAACCATCGACGGAGATGGAGGGGAGAGGGAGAGGGAGGGGGACAGATCGGGAGAGGGAGAGGGAGAGGGAGAACTAGGGTTTCACAGAGAGGGAGGCGGAGGAGAGCTCGAGAGAGTTCGAGAGAAATGAAAATGACCAACTAAGTGTGGCAAATGAGGGGTAGGGTTGTGACCCCTCACAAAATGGGCTCCCTTATTCATTTTTGGATTTGGGCTCTCATAATTAGGGGCCCAATTAGGGTTAATTAACTGTAATTAGGGCCCTTATTATTCTGTGATGGGATGACCCATTAACTCTAATTTATTGCTATATACGGCAATGTTGCTATTAGTTGAGACAGACCGTTTTGGCAAATGGGGCTAATATAACGAGATGGAGGTAGTATGGCTACATTGGTATTATTTTAATTCGAAGCTGTTGGTCCCGGTTTGTTAATAGGAAAAATACGTAGAGGGGACGGTGAATACGTATTTTGAAGTTTTTCAACTTCAAATCCCTTAACTCAGAGTGACAAGTAAAGAGCTCACTTGAAACTTAAGACCTAGCTGAAGCTAGATCTACAGTACGTAGCTAGCCTACTTGACCGAAGTGAGCACTTGATCAAGAGGGAGTCTTTACTCGTATGTGCGGAATTTGGTGAGCTAAATCTTTCCTAAGTATTTAAAATTTCCAGATTAGGTTTGTTTAGATGCAATATGCAATGAATAATCAAATAAGAAAGAGTTTAGGGTTAGAGAGATACGACACGAAGATTTATAGTGGTTCGGAGATAACGCTCCTACGTCCACTTTGCTGCACGACGGCAACTGTTCTTTTCACTCAAGAACTTGAAGATTTCGGGCTCTTCAAAAGCCTGGTCAAGATCGAGCTTCACTCGCTTGGATCTGACAGACGCTGGGTGATTCCGGGTTCACACCAAAAACCTAACTAGACTTGAAGCTTCACTCGCTTCAGTCGAACAGACAGGGAGATTACGGGCTCTCCTTACAGCCTAGCTTCGATCGAGCTTTACACAAACGATGTAAGTATAAGCTTGGATCTAAACTCTATGATCGAGGCTTCTCCAATCGATGAAAGAAGAGCCTTGGATCGAAACAACCTAACGACAACACTCAAAAACCTAACAGACAGAGTTTAGGGTTTTTGGTTGACGAAACACACTATGAAGAGCTCTTTACAATAAGTGCAAAGATGGCTAGAGCTCTTCTTCTAAGCTTGGATATGGAATGGGCTTAGACTCTAAGTGTGAAGGTTGTGAAGACGAGTTCCGATGAACTGGAAACTCGGAGAACACTGGAAAACAAAGACTCGAAGATTTGCTCGAAGGCTTGGGAGTGTTTGTTTGCTGTATGCGCTCGAATGCTCAAGTAGTGTTCTACTTCTTCACGTTGTGATCCTTCACTATTTATAGGCGGAGAGATGGCCGAGATCCGTTGCTTGGTTGGTGGCCTTGTCTCTCCTCCACTCGACAGTACTTTGTGCAGCCAGTATGCTTTTGCAGATGCGCAGTTTGTCCGTTTGCCAACTCTGGCTAAACTCCAACTTCAACAGTAACTGGAGCGAGCCAGTACTGTAGCGGCGCCCTGTCGGCCTGGCAGTCAACTCTTCCGCTCCACTCCGCTTTCGACACGTGGAGATCTTGTAATTAATGCTACGATCTCCTGTTGACTGGAGTTCAAAATATGGGCGGGAGTCGCGCTGTCGCTTTCTGGTAGGTAGAGGCTCGCTTCACTTTGAAGTTGTAGCGTCCACTTTAGTTGAGTCACTTCGTAGTCAATCTGTAGTGAGCCGCTTCGGGAATTAACTTTTCCTAGTGACTGCTTTGGAAATAGCTGACTAGAGTTGACTAGCTTTGACTTTTCATTGTAGCGCTTGCTTCGCTTCGCTTTGGCTTTGAACTGAAGCGCTCGCTTCGCTTCGCTTTGGCTTTGAACTGTAGCGCTTGCTTCGCTTCGCTTTGGCAGACTCGCTTTGAATCTACTGTAGCGATCGCTTCGCTTCGCTATTCTTCGGCACGCTTCACTTCGGCTTGCTAGACTTGCTTCGCTTCGGAAAACACACTCAAGCGAGTGGCCTTCACTTGAAAATTTGAAGCCTAAACTCTAAGCAAATTAAAGAGCCATTCTAACAGAGTAGGCTTAGAAAAATTCTAACTTATCAACTACATTAAATGGGTCGCTTGGGAACAGAACACTTTGGGGTTTTGGGATCAAATCAAAACACTACATTTTTAAAGTGTCCCATGTAGTTCCCCCTTAACATTTTCGTTCTTAACAATTCCCAACAATTTCCCCCTTTTTGATGATGCCAAAACCCATTTGACTTAGATAAAAATGAATCTAGTTTATCTAACCGTGAAGGGAACTTCAAGCGACTGCTTCCTTTGCAGTTTCGTTTGTAATTTTCTTTTAAGTTCCTTTCCCTTTTTTTTTCGGTTAAATTAATGAGTTTGTAGCAAAAATGTAAGGTCATTCACAAAGCGAGTAAATGACACAGAGGAGACAGAAATTGAAATGAGATAGATGAACAAGCAGTTCACAAGAAGAGATATGTTAAGAAGCTTGAAACTCAAAGGTTTCCTGCAGCTTCATCCTCCTTCTCCTTTCCTTCTTCCTCCTCCTTCTTTTCTTCTTCAATAGCAGCAGTATCCACGTAAGCTGATAGAACTCTCGATTCCATAGAGTCTACCGTGTGAATACTAGGTCTTCTCCATGCACTCTCCAGCCTGAAAGCTTCAGTCACCTCCTCATCTATTATCCCTCTGTCTGGAATGTCCGTGCCTCGATGATACGGCATGGGGAATTCCTTTAGAGCAGGAACCTTGACAACAATTGGCATGGGTTGAGTTTGTTCAGCCAAGGTGAAGATTTTTCGTCGCAGTTTGTCATCATAGGCAGCGAGAAAATTGCTGAGGGCACTTATCCTAGAGCATTGATCCTGCAGCGGCACTTCCTCCCAGTAATAGTAGGCCTTGATGAATAGGTCTTTGTAGTATAACCACAGATCAAGCAGATCTCTAGGAATAAAAGCCTCGATTTCCCTTGCATCAGGGTGATCGTCCCTTCACTTGGCTAACTCCTCTTCAGACCTCTTTGACAGTTCAGCCATGGTCGCTTTGAACTTCTTTCCTGTTTCGCCGCTCCACAATGGACGCTTTTCATTTAAACGCTTCCGAATGTAGTTTTGTTCGTCCATGCGGGGGTAGCGACCAGATTCAACCATCTCTTTTGTCGTCACGTCGCATGCATCAGATATGGCTTGTGCTTCGCATGCTTCGGACTCATCTGGCATAAACGGAATAAATGCACTGCGCACTAGTGATGACTGGATAAGTATCACTTCACTGAATTGCTCCTCAATCCGTGCGTCAATCACTTGGAGTCGCCTGTCATTTGACCTCCTCTTCCTCTCGCCTTCGCTCCTCCCTTCTTCTCTTTCCTTTCTCTTCCTCTCCTCCCTTCCAGCTTTTGAAGCAACTGCTTGCTTGACCTTTTGGCGCTTGGCCGCGGGGTCATCACCTTTTATCTCCTGTGCAGTTCGCTTCAATGGAAGTTTTGGTGGTGGGGGTGGAGGCATATCCTTCTTAGCAGCACTTGAGGGGACGACTGCTGACGGAGTGAGTGCAGCAGTGGTCGTAGTGAGTGCGGCTGTCGAAGCTGGGGCGGCGGCTGAAGCGGGCGCTTTGGGAGTAGCGGCCACTTGGGAACTAGATGAAGCACCTGCACCCACAAAAAGTTTTGTTAGTTGCTCCATCTCCCACGCCATGGCAGCATCCTTCTCCACCTGCTTCCGCTTTTCCTCCTTCGTCAACACAGTCACCGGAGGATGCCGTGCAATGGAAGCACTCAGCACTTTCTCTTGAAGCGGCCTGCTGGGCTCTTCGAGTTGTTTCAATAACTCCTCCTCCGTGAGCTTTTTCTTGCCCAGAGCCCTCGCTTCATCTACATCCTCCTTTTCACCGGCACCACTGCCTCCCTCCAGCATCAACTCCACACCAACTCTGCTTCCCCCTAAACCTCCAGCTCCTCCTAGCTTCACTTGTCCTTCCCTCTTTTTGGCATCATCACTGCCAAGGGTTAGGATCATTGATTTTCCGGAAATGGTTTGGTGAAGCGAGTTGACAGTGTTGAAAATGGCCTCCAACATCTTTTCGGCTTTTCCAACAGTTGGAGCCACCAGATCAGCAGTTTTGATTGAGATTTCTTCGAGTAGATACTCGCACTGCTTCTCTCTCTTCACAACTGATGCCATCATCCTTTCTAAGGGTTCCACTTCTCTGAAGCGAGCCTCCAGCTCCGCTTCAATTTCCCTCCTTATATCTGCCTTCTCCTCTTGCAGGTTGTAGTACCAAAATTCCTGAGCCGCTTGAAATTCAGCTTGCATTGTCTCAAGGCTCCTCTCTCTCTGGTTTAGAGAGAGATGGAATTCGGCACTTGCAGCCATCTTTTCTGTGTAAGCTTCGCCCAGCTCCTTGACCTTTTCCAGAAGTAGAGTTAATTCTGCATTCCTTAGGTCAATAGCTTGCGCACTCTTCCTCCTACTCTCCAGCTCCTTTTTATCTGTCTCACTCTCTTGCTTGAGCAGTTTCATCTCATTCTTGAGAGAGTCCAGGGCCTTTTTCGTGCTCAGCAGTTCACTTCCCGTCCTTATCAGCTCCTCCTCTCTCTTCTCATATCCCTCCTTCAACTTCTTCAACTCCTCCTTCAAATCTTTCTTCTCTTTCTCCAATTTGATCAAACTGGCATTTACATTCCTCAAGCGGCTCCTTTCCGCGTCAAGCGAGCCCTTGAGGTCAGTGATAGTAATAGTTTGATCTCCCACCAGCTTCACCTGCGCCTCCAGCGCCTTCTCTTTCTCCTCCAACATCCTCTCCTTCTCCTCCACCTTTCTCTCCAAATCCTTCTTCTTCTTGTCAAAGTCTTCTCTAAGACTGATGACCTCCCCCGCCTTCCTCTCCATTTCCTCACTCTTCTTCGTTATCTCGATTTGAAGGCTAGCGATCTCCGCATCCTTCAACTCCACCTCCTCCTTATACTCCCTGATGAGCTTCCTTTCATGGGAAGAGGGCACTCGCTTCGGAACTGTGGCGAGTGGATACGATTCTTTCACCTTAGCATCCAGCTTCTCCCAGAAGCTGGTCCCTTCAAGGAAGGCATGGAAGCCATTTTCGCCAATGAAGTTGAGTATCTTGGCCTTCATTTGAATCAGTTCCTCTTCTGTGAAGGCTTTGAGGAGTCTGAAAATTTTATAGTACTCCGTTCCACGATACGTGATGTACGTCAGGAAATCGACGACATTGGTGTAAAATGCGTCGCTCCATGGAACGTTCGAGTGGCGAAGATTGTAGCGAAGATTGATTGTCTCTGCGGCTTGCTCTCTATCTAGGGCATAGCGTTCGAGAGCCCGCGTATGTATGGTGAGGGCATGAGGTATGAACTGAGGGATGATGGGAAGTTCTCCGACAGTTTGGGCGGTATCGGCTGTAGCTGCCGATGTCGAGGGGGATTGGGAAGGTGATGAGGCTTCGGGGGTTTCGGATATTTGGATGGCTTCAGTGGGTGGTGGCTGTATGGTTTCGGTGGTTGGTGGTTGTATTGGCTGGGATTGAAGTGATTGAAAGGTAGTGTAGGCTACAGCTTCATCAGTGCTGAGGAATGGGATAGTGGGGATGTGAAAAGAAGATGCAGATTCCTCTTCATGGGGAGAGAGGGGTGTTATCTGTTTTAGTGGTTGTTGGGTTGATGAAGATTGAGGTTCTGGTATTTGGGTGATGTGGGTTTGGATTTGGAGTGGGGGTGATTTGGCTTTGATTGGTGAAGGCTGGGGTTGAGTCACTTCAACGTTCTCAAGCGGCTTCTCCACCGCCTCGCTTTCTTGAACGATTGAAGCGACTCGCTTCATTTTCTTGCCTCGCTTCGGCGCGGCTCGCTTCCCGGGTGAAGCGACCGGCCTTACTTAGCTCACTTCGGCTTGCCTTTCGGCAACCGGTCTCGCTACGGGCACTTCAACCTCGAGAAGCCCCAAATCCATCAATTGCTTGGACTTCCTCCATTTGTCGTAGTAGATGGATTGCTTGTTGTAGACGATGGTGTCTATTTCCGGCCATGCTTTCCCCGGAAACTTCTTCTCCAAAGCAAAGGAGAGTCTTGAGAAGAACTTCAGTTTCCCCTTGCGGAGAATCTGATCGGCGCTCCCCTTCACGAACGCAAAATCGGCAGCAGCTTCGTGAATTTGTTTGAGGAACCAGCCATGCCAGTTGAAGCTGGTTCCGGTGAGGCTGTCAACGATGACTGCTGTGGCGATCAGCTTCGTCTCGGAAAGAGTATCCAAGGTTCCGACGTAGCACGCGACACTCTTCGAGAAGAGCTCGCAAATATGGTTGAATGGGGCCTTCAAACTCGAACGGATACTGGCCTCCTTGAAATTCGGATCTGCTTCGGCGGTTGCAAAACGACCGTACTGAACTCCGGCAGACAGACCCAAATCTAGCAGTGAGTCTCCTCCTTCTCTCGGCAAATCAAACTCACCGATGAGTTCACTCATGTCCACCTCCACCGGCTTCCTGGTGCGTGGATCAGTGAAAGAAGACGTATTCTGCTCCTTCCTCAAGTTGAGCAGTAGTTCTCCAACGGCCTTCGCCAGAATCTTTGACGGAACTGCCGTCACGAATTTCCATAGACCGGCCGTGGTCACGGCTCTACGGAAGAATCCATTTTCCTCGATGATTGAGGGATCGAGATGAGGCTCGACATTGATGTTCTCTTTGGCCTCCGCCATGAACTGCTCCATCGTTTCTGTACTTTTCTTCTTTCCCATGGTGAGATTTGAGGGATTTTGGACAGAGTTATAACGATGAAATAGAAAGGGTTGAGACTCGTGAGTTGCAGAAATTGCAGATCTAAGCACGAGAATGGCAAATTTTGAAGGCTGTGAAAGGTGTTGCAGTTCTGCCTCGTCCCATATATATAGAGTTAGGTCTTGGCTGATGTGGCAGGGGTAGGACGGTAATATTGCCGTAAGTCCTTTAGGTAGGCGGCGGACGTGCGGTGATGGATCTGATGTGTCTGGCGTCACCACAGTAAAAGTGAACCGCCACTTGCTCGGCGTCTCCACGTGGCCTGCTGCGATTGGGTTGTCTTATACGGCGCTTATCCAACGGTTGCAGATTGGGGGCTGTTGAGATTCGATGGCTGGATCTTCTCCGCCGTTTCCCGCTTCAAATTTGAAGTGAGAACCACGCGCCCGTTATTTCCGCCGTTCCTGATTCTGCATTAAATAGTTGGCAGAAAGTGAAATAGGCACTCGAGGGCAGACAGCTCATACTCGCTTCGTGCCCACTCGCTTCGAGTTGGGCCGCTAGACCTTGACTCGCTTGAGAGGCATTCGCTTGAGTGACTGTTCCGCACTCGCTTGCGATGGCTAGCTTTGAGTGACGTAGCACTCGCTTGGCCATCTGAAGCGACTGGAATAAGAAATTGAATTTCTTTGCTTAATTTTAAAATGTTTCTGACTTACATACTTCGAGGATAAACAAGAGTGTTTTCCTCTTTGTATTTGTGTCAGATTCATTTCATATTTTCCACGTAGTGAGTGAAGGTTTCTAGCACGCTTCGGCTCACTTAGTGTACTTAAAATTGAAACACTTACCAGTCAATCTCACTTCGTAGGAGATTGATACCACAAATTGAAGACTTCATGTTGAATTAGATACCACTTGTCGAATGCTACATGTTGAATTAGATCTTCATGGCATTCATCTTCATGGCATTCATCTTCCTCTACGAATTAGAGAGTCCTCCATCGAAGTGAATGAGGGAGAAAATGAATATAGTACACAAGCTTACTACAACCCGAAGGGAGCATCACGTAAGTGTACTTATTCACGACGAATGGGGGATGAGTACAAGTCCTTATCTCAGAGCAGAAATGGACAGGATGACAATGAGAATGCTCTGACAAGACAATCTCGTTTACGCAGAAGCATGTCACCAGCCCTGCAACCTTTTGTAGAAAAAGGTAAACCTTCAAGCTTTCCTACGATCTAGAGAATGAATCTGCAGTCAACTCGCTTTGACCCAAGCTAGGGCAAATTGAAGCGATGCAGAATTCGAGATAGCAGCATTTTTGCTCGCTTTGGAAGTAGCTTGCTCCGAGAGTAAGCATTAGTTCCCCCTTAACCATATACTTAACAATTCCAATAAGTTGGTAGGGAACTTCTTCCAATACTCCACCTTTCTCCACCTAACTTCATTTTCTTCAAGCGAGTGAGATTTTGAAGTGGCTCGCTTGAGTTGATGAAGATACGAAGCGAGTGCCGCACAAGGGAACAAGCGAACACTCCTTCGTGCATCCTGGAACTAGCATTCTTCACCAGGGTCTAATAACCCTAATTCCATGCATAGCTGGTTGAAACGAGACTCAGCTAGAGGCTTGGTGAGGATATCTGCTCGCTGGAGATCGGTATGGATTTTCTCGAGCTTGATATCCTTTTTCTCGACATGATCACGAATGAAATGATGTCGAATTTCCACATGCTTGCACCTGGTGTGAAGCACTGGATTCTGCGAGATACATATGGCACTGTTGTTGTCGCAGAAGATCGGAATTTCATTCGCTTCAACTTTGTAGTCCTTCAACTGTTGACGAAGCCATAGGATTTGAGAACAGCAGCTTCCAGCGGCCATGTACTCAGCTTCGATTGTTGAAGTGGCTACGCTTGTTTGCTTCTTTGAGAACCACGAGATTAGCTTGCTTCCCAAGAACTGACATGTGCCCGAAGTTGATTTCCTATCGACTCGGCAACCTCCATAGTCAGCATCAGAATATCCAGTGAGCTCCAAATTGTCCTCCGCTGGATACCACAGACCCATGTTGACAGTGCCCTTTAAATATCGAAGAATTCTCTTGGCAGCTTCAAGATGGCTGTGCTTGGGGTTGCTTTGGAAGCGAGCGCAGACTCCGACTGCAAAAGCAATATCTGGCCTACTTGCAGTGAGATAGAGTAGTGATCCAATTAGGGCTCGATAATCTGTAGGATCTACAGATTTTCCTCCTTCGTCTGGCTCCATCTTCCAGTTGGTATTCATAGGGATCTTCACCGCTTTAGCATGTTGAACACCAAACTTGGCAAGCATATCTCTAGTGTACTTGGCTTGGTTTATGAAAATTCCATTATCCTGTTGCTTCACTTGAAGACCTAGAAAGCAGCTCATCAAGCCAATCATTGACATTTCATATTTGGTCTTCATCAGCTCTCCAAACTTCTCGCTAAGCGACTGGTTTGGCGACCCAAATATGATGTCATCCACGTAGATCTGGACCCAAAGCATATCTTCTCCATGGTTGATGGTGAAGAGAGTCCGATCTATCTTTCCTTTTTGGAATCCATTGTCCACTAGGAATTGAGAGAGTGTATCATACCAAGCTCTGGGAGCTTGCTTCAACCCATACAGGGCTTTCTTTAATCGATACACTTTATCTCCCTGCTCGAAACCCGGTGGCTGCTCCACATACACTTCTTCTTTGAGTTCACCGTTGAGGAATGCGCTCTTCACATCCATTTGATAGACTTTGAACTTCTTGGCTGCTGCATAGGCTAGAAACAATCTGATAGCTTCAAGCCGTGCCACTGGAGCGAAGGTCTCGTCAAAGTCGATTCCTTCCTCTTGGCAGTAGCCTTTGGCAACGAGTCGCGCCTTGTTCCTCACTACGTTGTGGTCCTCGTCGGTCTTGTTTTTGAACACCCACTTGGTGCCAATAACATGCTGAAACTTGGGACGATCCACGAGGTACCATACGTCGTTCCTGGTGAATTGGTTGAGTTCTTCTTGCATGTTTATCACCCAGTTAGAGTCGGCTAGGGCTTCTTCCACGGACGATGGCTCAATGTTGGAGAGAAAGCAACTGAACATGGCACTTTCTCCGAACACTTGACTTCTGGTCACTACACCCTTGGATGGATCTCCAATGATTTGGCTTGGTGAGTGATCTTTGAGCCACGCTCGCTTTGATCTGTCAGCTTCTTCTTCATCTTCTTCCTTGTCGCTCGCTTCATCGACTGAAGCGACTGGGTTGGGTGCTTGGCCTGCACTAGCTTCAGGAATCTTGGGGGCAGCTTCGACTCCTCCTTTGGGATTCTGCTCGCTTGAGTCCTTGATCTCATCATCTTCATCGAGCACGTCCCAAGTGAGTTGATTTGAGGGTTCCTTGCTTTGATCCTTTTCATTTGCTTGAGCCTGTTCCTGTGGAAGACTTAAAGAAGATTCATCAAATACGACATGGGGTGATTCCTCCACAATTAGGGTTTTACAGTTGAACACTCTGTAGGCTTTGCTAGATGTAGAGTATCCTAAGAATACTCCTTCATCAGCTTTGCTTTCAAAGGCTTTCAACTGTGACTTCCCATTGTTGTGAATGAAGACCCTACAACCAAAAATATGGAAATAAGATATGTTAGGAATTCTCCCTGTCCATATTTCATATGGAGTTTTGTCGTGCCGTTTGTTGAGAAGCGTCCGATTCTGTGTGTAGCACGCCGTGTTGGCAGCTTCAACCCAATACTTCATCGGAAGCTTCGAGTCTGCAATCATGGTGCGAACGGCTTCTTTGATGATTCGATTTCTTCTTTCAGCAACTCCATTCTGCTGAGGAGTGCGTGCTGAAGAAGTTTGATGTGCTATACCATGCTCCGTGCAGTACGCTTCAATTGTAGAGTTCAAGAACTCTGTGCCTTTGTCGGAGCGGATGGTCACAATAGCTTGATTCTTTTCCACAGCCAATCGCTTGAGTAGTTGTGGCAGTTTGGTCAGTGTCTCCTTCTTGCTGAAGAGGAATACCACCCAAGTGTAGCGAGAGAAATCGTCGACTACAACTAGAGTGTACTTCCTTCCATTTACACTAACTGGAGTAACTGGACCAAACAGATCCATGTGAAGCAGCTCGAGCACTCGCTTTGATGAGGCTTCTTCGAGACTGGCGAAGTGCTTCTTCGTCTGCTTCCCTCGTTGGCATGGTGAGCATGGATGGTCTTTGATGAAGACTTCATTCGGTATGCCTTGCACCAAACCCTTTCGAGCTAAGCGATTGATGGCTTTGAAGTTGAGATGATTCAAGCGTCTGTGCCATAGCCATCCAATTTCTGTAGCACTTCTTGCAACTAGGCAAGTTTCCTCTTTGCAGCTGTCCCATTGTGCTATGTAGACGTTCCTTTGCCTAATTCCAGTGAGCACAATCTGAGACGTAAGTTTGCTCTTCACAATGCACTTGTTGGAGATGAACTCCACCCTGTACCCTTTATCACAAAACTGTGAAATGGACAACAGGTTGTGCTTGAGTCCTTCCAAATAGGAGACTTCTTCAATTGTGAGCTTTCCAACTTTCAGTGCGCCATATCCCCTGGTGCTTCCTCGAGAATTGTCACCAAAGGTTACGTGTGGACCCTTCTTCTCTATATAGTTGTGAAGTAGAGCTTTCATGCCGGTCATGTGTCTTGAACATCCACTGTCCAAGTACCAAACTTGTTGACCCTCACTTGGCATGGGATCCACGGCGCTCACCTGCAATTAGACAGATTTTGGTACCCAAATCAGTTTGGGTCCTTGCAGGTTAGTTCCCTTAGGTACCCACACTTGCTTCACTCTCTTTTGAGATGAAGCTTGTGTCTTGGGCTTCTCGACCTTCGAAAACTGTGATCTCTGCTTTGAAGCAGCTTCACACGTGCAACAGTGTGTGCAAGAGGGGTAGCGGCTCGCTTTAGACCTACCCATGCTCTTCCCATTTTGCTTATATCCTGAAGCGACTCGCTTCGGATTAGCTCTGGGTTTAGAGACTGACTTAGGGTTTCTAGTCTGTCGAAGCGGCTCGCTTGGTTTCCTTGAAGCGGTCCAACTAGGGTTTTGACCCTGACTCGCTTGAGAAACCTTGGGAATCTGAAGCGACCCAGTGGAAGCTTCAAAATCTTCCCCCTCAATGTTAGTCCGGTTGGACCATCTCCAGTCCGGATAACGTGGCACATAGACATTACTCATCTTTTTAGGAGGTAGATCCTTTGTCTCTCGTGTCTTGACTTGAGACTTAGAAGCTTCAACAGTTCTCCCTTTACCCTTGGATTGGTAAGACTTAGCATGTTGAGTGCTAGGGACAGTTGAACTTTGCTTGCCCTTAGGATCTGCCCTTAAAGATATAGACATCTTCATATGCTTCCTTTTAGGGTTCTCAGCCATTTCGCCTTTATCTTTGTTAGTGGTCGCTTTGGATGCAGTAGGCAGTTCCAAAGTGACTGATGGTGTAGTGTGAGATGCACCAACAAAGATAGTCGGCTTGGGAGGTCCACCCTCATATCCAAGGCCAGCTTTCCTACCAAAAGGCAGAAGCGAGCCCTCTAGTGCCTGCCTAGCATATGATGCTTTGTTCAAGTTGGCAACTAGAGTGGACTGGGTTTCATACCTTCCCTCCAAGCTTTGATGTCTAGCGAAGAGATCCTCGAACTTACTAGTCATAGCCCTTAAAATTGAGTTTGAGTTCGTCAAGCTCACGGGCTAGCTTTCGGTTCTCCTTCTCGCTTTGCGACAGAGCTTGTTTTACCACTTCGTGGTCGCTTGACAATTTTTGGTGCTTGTCAAACAACTCACTCCATGTAGAGGATTGTTCTTCCTCATTGACAGTGTGTGCTAGTGTAATTGAAGTTATTGAAGGATAGAAGAATACCTCTCCTGTTTCTTCGTCGGTGAGCGCCATAAATCCAAGATCCTCACCATCACTGGAATTTGGATCGGTGAATGCATCTGAGTCGCTTGGTGGATCTTCAGTTGTAGCGACCGGCACTTCACTCGCTATGAGCGCTCGCCTTGGAGCATCCCTCTTGGCCTTTAATTCTTCGTGCTCTTTAGCACTGAGCTTTGGGCAATCGGATTTGTAGTGGCCCATCTTGTGGCAGTGGTAACACTCCACTTCCATCATGTCGCGCGGGATCGTCTTGGTCGTCTCTTCTCTCTTTCCTTTTCCTTCTCGAGCATCAGTGCTCCTCCCTTTGTACTGCTTGTAGAATCTTTTGTATTTGCCCACTCGAGAGTTCATTTTGTTGAAGTTCTTGGACAAGAACGCAATATGTTCTTCCAATTCTTCCCTCGTCATCTTGGCTAGCGACTGCTCGCTTGGCCCTTCGGCAGCTTTGAATGCTACTCCTTTTGTTGTAGTGGGCGCTTCATCCTCTTCGTCGAGGTTCATTCGATTCAGATCGAATTCATGAGCTTTGAGTTCGGAGAACAGAATCTCCGGTGTGAGCTTTGATAGATCCTTGGTAGCTAGGTATAGCTCCTTCATAGTCTGCCATTTCCTGGTGAGAGCTCGGACAATCTTCAGGTTGACTTCCTTATCTGTGAGTTCCTTCCCTAGCGAGTTGAGAGTTGCAGTGATGTTTGTAACCCTCAGCTCGAAGGCGTCAATGGATTCTCCTGGCTTCATTATCAGACTTTCAAACTCCCGCATCTGAACGGCGAGCTTGTTCTCCTTGATTTTGTCTGTGCCTTGAGAAATGAGGGCTAGGGTTTCCCACATTTCCTTTGCCTTGCACATTTCCTTATTCGTGGTAGATAGGCGTCCGACACGGTGCTCTGCATCGTGTGGCGTGCAATCTTGTCGAGGTTGGCAACCTTGAAGTCATTTGGAGTATACTCATCCTTATCCTTCTCCACGTATTGTTGACGAACGTGGGCTGGACGACCTTCAGCGGCTGGAACATCCACAGATATGGCTTTCTTAATCTCGATTGGTCCGTCCTCAATGACTTCCCACATCCGGTCGTGGATGGAGCATAGGAAGCTCTCGACTCAGAAACTCCAGATCTCATATCCTTCAATTGAAAACTGTGGAAGACTAGAAGCACTGTATGTAGACATGGCAAACAGTCAGTAGTATATGCAGTATGCGTGGGTGAGGTTTTGATGCACTTAGGAAAATAGGATCCGGTTCAGTGAGACAACGTGAAGCGAGTGGGGACTCGCTTCGGATATGCAAAGCAGAGGCTCGAAAGAACCGCTGCTCTGATACCACTTGTTGGTCCCGGTTTGTTAATAGGAAAAATACGTAGAGGGGGGGGGTGAATACGTATTTTGAAGTTTTTCAACTTCAAATCCCTTAACTCAGAGTGACAAGTAAAGAGCTCACTTGAAACTTAAGACCTAGCTGAAGCTAGATCTACAGTACGTAGCTAGCCTGCTTGACCGAAGTGAACACTTGATCAAGAGGGAGTCTTTACTTGTGAGCGGAATTTGGTGAGCTAAATCTTTCCTAAGTAATTAAAGAATCAAGTTTGTTTGTTTAAATGCACGTGCAATGAATAATCGAATATAGTAAAGAGATAAGGGTTTAGAGAAATACGACACGAAGATTTATAGTGGTTTGGAGATAACGCTCCTACGTCCACTTTGCTGCACGACGGCAACTGTTCTTTTCACTCAAGAACTTGAAGATTTCGGGCTCTTCAAAAGCCTGGTCAAGATCGAGCTTCACTCGCTTGGATCTGACAGACGCTGGGTGATTCCGGGTTCACACCAAAAACCTAACTAGACTTGAAGCTTCACTCGCTTCAGTCGAACAGACAGGGAGATTACGGGCTCTCCTTACAGCCTAGCTTCGATCGAGCTTTACACAAACGATGTAAGTGTAAGCTTGGATCTAAACTCTATGATCGAGGCTTCTCCAATCGATGAAAGAAGAGCCTTGGATCGAAACAACCTAACGACAACACTCAAAAACCTAACAGACAGAGTTTAGGGTTTTTGGTTGACGAAACACGCTATGAAGAGCTCTTTACAATAAGTGCAAAGATGGCTAGAGCTCTTCTTCTAAGCTTGGATATGGAATGGGCTTAGACTCTAAGTGTGAAGGTTGTGAAGACGAGTTCCGATGAACTGGAAACTCGGAGAACACTGGAAAACAAAAGACTCGAAGATTTGCTCGAAGGCTTGGGAGTGTTTGTTTGCTGTATGCGCTCGAATGCTCAAGTAGTGTTCTACTTCTTCACGTTGTGATCCTTCACTATTTATAGGCGGAGAGATGGCCGAGATCCGTTGCTTGGTTGGTGGCCTTGTCTCTCCTCCACTCGACAGTACTTTGTGCAGCCAGTATGCTTTTGCAGATGCGCAGTTTGTCCGTTTGCCAAATCTGGCTAAACTCCAACTTCAACAGTAACTGGAGCGAGCCAGTACTGTAGCGGCGCCATGTCGGCCTGGCAGTCAACTCTTCCGCTCCACTCCGCTTTCGACACGTGGAGATCTTGTAATTAATGCTACGATCTCCTGTTGACTGGAGTTCAAAATATGGGCGGGAGTCGCGCTGTCGCTTTCTGGTAGGTAGAGGCTCGCTTCACTTTGAAGTTGTAGCGTCCGCTTTAGTTGAGTCACTTCGTAGTCAATCTGTAGTGAGCCGCTTCGGGAATTAACTTTTCCTAGTGACTGCTTTGGAAATAGCTGACTAGAGTTGACTAGCTTTGACTTTTCACTGTAGCGCTTGCTTCGCTTCGCTTTGGCTTTGAACTGAAGCGCTCGCTTCGCTTCGCTTTGGCTTTGAACTGTAGCGCTTGCTTCGCTTCGCTTTGGCAGACTCGCTTTGAATCTACTGTAGCGATCGCTTCGCTTCGCTATTCTTCGGCACGCTTCACTTCGGCTTGCTAGACTTGCTTCTCTTCGGAAAACACACTCAAGCGAGTGGCCTTCACTTGAAAATTTGAAGCCTAAAATCTAAGCAAATTAAAGAGCCATCCTAACAGAGTAGGCTTAGAAAAATTCTAACTTATCAACTACATTAAATGGGTCGCTTGGGAACAGAACACTTTGGGGTTTTGGGATCAAATCAAAACACTACATTTTTAAAGTGTCCCATGTAGTTCCCCCTTAACATTTTCGTTCTTAACAATTCCCAACAGAAGCTCTCTTTATCTAAATGAAATTTTACCTTACAGGCGAGTAACATAAACTATCTAATAAATTCAAATAACATATATTAGTATGACTAGTATATGGATGACGTGACAATACTTTATTTAAGGGAAAATGTAATAAATATTTTTCATAAAGAAAATTCCTATTAAAAATATCTAACCGGTCAAGATGAGGCCGCGATAGCGTTTTAGGACAAGTTCGATCCAATGCATATGTCTAGGCCCAAAATATAATTTAATTATCTTTGTTTATATGTTTTAGTTTTATCATGTCATTCACTTTTCTGAAAACTCTAATACTAATAGTTACGTTTCTTGGCTTTCGAGGGAGATGGAAAAAACATAAATTAAAATTTGGCGTTCTATTGAAACGATCGATATTTTTGGTGTATCAACGAGAGTTTCTGTGAAGCTTTGTTGCGTCACTAACCATAGCCCAAAATAACTAAACCTTCAATGGAAAAATTATCGATGTAACATTGTTCATGTCAGTAGACACTCTTAATATTCACGGTTGGTATATTTATAGTACTGTTGAATAGACGGTGACTCGAGCCAAACAATTGGACTGTTTAATATATAGTTTGAGCCACACACTTACTTGATTAAATTATCAAACAAACACTTAGCCAAATTAGTTCAAGTCACCAATTGTTAAGTCATGCCACATTTTGGTTAAAATCGTACACTAAATAAAGTACCAATGGGTTAAGTAATTAACCTAGATACTATTCAAAGACAATTGATTGAGATAATCAATTAAAGTCAATAATTGAGAATCCTCTCAATTAAGTTAAAAGACGAACCTTAATAATACTAATAATTATTAAGGGAGATTCTAGATTAAGTAGGGGTAACCAGCCTCTAAATCGATATGATTTATTGATCAATTTAAGAATCTCTCTTCGATTCCTTGATCAAAGGTCAGATGAAGGGAGGACAAAAGATGAGGAAGCATTTCAGCTTAGTGATGAAAAGTGAAGCTATCGAGGTAGGCTTTCATTAAAATAACACAAGTTTTATTAGTTGAATTAGCTCTTTTTACAAATTGTCATGCCATAAACTTTTTCAGTTTTTATATGACGTTTATATGTGATTGTCTTTGCCAAATTTATTTAACAAATTCAGGCTCATTGAGATAGCTATCTCGATAGGTTATCGTGCACGTAGGGACCATGTGTCATCGAGCGGGTTGTCCGGTCCAGTATCCGTGGATGGTGGCCAACTTCCCGGATATAGCTCAGATATGACCGATTACTCTATAACTTAGACTCACAAATCTTTTAGTTAGCATAGGTCTTACTATTGAATGGCTGACAATTGAGTATAATATTTTGGCACGTGTCCACTGAGTACCTAGTACTTAGCCTTGTACATAATTCCCATAAACGGGGTTAAGCAGAATGAGGTGAAGTGGCTAAACGAACTTTTGTTGATCATTGAAGTCTCTTGGTGGTGCATGTCTCTATACGTGCATCTGTTATACCTTTCCATGGTGCTTATGTTGTTGTTATAGACTTGTTTCGATTTAGTTGTGCTTGAGCCACATGTTTGAGCCACATGTTGGTAAACAGTAGTGTTATTCATACGTGTCTCATGTATCAACATTTTGTCGCTTAAATGTTGAATTCCTTTAGCTAAGAATGAGTTAAACCCTTAAAGTTCCATACCGTGTCCATTTCCTATTTTAATTCCTTTTCTTTCCTAAAGTCATGAGTTTTCGTACTTAGCTATTTTAGCGAGGTGCGGTTGTAATGGCCCGCATTTTTGTTAGTATAAAAACTAACTGTTGATATATAGTTACGAGTAATGCTCGTATTATGATACGTGATCGAAATTATTATATTCGATTTATTTAGTTAATTATTATTAGAATTCATTTCGAACTAGAATAGTTATCGAATCGATAAGTCATTGCGGAAATTAAGATATTGGGCCGAGCCCAATTGCAATTCTATGTAAAGGAATTTATGGTGCGCATGAATGCATGCAAAGGAAAAGTTGTCAACTATGTAAATGTTACAACCTCAATAAATGCAAGGAGCTAGTAATAAATGAAGCCTCAATTAATTACCCTCCAACTATAAACCACCACCAACCACATCCCTTTTACTTTTCCTCAATTGTCAAAGGAATTACTCTTGATTAGAAAGGGTGACAGTAAAACACTACTTCCTCTTGAACTTCCCTTCACGTCACAATTACTACCCCCTTCATTTTCTTACTACGAGAGAATAAGCAAATACTCGGTAAACGAAGCTTGTGGAGAGGAAGACCATCAACAAGGAGAAGGAGAATTGAAGCACGAAGCTCCATTGTCATTCACTCTTTCCCGTCCGACTACATCGAAAACCCCTCATCATAGTAAGTTTAATATCCTTGTATTATCCTAAAAATTCATCTCTTAAAGCATGAATAATTAGTAAATTACCAAGCATGATTCATTAAAATCTATGCTAAAGCTTAAGTATGTATGAATATGTTCATAAATTAAAACGAAGCATAAGTATTGATAATCGGACTTCTTATAAATCAAGAAGAATGAAGGATAAGAACACCCTCATGTATGTAATTATCTAAATGTCAATAAATATGAAGATCCGTATATGATTTTCTTAAGCAAGAATGCGTAAATACTAGAATCCACACACGCATACTAGATATATACAAAACTAGAAACGGTGAGGGTTTACCAAATCGAAAGAAAGGCGAAGTTCTGCCCGTATGTTTTTCAGAGCCGTCGGCACTGAACGACGAAACCCGACATAAAAGCTGAAGCTTGATAGAAGCTGAAGCGTGATAGAAGCTTGATAGAAACTGAAGCTTGATAGAAGCTGAAGCGTGATAAAAGCTTGATAGAAGCTGAAGCGTGATAGAAGCTTGATAGAAACTGAAGCTTGATAGAAGCTTAAGCGTGATAGAAGCTTTGATAGAAGCTGAAGCGTGATAGAAGCTGAAGAATGATAGAAGCGTGATAGAAGCTAAAGCGTGATAAGCTGAAGCTTGATAAAAGTTGAACGAGAGAGAGAGAGAGAGAGAGAGAGAGAGGAGCTGAGAACGAGAGATGAAATATTAGGATTTTAAAATACCTAGTTTAATGCAATTAGTTCGATTTAACTTGAAGCATTTATCGAAGTTCGATATATTGTCGAACATATATTTTATTATTTTAATTTATGATTGTTAATGAAATCTTGGATTAATAATTTTTCCAAGTTTAATCCAACTATTATACTTCAATCAAAATATTAAATGAAGTATATAAGAAGAATTTACGGCTACCATTAGCCGTATAATTTATTGACTCCGATTAATAGTCTTACGACATATTTAACGGAACGTGAGTTGAAACGAGAAAAATATGAATAAGAGAATAGAGTATTCTTAAATAGAATTAATTCAAGTTTATAAGAATGGAAATTATTATAATTTCATCTCTATTTAGGCGGGAGTCGACAGGAAGGCGAACGACGCGAATTCAGTAAGGCTAGCTCTTATTACGATTGTCAAGGTGGGCTTTCTTATACAAGTAAAGTTATAGAATGTTTAGATGAAAATGCTTATTTTCAAATATTGTCATGCCATAAACATTTTGTTTTGTGTATGACACATATCTGTATTGGCTTCGCCAATTAATGTTAATCGAATTCGGGTCCTTGTCGGGATTTCTATCTCGCTTGGACTAGTGTACACAGGACTGTGGGTCATCTTCATGGTTGGCCGGTCAGGTGTCGTGTGAGGTGCCCACCTCCTCGACACCACAGTTTTAGATAAGGTAGATTACTAAAAGAACGTAGTCTGCGCAGACATTTTTCAAAACTAGAAATGATTTTAGTGAACATAGGTTCTTTACAGCAAAACCCCTATGTTTCACTTATGATGGCATGTACAATTATATTGTATATTTTTCGGCATGTGTCCACTGAGTACTCTATACTCAGCCCTGCATGTATTTCTAAATGTGTAGGTTGAGCAAGGTGAGGTGAAGTGATGATCGGAGCTATTTTGTGTCTTGTTTATGTAATAGATAGGACTCTCGATAATGCGTGTCTTCATACATGTATTCACGTACTTATTCCGCTGCGTAGACTCTTATGTGTTTATTCAAGTGCTATCTGTGCATTATTCCAGTCAATGTAATGGTTAAGACAAATACTCTTGTATTCTCTTTGGGCCTTGGGCTGAAACTTGACGTCTAATGCAATGTTCTAGGATTATTATGAGTCATGTTCCACGTTAACTTCATTACCCCTTTCTTTCCCTCTTCTTAATCCCCATCCCTAGTCACGGTTTCCCGGCTTAGCTATCCTTAGCAAAGTCCGGTCGTAACAGCGATCGTGACATAATGTTCGGGACGAACAATGTATAAGTTTGGAGGATTTTGATAAGTGTGAAATTTACATGTTTTTATAAGTGTTTAGAAGTCATTTTCTCGTCTAGTATAGGTAGCATTGCTCATGATTTGCATGATAGCTTACATGAAATGATAAGTTTAACAATGATCTCGATTGGAATTTGGATTAATCATAGAATTTGAATTGATTTACTTAGGTGTCATAATTGAATAATAGCTAGATTTATCATATTATTTGTACTCGAGCTATCGGTAACTAACTTACTTCTTATGAAATCTATCGGTAAATAAATTTAGACTAGCCCGCTATCTAGATTATCCTAGCGGAAACCTTGGGTTGCATGAGTGAGTACTTATTCCTCTAAATTGGATTAAAAGTGGTTAAATGGATTAATTGGATCATTGTGTAAATTGAATTAGATCATATTACTCTAGAATCAACCCTTTTATCATATTTGAATTTAATTTTTTTCTTCAGTTATTTGAATCGTTTTTATTTGTTTATTTATTTAAATTGATTTAGTTATCTATTATATTCTATTTATATTATTTGCCTAGGATTTTAGAAACAAACCAAAAAATTCTCTTTGCCTAGACATTTATGAGAATCTAAATTAGAGGTAACTTGTATAGTTTCGTATATCAATCCATGTGGATACGATACTCGTATTTTCACTTTACTACACTATTTTATGTGATGAAAGCTAGTGCGATCATACATAAATTGAGATAAATCATCAGACAATTATTTAAGATACAGACTTTTTAACGAAAAGAAAAACGTGAATTCCAAGCCATATATCGAATCAACAAGAGTAAAAAAAAAAAAATATGTATGTTATTTCGTTGTAAATTCATGAGTATATTTTTCTTGCCGTTTTCTCGTGACGAGCATTGGCTGTACAGAAATATATGCGTAATATATGTCTACACAATATGTGGCAATAATGAAGATGTGCACATAATCTATTATGAGGATAAAATGAATATTACTAGTGAAATATGTACTACAATATTCAATTTAATCATGCGATAGCCAAAGGCAAGCTAAAAATCTGGACAGCCGTCTTCACAGCTTCAACATCTATATCCACAAGTTTTCCTGTCTTGGATGATATGATTGCACATTTCTTCTCTTCCGGGTTGGGAACGAACGCCTTAGCCTTTTCGTCAGAGCAGAATAACGCGATACTACAGAAACAAAAACACGATATCAAAACATAAGTAGTCGACATTTAGGCAATGAAACAATCTCAGGATTGTAGAGTCCATCAAATGTATGGTGGAATATTGATCGATAGTGTTAAAAAATCGCCACTTGCTAGCCACTTTGTTAGTGAAAAAAACATGTCCTTGAAAGGGGTGCATTGGAATTCCTAAAAAGGACCCGTTCCATGTATTAATTGGTATGCGAGTTCGTGTATAAAATCATATAAGAATACACGTCAAGTTAAGTGTAATTTGGCAAGAGTGACTAGAGTTTTATCATAAATGACTAATCTTTATATTTATAATAGCAAAGAGGCTAGTTTAGGTATTGCCCATAAGTTATATTGTGTTTCAGCCAAAGGAGTAGAATCTGATTACCTTGGCTTTTGGCGGGCATTTGCAAGCTGAACCGCCGCCGTGTTTGTAGTTATCACCCCCGCGGAGTCGTTGATCAGCGCCGCGAGCTACGAAGCACGATCACCACAAAGAGAAAGCACAACATTAGAGCCATCGATCAATCATGTAATTGGACTCAACTTTATAGCTTGGGATTTTACTAAGGCACTTCAAAGCTCCATTGTCCTATTGCCATATAGCATATATATAATTATGTTTCTTCATTCCATACTATTCCAAATGAATGTTACCTTCGTCTCGTTAATAATGAAGTCAACATAATATTATAATAGACTCTTTCTAATATGAGTGAAGAACGGTCGAACCTGCCCAGGGGTGGTAATGAACACTATACTAGCATCCTCTCCGACAAAATACTCCACGTTTTCCCTCTCTTTCTCGTGCGGAATTACGAACACTGGAGTTAACCCACTGATGATAATAATTAAAATAAAAATAAAAAATAACTAGCTAGTCAACTTCCATAAAAAAAAGATGAAAGAAAAGTTTAATCAAGAGTGAAAATGCATGCATATACCTAACGGAACTAGCTATCTCATCCCATATCTCAATAGGCAGCAAGCTATCAGGATCTCCCATCGACTGCATTGAGGCCTTTGAGTCTGATTTAATGCCATGGATCACAATGTACTTCCCCTTGATCGCCCCAGCACTCGTGTACTTCGCCTCCACCACATCCTTCACCTTCCTTGAAATCGACACCCTTAGAGGAGGCAATGGCTGCCTTGGAACGCTCCGGAATGGCTTCCCAAGCCAATCGATCATCTCACGGTACCTAAAATCATACAGCATTTTCATGTAAAAACACTACTATGAAACTAGGAGAAGGCTATTTATTTTTCTTCTTCAAATGCTAAGTCTCTACATAAAGGACTAATTGCTACCTAAATCCTAATCTATTAGTGGCAAAATTTGACAATTGTCACATCAGCAATGTCTAAATATGGAGCTTTGATTAGAAATTAACTCAGACAACGAAGCACAACTGAATTGGCCCAAATCATATCGAGTGCATGTGTGCGGATGGGTCTCTTGTACATAAAATGCAATTACTAAATTACCCTTCAAAGAACACATACATACATGTGGTAGCCACCCTCGGCCAGATTGGAGCTGGCCGGAGTGAAAGTCTCCGTCAAGAAAAGCCCGGCTCCGACAGCATTCACGTCAGGGTAAACGTAGCTAACTCTGTCTCTCGAACTAGTCATAAACATGAAAGCGCCGTGACCGATCCCGGCCAGCTTAGTCGATAGCACCATATCATAGTACCTATTCTGCAAAATCCAACCTCACACATAACAACAACGACAACAGAAACGACAATATTACAAAAGCCCCACTTTCCAACAACCTTAAGGATTCCGATCATGTCGGTATACTCCGCCGGCCCCGGAAAAGGTTCCTCCAAATCGTAAACCTCAGTCCACCTCACGTTCTTGTTGATCTCATAGCACTGCTTCCCTCTAGCGGAAGTCACAATATCAACCTGCACCCCGGGGTACCGATCTTTGATCATCTGGATCGCCGGAAAGAAGAGGAGGTTCTCGTAGACGCCGCCGGAGACCATGCAGCAGCACCTCCTCACGTCGCCCCGGACCTTGAGCCCGATGGAGGCGACCTCCACGGCGAAACCCGGTGGGAACTTGAGGAAGCCGTAAGGGTTATCGGGGTTATCGGGCGGCCTCGGATCTTCCTCCTGCTTCCCATCGGCAAAGAGTGAGCCATACTGCATCTCCGGATCGTCGCCTTGATCGAAAGGGTCGAGCCATGGGTTCTTCTTCTTGACGTTGGGGCAGGATGAGGCCGATTTTCGCGTCGAATACGAGGGGTTCGAGAAGGATAGGTTGGTGGGTTGGAAGAGAGGGATTGAAGGAGGGCTTCTCAGGCATGGTGGGATTGGTTTTGGATGCAGGGCAGCCATTTTTTTTTTTCTTTTTTCTTTTAAAGTTATTTTTGTTGTAAGAATTGATTAAGGGGGGGAAGGGTGAGGGAGAAGATAAGGGTGTGTGGGGAGATTTTGTTGAACGTTGGATTTGAATGTGTGAAGATAGTTGGATAAGAGAGGGTCCCTTACTGTTCCCTCGCCTTGATAAAAATATTGTAACTTGTGGGTTGCACCAAATACTGTACTACCACTTCAATTTATTTATTAGTTCCTCCGTTTTATCTTCACGTGACACTTTCTTTTTGAGCACGATGTTTAAGAAATTCAAATTTTATAACGTAAATGTACAGATAAATGAAGTGTTGATGGTATAGGTGAAAATAAGTGGGATATAAAAGAATAAATGAAGTATTAAAGTAGGATGTTGGGAGTAAACGGAGGGAGTACTTCGTTTGTCTCATTCATATAGGAATAAGTTTTATTTTTGTTTGTCTCATTCACACTACAACAAAATATATTATATACCTATGGATGGGAGTAATGGGAGTAATATGATCATATAGAGATATTAATATTATCTTAAATGATAAAATTGTTAGGTACAAACAATAAGTCCCACATCGAAAATATAACATGTATATAAGGGGAGCATCACCACACTAGTTTGAGGCCTTTTGGGAAGGACAAGGACCACATCCGAGTCCGCCTAGCCAAGCCAAACCATCGGCTCCGATACCACTTGTTGGGACTGTTGCACGCACCACCATACCATACTAGTTTGATATTGTCCGTTTTGGGCCAAGCCCGCACGGTTTTGCTCTTGGGCTCCTTCCCAAAAGGCCTCGAACTAGTGTGGTGGTGTTCCCCTTATATACAGATTACATCTTCTATATATTTCCGATGTGGGACTTATTGTTTGTACCCAACAAAAATTTTAACTCACTAAAACTCACTCTCATTACTTTAGTACTTTACCTCCAACTTTTTCACTTTAGTTTCAGTTCTCATGTCGGAAAAAACAGTTATCCCTAGCCGAATGGAACGATAGAGTATCATTTTCTATCTCATGTTCGTATGAAAGATTGTCCATTCATGCAAGCGGTGAGTTAATCATATTAGGAAATAATAAACGGAAAAACTGAAATGACATATATGGGATTTATCCCGTCTTCGTGTTGAGAATAATATATTTCATAAAATCGAATTGTTAAAATATTGAGTGAAAAGAAATTTGGGGAAATATGTAAACATACCCACTTAAGAATACTAATGCTAAATAATGGCCGCTTAAAAAAAAAAACGTTCTAATCATAATAGCCGCTTAATAAAATAGATAACAAACAGCCACTCTTACCATAACTCTCAGGGTCGGCCTTGAAGATGGGTCAGTTTGGACGACGGCCCAGAGCCCAGTGTTGTTAGGACTCCCAAAATTTGGATACATCTATATAATATTTTATTGAGTAAAATTTTGAAATTGATTGTTGGCTTAATTTGTTAGGCCTTATTATATTTAGTTTGTAGATGACCTATGTGAGCCCCATTAATCACTACAAAAAAAGAGGTTAATCTACGACGGAATCAACGACGGACTACGCTACGACGTTTATTGCCGACGGCGTTCACGACGGAGATACGTCAGACTTCAACTCCGGTGGGGGTGATGTTTCGCGCCAATGAATACCGACGGATTACCGACGGAACCTACGACGCCTATAAAAAAATAATATTTTAAAATGCTTTTGAATTTTTTAAAATATTTTTAATTATTATTTTTGCTAATCAAATTAATTTCTATACGGGGCTTTTGTTTCTCCCTTCCGCGAATTCAAATACCTAAGTTTGAAATTAGCTTCGCCGACGGCGGCGCACCTATCTCTGCCGGCGATTGCTCAGGTTAGCTCACTCTCCCCGTCTCTGGCTCGTTCTCTCGTGCTCTCTCTCTCTCTCTCTCTCTCTCTCTCTCTTTCTCGCACTCTCACTCTCACGCTCACTCTCTACTCTATTTTCATCTCGAACCAACAGTGGGTTTCTACAATTTGGCCGCCGGCCGGTGTGCTCCTCTCTTTCATTCTCGGCGTCTTCACAGGTATCGTTTCAATTTTGCCTCTTTTCCACCTTTAATTTCGAGCCCTAACCCCCAATTCTACCATTATTTGGCCTAGCAGTTTCTGTCGCCGGAGAAGCTACCTCGCCGGAGAGCCCTAACTCCCAATTCCACCATATTTGGCCTAGCAGTTGCTGTCGCCGGAGAAGCTACCTCGCCGTGGAGAACCTGCCTCACCGGAGAAGTCAGGTAAGTTTATTTTCAGGACCATCGTTTCATTTTCGCCTCATTCCCACCTTCAAATTCGAGCCCTAACCCCAATTCTACCATTATTTTGCCTAGCAGTTGCTATTGCCGGAGAAACTACCTCGCCGAGGAGAATCTGCCTCACCGGAGTAGGTCAGGTAAGTTTATTTTCAGGACAGTAGAGGCTGATGGTTGACTTTCAGGATAGTTGCTGCTGCAAATAGTATTTTCGTAAATGAGTGCTTTTAGCATGAGTGTTTTTTAATGCATAAAAACAAGAAACATTGAGATGAAAATTTGGTTGAGAGTGAAATCCAAATGAATGACTATTGACTAGTACAATAACAGATCATAGATATATATGTAGAGAGAGAGAGAGAGAGGGAGGGAGGGAGAGAGAGAGAGAATAGGATCATATATATTAGTAGCAGCATTTATTTGTAGTACATAACAGGTCTGTATTCTGTGACATCCCAAGCTCCTCCTTCCTTGACATACTACAAGTACCTAGAGAAATCCAGCCTTGCTTCTTCCTTTTCTTTGTCTCAAATAGACTGAAAAATTGGTGGGCTTTGCTAGCCTTCTTTGCTTCTTTAGGCAGAGGCGGTGAATTATGATAGTAGAAGAATTGTAATTTATGAGTAGAAGTTGCAGGAGTAGAAGTTGAAGAATTGACAATGATAATGTGTTTATTAATTTCTTGACAAATGAAGCCTATATTTTCTTTTGATTTTTAATCTGCCCACAAATAGCTTCGTCCAAGCATATTTTATGCATGAGTCTCATGACTGATTTTGCTTATGAAATTGTTGATACTATTATGCGTAGCGGCAGCCAATATGAATAGAAATAGTCTATGCTCTATTGCTTCGCAGATTTTTGTCCTTACTTGATGTTGATGGTAATCTGATTTTTTTTTTTTGAAATAATAAAGCATTGAATTAAAGATGAAATAATTTATGAATTGTTGATCTACTTTACTGCTATTTTACTCTTTCCACATATATATATACACTCCTATTTTACTCTAGTAGTAATATTTGAAATTAATGAGCAGATTTTCACAAGGAGATCCCTTTTGTTTTGAACACATTTTAGCCTGACAAACAGGCCTCTCCAGAAGCCAGGCAAGTCCCTTTCTTCTTGCAATTTTTTAACTATCTTTTTATCAAATTAAAATATATACTCTATGTTTCATCAAATTCGAATTTCTTGATTTATTCATCACGTTTGTTAATATATTATTGCATAAATAATAATAATATGCTCAACTAGTTTCTTAACTAATATCAACAAATAAAACAAAAATTGAAAAACTGATCACTTTGGAATTCTAGAATTTATTTAGTTCTCAACTAGGTTTCTTGAGGTTTTTGATTAGTTAACATACATGACTAGCACTTATATGTATTTAAACTTCCGCATGATCTATTTTACCTTATGTGATGCAAAACTATTATTATTAATATAATACAGATTGGGTTTTGCCAAAATGAATCGTGGTCGTGAGTGGATGTATAGGCGTAGTTTGGGTGGCAGTCTAAACCCCAAATTTTTAGCTGGGATTGAAAGTTTCATTTCGTTTGCCATTACTCAACCTGATTTCATGGATGGGGATAACATTAAGTGTCCTTGTGCCAAATGTGATAACATTCCTTATGAAGAAGTGGATGTTGTACGATATCATCTTGCACAACATGGATTCGTTAAAAATTATGAAGTTTGGGAGTTCCATGGCAAAACACCGGTAACCCCAGTAGAACATGATGATCAATCGGATACTGACGAGATACAACCTACGTATCATGAGATGGTGATGGATCATGCTCGGAGCCAATTTTATGAAGAGGAGGCTCCAAATCCAAATGCTCAAGGACTTTATGACATGTTAAATGCCGCAGACCGTGAATCGTGGGATGGCTGCAAGAAACATTCGCAATTGTCCCTTGTGTCTCGACTGATGACCTTGAAAGCGGAGAACAACATGTCGGTTAGGTGCTTTGATCAGGTCACAGAGCTCATGAAAGAGATTGTGCCAGAGGAGAACTTAATTCCTAATAACTTCTACGACACAAAAAGACTGTTGCGTGATTTAGGATTACCGGTGGAAAAAATTGATTGTTGTCCCCATAACTGTATGATATATTGGGGAGACGACATTCATTTGACACAATGCAAGTTTTGCAACACGCCTCGTTACAAGGATAGAAGTCGAGGAGGTGATAGCAAGCGACACAAACCAGTTGCAGCGAAGAAGATGTATTACTTTCCTCTAACTCCTCGACTACAGAGATTGTATGCATCTAAAGTCACTGCTGAAAATATGCGTTGGCACTCATCATCACCAAATGATGGGATTATGCGACATCCTGCCGACACTCCAGCATGGAAACACTTGAATGATTGTTTTCCTGACTTCGCTGCAGAACCCCGGAATGTAAGGTTGGGGTTGTCTACAGATGGGTTTCAACCCTTTGGGCAATCGGGGCAACAATATTCTTCATGGCCGGTTATTTTGACGCCATATAATCTTCCTCCTTGGATGTGCATGAAAGAACAATTCATGTTTCTAACTGTTCTAGTTCCTGGGCCACAAACTAGGTCTACAATAGAAGTTCCTAATCAAGCATCCTCAACAACATCAGACCAACCATTTCAAGAAGATGGCCTTTTGAACTCTATCACTAGAGATGAAGATGTTGATGTTGATCTTGACATGACACCAATTCATTCACATAATGATCTTATCGACCTTGATGATGCATCCGGTGATGATGATGATGGAGAAAATATATATTTGTCTGGGAACGAATCTTATAGTGATGATGATGATGATGAAAACTAGATGATTCATGTAAGATTCATTCATAACATTTATTTTATTGTTTTTATTTATTTATTTATTTATTATTGCATGACTAATGCATTCTCTTACTCTACATTTTTCAGATGTCATCCACAGGTCGTGGTGGAGGATCCAGCCGAGATATTGGGGGAGGAGCTGGATGTGGCAGTAGTCGAGGAGCACGCTTTGACATATGTCGAGGGGCTGGACGTGAAAGTAGTCGAGGAGTTGGACGTTACAACAATCGAGGAGCTCATTCTAACATTGGTCGAGGAGTGGGACGTGGCAGCGATCTAGGAGTCGGATGTGACATTAGTCGAGGAGCTGGACGTGGCAGAGGTTTAACAATCACTGCACCATCATCATCATCACATCCCGGTTCACATGGATATCCTCCATCATCCAATGGTGTTAGCATTGGTGCATCTGCAACTAGGATGTCAGAAGTTGACGAGAGTACTGGTGAGACTACTAGGGATACGAGTCTCGGTGATACAGCTAACACTCCAGCACGTGGTGGATTGCCTCGTTTGAATGTGACTCCAGATGGGTAAGTCAAATTTAATTAATGGATATTAGGAGATACTATTATTTAGTTTTTGTTATGTTATATATATTGGAAAACCGACATAACATAAAATGAAAATGGGTTGTATTTGAAAAGTTGAAATATATTGTAATGTGGGTGGGGTGGGGGGCTTTTTGTCTGTAAAGAATTCAAAGTCAGATTGTGGGCATTGTTAAAATGCAAGTGTTTACTAGATGTATATTTTATTTAGAAGTGGTTTCTTAGCTGGCTGGAAGAATTTGAGTCAAGATATATATATATAGGATAATTAAGTAGGAACATATATATGTGTGTGTATGTATGGATATAAGTGTATAACTCAATAATGGTAGGACTTGAACGCTTAGCTCTTCTGGCGATCGGTGATTTCCTTTTTGTAACTTCTAAACCTTTGTCTTTGTGTGTTTTGCAACTGGTCAATATGAGTATGTTTGAGATTTCACTATCTACACATGATTGTTATGTTTCCACCGTGATAATTAACAACTTCAATATAGGTATATTATCCCATACAAGGAAATCCCAAAAGCATGCACAAGAGCTTTCAAGAAAGTTAAAAATCCAAAGGGCTACACATGGGGGCTGACTCCAGATGATGTGAAGAAAGCTTATTGGCACGAGTTCAAGGTAAAATATTCAAGGAAAAGTTTAAATGATTCACTATTTCTTTTACTAATATGATATATTTTTTATATTATAAATCAATAGAAATCGTTCAAGTGGAATTCAAACGATGAAGATGTCATATATCAGAATTGGGCAGCAAGGGCAGCACGCCGGTACAGGGATTTCACGCATGAATTGAAGAAACTTACTATTGGTGTGGAAGATCGTCGTGCAAAAATCCAAAAAAAACCATCTTACATTGCGACTGCTGATTGGGAAGATTGGTTAAATTATTGGGACAGAGAAGACGTCAAAGCTAAGTCAGCAACTGCAAAAAGGTGTAGAATGTCTGAGCCGGAGGGTGTGGGAACAGGAAGAGTGACTCATCGTGGTGGCTCAAAATCTGTTGTGCAGTACACTCATGAACTGGTTAGAACTCAATATATTTTTCACATTAATTTGTAATAATATTATCAATTATCATATATAACAGTAATACAAATTATATGTGTTTGAATGCAGGCTATGGAGAGGGGAGTACCCGTTAAGAATTGTATGTATGAAGCTTATAGCAAAAATCATATCAAGCCGGATGGAACTTTCACTGATTTGAAGTCTGCTAATATTCATGTGAGATAATCTTAATTAAAGATTTATACTTTATAATCAAATCACTTTAATTAATTGTAGCCATTTAAGCCCTGTTTTAGTCAATTTCTTGTGACTGCCAACATTAATGGGATTCATAAACTTCCTTAGTTTCTGATATTCGATATTGGTGTCACTGCATCCTTGATAACTTCTTGAATATAGCCAGCCCATGATCACCTAATGAGTATTTTGCAGTATCCATTGAGGGATAATAGCATATTGAAGTCAAATTAGTTGTTTTATCTCTCTTTCATGATCTTATTGTTTTCTTTCCATCTCGCTTATTTGTCCTATTTAATTGCAGTCAAGGATCCTGGATTACATTGAGGAGCAGCGCCTCGAAGGCCGAGAAGTCACCTTAAATGAGGCTTACCTACACATCGTGAAGCCCGATCAGAAGAACAGGATGTTTGGTGCCGGTGATCTAGCCAAGGAAATTGCGAATGATCTCTTTGATGGCACATCATCACAGTTCCACTCAGAGGCTGCCTGTCAGGACCGTTATTCACAAATGGAGCAACAATTGCAAGAGGGACGAGAGGAGCGCCAGAGGCTAGGAGAACAAACACGACAGCTCCAAGAGGCGTTGAAGACTCAGCAGCAGCTTATCGAGAAGATTATGTCACAACAAACGAGTGATTCGGGCCATCCTCCTCTCCCTTGATACCTTATTTCTTATGAATTATCTCCTATAACAATTAAACTTTTGTATCTACTAAGTTAAGCAAGATTGATCTTTAATGCTTTCGAATATCCTTTTTTTGACCTCATTTGATAGATTGGGTTCCTTCCTACCATCTTCTTCTTGTGTGAGAAGATACTTTTGTATCTAAATTGTTTAGTTATGAAATCTAGCAAGTGGAATTGTCTAGTTAAATTGACAGGTGTTGTGTTGGAGAAATACTTCATTAGTATGATTGAATTCTGAAACAGGGTGTAGTAGATAAGAGCAAAGAAGAGACCTACCATACCAATTACAGTGGGAATGCCGACAGAATTGCGACGGCAGTCAAAAACGTCGAGTAATTTACCGACGGAATACCGACGGAATACAGTAGAGTCGGCCGGCAAATTTTCCGGCATCGGAGCTTCGCCGGAGAAAATCACGACGGAACATTCCGTCGTTATTTCCGTCGTTAAGTATTTATGACGGATATGTTTCCGTCGTTAAACGTTAGTGACGCTGTTTTTAAAGACGGATGAAATCCGTCGTTAATCCGTCGTTAAATGTGATTAACGACGGAATTGATATGGTATTACGACGGATATTTCCGTCGTTAAAGTGCGTTTTTGTTGTTGTGAATTTTGTGCATACATATATATTTTTCTCGTATAATTTCATAGTGATTGTGGACCCCATTAATTTTGTGCATACATATTATTCATCAAATAATTCCCTTTGACACCTTGCTCTCAAGTCATATCTTCTCAATATACTAGTATAAGACATTATTCTTTTTAATTATGTGGTTGTAATTCATATTATATGAAGTATTTATTTTAGACAATTCCTTAAAAGTTTTATGCATATATTTAAAAAAATAGATTATATTAGCATTTGTGATTAATGTACTCTTATTTTATAATATGTGACAAAAATTTGTATAAATATATAAAAAGTTAATTTGATTAGTTTTTATAATTGATAGCAGGACTGTCGAGGTGCCCACGGTTCCGGTTCCGGTTCCGATTCTAACCGGAACCGAACCGCCGGTTACGGTTTCATCGGGGGAGGAACCGAAACCGAACCGCCAATACACGGTTCCGGTTACGGTTTCGGAACCGCCGGTTCCGGTTCCGGTTAAAAAATGTATGTGTACTATTCTTCTCATAGTTAGGGTGTCACTCTTCTCAAATTTGATAGTTTTTCAATGTTGGATAGTGATATGTACTATTCTTCTCATAGTTAGGGATGTGTTAGATATCCCACATCGAAAAAATAAGAAACTTGAGAAGTGTAATACTCTTATAAAAGAAATAAACATATCTCACAATAAAAAAGTAACAAATGGATGTTTGAGAGTAACACATATAATTTTAAAAAGTCCAAATTATATATATATTTAGTTATTAGTAGTATTTATGAAGTTTAACAAATAATGTTATATTTGTTTAGAAATAATATTAAAGAAAATAATAAAATTTATACAAATTGGGCGGTTCTAAAATTTGGAACCGCCGGTTTGGAACCGGAACCGGAACCGAACCGCCGGTTACGGTTCCAAGCCTTAGGAACCTTAACCGAACAGCTGGTTCCACCGGTTCCTTTTCCGGTTCCGAACCGCCGGTTCCGATTCCGGTTAAAAAACTGCCGGTTTGGGTTACGGTTACGGTTTTAACCGCCGGTTCCGGTTCTTTTGAACACCACCAAGCAGGAGTACTGAGTAATTGGATCCCTATTTCAACATTTTCCCTTTTCATTGTAAGTTTTATGTTTCTACCTTTTTATTTATCCATGTTTTCACTCATTCTATTAATAGTTGCTATTTTGTTGTTTTTGAGTTTTGATTTAATATATTTTTTTAATAATATTTTCACAAATTATGAAATTAATGATTGTATAAATGATTTCAACAAGTAAGCATTTAAAAGTAATCATTTTTATGATATACTCGCTGTATCTCATTTTACTTAACACGTTTCTCAAATACTCCCTACGTGACTCCGTCCCACTTCATTATGCGCAAGTGTTTAAAGTAAAAGCCATGGGGTCCACGATGAAAAATAAGGGTTAATTTCTTTCCATTTCGGGAAACATGACTAGTGAAGTGAGACGACCCAAAATAGTAAATAAGACTAATAAAGTGGGACATATGGAGTATATGTGTTAAGTAGAATGAGATGAATCGAGTACCCATATTTATCATTTGTCGCATTGCATCTTAAAAAACGTCGGTATAGGGCCCAATTTACCATTTTGTCTCGGGCCTTTCTTTTGTCAGGTTCGGCCCTGATAATACCCCTTCCATTTCCAATTCATTAATTTGAGATCGTGAATTCATTCATATATGTAGATGCATGGGATGCATGGTGAGTATGTGAATGCATAACTCGGATATAGTCATTGCTGACGTGGAGAGTGAGTGATGATGTGGAGTGTGTGTTGCGCACATGCGAGCTGGACAGCTCGTGGAGTCAGTTAGGAGTTTGTTATAACTAATTGTACTGTGGCTTGGAGAGCAAGCTAGCATCAACGGTTAGATCATCTTCAGTTGCGGATCTACGACTGGGATCTTCATCATCGAGTCTATATAAGATGGGGATCTATCTTGAGCAGTTATTCATATTCATTATTCGAGCTACTGGTGTGAGAAGGGAGAGAGAGCTGAGAGAAGAGAAAAGAAAGAGCAGTTGCAGAGTTGAGTTCTCTGCACGGGAGTTCGGTTTCTTCTTGTAGTTCTTGTTTTCTCATTGTAGATCGAGTGTTGTAGAGTGTGGAACTTCATCAATAAAGTTTTGATTCTTCTTCCCGTGGATGTAGGCTTCAAGCCGAACCACGTAAATCATTGTGTGTTTTCGATTTTGAATTTCTGTTTTCTGGGTTTTCATTCTGTGTTCGCTACCGACGTGCGAGATCGGTAACGCAATCAACGTACGGGCTCGGGTATGCCATTGACGTTTTTCACGTGCAAGTTCGGTGCTCGTGAGATCGGTAGTCACGAGATCGGAGATCGCGTGATCGGTTTAACAAATTGGCGCCGTCTATGGGAAGCGGAGCTTGAGTTGCTGCGGTGCGATGTCGTCAATGAAGTTTGAAGCGGAAAATTCAATGGATTGAATGATTTCGGTCTCTGGAGAATCAAGATGAAGGCGCTCTTGGTGCAGCAAGGATTGGCGGATGCGATCAAGCCGGAGGAAGAGTTTAAGAAGATCGTGGTTGCAGAGAAGCACGGTGAGATCAGAGAAAAGGCTCACAGCGCGTTGATTCTCTGCTTGTCCGATAAGGTTCTAAGGGAGGTGTCGAAGGAATCGACGGCCGCCGGAATCTGGAAGAAGCTTGAAGATCTGTACATGACGAAGTCGTTCGCGAACAGGCTTTACTCAAAGCAGCGATTGTACTCGTACAAGATCTCGGATGAGAGGCCAATCTTGGATCAGTTGGATGATTATGGCAAGGTGCTGGACGATCTGGAGAATCTGGATGTGAAGCTTAAAGATGAAGACAAAGCTATCATCCTCCTCAGTGCGCTGCCAAAATCTTATGATCAATTGAAGGATGCAATGTTGTATGGAAGAAAGAGTTCTATAACTCTGGAGGAAGTCCAATCTGCTCTCAGATCCAAGGAATTGCAGAAGCAAGTGGAAGTGAAATCTGAGGCGTCACATGGTGAAGGTTTGAATGTGAAGCACAAGCAGGGAAAGGGCTTCAAGTCAAAGAGAAATTCACAAGATCAAAAGAAGCAGAACCAGTAGAAAGGAAAAGACACAGATGATAAGGAATCAAGGAATTGAAGTGTTTCCACTGCAAGAAACCTGGGCACCTCAAGAAAGATTGTTATGCCTACAAGAAGAAGATGGAAACGAAGACTCAAAAGCCTAACTCAGCTGAGGTTGTTGAGCAGGTTGAAGGAACTGAGGTGTTGAATGTGATGGAAAATCACATTGGTGAGGAGTGGATACTTGATTCTGGTTGCAGCTTTCATATGTGTCCAAGAAAGGGATGGTTCTTGGACATCACATATGAAAAATCAGGCTCTGTGCTTCTTGGGAATGATCAAGTGTGCAGTGTGGAAGGAATTGGGAGTGTTAAGCTCAGAATGCACGATGGATCATGCAAGGTACTCACTGGTGTAAGGTATATCCCACAACTCAAGAGAAATCTCATTTCATTGGGCATGTTAGAGTCTAAGGGCTATGTTCAAGTCTGAAAATGGTGTTATGCATGTAATGAAAGGAGATTCTGTGGTTATGAGGGGTGTGAGGTGATTGTTGTTTAGTTGTTAGGTTTTTCGTTGTGTTTTCGTGTTCATTTTCATTGTGTTTTTGTGTCTTTTAGTGTGTCTTTTGGCTATGATTGGTTGTTTGGAGAGTTGGGTATTGTAGGTGCAAAAGGTGAGGAATTGGAAGAAAACGGGACGAAAAGTGCTTGAAGTGAAGGAAGAATTGCGAGGGACCAGAACCTGATCTGGCCGATCGGCCAGATTTCCTTAAGGATCTGGACGATCGGCCAAATGTCTATGCTCGGGCTCAGCAGTTCCTTAAGGTGATATAAAATAAGCCAAATCAATGAGAATATTCAAAAATATTCAAAAAAAGTCGTATGCGATGCCACGTAGGATCGGTGTACATAACGCCCCTCAGTAATATTTTATTTATTTATTTGATTAACATCTTTAAAATGTAATTCTCGTATTATACCTATTAGTTTATAAATGAGAAGTATCAAATACTATATCGTAATCTTGCAACGATTGTATGAATTGGTAAATAAAAAATAAAAATCGACTCACAATAAAATGAAGAGTGAAATTTTAAACAAATAGAAAATCGTTTTATTTTTGTTTTGAGATTTTTACATTAATTATGTAGTTTTTCAAATTAAAGATGAATTTTGTTGGAAATGTATAGATCTATTTAGAGGCAAAAAAGAAAATACCCTAAGTGAACTTAAAAACCTAAAATTAGCTTTGGATGTTTAAAAGCTAAAAAAATACCCATATTTTCAAAATTGGTACAAAATTGCCCTTGTGCAGAAAAGGGCGCGATTTCATCATTATTACCCAACCTCAGTAACAGGCGAAACAACTTCCCTCTCTCTCTCTCTCAATCAACTTCCCTCAACTTCCCTCTCTCTCTCTCTCAACTTCCCACCAGACGACGCCGACTCCACTCTTTCTCACACAAAAAAACCAGACAACACTCCCTCTCTCATCCACCGCGATTCTTCTTCCATCCCGATAGAAGAAACATTCCGGACGACGACAAACCAACGTGAGCAAGCTAGGTAGATGGCGCCAAAGAAATCAAAACGTTCAAAAACCAAAGAATCGACACAAGACAGGCATGAAGAAATAGAAATCGAAGAGGGGTTATAGGAGATGGATGTGGATGCGCCATCTTTCTTAAGGCCAGAGGTATTTTTCTTCAATCCTCAACCATCGTGTTCATATTTCAGGAAAAGTTGAGCCCTGTAATCTGAACAAGTTTCCAGAAATCTCGAACCCTAATCTCTGCAAAACTGTGAATTTGTTTTTGTAAAATAAAATCCTCAGTACGAATGTACAATCAAAACTTGATTTTGTCAAAATTTACCTCTAACTTTCGTCAAAATTATCTGTTTTTGAAGCACTGGTACTAAAAATGAGGGTTAATCTATATTCTGGGATGTTTTGTGAGTAAAAACACCAAAAAAATAGGGTAATATCCCTATTTAAGGTTTGATTGGTCAAATTTCTGCTCATCTTCAGTAAACGTAGTAATTTTGCACTGTGTTGTACGAAGTAAACAAAAATTTTCATAATACTAGTAAGCTTTTAATTGTTTCTTACTGTGTACTTAAGTACATTATGTGAAATGAACAAAATCTGCACAACACTAGTAATATTTTTGTGTTTCTTACTGTGTACTTAAGTACACGGTAAACTTTTCTTCCTTTCGTACTGTGTACTTTACTGCATAATGTAAATTGAACAAAAACTTACACAAGACTAGTAATCTTTTTTGTGTTTCTTACTATGTACTTAAGTACACAGTAAGTTTTCCTCTTTTCGTACTGTGTACTTTACTACACAATGTAAATTGAACAAAAACTTATGAAATTTTCGTGCTGTGTACTTCTAAGAACATATACTGAAATGATATGATATGAACTAAATTTACTTCAACTGTACAGATCACATGGACCTACAAGAGGGCAGACTTACTCCAATACCCCAACAAGACAATGATGACAGGGTATGAGTCAATGGCTGCCGACATCAATGACGTCCTCAATACACTTCCAGCTACAGCAGCCAAAGAGGTTAAACACTGTTGTTTTGGATGGTATACCAAGCTCAACAAATTCAGTAGCCGCAATGGAAACATGTTGCATTATGTTGTATTCAGGGAGGTGAAGCCAGAGTCAAATCCTGACCCTACAGCACTATGGTTTAAAATTGGAGAGAATGTCCTACGATTTCGAGGACAGAATATGCGCTGGTGAGTGGGCTCCGGTTTGGACAAGCCAAATTTAACCCGTACATATATCATAAGGTCCCCACCGAATCTGTCTTTGTACGGCTATTTAGAGGAAACGACAAGACTACCACAGCTGATGTGGCAAGGATGTTCATCGACAAGTCATTTGCCTATAATGTGATAGAAGAGGACAAAGAGATTGAGATAACACCTGAAGCATCACCATCAGATTATGTGAAGCTTTCTAAACTGCTTCTTGCGTGTACATATGTGCTTGGGTATGAACAGACCAAGAAAGCAATTCCAGTATGGATGTGGATTCTGCTGGAGAACAGTGAAGAGTGGGAAGCTTTTCCGTGGGGGGGTTATTCATTCCAAGCCCTCAAAGACACAATCACGAATGTCATGCGCATAGAGCGGGTACCGGACTCAGGGACCGCAAGCTACCATCTCAAAGGAAACACTATAGCATTCTCGGTAAGCAAACTGAACTTGGAAAATATAAGAGACATTTTTCCCCATGCCATAAACTAACAATATCATATTTGTAGACTTGGATATTTGAAGCGATTCCAGCTTTGGGTGAAGCTATCGGAGGGAAAAATCCCAAAAGAGTAAGACCCCGCTTCTTGCGGTACAACTTCGTGAAGAAGAGCAAATTCCCAACAGATCGACAAATAGAGCAGGTATTACTTATTCCTTCGTACACAATAAAATGTTTATGTTGTAGTATTGTATTCCTTTCGTACTGTGTACTTTACTGCATAATGTAAATTGAACGAAAACTTACACAAGACTAGTAATCTTTTTTGTGTTTCTTACTGTGTACATAAGTACTCAGTAAGTTTTTCCTCCTTTCGTACTGTGTACTTTACTACATAATATGAAACACAACACTAGTAATCTTTTTTGTGTTTCTTACTGTGTACTTAAGTACCCAGTAAGCTTTGCTTCCTTTTGTACTGTGTACTTTAGTACATAATGTAAATTGAACAAAAACTTACACGATACTTGTAACCTTTTTGTGTTTCGTACTGTGTATTTAAGTCATATTATGAACTATGAAATAATTTTGAACTGTATAATTTTTGCAGTTGACGCTGCCTCTTCTAAAGCCTCATGATAAGGAACTGACAACCGACTATTGGAAATCGCTCAAAAATGACCCCGAAGGAAGGCATTTTGCCTTCAAGTATAATCCAAACGACAGCAGAAGGAAACGACCAAGAGATGAGACTCTCCCTGCTGCTGCTAAGCCAGGTTCTTCACATGCTGCTCCAGCTGCGATTTTGCACATTAGCGATGAAGATATGCATTAAATAGGGGAACATGCAGGCAAAGCTGCTGCTAAAAAGATGATGGAATTCATGGAAACTTTTCGACAGCAGATAGTGAAAGATGTCTTCCAGAAACTTGCTGACGGTGGGCATCATGAGGCTGCCCGTGACACTCACGAGGACTTCAATATTTTCCAGATGCATGACGACGACACTCATGACGACGACACTGCCTTCTCGCTTGCAAGGCATGCCTCCTCACTGAAGGGCGGACCCACTACACCTACCAGCCATACACTAACATCAGTAAATGTTGAAGCAACAATACAGCTGAAAACAGGTGCAATACAGATGGGGACAGGTGCAGGCGAGGAGGCCGCTGCTGAGATAGGTGCAGGCGAGGGGGTCGCTGCTGAGACAGGTGCAGGCGAGGAGGCCGGTGCAGGCAAGGAGGCCAGCGAGGCAGCTCCAGGTGCAGGAGAGGAGGCCGGTACTGAGAAGGCAACACAAGACAGCAAGGCAGCAGAGGCCGGTATTGAGGTGGTAGCTGACACATCAATTCCTGAGGAGACAGCACAGTCCGCGAGCCAGGAAGCAGCAGAAGAAGGAGGCCAACAGAAGGAGGCGGCAAAAAAGTCGCCGTTGAAACGTTATGGAAGAATAAGGACTGCTGGAGCCAAGATAGCCCGTATTTTGTGTGGGTGTTTTTGGGTACGGACATGTTATTTCTAGTACGTTTGCTTAATTTCGATAATCACTAGTAGTGGGTACGATTTGTATTGAAATACTTGAAAATTTACCCAGTACAAATTTGCAAATTTTCGTTCCGTGTAATGCTAATGCCTGGTACGAAATCGTATGAATAACTACCAGCTTTTATGTATCCAGGAAAATGAGGAAGATGATTTCTTACTTTCGAACGTAGATCCTTCAGCAAGCTCGCCTCTAACACGTTCGGGCTGTGTGACGACATCGGCGGATGGAAGGGAAGCTTGGTAAGAAGCACCCGGGATAACCCATTGTTTGCTCGCCTCTAACCCATTGTGACTTGCAGAACTCTCGTCACTAGAATTATGTAAAGCCGGAACCATGCATGAGTTCAGCGGAACAATACTACTTTGTTCAAAATCATTGTTCTTCTCACAAACCGACACGTATATGGTAGGGACTACCATAAAGTCATGTAAGCAAGACCACTCGTAATTATCCGTGATTTTCATTCTGAAACCATCACCAACAGAAGGTTGTATCCAAGCATCTAAATCAAACAAATGGGTATTCCGTTTCTTCTTCAAACGCAGTTCAAGTTTGACCAACAATTCTTCAAACGTGACACCGCTTGAGGGAATGGGGATAAAATCCTTTATACCACCCTCATACTTGTCGTAATTCCATTTACCACCGTGGACAAAAAACACAGAAGATGGCGGAGCCTAAAAAAACATATTAAATGAAACAAAAATTATCATCATGGTATAGTACGCAAAACACATAATAAAATCTACATACAGTAGTACGAAATCTAAATAAACTTACCTGACTATAACAGTACGAAAAATAATTAAATGTACCAGTTCGTCGATTACAAAAAAAACATGCAAGCGTACAAAACATTAGATTCAAACATGAAAACCCTTATATTTAAACATGAAAAATCCATGAAAGTACCATGTCGAAAGCTTGAAGATGATATAACAACTACGTCTTCCACCAGAATGCGCTTTTTCAAACTTGAAGATGTCGTCGTCGTCAGCCCGCTGGCGTTTCGTTAGACCGAGGCCGTTGTCAGAACGCCGCCGTCGTCAGTCCGCTGTCGCCGTTTGTCAGAACGCCGCCGTCGTCTGGTCGTCTGTTCACCTCTATCTTCAGACCGCGCCGCCGTTTGCTCGCCTCTGTCGTCAAACCACCGCCTTCCGTCAAGAAGAGGTATAAACATAGAATGTGATCGCTATGATGGATATATGAGACTACAGAAAGATTTACGAGAAGAAAGATAGATATACGAGAAGAATAGAGAATGAAGAGAACAGAAGAGAAAGATATTTGAATGTTGTATTTTTTAACGTCGATCACAATAATAGAGAGGAAAGAAGAGAAGAAAGAGAATTGCTACATGACAAAAAACCAAAGCTAAAAAGTAATACCCAAAGCTAAAAAGCAAGAGCATAATAGTCCACCAAAGCAAAAATATGGTATATTTTGTGTTTTTAAACATCCTAAGCTAAATTTAGTTTTCAAACTTGAAAGTGGGTAAAAACATATATATTCTCATCTATTTGTATAGGTAATACATTGTTAAGTTCCTGTAAAAAATCGATGTGGGACAGAATTCCTTAATGTGATATAATTGGATTAAATTATTTATAAATAAGCCAAATCAATGAGAATATTCGAAAATATACAAAAAAATCATAAAATTTTAATGAAAATACATAATTTTGTATATTAATTCATTATTTCAAGCAGCCCGTTACTCGTGATAATATGAAATGAGTTAATAAATTAATATTTTTACGATTATTTCATCCCGTCAAAATTTGACATGAATCACTTTAATTATAATGTTATTTTAATCAAAATATAAAATAAATAAAAATATATTAAGGCGCCCCGTTTTTATGTTAACTAAAGCACCTCCCGTTATTTTTTATAATAGTTATTCTTCTCAAAATATATCAACTTTGAGAAATAAATTATTACAAATTCTTAGTAGATTAATGAAGTTTCCTATTTTTTAGATACATGTACAATTGTACATGATTAGTATGTCAAGTTGCGTTATCTTTTTAGTGAAAAACATTTTAAGGACGGAGATGAAATCGAGTAACGGTATTTAGGATATCAAGTTGCCCGTTGGTTGTTATGTTAATGAAATATGTTAAATGCTAAACTAAAAATAAAAATCTTAATTATAGTTCTCTTAACACAAAACTTATCGTTGTTTCATATAGTCTCATAAAATAAATTATTTAAGGAATGAGCTACATTCTCATGTAGATATACCATTGGAATCTTAAGTCATCTGTTATTGAACATACTTAAAAATAAAAAATAAAAATAATTAGAGGAAAATACATAATTATTCATATGAATTGTTTAAAATAGCCGCTACTTGTGGTAATAAAAAGTTAGGGTAATTTTTTCATGATAGGTGTTATTATATCTCGTCTAAATTAACATAAATCACATTATAATGTTACTTTCAAGAAAAATACAAAAACATAAACATTAACATATGTTAGCCACCCGTTATTTATATAGGTATTTTATTATCAAAATTATATAAAAATGAATTTAAGTATCCATTAATCTCCTTACCCTCAGGAATATTTTTTATTTATTTATTTGGTTAGCATTATACCTATTAGTTTATACATGAGAAGTATCAAATACCATATCATAATCTTGCGGCAATCATATGAATTAGTAAAAAATAAATTAAAAAAAATCGACTCACAATAAAATGAAGAGATATTCTACTAAAAAATATAAGAGGCAAAAAATATGGTGTCTAAGTAGCTTAGTAGAAACAAATAGTTGTTGGAAACTTAACAAAACACAAAATGTATCCAATTTTGATGTGAACTACCCAAATTGCCCCCCAACACCACCCCCCCACCCCACCCCACCCCACCCCACCCCATGTGCACTTGTCCTTTCCTTTATTTTGAATTTTGAATTCAAATTTTCACATTCATTTATAAAAAAAAAAAAAACTAAATTGACAAAAAAAAAAAATTAATTTTCCATTTTCATTTTATTCAACTTTTCACATTCATTTATCAAAAAAAAAAAAAACTAAATTGACAAAAATATTTTTTTTAATTTTCCATTTTCATTTTATTCTTTTAATTCGATTTTTTATTTTATTATTATTATTTTTGATACAACTTACTAAATATCATATAATTCCTTATCCATATTTGTTATATATACGAATTTAAGATATTCTAACCATCATCCTGTCGTAATAAGTAAGAATTCATAAATTCTAACCAGACATTAAGGCCATCCGTTAGAAATACCAACTTTCTTACGTTATAATCGCATATTGTGAGTTAGAATGTAGTATATTCTAACCTGTGTCGTGGCATTCCCAACAGGTTCAGTCCACCCGTTAGAAATACCAACTTTCCTACGTTATAATCGCATATCAATGGTTAGAATTTAGTATATTCTAACCTGTGTCGTGGCATTCCCAACAGGTTCAGTCCACCCGTTAGAAATACCAACTTTCCTACGTTATAATCGCATATCAAGGGTTAGAATTTATTATATTCTAACCTTAGTCGTTGCATTCCCACCAAGTTCAATCCACCCATTAGAAATACAAAATTTCCTACGTTATGATCGCATATCGCGAGTTAGAATTTATTATTTTCTAACATGTGTCGTGGCATTCCCAACAGGTTCAGTTTCCCCCGTTAGAAATACCAACTTTCCTACGTTATAACAGCATATCGTGAGTTAGAAGGTAGTATATTCTAACCTGTGTCGTGACATTCCCAACAAGTTCAGTCCACCCGTTAGAAATACCAACTTTCCTACGTTATAATCGCATATCAATGGTTAGAATTTAGTATATTCTAACCTTAGTCGTGGCATTCCCAACAGGTTCAGTCCACCCGTTAGAAATACCAACTTTCCTACGTTATAATCGCATATCAATGGTTAGAATTTATTATATTCTAACCTTAATCGCATATCAATGGTTATAATCGCATATCAATTGCCCCCCAACACCACCCCCCACCCCACCCCATGTGCACTTGTCCTTTCACTTTTTTTTTTTACTTTATTTTGAATTCACCTTTTCACATTCACTTAAAAAAAAAAAAAAAAACACTAAACTGACAAAATATTTTTTTTTTAAAATTTTTTATTTTCAGTTTATTCTCTTAATTCGAGTTTTTATTTTATTATTATTATTATTTTTGATACAACTTACTAAATATTATAGAATTTCTTACCTATATTTGTTATATATACGAATTTAAGATATTCTAGCCATTTTCATGTCGTAATAAGTAAGAATTCATACATTCTAACCATACATTAAGTCTACTCGTTAGAAATACCAACTTTCCTACGTTATAATCGTATATCCCAAGTTAGAATATAGTAGTAGTATATTCTAACCTGTGTCATGGCATTCCCAACACATTCAATCCACCCGTTAGAAATACAAAATTTCTTACGTTATGATCGCATATCGCGAGTTAGAATTTATTATTTTCAAACCTGTGTCTTGGCATTCCCAACAGGTTCAGTCCCCCCCGTTAGAAATACCAAATTTCTTACGTTATGATCGCATATCGCGAGTTAGAATTTATTATTTTCTAACCTTTGATTGAGAAGAAACAAGAGCAACACAAGATTTCAATTATTCAATTTAACAATAAGATCTTCAAGCCAACCAAACCTAACACAAACAGAAGCAAAGACAAGTCGCATCCTACAGCTTCAGCTAAATTATTATCTCAACCACAACAATTAATTAAAAAATGTAATTACTAATTAAATTTTGAAGGAAAAAAAAAATGAGAAAATTGGGATCGCATATACACTGCAGTAAGAATTACCATCATACCATGCAAATTCATAATTAAATTCTAACCATTCTTCCATATGTCACTATCTAACCAAACACCATTCTTGCATTTGCATGACATACATAATAATATACAAAATTCTAACCATATATTCTGAAAAAATTAAGTAAGATTCATAAATTCTCACTAGACATTCACGAAGAACTCTTAAAATCCTAACCATTCTTCCGTATGTCACAATCTAACCAACATCAGTCTCGTATTTGCGTTGAGCATGTGACATATGTAATAATATGCTAAAATCTAATCATACATTCAGGAAGAATTAATAAATTCTAACCATTCTTCCGCCGTAATCAGGAGGAGTTTTTCAGAAGAATTAATAAATTCTAACCATTTTAACCTTGCTTGTATTAATTAAAGAGATAAATGTGCAAGAAATGATATAGTAGTAGAGTGGATATTGGGTATGAATCATGATCAACATAATCGAGGAAAAAAAAAAGGAAAAAAGAAAGGGAGGAAAAAAAGAAAAGGAAAAAATCCCAAAAATAATTTTTTTTTTAAAAAAAAAAACCTTGATTTTCACAAGAGGAGCAGCCCCAATTCAAAATAGGAAGGAAAACAAAAGAAAAGAAAAGAAAAGAAAAGAAAAAAGAAAATCCCAAAGAATCAAAAAAAATATCCCATTGCGCCGACAATCTAATGAAAAAACGGATGGAGAAAAAAAGGAAAAAGGAGGGGGAAATAAAAAAGGAAAATTAAAAAAAGAAAAAAATACAGAAAATAACAGAAAAGGGGAGCAACCCCAATTCAATTACGCGCTGCTCATCCGCCGGCGCCGCGGTTCCTCGACTTGACCGCCGGCGGCAGATCGAGCAGAGATCCGACGACTTGCTTCATCTGGTGCAGCAGAGATTCCGGCAGAACGAGCAGAGATCCGACAACTTGCTTCCTCTTTCTTCTTTCCGCCCCGGATTGAAGCAAAATTGAAGCAGCTCCGGCCAGCACCTGCAACTGGTTAGCCTTCGCCGGAGACATGTTTTTGCCGGAGAGATGGGGGACTAGCCACTGTCACGAGGAGACACGGTTTTGAGAGAGGGAGAGAGAGAGAGAGAGAGAGAGAGGAAAGAGAGAACAGAGAAAGAGAGGTCTGGAACGAGAATGGTGAAAGAAGAGGGAAAGAAAATAAATCTGAAAAGTGATATTTCAAAAGTAAAAAGGTGAATAGTACTTAGGGGTATTTTTGTCTCAACACTTGAAACTGGTCTATGTATTGTGTTTTTTTAAGTTTCCAACAAATATTAGTTTCTACTAAGCTATATAGACAAGTTGGTATAATATCTCAAAATATAATATAATATGATAATTATATTATAAAATTTTATAATAGGGTTAATTTGTAAAAATACCTATATAAATTGATTATATAAAAATATAATAATCGAATTATTTTATTTAAAAATAATTTGTTTTTGAGATTTTTACATTAATTATGCAGTTTCTCAAATTAATGATGAATTTTGTTGGAAATATATATAGATCTATTTATATAGGTAATATATTGTTAAGTTCTTGTAAAAAATCGATGTGGGACGGAATTCTTTAATGTGATATAAAATAAGCCAAATCAATGAGAATAATCGAAAATATTCAAAAAAATCGTACGCGATGCCACGTAGGATCGGCGTACATAATGCTATTATATATATATAGATGTCTCTCTTTTTTTTTTTTTTTTTTTTTTTTAAGCGGCATGTATCAATCTAATTAAATAAAAGTTATTTAACTATGGCATTAAAAATAACAAAAATAAATAAATCAAATTAGTCATCTCATGCATAAGTAAAATATAGAACTATGAATAAATTTTTTAATTTAAATAAATAAAATTTATATATGGCAAATTTAATATACATCGATTTTTTTATATAAGTATATAACTACTACCCTTAATTTAAAATAAATAATAAGGATATTATAAGCAATGCATATTTTGTAAAACAAGGCTGATTTAATATAAGTATAAATTGAAAGATGAATACTTAATGATTCGTTGTATAAAATGTTACTACAATATTATATATACTCAACCAAAACAGAATTACCGCTTATATACATTATTAAATATTTTGAGATATATTCTTTAAAAAATTATAACAAAGACATACTCCCTGTAACTAGTAGAAAATCGTTTAGTTTTCATTTTTGAGATTTCTACAATAATAACGTAGTTCGTTAGATCAAATACGAATTTTTGTGGGAAGATATAAGATCTATTTATCTAGGTACTTTTTCGCTGAGTTCTTATAAAAATTCAATGAGAGACAAAATTCCTTATTGGGATATATAATTAAATTAAATTATCGATTTATAAGCCAAAGCCACAAGAATTTAGGAAAATATTCAAGAAAATTATACGCAATTTCACGTAGAATTGGGATCCATATTGATATTTTATATATATTGGTATCATGCAAAGTTTGTGCTGAGAGATATGCAAAGTTTCGTGCGAAGAGAATTGGCTTCAACAATATTGTACGAATAGAATTGCTACAAAAATTCCTCCAAAGCTTCCTTGTGGATTCAACTAGATATTATCGTACAAGATACCTTCCCATTTAAGAACGGTGTTGGCGAGCCTTGGAGCTGAACTGACGGCTGATGAATCAACCACTGCATCTGGCCGAACATCATGGCGCAGTGGCACAAATGACCTTGATGGTCCGAGGCACACCAACCTAACAATCTGACCAAAAATACAAAGTCCTCTTATTTCGTATTGTCTTCTCCAATGTTACAACTATGTAAGAGTATTATTTGCCAATGTTTTTGTTTCTTTCACTACAACAAAGGTTCACATGATGGTTATCTGGAAATAAGCCTTCCGTGAATGAGAAAATTTTGGAGCATACATATATGTCATCAAGCATGGGAAAGATCCCCCTTCTCAGTAACATCCAACACAATTTCCGTCTTATTGTTATGCTTCTTGGCATTAGCCTTTGAGTTGGTCTGAGTGTATGCGGATAGCAAGTTCTGATGGATTTCCTCCATTTGCCCGGTTTGCTCGTCTCTACGGTCCATTTCAATAACACTCTGCGTGCACACATTATATGAATATATAATTTTATGATTTTGTTGGAATGATCAACATTTATAGCCTAAATTTAACCTTGTACCAATTACAAGCCCCATAAAATTGAAATGTGAGATAATTTTTTCCTGAACTTAAACTAATACAACATCAAAGGAGCATACATTGAATTTTGAGAGTTTTAGCCTCTAATAAATTTGACATTCCAATACTAGAATTCTCTCCATCAAAAAATTCATTTTGTGGGGTTAGAATTATGTATTAGTTTAAGTTTTTTGGAAAACTGTCACAAAATAACTTTAAAAGGATCGATAGGTTGTGTATTTTCTTTGCCAAATCATAATCATACAAGAAATTAAAATGTGATGCGTAAAGCTCAATTACCTTTGCTGGAGTTCTAAAGAAGACCGGTAGAAATCTTTGTCTGCAAAACTCGTTGAAAAGTAATGTGAGAACAATGAGAGGGAAAGTGAAGGTGGATGGCCCCGGCGCTTCCTTGATCCCAAACACACCCAAAGCTATGATTTGTGTGAGCACCAATGAGAATATAGTTGCGTTGTGAACAAGGGGCCAGTATTGGCCCCCGCTATCGTACTCAGATACATACACATTCAGTATCTGGTTACGATAGACCAGATAAGCGAGGCAAAAGTACACAAGTAAGAAGGGCAAAATCAGAGGCGCCAATATGGAACAAGTGAACCCTAGCAGCCCGAACAAAAGGACTCTGGGAGCTTCAGTGTGATACGGGAAGGAAAACGGAACGAACGATGAATCGTCGCTAGCAGTTTGAAGAATGTATCTACTGACCAAGAGTGTGAGAAGGGCGAATGGCTGGATTAGTTCTGTGGCCAAGCTTGCCCACCCCGAAGTCAGACAATATGTCATAAAGAACGTTGCCTACAAAAGAAGCACAAACTATTATCCCTTTTGTAGCCATAGCATTAACTTTAGCAATTTTTAATTTTGAAAAATAAAAGTTTCTTTTAGCCACCAATAAGAATAAGAAAATGATGACTAACCGTTTTGGGCACGGCTTTCGCAAGTAATGTTGGTATATTTTTGGCATCTCCAAGCTTCAAGATTGAAATTTGATAATGGTCGATGGCAGCCTCTGTCAGAATATTAGCAAAGAAGACATTCCATATGACAAAGTAAAGAACCTTAATGCAAGTACTTCTCTTCCTCTCGCTACGAGATATAACTCCCTCCAACGTCGAGAATACGTACATCACTGGTGGGACCATGTACAAAAATAGAGTGATCACCACACTCGGTAGATATCCGGTTACCAGTTGTTCCAAAACCTTCCTGAAAATAATATGATAAAAATTGAAAATCAAATCAAATCAAATAATAATGTTCCCGAATCACTAGAATATGTTAATTCCTTTTCAGCACTAACATTTTATTAAAACTTGTGTTAAAAGCAAAGAAGCATACCATGGTGGGAAAGAGGGAGTAATGTGCACGTAGAATTACCTGCGCACGACGCGGCTCAAGAAGGGCAAGAGGCGGGTGAGTTTATCGAGATGGACAAGACTCTGAGTGAAGACGACAGGGACGAGAAAGAAGGTTACGAAGAAAATGGAGGCGACGACCACCATAATCTTGCGGATCCAAAGGCTTTGATATGATACACAGAGGTTCGCCCAGAACATGTCACGTGGCTCCGGAGCAGCGTTGGTTACCCATGCCATGGGATTTGCGGACTGGAGAGCCTCCGAAGCCACCAATGCAGCATACCGTGTCCTGAAGAAGACAAGCGCAGCTCCACACTCCTGTATGTATTCAGAATAACATACATCACATTTGTTTATCATTAAATGAATCATTTTAATTAAAATTCCTTACATCTGAACCATCGAGGCAGCTTTCCTCTTTACAAATACTCTTAGATTCATCGGACAATGTCATGAAAGATGTCGAATTGTTCCCACAAAACCCACATCTCAACAGTCGCCTTACGTAACGTCTCTCCATGTGGATGGACTTTAGAATCTTGTACATCCTCTCCGCATCATCCTAATAAAGCAACAATCAAAAGAGATATCTATATATCATCGTTACTTTTCGATTCTTAGGGTATATATTCGTGGTGGAATTGTCACATTTGGGACGAGCGTTTCTCGTAAATAGAATATACTAATATATACTACACCTTATGTTAACTTTTAAATTCTTACATACCATTAATTTTTGGATCGCACTTTTCTCGTAAACCATTTGGTGTGACAAGTAGCTCGATGCGTAGAAGTCCGTAAAGAACTTGGTTAGAGTGTCACTATATGATTCTTGATCCACCCAGGGAATTGCCCGGACAACTACTGTGAACTGACTAGGACGGTAAAGAGGTGAGTTGATGTGGTTCAATCTCATCTTCATTATGTACTTGTATTCCTTGAAATTAGCATATATATAAACGAAAAAGGTCAGTAATAACGACATACACGAGCCAAATGAAATAGGACGATGAGAGTCTAATTTCATCAGCCGATAGTAAAAGAAAATAGATGTTGGAGTTATAATATTGTTATGATACTTACAGAGTAAAGAAAGACACATGCACATACAGTTATGACATGTAATGCAAGGCAATGGTACCCTAGCCTGAAAAATGAGAGAATTCAGATGTCAAATCAGTATAATCAAAAACATGAGAAAACTCACATGCTATTATTCCCCGACAAGAATGACACAGTATCCAATGTTGAGAGCAGATAAGGGATCTGAAGATGTTTTTTGTGCTATTACTCCTTAGAGCATCTCCAGCAGTTTCCCCTATTTTCCAGCAGCACTATCACTAAAATAGTGCAGAAACAGTAACTCATCTCCAACAGTTCGCACTAAAATACAGCAGAAAGGAATATTCCAAAATATCCTTTTTCATTCATTTTTTTAATAAAATGTGAACATGATTAAAAAAAATGACAATGATATAAATTTTAACTCATTTAATTAAGATAAAATAAGTAGATATTGCAAATAATTAAAATTACATTCTTAATAAATTATAAAATTACAAAAAAAAAAAAAAAACAAATAACTATGATCGAGCCTCATCAAAACCTCTCATCCACCATTTTTGTTTTTATATTTTGTTTCATTAATTTATACAATCATTTTGTATATATATTTGTATCACACGTAAATTATACATAGAGTTTAAAAAGAAGAGAAAAATTAGTTAAATTATTAACAAGTAACATACGATAAATTGTGAAAAGAACACAAAAAAATAATTAAAAAAATTTGATACACACAAAACAAATAAGCATATATCAAATTAAATTGTGAAAAGAAAAAATAAAATTATCAACAAAACAAACTAAATTGAAATACTACACCACAAATAAAAATCGCAAACAAAAACGAGCACAAAATGACTCCCACAAAATTATAGTGCAGTGAATAGTGTTACTCTATATTTAGGGGAACACTGTTCATTGCACTATAATTACGCTATTTTAGTGCGGACTGTTGGAGCAAAACTCTGCACTAAAATAGTGCTCAGCACTATTTTAGTGCTGCTGCTGGAGATGCTCTTACTATATTGGGTAAAGGGGGAATTAAATGGAACATTCTAATGAAGAAAGAGGGACTAATAGCCCGAGACAGAAGGAGTATCATGCTTGCATATACTCCCTCTTCTATTGTAATTTCTTTTGAATAAGTGACATAGATTTAAAGAAGTACTGATTAATTTTTTTTTTTTTTTTCCTTTTTTGCAAATCTTTGTTTTTTTTAATCGAAAGAAGTGCAAGATCAATATGATGCAAGGACTCCCTCTGTCTCAGTCAGAATGACCAATATAACGAATATATGTTAGTGTAAGATAACCAAAATGAATCATTTTGGATGGGATGGATGTAGTAGATAAATAGAGAAAAGGAAGACACGAGTTTTCATACCAATTTGATCCTCTCTTAACATTTCCAATGGTGAACACACTCAAAAGTTCCTCTCTAATTTCCTTGTGTGCCATGTCTTTCCCGAAATAATTCAGAGGAAGAATCATCGCCAGACATATGACTGAAGAAACGGTGAAAATCTTGATACTGCACAAATATCAAATCCCAACAACAATGAAAACCAGTGAAATAATTCAAAAATTTGAACTTCTTTTTTTAGTGTCTAATTCAAAAATAATAATAATAATAATAAATAAAGTAAATAGATATACATTTACCCATTGAATTAATATTCTTCTAGTCTTGTTGATAATGAGTTTACTCTTTTCAGAATGAGTTTATTATGATATTCAAGTAACTCATTATCAACGAGACAGTTGTATAGTAGTGCATATATATCAGAAAAGAAAATAGGAGAGAGTGGTGAATGAAGTTATAAGTGTAATTTTTCCCCCTTAACTTGTTATAGATGTAAGTATGTTTAAACGGAGGAAGGGTACCTGAAAACAACTGAACGCAAAAAAACAATGGCATCGACACCACCAGAGGCATATAGTTCCTCTTCGGTCGCATCCCATGCCTTGACTACCCAACTCGCCGAAGGAATAAGCCTCCCTAGCCAAAAGGGGTCACGACGTTTCGACTGCGCTCGAGCGAGCTTTTGGCCGAAGTAGACGCTCACAAGGCTAGGTTGTTTTCTTAGAACTGAATAAAGAGAAAATAGGCCAAGGCACACTACAGTGTTCACACCAACAGAAGCCAATAGACCTCCAACGTTCATCTCTCTCCCTCTATCCCGATTACTTTAATTACCTCCAAAATTATTATCACAATATCATCATCTTCTTCATAAACTATTGATGCATCGTTTATTCGATCCAAACCAACCTGCATTAAATAAATAAATAAATAAATAAAGATAGATAGATAACTAGAAAGAAAGAAAATGTGAAATGAGAATTTAGCAGAGAATGTATGCATGCAAGTCCAAATTAAATACATTCCACATTTCAAGTATCAAAAGTTAAAACATGCAAATTTAGAATAAATAATTTTGTTATACTTTTTAAATTTTTTTTAAGTCTCTAGAATTTAATTTTAATTTATTTTCAAAAACTGATATCAGTTTACGTACGAACTACGAATTCGTTTTGCTTCATCTTACAATTTTATTTCTAATAATATTTTGAATAAATAATACTACCGTCTACGATCTTTAGGCTTTCTTCGGTCACAACCTTTAGACTTTTCCGTTTTAGACAATGGATGCACACACAAAAAATTACAATAATACCCTTTAAATATCACTTTAACACATCATCACCACACACCGCCACACATTTTAACACATCACCATAATACATTAAATATCTTGTCAACCCCTCCGGTCCCTAAAGATCATGGACGGAGGGAGTATTATCTCTTTCTTACGCTTGGACCATGGGTTTCTAACATCTCAAAACTGGATCGCCTCATCTACCCTTTATTCTCTCGTACGAAAGGAAAAAACTATTTTGAAAGAGGTCTAATCTGGGAAAAAAAAAAAAAAAAAGTTTTCCATATAGTAATAATGTACTAATATATATAAGCATAAAACAATGAATATCTTCTTTGTTTTTATGCAAAAAAACATACTTAATATATATCATTGCATTGATATATTAATGTACCTGTTGAATCATATATCTGTAATAATCATCTGAAGACACCGCTGCTCTCTCTGTTGCCGGCGGCCGGCGCTTCAGCCGAGACTCATTACCGCAAGGAAAAGGTAAGAAAGAAATCAATTTCTGATCATCTCATTCGGCGCCAAATCGAAGGATAGATATATTTTGAGAGAGATAAGTTAGAAAAAATAAAAGGGGAGAAAAAAGTTGAAGAGAAGAGGAATTGAAATTTGGAGAAACAAGATGGTGTATGCATGACCCCATGATTCTAGAATATAACTGAATCTTGAATGATGCGTAAAAATCTGCTTGACAAGCGTGATTTAACTAAAGCTCCACGACAAAAAACCGACCCAATATATTGTGTAAATTAAATTAAAATGATAAAGTAAAGTATTTCCTAAAGAAAACTGGATTAGCAATAATGAAAGAGTCATTCGATATTCATATCGATCAATATTTATCAATAATATACTACAACCTTGATCTTCATGTTTACGTGGCATTTTCTACATCCTTCACTTTTATTCATCTAAACACTTCACTTATATAACTCATGGCATGCACTCAATAACATGTTCATACAATTTGTATTTGTTCGCCCTTGTTTTCCTAAGGATACATGGCTAAAAACGAGAGCGTGACTAGGCTTGGAACAATGAGGCAGAGGAGAGGGGGAGAAATGAATATTGAGATTTCATTACCGAACTAATATCAATATTGAAACGACTCAAACTGAAAGATACATATGTATTAATCAAGTAACACCCCAGAATTCATTTCCGAAAGAAAATAGAACAACTACTAGACATGAGCAATAAACGTGAATCTAAAGATATTACTATTTTTTTTTTTTTTTTTTTTTTTTTTTGAAAAGCTAAAGATATTATTTTAAAGAACAATCTTTGTATAATATTTAGTAGGGTAATGCTATTTGGCCATAATGTAGTCGGCCATAATTTAATTTTTTTAATATCAAATAATTTATATATTTATGCCAAACTTTTTTAGATTATAAAAAACTCAAAAAGCGATGCTCTGTATTTTTTACGTATTTTTTAAAATTAAACCTTTAATTATTTGATAATTTTTACTATTTTAAAGAATTTGTTACCTTTTTATCTAAAAAAAAGAGAAAATTATGTAACTTTGGGAGAAAAAATATTTTTAAATTAAAATATAAAAGTATAAATTATAGTTATCATTTAATATTTATAAAATTACATATATAATGAAAAATGTCGTTGTATGACCGGTCACATTATGGCTGATGAATCCTAAATCCGTTGCTCGGTATAAGATTGAGAGTGTTTGAGAGATTTGAGTGCAGGAAAGTAATGAACACAAACAATTAACGTGGTTCGATCTGAAGATCTATGTCCACGGGAGAATCAAGAGAGAGAGCTTGTATTCAAATTAGCATCACTGTGCTACAATACATTGGATTCACTATTTATAGCTAATTCTATTGTCCATCATGGGAGTGATGGACGTGGGATCGTGGGTTGGCCGTTTTATCCTCCATCATCCCACGTTCTGTTAGTTATGGCTCAACTCCTGGTGCCTGTACTTGAGTTATTCGGTGTTGGGCTGGGCCGAGCTGCCATTGGGCCGAGGTGCCTTTGTTGGGCCAGTGCCGAGGTGGTGCTTGGGCCCTTGCCGAGGTGGTGGTATTGGGCCTAGGGAGATGGGTCATTTCCTATCACATCCCCCCCCCCCCAAAAGACGTGGGGTGATGGAGGTGATGTTGGAGTGGTGCTCGGTGTTGTCCTGCCGTGGTAATTCTACCCGAGTCCAGCATGCCGCTTTGGTGGGCGTTGGCATTCTGAGTTGTGGCTGTGGTGCAGCTGACCGAATTGAAGTGCCATTTGCTGTGTTGGCCGAGGTCGTGTTGCCGGGGTGCGAAGACGAGGCGCGTACGTCCGAAGTCGCGTAAAGCGTGTCAGCCCATTAAATGCGGACGTTTGGTGTCCTGATAAAGCAGGGATGTGATGGGCCGTCACTTGAAACGCCGTCGCATTGAAGAAGCGTATTGAATACGCTTTTACTCCCCTTCTTGTGCAATGATTTGGAACACATAATCTGTCAGAAAGGTGGAACACTTTCAGAAGCAGCAAGCACGAACAGAGGTAGAGTCGAGTCGAGTAGAAACTCTCCCCGCAAGAAGCTGTACGCCCCGGTAGTGCTCACAGAACAGGCGTACCTTCCCAAAAAGTGAAACGACTTTCGTCTCGGAGGTAGCAGCACCGCAAACCACCGAGCTCCGGCGAACTGGATGCAGACGAGGACTGAACTCGTATGTAATGCACAAAGAAAAAGAATGCAGAGAGAGATGATTTTCGTATGTGCTAATGGCCATGGAGGCCTCTATTTATAGGCACCAGGCCCATGGGAGGAGTCAATGTGGGTCATTAAGGCCCGTGTCGGTTACTGGCCGTTTTTGGTCAGCCCACTAAGTTGGTGGTCATAAATCCGAGAGTTACAGATTCGAATATTCGGTTCACTGAACCTGGACAGATCTTGCGAGCTGGGCTTACACGTATTGGGCCTATATCTAGGCCAAGTCCAAGTCCACGGCCACGAGCCACGAGCCCGGCCCGGCCGGACGGCGGCGGCGGCGGCGCGCGCGCGTGTGTGTGCGCGCGAGAGCCCATCACCCGCTATCTGGCCCACTTGATTAATTAACCCATTAGTATAATTAGTTATATACATAACTAATTAATGTTCTTTAATCAATGTGGGACAATTTATTACAAGAGTTTATCCACCTAATAATTCCACCAACTCTCAATCTTTGATATATTATATCTCACTCACCGGAATTCGGATTTGAGCATATCAATATACCACGTTCATCTACTCTCGGAGTGGATTAATAATTTATCATTTAATTTAATAAATTAAATATAAATTATTATTTAATTATTTGGTCAAAGCCAAATTCCAACATAATCATTTACTCTTCTTCTCCACAAAACTAAAAAACCTTAAAAAGCTCATGCTCTCCATTGTTGTTTCTCAGTTTCTCCGTCGAAGTCTACGAGTTTTTGTCGTCCCATTTCTCCATTCACAAGTAAGTTATGGAGTCCCCTTTACATGATGTTTCTCTTGCCCCCATCCATACTCTCAACTGTGTCACTGTACGTTCTCCCCAACCCTTTCCGGAAAACAGTACGGTTCCATCAAAATAGGCAAGCCGCCGGGAAGGTAGGGACTCTCGATTCTGTTTTGTCTACCTCCTATCTCGATGAGATAGGTTGTAAATATGATTTTCCATCCTCTGCCATTCTTGCACAACCCCGAGAGGGTGATAGGGCTTGTTTTACCCCCCCCCCCCCCTCGGGTTGTGACTATATACGCCAACCACCTAGTTTCCGGTCTGCGCGTCCCTTTTCCGGCTATATCCGCCGATATTTATCAAACTTTTGGCCTTTCTCCGGCCCAATTTTACCCCAATGGGATTTTACAGATTACCAGGTTGGGGGCTGTTTGTGCCCAGCTCGGCCTGTCCTTTTCGGCCGAGACTTTTGGGGCCATGTACAGCTTGAAAGATAGTGGGGATGGGTGGTATTTTGTGTCCTCCCGCCACCATTTCAAAATAAAAGCCCCTTCCAAAGTACCGGACTGGTGCAAACGTTTTTTCTTCTGCTCATTTGAGGGTGTTACGGACTTCGTCTGGCGAGAACGTGCCATAAAACCTTTAAAGAAAAGAAAGCATTTTGCCGAGCTAGTGGATAGGCTCGATGGTCTCGGTGAAATGCCTCTCAAGCTTTCCGAGATTGACTCGATTGAAGCAATGCCGAGCCCCAATGATCCTTCCACCGAGGTGGAGCCGGGGAGAGGTGAGGTCTCCTTTTCCATTTCCTGTATTTTTTATTATTTAACGTTTGCGCACCTTGGTATTAATCTGTTGTCTGTGTTGTAGTGAATATGGTTAAGAAGACTAAGAACCCGACCTCCAAAAAGAGGCAGGTTGAGACAACAGCGTCGAGCGCCGAGGGGACCAAGAGAAGGTCTGTGTCTACGGAAAGGACACATACCGAGATCTCGGAGACCGCGTTCTCTCCCCCCAAACAATCCCTCAAAAATTTGAAGGGCACCGGCTTCCGAGGTGCCGTTGAGACGTCTGCGACCTCCGAGATGGAGGTCGTGTGTACCGGTGTCCGTGCTCCGACACCTTCATTCCCCTGTTATAAAGGAATGGCTGGATGCATATCCACAAGTGCAGTCTGCAAAAACAAATGTCCCGTGGTTCCGTGCTCTGAGCCCAACTATCCCCTCCCGTTTACTTTGCGACCAGACTGAAATGTTGTCATTCCCTGCTCAAATTCGGCGACCTCCGCGTATTCCGAACCGAGGAGATGGAGACCGAACCGCACCTCGGCAAACCCCTTCGCAGTCAAAGAAGCCGAGATACTCTCAGCCCAAGCCGAGGTGCTCTCAGTCAAAGAAGCGGAGGTCGCAGTGTGAGTCGCGGCAAAAGGAAAGCATTAGTATAGACGATGTGTTGAACCCCAGGGGTGGTGCTTTGGCCAAATTTTTTTACTGCAGTCGTGGACCCGACGAAGGTGATCCCTCGTCTTGACCTGTAAAAATTTCAAGCCTATATGGATTAATAAAATAATGTTCACAGAATTAACTGTGTTTAATATCTCAATGTATCCCGTTGTTTCAATTTGATGGATAACATGTGCGATGAACCATTTTAGCCGAAGTGGCGCGAGGGCTCAGCATTGATGTCCGAAGTGGCACTAGGGCCTAGCATCGGCTTCCGAAGTGGCACGTGGGCCGAGCATTGATGTCCGAAGTGGCACTAGGGCCTAGCATCGGCTTCCACTTCTCGGCTTCCGAAGTGGCACGTGGGCCGAGCATCGGGTGTCCGAAGTGGCACTAGGGCCTAGCATCGGCTTCCGAAGTGGCACGTGGGCCGAGCATCGGGTTCCTATTTTGCCGACTCAGTCAGGAGGGGGGTCCCCTAGTTATGTGTTGTACGAGATGCGGTCTCGAGTTTAACACGTATCCTCGTCAGGATAGTGTGAGAAAGTTAATTAGAGGTAGTGCGCATATAAGTGAAGTAATGCAGAACAATGTAAAACACACAATTAAAATAAAAGAACTGCGAATTTTCATTAAAACTTTCGGAAAGCTTTTAGATAACAGACTCGAAATGACAAAGACAAACTTACTAAGACAGGAAGAAAACAGGACTAGACTCTATCCTATATGATACTCCACTGTTATGCATAATACCTCTTCAAATTAACAACGTTCCATGGTCGTGGTATGGGTTCCCCGGACAAGTTGGTGAGTTTGTAGGCACCTTTGCCTAGGACCTCGTCAACTCGGTAAGGACCCTCCCATGTGGCCTCTAGCTTGCCGAGCTTAGAGGCCTTGCTGACCTCGTTGTTTCGCAGGACGACAAAATTGTTGACCTCGAACTCGCCGATTGTAATATCGGGCCATGAGTTGCTTGTATCGAGCTTCTTTGATGCAGGCGAGGTCTCGCTTCTCTTCTAACAGATCAAGGTCCGCGCACCGATTCTCGTCTTTCACATCGGAGACAAAGTGAGCTGTGCGCGGACTCGGCATCCCAATCTCTACCGGGATGACAGCCTCGCTTCCATAAGCTAGGTTGTATGGGGTTTCTCCATTGGTGGAACGCGGCGTGGTCCGATAGGACCATAGGACATGGGGGAGGTGTTCACCCACCTGCCTTTGGCTTGATCTAGTCGGGTCTTGAGGCCTTTGACGAGCGTTCTGTTCGTCACCTCGGCTTGACCATTCGCTTGGTGATGAGCCACCGAGGTGAAACGCTGTTGGATCTTCAACTCGTCACACCAGTCCCTGAAGATCTTGTCGGTAAACTGCATTCCATTGTCTGAGACTAGAACATGGGATATTCCGAAACGGCATACCACGTTCTTCCACACGAAGTTGCGAACATTTTTGCTGGTGATCTTGGCTAGGGGTTCCGCATCTACCCACTTCGTGAAATAGTCTATGGCGACTATAAGGAACTGCAGTTGGCCAGGTGTTTTCTCAAAGGGTCCCACTATATCTACCCCCCACTGCGCGAATGGCCAAGGACTTTGCATCGTGACTAGGTCGTTTTGAGGCACCCTTGTTACATTTGCATGTAATTGGCACTTCTCGCACTTCTGCACGAGCTCGGTGCAGTCTTTGAGCATTGTGGGCCAGTAATAACCCCATCGCATGATCTTTTTGGCCAATGCCGAGGTCCGATGTGACTGCCACACGATCCCTCCACTACAAGAATTTTGGCCATACACTACACCACTTACACTACGGTTTTTTCAAAAAACTGTAGTCTATTCCCTTTATCTACGGTTTTCAACAAAAACTGTAGTGTATGTGCAACAACACAATGACATTTACTACAGTCAATTTAAAAACCGTAGTGTATGATACCGGATACACTACGGTTGTATTAAAAAACGTAGTGTATAAAAAACACGCTCATACACTACAGTTTTACAAACCGTAGTATATGAGCGTGTATGCTTATTGTCTACGGTTTTTTTTTAAATTGTAGTGTTAAAAAAAAAAAAAAAAAAAAAAAAAAAAAAAAAAAAAAAAGTAAAAGGATTGGAAAAAAGAAAACAAAAGGAAAAAAAAAAAGTTCAAATTGAGAGGATTAGAATTCGAATCCATACTAACCACTACTCTTCAAAATTAAGTTAACAAGATTAAAATTTATTTTCTGCTTAATCGATTCAGTCCAGCCTCTGTTCTTCTTCTTCTTCAGCGACTCTCATTCTCGCGGTGTTTGGGAAAAAAAACACTAACTCTCCCTTCGACGCCAACTCTCCCTCACGCGACCGGTTCTTCTCAGTCCTTGACGGAATCGCAACCCTAGTGTCCTTTTGCTCGGTATTCCTCTCTCTCGCCCTCTGGTTTCTCCTAAATCGAGAACCCTAGATTTTGAATCCATTCCAACTGCCACTGCTACCACCGAGGAACAATTGTTGTCACCGTCGAAGCACTCCCTTCAGGTACGTATTTTTCTCGCTTTCCGTCGCACACACTCTCTCTCACACTAGTTTTCTCTCGTCTGCTTCTCTCTCGTCAGTTTTCTTCCGTTTCCTCTGAACCCATTGCCATTGACAGAGCATTCTTTGTACATGGGAATCACCGAGAGAAAGAAAGACCTTTCTGGTTCAGATATCGAGTTTAAACGTTGTATTTTTCAGTTAGCAGCAGAGGTAGAGCCGCGGCAACAGGATGACATTGTTCACGGCTAGATCAGCCACGCTGCTACCGAGACTTGCTTGCTTACTCGGCTCAGTTTCAAGCTGCTCAGCTACCTTGGTATTCTTATGCTATGTTGTTTTAAGTCTGTTGATTACATTCGTAATTCGTATTATACGGTTGAATGGATTGATGCATTATAGTTAATTAGTTGAACAAGCCCTCCATTTGTGCTCCTAGTATCTGCACAATGAACCCCTTTCCCATTGGAGATCTATGCAGGTACTCATTATTGCTTCAATTTGGCATTCATGTTCCATCTCTAACTTATCAATTTGATATTCACACTTTTTATGTTCCTTCTCTAACTTATCAATTCATGTTCCAACGAAACTTGCCGATGAATGAGTCCATTTCAATGAAATTACGAAGGTCATCTTCGTATATTTTATACTTTGGTTAGCAAGGAATTTAAACTAATGAGGATGGAGTTATATTGAATCGGGTTTTGAGTTAGTATAACAATAACAGTTAATTACGTTGTTATCTTGTTCCACTCTACATATGGAGTTCTTTGAAATATCAGCTTAGTTTAACTGCAGAAAGTTAGTAGTTATTAAGAGTAGTTCTTTGAGATGTAGGCTTCTCGTTCTATTTATGAGTTTTGTGTCCTTCACCATATAATTTCAATGTTCTTTTTTAGGTGCTCTGAAATTGGTGTGTTGTTCTAACTTTCCCCAACAATTTGTTTTTGGTAGTTTATTCAGCCATTTGCATTGGTATGTTACGATATAAACTTGGAACTAGCAAAATAAGACTCGATTGTTTCAATTGTTGGCAAATCGAAAGGGTTGTTCGTTCTGATTTTTTGTTGTTTCTCTTTTTGTCGTTGTTTCTTTTTTGCAGACACTGATTTAGATGGAACAAAAATGAAAGAGCTTCACAAAAAGGTATGCTTCTTTTCAGCATAAGTATCAAGTTAGTGATCTGTATTACAAAAATGCATGGTAGATTTATATTATTTCATAATTTAGTTATCTTGCTATTCCATTGTGACTGATATTTGCATGTTGTGATTAAGATGCTTTATAAATCTATAGAATGATAGATAAAGATTACAACATTTTTATAGAATGATCGATAGAGATTACTACATTTTGCAGAAACTTAAGCACAAAGGAAAAGAAGATTCGATGTAGGAGGCCAGAACAAGTGTATCGCATCTTGTCAAACATTAGTGAGAGCAAACTTTGGTGAAGGAGAAACCAAGGGTATACTTTGTAAATAATAACTATTGCAGATTATTTGCGTATTGCAAAGCTTGTATTAGATGGAATTACATTATGTGAATTTGACACACCTTGTATAATGTGTTTATGTGGAATAAAATATTCTTGGATTTTTATATTTTTGTCCTCTTAATATTTAGTTAAAATTGGATTTAAATTTGCAGCAAAAATCATTTAAAAAAAAAGGAAAAAAAAAGAGGTCTATCTCTACGTTTACAAAATTATAAAGTCTACAGTTTTTGTCCGTAGTGTATGGAACATATAGACTACGGTTGATAATCGTAGTGTGCGGTTATTGCCCGTAGTGTATGTTGCATATAGACTACGGTTTTTACCCGTAGTGTAAACTCAGGGCCTTTCTCTACACCACCTGTGTCTACGGTTTCGAAAAACCATAGACTACGGATAATAACCGTAGTGTATGAGCGAAATTCTTGTAGTGCTCATTCACCTCGCGCATGACGTAGTCCGCCGAGGTGGGGTCGACACATCGAAGTAGAGGCTGAAGATATGATTTCTTGTAAAGGACGCCACCCACGACGGCGTAGCGCAATGACTCTGTGATAGTTTGGGGTTCCTTCGCCAGTATCTCCTTGTACAGGAGATCCGAGGCGATGGCGTTCTGGAACGCCGAAATGACCAGGAGGTCATTGGTACCCCGGATTTGCAGGCACTCCCTATCAAATCGGGTAATTTGTTTGAGGAGTTTGCTCAAGGAACTTGATTTCCACAAGGAGATCATACAGAGATATATGTTGATAACAAATCGATTATTGCATTGTCCAAAAAATCCGGTGTTTCATGACAAGATCAAACATATTGATACTAAGTGCTTGGTGTCAAATTGTGTAGTTTTTTGTTTTATTTTGAGTTCATTTTTCTTTTCATTTCGTTCAATTTCCTTGTTAGTTTGCTACGATTTGGGTGTTTGTGAGTTTTTGATGAATTGAGGTGTTTATGAAGTGGTTGAGGAAGAAACAACAAGGAAACTAGGAAGAAACGAGCATATATAAGTGTGAAGAAATGAGCACAAGTTGCTAAAACCCAGAGCACTACCGGGCAAAAGGGCGGAGCCAAGGCCCTGGCAACCCAGGCCTCCGCCCGGGCAAAATTTTTTTTTGCTACCCTGTATTATATATATTTGCAGTGTATTTTTTATTTTTTACATGTATATATGTTGTTTCGCCTGGTCAAATTCATATAAACACGATCTCGCCCGGGAACTTTTAGATTCCTAGCTCCGCCCCTGACCGGGCATATCTCGTCTTGCGGAAAGAGGATCTTTCCTCGACTCGGCTATTTCATTAGTTTCCATTTTGTTTCGTTGTATTCAATTCGTCATTTCCGATTTGAGTTGTAATTTAATTCGACCTATTTTGTTTTGATTAGTAGTTTTCGCCCCTGGCATTATCTCATTATATCCATCATTGTAACTGTAACAATCGCTAGCACAACCTAGCTAGGATACAAGTTCAACTACACCAACAATTTATAGTTTAGATTTGCTACCTTCAAAGAAGATTAGCGTAATCGCAGAAAAATCAAATCATCTTCTTACGTAGTTCTTGCAAGATCTCGAACGAGCATGCATGGAAAAAAGTGAAAAAAGCCAGACTTTAAAAAACCAATATTGTACTCAGCTTCTTCGTTCAAGTATATGGTTAATGAATGCTAGAACCCATTGACAGAAGGGAACAATCAAAGAAGCAACAATCTAAGACGTAGGAATAAGGCAGTACGTTCAAAGTTTGATAAGTTTTCGCCTTTCTTGTGTTGTACTAACTACACATTGCAGGTAATTGATGCAAGGAACGATTCTACTAGTATCATCTAAGTTGCGGCATGGCTCAGAGCCAGTTTAGGGACAGGACGTTTCGGATAAAAGCCGGCTACAAAAACACACAGTTACAGATATCGATGGTTTGAGTTTTGCTCCATCGACATTCATTCTTTTTCTCTTCTCATCTCTTAGCCGCACATTTTTTCCGTAGCACCCGATCTCTCTCACTTGTTTTTCAGGTGCTTTCAGTTGAATATTCGATCTCTTCCTCTCTCACCATTTTTGTGTGTGATTGTTTTGTTGAAGAAAGTTTCCAGAAATGGCAGCTGCCAAAGCTGCTTTAAAAGTGGGATCTTTTGTCAAGGTTGAAGCCATCTGTTCCACTAAGAACTGTTGGAGGTGTGGTCCTTCACCTTTTGCTCTTGAACTCGCCACTGTAGGCCTGGTGAGATGATCAAGAGTTGTGATTCTTGGTGATGGTGACACGTTGCCAAGTGCCGAGCTCCGGTTGGGAGGCCCTGAGTTCGCCTCGACTTTCGGATGTGTATGGTTGTGCTCTCCTTCGTACGTTGCTACTAGTACGGCTTGATCTTCTATACTTCTTTGGACCTGATCATCGCAATGTAAAACATTCATGCCTCAGAAATCTAAATTAACCTAAGCAAACCATCACATTCTAATTAGTGACATATAGAGTTTTGATGCGTTACTTGAATATATTTGAGGTATAAAATAATGAAACGCGACAATTTGGACGGAACAGATGGAATATTATCTAGCTTAATTTATACTTTCTCATTCTATATATATAGGGATAATTAATTATCCTTTTGTCATTATATACGGATAATTGTCATTTATATATAACCAGTTAATTATTCTTATATAAATAACAAAAAATAATTTAAGTATAAATGATACAGAAGGAGTATTATTTTGAAACTATGAAGTAATTACCTTCTTTTTAACTGGACAGCTAGGAGCAAAAGAGCACTTATAATAAGCTCTTGGAGAAGGGTTGTCTCTAGTCACCTTTTGTCCGTACTTTCTCCATTGATAACCATCCTTCACTATCTACAACATTTTGATATAATATCGTAAGCTATACAAGAATTCAAACGAATATTGGTTGATATGTTAGTGTTACGTATCGAGCAAACTACCATCAATATATACCTAAATACCAAATCAAACTAAAATATATAATCTCTTCGTCCCAAACTACTTATCATATTTAGTTATTTTATACCTTATTTATCTTCTACAAACAAGATTACTAAAATGAAACAAAAAGAGTAATTAATACTGCACATTAATTAATTGCGACACGTTGGACAGGGGAGCGATTTTTTAAGAAGTTGTGCTTGACTTATTAACCAAGTGATAGAAAAGTCAACTAAGTATGCATAATTAGTCCACTTAGGTCGAATTAGAAAGAAGCATCACTACAACTTACAAGGCTTGCATCGGATGCTTCGGTTCGGACGTGGACCTGCGTAATCTTGGCCTCCTTGATCAGCTCTTCCCTCGTCTTCTTGCACGAGTCGTCTTCGCTAGAACTGCTCGTAGACAGCCCGATGTTTCCCGTTCCGTCGAGGCCGTTAAGGTTCCTTTTCCTAGATGAAGGCGTACTAGGCTGCTTGTTTGTGTAGCTTAACAATTGCTTCTTAAGCTCACTGTAATTTTCACACATCGCACTTAACATTTCTGTTAGCTTCTTGTTTTCTGCAGTTGCCCTATTTAGCTCCTCCACCAGAGTCCCTCTCTGAATTAAAACAGTAAAGAATTTATTAATATCCAAAAAGTAATAACAAAGAAATTTCAAACAAAAAGAAAAGGGAAAGGGAAGAAGGTTTCTAGTGTGTGTGTGTTTACCTCTTCATGGGCGGTTGCATTGTTTCTGCCGAAGTCGATAAACATACTCTCAGCTTCTTGTTTCTGAAAGAAAGATCTAAGATTGAGTTTTGGCCATGCATAAACAAGAGACAACATAGGGTGGTTCGGTTCCGTATATCGCTTACCAGAGGCGGGGGCCGAGGCGGTGGTGGTGACGGAGCTTCCTCAAAAACTCTGATAGGCTTGGCATTAAGATTAAGATCCAATGATGTATCTAACAGACTACTGAATTCCATCACTAGTTGTTCTTGCAAATTGAATAGTACTACTAGTTATAAATTAAACAACCCTATAGGGGAGAGAGAGAGAGAGAGAGAGAGAGAGAGAGAGAGTTGGGTTTTTCAATCAAGTTGTGTGAAGGTTGGGGAGGAAAGAGATAAATAGGGTGAAAGAAGAGGAAATTGTTTCTAGAATTAAAGATTGATAAATTGGAATTATGTAAATGGATGCATTTATTTATACAACAGGCTGAAAGGTGTGGGAAAGAAAAGTAAAGCCCCTCGGTTGAACATAGTCTTGATTTCAACCTGCATAATTTAATGTCACATTCCAAAATCTATGGTAGTTTATTAGTATCTCAATACAAAATCTATGGTAGTTTATAACTCAATACATAGATACCTTGAGTCAATAATTTATGGATATCATGATTTTCCTATGCCACAGGCACACTTGATATTGTAACGACTTTTCTATCGTACAATATATAGATTCTACTGATATACTTTAAGTGTGTGCATATTTAGTATAGTCGTAGTAATTAATGACTTCGAGTAACAAGATTTATAAATGGAAATTGGAGACACAATGTTAATTATTTTAGTTGAAGTACGTACAGAATGTATTTACTAATTACTCCCTTCGTTTCTTCTGAAATGACCACGTTTCAATATTGAGACGTAGTATTTGAAATGACCATTTTTCTATTTTGGTCCAACAAACACATGTGCACACCCCATTTACCCCTTAATACACTACCTTTATACACTAAACCCCTATTTTTTAAGTATGTGGACCACCATTATTACATAATAAACCTAAATTTACTTAATACGTGTGCCCAAAAGAAAGTGATCGTTTCAGAAGAAACAGAGAAAGTACATTATATACCTAGTACATTTTTCTTATTTTAAGAAGAAGATTTTGAATAAAAGTAAAGGAAAAGGAGAAAGAAACGAGGGTGGAGACTTTCAAAACATGGAATTTGTACCTATATGATTATTTAAAAAGGAATTTGGCAAAGAATAGTCAAAGTCAAGCCCACCTAAGGAAGAAGAATATAACTTAGGTACCTTTAGGTTTAGCTCAGAACTTGACCAATCCATTTAGGTCTTTATTTATAATCCGTATAAGGTAATCTACAAACGAAAGAGAAGTGCTATGTTAGCACTTTCACTGTTTGTATTACAACATTATTCGTTAAAAAATATTGTTATTTCTTCGTCCCATAAATATAAAGTTAATTGACCGTCGTTTTATCGCACGGAAAGGAGATAATGATCCTTATATTGATGGAACGGAAGGATATCTATATTCTAGCATTTTAAAAATTGATATGAAAATTATTAAATCTAAAAGATAAATAAAAATGAAACTCGATTTGTTCTTGTTCATTCTAAATTCACAAAATAAATAATATAAAAGTGAGTTTTAATTTTTATTTAATTTACGGATTCTAATGATATAATTTTTAAGTTACTATTTATAGAAAAGCAAAAAAATTAAAAAATAATAATAATGTCAAAATGAAATATTGACGAAAGTGCCTACATAGGCAAAGAGTGGCGTATTATTTACTACTACCTCCATCTCACTAAATTAGCCCCATTTGTTTTATTGACTTTTTCGGCACGCGTTTCCATCGAAACCTAGTACGAGTTTTAAAATATAATTTCGAAGTATTTTTTTCGTTTACGGGATACATCGACACTCATAGTATCCCGTAAACAAAAAAATACTTCGAAATTATATTTTAAAACTCGTAATAGGTTTCAGTAGAAACGCGTGCTGAAAAAGTCAATAAAGCAAATGAGGCTAATTTAGTGAGATGGAGGTAGTATCATACAAAATTATAACTAGTTTTCTATTAGAGCATGTACAATGGAGTGATTCTTGTCTATGTGACAAAAACAAGAACCTACACCTTGATTAGCACCCCTATTGGAGATCCCCTAAATAAGAACCCGGGTTCTTATATAAGATACTGGTTCTTAAGAAAAAGTGGGGCCCACATTCCTTTTTATTTTATTTTTTCTCTCTCTCTCTCTTATTTTCTCAAATAATTAAATTAGTGAGACCCTTTAATTATGATAAGAACCTTTATTAAGAACCTTACCATTGTGATTTTTTAATATGAATGAGATCTTGTCTATGTGGCACCTTTAAGAACCCCATTTGAGGTTCTAGCATTGAACATGCCCTTAGGTCCGTCCTGAATTATCGCAATCACTCATTTCACGACATATATTTCGCACAATAATAAAATCTTGTTATACTTAATAAAACTCCATCGCATTCATTCCCCCACATATCTAAATTTTTATTTTAAAATTTTAAATCAAATCCCAACCATTTATTTTCAAAAAGAAACTTTTACAATTTACATGGTAACTCTTATTCTACTAAAAAAAGTACCAATTTAAATTTGGTTGGAACTCGTATAGGGTGGATAACTGTTATTTTATCTTTTGTAGTAGATGTAAATTACTGTTAGTTACTAATTTATTTATTTATTTTGAATTTGATTACTGTTATTTTATCATTACTTCATTAACAGTAGTTGGCGCATTTTCCACGTTAATAATTTTATTCTTGAATAAATAATATCATAATGCATACTTGTCCGTCCAACACTCCCATTCTAAATTTAATATTCTTTATATGACTGGTTTTTCTTATATAGCTGCGATTTATTATACCATAATATTAATTGGGCCCGGCCGGCTTGATATTTAAATAGTTTAACTCTTTGATTCTTGTATTATTTCTTCTATCCGTTTTTTTTTAATAAATGCTCTCGATTATTAAATAACATAACTTATACGTAACATTAATTATAGGAGTAAAATATAAACTTATAATTAATATACAATCAAATTCTAAAGCGAAACATTTAAAAGAGAATAAATTAAAAAACAATATCAGAATAAAACATCTAAAAAATGGAGTATTCTGTACTTGTAATCTTAAAGAAAAAAAATCCTTGAATCTGTTCATATATTATGAAAGTCAAACAAACACAACTAAAGGTAAAAGTAGATTAATACTTCACATGTCCCACTTCAATAGTCATATTATCTTTTGGCACGATATTGTAGACATTGTAATAGTAAAAAAAGTATGAGTTCCACATTGAAATTGAATTATTAATATTTTCCTTTTTTAGGAAATATGACTATCGAAGTGGGACAGTTCAATATAGAAATAAGACTATTGGCGATCGAAGTGGGACAGTTCAAATAAGTGTTTCACTATAATACCCTTCCATTTATTTACCTAATATCTTTACTACAATACCATTATTCCTTTCACAAAACAGTGGAACAACCCATCCTTCATTACTAATTAAGTAATCTAAGAGTTTTTTCTTAATTCTCGTATCAGATGAAATGTTACACACAAGATGTCGGGAGTGTTATATTTAACTAAAAGTTGCGACCAAGGCTCTTGCTCCGTACATTGAATTGGTTAAGAATTTTAGATACATAGGTCCTTGAACTAACACATAAGTTAAGAGTAATCGAATGTTCAACTCGAAAGAAAAGAGAAATCAAAAGCTAAAGTCGGAGGAGTTGATGAAAAGTCATAATTATATGTCCAAATCAAGAATACAATTGGTCGAATTGCATGTTCAAATGCAAATAGTTGTAGTATTTTTGAAGTTTCCCCTTTATTGATTATATTCAACAAACCCTACTTGCACGTGCTTTTTCTAGTCCAACAAAATTTCCGACCAAATAATAACCAACTCCTTATTATTCCACGCATTTCACATGAATGTCTCAAGTTTCTGTTTTTACTTTTATTATATTTATAACTTCAATTTGGATTGCTACATTAGGTGAGATTAGACTCCACTTAATCACCTTTTTGGTAAATGTAAACACAAATCCGATTCATACACGTCTGAAATCAATTTTTAAATGTACTTTACAAATAACTGATATGGCATAATCAGTGTTCCTTGCTATTAGCCTTATTTTGGACTGGCACAAAAATCAAGAAAGGAGGAGATACATGGTAGTAAACAATGCTAATAAGAGAGAGGGAGTTAACAGTAGTTAAATATTTTTTATTAATTTAGGAAATGAGACTAATAAGTGAAACAGACGAAAATGAGTGACTAATAACAAGGGACAAATGTAATATATGAATAAAATGGATGTCCAATATCATTTTTAGGCCTAATTAAGTATCATTTCTAAGATTTTCTTATTTCTAATAGTAAGATTTTTAATTAAAAAAAATTATAGTCCAAATTGTATCGTTCCCCATTTTCTTAAAACAATATAAGGGAAAAAAGAAATAGGCTAGTTGAAAGGTACATGTATAAGATCATTCTATTGGTAGATGCATCTCGGTGCATTACACAAAGTAATATTGTATTAGATCGTAGATAGTAATGATCTTGTTTTTTTTTTTTTTTTTTTTTTTTTTTATCTTGCTTCTATTCTTAAGTCTGTTACAGTTAGTTTAACTGGTATTTTAGATGAGTTAGCACCCTGTTGTCATTGTTGATGAGCTGTCATCAGCTCATTTGTAGTAGCTTAAATACTAAAATTGTACATGGAAAAGACGGTTATTATTATATATATAAATTTCAGATTCACTTTCGCTCCCTTCTTCCTCTCTTTGTCTCATCTTCTTCCTCTCTGCAACTGTTCATGAATCTGTTTTAGCTTCTTCCTACATGGTATCCTGAGCTTCAGGTTTCTGTTTTCGATCTATTGTTGTTGCATTTTCTTTGTGAAATTATATGAAGATATGGATTACCATAAAAGCAATAAATTAACAACAACCAATGATAACCCAGTTCGGTTAAATCAGCCTACATCTGGGGGGACACGCCCAAGAGCCAATTCACTATCAAGAGCTTCAGAGATACAAGTATACGAATATTAGCCACCACTACGTATTCACTCATTACCCGTCTACACTCTACTCAAGTAAACTTGAAGTTAAACCTTCAGCCTAACCAAGCCTAATCTAGACTTACTCTTGAGAGATCTACCCACAAAATTTAAGGAAAAACGAAATAAACAGGAAAAACATTGTATGAGACAAACTGTGTTATATGTACCATATGATGTCCCAGATGATGTACAAAGACACAAGATGACTCTCGGCACTACATTGTGCGAGGATAACAATATCAACTCTCTCCTCTCTGCCTTATGAATGTGTATGAGCCTCTTTATATAGCCTTCAAGTCCTAGATCTTCTCTTGTAGCCCAAGTAAGATAGTTTCCTTACTTCAATAGAATTCTGACTTGGAAGGAATCCTTCTTGATGTAGATCTCCTCATTGTATATGGTAATCCATATCTTCATATAATTATATAATGATAGTGATATCTTATAAAGATTTCATCTTATCTCTTCCATTTTAATAAAAATCGCCATTTATATTATCTAGATAATTTACAATAAAATAATGCAAGAAGATACGCACTCACACTCTGGTTCTCTTATCTTCCATCTTCGTTGAATTTTTTTTCCAATTTCCTCAATTTGTTTCCATGAATCCTGTTGTTGTGTGTTCTTCTTCTCTACCACAACTTCACTCCGTTTCTCTCAAATTGGCGTGCCCTTGTGCTCTCGGCGATTTGTGCACATCGATTTGATGATTTAATTTTTGGCGTTGTTATGCCGCCGACGCCATTTTTGCCCTCAACTTCTGCGAGTGGTAGTGCTCGACCCAATCTTGATTATGCTTCATGGATTAGTCGCGATCAATATCATCTTAGCTGGATGCTCTCCTCAGTTGGAGAATCCATGCTTGGTCATGTCGTTCGCAGTTCGACTTCTCGCGAGTTCTGGATGGCGTTGGAAACGTAGTTTCAAGCTAGCTCTGAGTCTCGTTCTATGCAGATCCGAGGTAATCTTCAGAATACTAAGAAAGGTAACATGTCTGTTGAAGATTCCTTCATGAAAATAAGAGATTTTGCAGATCAGTTAGCTGCCCAATTGGTAAACCTGTTCCGCATGATGAGCTGATTGAGTATATTCTTAGTGGTTTTGGTCTTGAGTATGAGGCACTAGTTGTAATTGTTATGGAGCGTGGTGATACTCCTAGTATTCAGGAAATTCAACGTTCATTTCAATCGTATGAGGTTTTTCTTAAGAAACAACATGCCTCTCTGCTAGAGCATTCTGCTCATGTTGATTTCTACCGTGGTGGTGGTAATGGTTCAACTGCTACATTTGGTCGAGGTAATGGTAATCCTGCTGTTTTTGGTCGTGGTAATGGTAATCCCCCCTGGTTTTGGACGTGGTAATGGTTTCGCTAGGGGTGGTTTTGGACGTGATAATTCGGGTACCAAATCTGTTGTGTGTCAGCTCTGTGGGAGAACTGGTCATGTGGCTGTGAAGTGTTATAAGAGTTTTGATGTTCACTTCACTGGTGTTGGTGTTGAGAGTTCTTCTAACCCACAGGCTTTTGTAGCTGAAGTTAATGAGCTTCAAGGTGATTCTGTTTCCAATGATGTTGGTCACATTTGCCATGTTGATAGTGGTGCTACTGCGCATATCACGAATGATAGTGGTGTTTACCAATTGGGCAGTTAACTGATCTGCAAAATCTCTTATTTTCATGAAGGAATGTTCAACAGACATGTTACCTTTCTTAGTATTCTGAAGATTACCTCGGATCTGCATAGAACGAGACTCAGAGCTAGCTTGAAACTACGTTTCCAACGCCATCCAGAACTCGCGAGAAGTCGAACTGCGAACGACATGACCAAGCATGGATTCTCCAACTGAGGAGAGCATCCAGCTAAGATGATATTGATCGCGACTAATCCATGAAGCATAATTAGGATTGGGTCGAGCACTACCACTCGCAGAAGTTGAGGGCAAAAATGGCGTCGGCGGCATAACAACGCCAAAAATTAAATCATCAAATCGATGTGCAAAAATCGCCGAGAGCACAAGGGCACACCAGTAGGTGTAATTAGAGCGATCCAATTTGAGAGAAACAGAGTGAAATTGTGGTAGAGAAGAAGAACGCACAACAACAGAATCCATGGAAACAAATCGAGGAAATTGGAAAAAAAAATCAACGAAGATGGAAGATAAGGGAACCAGAGAAAATGCAACAACAGTAGATCGAAAACATAATCAGTATACCATGTTTGAATAAGTTAAAACAGATTCATGAACAGTTGCAAAGAGGAAGAAGATGAGTGTTGGTCCCGGTTTGTAAGAGGGAAAACACGTAGAGGGGGGGGGGGGGGGGGGGGGTGAATACGTGTTTTGAAGTTTTTCAACTTCAAATTCCTCGAACTCAGAGTATGAAGTAAAGTGCTCATATGAACATCTAAGACCTAGCCGAGAGCTAGATCTAGAGTTTTCACAAATCTCTTGACCTAAGCTTAGAGCTTGACCAAGAGTGAGACTTTACTCTAGATGCGGAATTCGGTGAGCTAAATCTTTCCTAAGTATTTAAAGTTCCAAGTTGTGTTTGTTTAGATGCAAATGCAGTGAATAATCAAACAAGGAAATAAAGAGTTTAGGGTTTAGAGAGATACGACACAGAGATTTATAGTGGTTCGGAGATGAAACTCCTACGTCCATTTGTTGCACGAAGCAACTGTTCTCTTCACTCAAGAACTTGAAGGTTACGGGTCCTTCAAAAACCTAGTCGAGATCGAGCTTCACTCGCTTGGATCTGACGACAGACGCAGTGATTACGGGTTCACTACAAACACCTAACTGGACTGGAAGCTTCACTCGCTTCAGTCCTACGACAGGGAGATTGCGGGCTCTCCTTACAGCCTAGCTTCGATCGAGCTTTACACGAACGAGGTAAGTGCAAGCTTGGATCTAGACTCTATGATCGAGGCTTCTACAATCGATGAAAGTAGAGCCTTGGATCGAAACAACCTAACGACGAACACAAAAACCTAACGAACAGAACTTAGGGTTAGGGTTTTTGGTTTACGACGAACACACTATGAAGAGCTCTTTACAATAAGTGTAAAGTATGCTAGAGCTCATCTTCTAAGCTGAGGTATGGAATGGGCTTAGAATTCTAGGTGTGAAGGTTGCGAAGACGAGTTCCGATGAGGCTGGAACTCGGAGAACACTTGGAAACAAAGACTCGAAGATTTCTTAGAAAGCTGGGAGTGTTTGTTTGCAGTAGGCGCTCGAATGCTCAAGTAGTGTTCTGCTTCTCTTCGTCTTCATCCTTCACTATTTATAGGCGGAGGTTTGGCCGAGATCCGTTGCTTGGTAGGTGGCCTTTTCCCTCCTCCTCTCGACAGTCCTTGCACAGGCTGGCTGCTTTTCAGACGCGCAGTTTTGGCTCTTTGCCGAAAGTGGCTAAGTTCGAAACTTAACAGTAACTGGAGCGACCCAGTACTGTTGCGGCGCCTTTGTCGGCCTGGCAGTCAACTCCTCTTCTCCACTCCGCATTCGACACATGGAGATCTCGTAATTAATGCGACGATCTCAAGTTGACTAGTGTTCAAAATCGGAGCGGGAATTGTGTTGTCGCTTTCTGGTAGGTAGTGGCTCGCTTCGCTTTGAAGTTATAGCGTCCGCTTTGAGTTGAGTCACTTCAGGGTCATTCTGTAGTGAGTCGCTTGGGAGGTAAAGTTCCCGAGTGACTGCTTTAGAAAAATGTTGACCCGCGTTGACTCGCTTTGGCTTTTCACTGTAGCGCTCGCTTTGCTTCGCTTTGGTGGACTCGCTTCGATTCCACTGTAGCGCTCGCTCGCTTCGCTTCGCTATTCTTCGGCACGCTTCACTTCGGCTCGGTAGACTCGTTTCGCTTGATAAACACACTCAAGTGAGTGGCCTTCACTTGAGATTTCTGCAGTCTAAAACCTAAGCAAAATCTGAGCCATCTTAACAGAGTAGGCTTAGAAAAAATTTCTAACCTATTATCTACATAAAAAATGGGTCGCTTGGGAACAGAACACTTGGGGTTTTGGGATCAAATCAAAACATATATAATATTTCTAAAATGTCCCATATTGGTTCCCCCTTAACATGTTTGTCCTTAACAATTCCCAACAATTTTCCCCTTTTTGATGATGCCAAAACCCAATGATTTTTAGACTAAGAGAATTAGCCTACCTAACCGTGGAAGGAACTTCAAGCGATTGCTTCCTTTGCATGTTCGTTTGGAATTTTTCTTTTAAGTTCCTTTCCCCTTTTTTTTCGGTTAAGTTGTTTGAGTTTTGTAGGATAATGATAAATCATTCACAAAGCTTGTGTAAATGACACAAGTGAGACAGAAATTAAAGTGAGATAAATTTGAACAATAGTTCACAAAATATGAGGCTTGAAATTCAAGGATTTTCTGCAGCCTCGTCCTTCTCTTCTTCTTTCTTCTCCTCTTTCTCTTCTTCCTTCTTCTCCTCTTTCTCTTCTTCAACAACGTAAGCAGAGAGAACTTTCACTTCCAAAGTTCCGACATTGTAAATGTTCGGTCTCCTCCAGGTGTACTCCAGTTTGAAGGCTTCATCCACCTCTTCGTCAATGATGCTTCGATCAGGAACACATGTGCCGGGCAAGAATGGCATGGGGAAGTCCTTCGAAGCAGGTACTTTGATAATCAGAGGTTTCGGCTCAGCAAGCTCTGCCAACGTGAAGATCTTCCGCCTTAACCTCTCGTTGTAGGCACAAAGAAAATTGTTGAGCGCGTTGATCCTCGAGCACTCATCCTGCAGTGGCACAACTTCCCAGTAGTAGTAAGCTTTGATGAACTTCTCCTTGTAGTACAGCCACTGCTCAAGTAGATCGTTGGGGATGAATTGCTCGATTTCTCGAGCATCTAGATGTTCATTTACGCGCAACAAGCTCCTCTTCTGATCTACTCGACATCTCCTTCATGATGGCGTTGAATTTTGCACTCGTCTTAGTGCTCCACTTTGGAAGCTTCGCAATAAGACTCTTGCGGATATATTCTTGCTGTTCCTTGCGCGGGTAGCGACCAGAGTCGATCATCTCCTTCGTGGTCACTTAGCAAGTGTCCATCCAAGCTTGAGTCACACAAGCTTCTGACTCTTCTGGCAGGAAGGGAATGAAGGCGCTTCGAGTGAGGGCAGACTGGATGAGTCTCACTTCATTGAAGTGTTCCTCGATCCGGCCGTCAATGATTTTTAGACGCTTTGCCTTGATCCTTCTCTCCTTCTCTTCCTCGTTCTTTCTCTCTTCTCCTCTCTTCCTTCTCCTCTCCATCTGACCAGACCGTGAAGCGACTGACTGTTTGATCTTTCGGCGCTTGGCCTCGGGATCATCTTCTCTCACTTCGGGGGCAGTCCGCTTCAAGACTTGTTTTGGTGCTGGCGGTGGAGGCATCTCCTTCTTCTTCTCTGAGGCACTTGGAAGAGTGGCAGCTTGACTGGATGAAGTGGCTCCAGCAGTAGATGAAGTGAGTGCCAAAGTTGAAACGGGAGCGAAGGCTGAAGCGGGCACTTGGAATTCGGCAAGAGCCTTCAGATCAAACTGCTTTTCCAAGTCTCGGGCGAGGGCCTCGTCTTCTGCTATTTGCTGCTCCCTTTGTTCCCTGGTTAACACAGGAACAGGAGGGTGAGAAGCAATGGAAGAGCCAAGCAGCTTCCCTTCAATCGGCCTGCGGGGCTCTTCAGTGAGTTTTTCTTTGCCCAATTTCCTAGCACGCTCAGCTCGAGCTTCATCCTCCATCTCCTTCTCCTTTTCAACTTCAACTCCACTTCCTCCAACTCCACTACCTCCTTCGATCATCATCCTTTCACCTCCACTACTTCCTCCAACATCTCCTTGTATCTCCTGAGATTCAGTACTTCCCTTCACAATACCTTCCCCCTTTTTGGCATCATCACTGCCGGGGGTTGAGGTGATTATCTTTCCAGATAGAGATTGGCGTAGCTCTTCAAACTTATTGAAAACGGCATGGAGCATCTTCTCGGTCCGTGTCGCGAAGACATGTTCTTTGGACAACACTAACTCCGCCGTTTTGATTGAAATTTCTTCAAGCAGGTATTCACACTGCTTCTCCCTCTCCTTGACAGAGGTCATCAACCTCTCAAGTGACTCGACGTTTCTGAAGCGAGCGGCCAGCTCCGCTTCGATCTCTGCACGGATTTCCTTGTGCTCCTCCTGCAGTTGGAGATTGAAGAAATCCTGGGACGCTTTGAGTTCTGTAGATGAAGTGGCGATAGCACTCTCTTGGCTATTGAGCGTCACACGAAGTTGAGCAGCTTCGATAATCTTGTCAGCAAACTCACTGGCCTTCTTTTTAGTTTCGTCGATTTGAATTGCCAGCTCAGCTTGCTTCAGATCAGTGGCTCTAGCACTCTTTCTTCTGCTCTCGAGCTCTTTCTTCTCTATCTCACGCTCAAACTTGAGAACCTTCATCTCCTGTTCTAGCTTGTCAAGAGCCTTCTTGGTTCTGGTCAGATCACTTCCCTTCATGACCAGATCAGCGTCCTTCTTCTCCACCTTTTCCTTCAACGCTCTCACCTCCTCTTCCAACTTCTTCTTTTCTTCCCCAACTTTCACTAACTTGGCATTAACTTCTCTCAAGCGACTCCTTTTCGCATCAAGCGAGTGCTTGAGTTCAGTGATGGATTTTCCTGGTCTCCCACCAGCTTTGCCTTCTCCTCCAAAGCTATCTTCTTTTCCTCTACAAGCTTCGCCTTCTCCTCAACCTTTCCCTCCAACTCTTCCTTCTTTTTGTCAAAATCTTCACGAAGATTCTTGACTTCCTCAACCTTCTTCTCCATCTCCACATTCCTCCTGGTGATCTCACTTTGCAGATTTGAGATCTCTGCATCCTTCACCTCTACCTCCTCCGCATGATCTCTTATCAGCCGCTGCTCATGGATAGTCGGCACACGCTCAGGGAGTGAAGCGTCTGGATAGGTTCGCCTCACTTTGGCATCCAACTTGTCCCAGAAGCTGGTCCCATCAAGGAAGGCGTGAAATCCGTTCTCGCCGATGAAGTCCAGCAGCTGTCTCTCCATCCGAATAAGCTCTTCCTCTTTAAAGGCTTTTAGAAGATTGAAGACCTTGTAGTATTCGGTTCCGCGGTAGGTGATGTAGGTGATGTGAAAAACTCGTCGGACATCGGCACTGAGGAGTAGCGACAGCCTGCTCTCTATCCTTCACATAACGTTCGAGAGCCTTCATCTCCGCAGAGACGGTGGGGAGTTGGAATGCTGGAATGATAGGTAAGTTTGTGTCAGTAGTTTGGGCGGTATCGGCTGTAGCTGCCGATGTGGAAGGGGATTGGGTTGATGAAGAGGTTTGGGAGGTTTCTGTGATTTGGATGGTTTCAGTGGCTGGCTGTTGGGTTTGGGTTGGTTGGAATATGGTGAATGCAACAGTAGGATCTGCACTGAGGAGTGGGACTGGGGGTAGTTGGAAAGAAGAAGCTGATTCTTCTTCGTGTGGAGAGAGGGGGGATTTTTGGGTTTGGGGTTGAGCTGAGGAAGAGGCTTGGGGTTCTGGTGGTGGTTGAGTTTTGGTTTGGATTGAGATTGTCTGAGTTTGAGGTGGGGGAGTTTGGATTTTGGTGGGTGATGGCTGGGAAACTTCGGTTTTCTCAAGCGGCTGCTCCTCAGCCTCGCTTGACTTGACCAGCGAAGTGACTCGCTTCATCTTCTTCTTAGCTCGCTTCGGCGCAGCTCGTTTCCCAGATGAAGCGGCTCGCTTGGTTTGGGTCACTTCAGCTTGCCTTTCGGCAACTGGTACTGCTGCGGGCACTTCAACATCAAGAAGTCCCGAATCAATTAGTTATTTTTCTGACCTCCACAAGTCATAGAACACCGTGTTCTTCTTGTAGTCGGTGATGTTTGGTTCTTGCCATCTCTTGTTGGGGTACCGTTCCTCCAGTGCGACGGAAAGTCTGGAGAAAAATTTAAGCTTCCCCTTGCGGAGAATCTGATCGGTGCTTCCTTGCACGAACTTGAAGTCCTCGGCGGCTTCGTGAATCTGGTTGAGAAACCAACCATGCCAATTGAACTTGGTTCCTGTAAGACTGTCGACTATGACAGTGGTGGCAAAGAGCTTTGTTTCTGACAGTTGGGCCAAATTCCCGACGTAGCACGCGACGCACTTGGAAAAGAGCTCGCAGACGTGGTTGAAAGGAGCCTTCAGATCTGATCGAATGCTAGCTTCCTTGTAGTTGGGTTCTGCTCCTTCGACGGCAAATCGAGCATACTCGACTCCGGCCGATAACTCCATCCCCAACAAGGAGTTTCCACCTTCCCTTGGCAAGTCGAATATTCCGATGAGATGACTCAAGTCCACCTCCACCGGTTCTCCGGTCTGTGGATCAGTGAATGATGATGTGTTTTGCCCTTTTCTCAGATTGAGAAGGAGTTCGGCCACCGCCTTGGCCAAGATCTTCGATGGCACCGCCGTCACGAACTTCCATAAGCCGGCCGTGGTCACGGCCTTACAGAAGAATCCATGCTCTTTAATGACTGTTGGGTCGAGATGAGGCTCGACGTTGATATGCTTGTCGACCTCGGTGAGAAACTGCTCCACCGTTTCAGACTGTTGCTTCTTTCCCATGGTGAGAAATTTGAGAGATTTGATCGGAGGTTTTAAGGACGAAAAACGGGTTGAGACTCGTGAGTTGCAGTAGTTTGCAGATCTTGGACGAGAATGGCAAATATGGAGAGTTGTGAAAGGTTTTGCAGTCTGCAACGACGTCCTTATATAGAGGCAGGGTTCGGCTGACGTGGCAGGGGCAAGGCAGTAATATCGCCGATGATCCTATTTGTATACGGCGGCCAATGGCGAAGTGATTGACGTGTCGGCGTCATCACAGTAAAAAGTGAACCGTCAAGTTGACTTGGCGCTCCACGTGGCCTGCTGTGATTCGTCTCTTTATACAGCTGAAGATCCAATGGCTATAAATCAGGGACTGTTTAGATTCGATGGTCGGATCTTGTTCGTCTTTTCCCGCTTCGAATTCAAAGTGCAGTGCACGTGCCCGTTATTTTCGGCTGTACATGAACCTGCATTTAATGTAAAGCAAAAGATAAAATTTGCACTCGAGTGCAGACAGCTCATACTCGCCTCGTACCCGCTCGCTTCGAGTTGGGCCGCTTGGCTTTTACTCGCTTGAGAGGTACTCGCTTGGAGTGACTGTTCTGCACTCGCTTGCGATGGCTCGCTTGGAGTGACGTAGCACTCGCTTGGCCATCTGAAGCGACTGAAATAAGAAATGAAATTTCTTTGACATTATTTAAAATGTTTCAGACTTACATACTTCGAGGATAAACAAGAATGTCTTCCTCTTTGTATTTGTGTCAGATTCATTTCATATTTTCCACATAGTAAGTGAAGGTTTCTAGCACACTTCAGCTCACTTAGTGTACTTAAAATTGAAACACTTACTAGTCAACTCACTTCGTAGGAGATTGATACCACTTATTGAAGTTACTTTGTGGATTTGGACACCACTTGTTGAATCCACTTGATGGATCAGACTTCGAGCTTTGACTTCATGGCATTCATCTCTTCCATCTTCCTCTACGAATTAGAGACTCCTCCAACGAAGGAATGAGGGGGAGAATGAATAATGTACACAAGCTTACTACAACCCAGAGGGGAGCTTCACGTAAGTGTACTTATTCACGATGAAAGAAGATGAGTACAAGTCCATATTTCAGAGAGGATTAGGACAGGATGACAATGAGAATGCTCTGACAAGACAATCTCGTATTTTACGCAAAGACATGTCACCAGTCATGCAACCTTTTCAAGTAAAAGGTAACTCTTCAAGCTTCCTCCTACAAGCTACAGAATGAATTTGCAATCGACTCGCTTGACCCAAATTAGGGTTAATTGAAGCGATGCAAAATTCAAAGTGGGGGAGGAATGGATAGACATTCGGCAGCTCAACTCAATGAAGAGTGAGTAAGGAATGAATATTTATCCACGATGAAGAAGATGAGAGGACTTGCTCCTCTTCGGCGGAAAGATGGGAAGATGACGCAAGGTCTAGGTGCCAGCCCTGCCTAAGCTTTCACCATTTTTATGTGGGAAGGCCCGATACAAGACCCCACAACCGTTACTAGAAACGGCACTTGCGAGTGTTTATACCCACTCGCTAGGAATCCTAGGCTAGGTAGCAGCTTTCCTTGCTCGCTTTGGAAGTAGCTTACTCTGAGAACAAACAATAGTTCCCCCTTAACCAATGGCTTAACAATTCCTGTAAGCGGGTAGGGAACGTCTTCCAACACTCCACCTTTCTCCACCTTATTTCTCCTTCTTCAAGTGAGTGGAATTATGAAGTGACTCGCTTGAGTTGGTGAAGATCCGAAGCGAGTGACGCTTAAAGAACAAGCGACCACTCCTTCGTGCATCCTGGATCTAGCACTCTTCACCAGGGTCTAGCAACCCTAATTCCATGCATAGCTGATTGAAACGAGACTCAGCTAGAGGCTTGGTGAGGATATCTGCTCGCTGGAGATCGGTATGAATTTTCTCGAGCTTGATATCCTTCTTCTCGACATGATCACGAATGAAGTGATGTCGGATTTCCACGTGCTTGCATCTAGTGTGAAGCACTGGATTCTGCGACATGCATATTGCACTGTTGTTGTCGCAGAATATTGGGATCTCATTAGCTTCAACTTTGTAGTCCTTCAACTGCTGACGAAGCCATAGAATTTGAGAACAGTAGCTTCCAGCGGCCATATATTCGGCTTCAGTTGTAGATGTAGCTACACTCGTCTGCTTCTTTGAAAACTGTAATATCCCGCATTTTTACCATTTAATTTAAAGAAAATTTTTGAATTTGAACTTAAGATGATTCCTGTAGGGAGAAAAATACCCCGTTTTTATCCTAACAAATTTCAATATTTTGTTATATGAATAATATAATTCATATGATTTTCATATATCATTATTTAATTATATTATAGAAGTAGGTTCACATGATTATTTTGAAGTTAATTTATAAACATTTGTGAGTATATAAAAATGTATAATTTGTGTAGATTGTGTGATGTACGTGTGTGTGTGTAAGAAACTTGAAAAGATGATGACTTATAAATAAATAAATAAAAAGAATATATTTTAATTCAATATATATATTTTACTTTTCTCTTCTAGGATATTTACCACACATTTTGTGGTAAAAGCTAATACCCACGTCACCCTCTTCACCTTTACCTTAACTAGTGAATTCACCATTCAAAACACCACAATTTCCTTTCCATTTTCTTGTCGACCAAATAGAGGGAGAAAGAGAGAGACGAGCATGAGAGAGTGAGAATGTGAGCACAACTATAGTGGGTTAGGAAGAAAAGAGGGGGAGAGTGGTGCGTGTGTGTGGTGACAGCCGAGGGCGAGAGAAGGGATGCCAGCGGAGCCGCTGACAGAGGACGACGGCGGCGGTGGCAGCTCGAGGCGACGGCAGCAGCGCCGCCTTAGGCAGCCGGCTGGGTAGCGACCTTTCAAAGGTCCGGACAGAGAAAGAGTAGGGAGAGCAGGGGTGAAGCTCTGCCCGTAGGCTGTTTCGAAGTCGACGGAGTGCCGAACGATGAGTCCTAGAGGCATGGTGGGCGAAGAGGGCAGAGGAGGCGCCTCTGCCCTGCTGCGGTCATGACGATGAAGGCGCTCGGCGATTGCGCTGATGTTGGTGGTGGATTCCCACAACGAGAGAGGCGCCGGTCGTGAAAAGAACAAAAAGAGGGAGGGGTTTGGATTTCTGAATTGGGAATTAGTGGGAGTGATGTCGAGAGAGAGAGAACGAAAAGTGAAAGAAGAGAGGAAGAGATCAAGTTCATCCATTACATTTTCCCGACCATCTGCACAAAGCCAAAACTCTAGCTGAATAAGTAAGCTCTTTCATCCCTCTTCGATATACAACAACTATCAATAAGTAAATGATTGACATGGAATTTAGAAACCAACCAAATGAATTTGTTTGTCCCCTGTTTTCGTATCTGTCCGGGCAGCCTCTTTCAAACTCAATTCTGGGTGTTATTTTGGGTCAAAATACTGCAAACTAGGTACCATTAGAAACCTCTTTTCGTTAGCTTTCCAACGGTATCTTCAGATTTTTAATCCGATATCAGATGGGAGAGTTATGAGCCTCCAAAGTCGGAGTGTACAGTCTGTCGCGGGAATTTCATGGCGACTTTATCGTAGTGATTTCATTGTTCGTTTCACGTCACAATCTAAAATGAATTGAAGGGTTTTATGGTATATGGTCTGGGATTCTTGTTTATGTCTTCAATTTGATTGACGAGTGCCCGATAAAGAAGTATTTAAGTCGTTATGTTAACATGGGAATATAGATTTTGTCATAGCTTTAGTTTCGTAGTCTTTGCCTTGACTTATCGATTTTGATGTTGCGGGTTACTTTTGATTGTCATAGTCCTAATAATTCATGTTTTGATCTTGGGGAACTTTCATTAGGATATGTAGAAAATAAAGATGATATTTTAAAAAAAGAATATTGCATGAATTTTAGTTATTGTGACATAACTTCAAGAGCATAGATTTACTTGATTCCATAATTGAATCAGATACTAAAAGTGACTTCTAGTTGAATTTAGTCATTCTATGCATATGAGATTAAGCCTTTTAATCTTGTTTAATAACTAAAAGATTTCAATAAAGGTTGTTATGAGATCTCTAGTGCAGAGTTAGGATATTGTTGGTGTTATAAATAGAGAAATGGTTTTTGACATAGTTAGTTAAGTTTTCAAAACACAAGTATAGCAAGTCAAGGATTTAGTCATCCCGTATTTATGTGAAGTTAAGCTTGGAATACCTTTAAGATTAGACCTTTATCTTGTAGGATATTTTGAGGAAGGACAATAATCAATTGGACCGAGTCGTGATTTATATCTACGGAAATATTCCATCAAGGTGGGCTATTTACTTTTCAAACATATTTTGAGTTATATTATGCTCTGATATTTACAAAATGAGAAAACCGTTTATCCATAAAATGTTTTGTGCGCTCTACATGTTTAATGCTCTGAAGTTAATCGATCGAGGTTCATTGCTTGTCTAACACACTCGCTTTGAATTGTGTATACACCCTGGTAGTAATGCGGAGGTTGATCTCTCTCGTGTTCTATCTTCGACTGGGATTCTCTGGGTTTCGACCCGAAATCCAAAATGAATGTTAATGGATCCGACAGTGGCTAGAGGTCCGGGATCACAGTAAGAGTAACTGTAGAGTGCGACATGTGCGCGCAAAGGAAAATGATAATGTTTTGGCATACTTAGATGCATTTCTTTTACAAAACTTCTAAGTTATGTCTTATGATGATGGATAAACTGTATTTTGTTTTATGTATGTATACCAAATGTTAGCCCACTAAGTACATTAGTACTTAGCCCAAATGTTTTTCAAATGTTTTCAGGTTAAGTGACGGTGTTGACGGGGCAGAGCTGAGGCTAGGGTTCTTCTTTTATATTAGCTTCCGCTAGTTTCTCATCATTTTGTTGAACTCTTGATTTTATCTCTTGAACTTCTTATGTCCCTTGTAAAGAGCTTAGACTTTTTAGCTTCTTTATTGTATAGAGTGTGTCCTTCATAGTTATGTTAGAGCCATTTGAACTTGAAACGATCCTTATGATATAAATGAATGTTTATGTTGGGTATCTCTTGTCATTTTTATTTTAGACTAGCTTCTATTTCAAAGGTGATGCTGTCCAAATCTTTCGGGCATTGTTCTTTTATTGATAATTTATTTATTTATTTATGTAAGATAAGACAAGTTAGTTTCCCCCATTCTTTCCCCGCTTCTTTTCTCCAACCCCAATCACGCCTCACTCGCGTGTCCTCATTAGAAAAGTTGGGGCGTGACAGAATGGTATCAGAGCATAGGTTCAGGCTCTGATGTTAAGTATAGACTAGTGTCCTAGAATTGTAAGTGTCTTCGAGTCCTCAGCTCGCCGCCACACCGTCGTCAATGAAGGTTAGTGTTTCAAACTCATATGAGCATGGATAAATGTATGATGGTAATGTTTATTGAGATGATTGAAAGTAGTTATTTGGACCTTGTGCCTTTTAACTAAGAATGAATTTTGCCTAGTTGAATTCTCCGAATTCTTCCGGCTTGAGAAATGAATGGATTATACAATGGGCCCCTTTGAGCCTTTTGTTATGATGAAAGAATGTTATGAGAATGATGTCTTTAGGTTCCTTGCCTATGCGACAAAAGAAAGAGAATGTGATGATGTTTGTTGTTTTGGTTTAGTGCCTATACAACCTAAAAGAGGTATGAATGTCTAAAGGACCTTAATTCAATGAAAGGAAAGGAAGAGTGCACTTCACATGTAAGGCACTATAAGCCTCATAAATGCAAGTTACATGGGGTGATGATTACCTATTTAATTTGATGTAGTTGTCATGCCCTGATGGTGTTATGGTTTAAGTAATTATTCACATAGAGGTAGTGCTATAAAGGTAGTGCTTTGAAGATTTATACCCTTTTGTGAATCTATGGCTTCTAAATCTAGATGCTTGAACTTAGAACTGAATGTAGAGATAGTGAGAACTTTATGGCAAATCTATATGATATTACTATGAGGAATCTTGGTATATTTTTTTTTTAGAATGAAATGTGTAACCTCGATTAGTGCCACGATAGTTTGTCATGAGAGAATTGTGTCATACGGAAAAGAAGAGACCAATTTCTATAAGGCTAGAATGGAAAAGTGTATTTTATTGTTTTAGTCCTAAATACCACCAATATGTTGAACAGAGGAAATCGTTAGGCTTTTCTTGTAAAGTTGACAAAGATAAATGATTAAAGATGAGAGATACGCGTATATTGTGTGAATACGCAGATTTATTCCTTTAGAATCTACCAAGTTTACCTCCAAATTGACAGTTAGAGTTTACGATTGGCCTAAATCCAGGAGCAGCTCTAATGTAAAAATAAATATACCATATAAGATGGCCATGTGTGAATTGTAGGAACAGGAAGTTAAATTGCAAGAGAAGTTAGATCTAGATTCATGTAGCCCAGTGCATTTAATTGGAAATACAAGTCGGACTTATGAAGAAAAAGGACGTCACGCTAATGTGCAATGATTATGGAAAATGAACTTATATGTAAGTATGAGAAGCTCGATCTAGAGGTTATTTAGCTGCTTAAGTCTATCTTGAATTGTATATCTGCCCTAGTAGTTATGTCGGGTTTACGAGCAAGAATTTTTGGAGGTATAGAGAGATCATCATCATCTTCATCATCATCATCATCATCATCATCATCATCATCATCATCATCATTATTATTGTTATTATTATTGGAATGACGTGCCTACCCACGACCTTAGATACACCTAAAGGGGTTAACAATATGCCAAGAGAGGAAAGTTACGACCTCGTTATATAGGACCCTTTGAGATCCTAGATAGAATAAGCTCAATAGTCTGTAGATTAACACTACCACCAAACATTGTAGATACGCACAACGTGCTTCATGTCTCTCAGCTAAGAAAATGTGCGTTCTATCAAAAGCATATGAACAAGTATGATGAAGTTGTCTTAGCTCACGATTTAAGTTATGTTGATAGACCATTCCGAATAATGTATTAAAAAGTTAAAATTTTAAAGTGAAAGCATATTGCTATAGTAAAGGTTTTAGAGAATCACCATGGATTTGACAGGTTGCATAAGGGTTAGAGGGTAAGATGAAAACTCAATATACCCAATAAGTTCACTTAGATACCCAAATTTCGAGGACGAAATTTTTATAAGGAGGGAGGGATGTAATATCCCGCATTTTTACCATTTAATTTAAAGAAAATTTTTGAATTTGAACTTAAGATGATTCGTGTAGGGAGAAAAATACCCCGTTTTTATCCTAACAAATTTCAATATTTTGTTATATGAATAATATAATTCATATGATTTTCATATATCATTATTTAAGTATATTATAGAAGTAGGTTCACATGATTATTTTGAAGTTAATTTATAAACATTTGTGAGTATATAAAAATGTATAATTTGTGTAGATTGTGTGATGTACGTGTGTGTGTGTAAGAAACTTGAAAAGATGATGACTTATAAATAAATAAATAAAAAGAATATATTTTAATTCAATATATATATTTTACTTTTCTCTTCTAGGATATTTACCACACATTTTGTGGTAAAAGCTAATACCCACGTCACCCTCTTCACCTTTACCTTAACTAGTGAATTCACCATTCAAAACACCACAATTTCCTTTCCATTTTCTTGTCGACCAAATAGAGGGAGAAAGAGAGAGACGAGCATGAGAGAGTGAGAATGTGAGCACAACTATAGTGGGTTAGGAAGAAAAGAGGGGGAGAGTGGTGCGTGTGTGTGGTGACAGCCGAGGGCGAGAGAAGGGATGCCAGCGGAGCTGCTGACAGAGGACGACGGCGGCGGTGGCAGCTCGAGGCGACGGCAGCAGCGCCGCCTTAGGCAGCCGGCTGGGTAGCGACCTTTCAAAGGTCCGGACAGAGAAAGAGTAGGGAGAGCAGGGGTGAAGCTCTGCCCGTAGGCTGTTTCGGAGTCGACGGAGTGCCGAACGATGAGTCCTAGAGGCATGGTGGGCGAAGAGGGCAGAGGAGGCGCCTCTGCCCTGCTGCGGTCATGACGATGAAGGTGCTCGGCGATTGCGCTGATGTTGGTGGTGGATTCCCACAACGAGAGAGGCGCCGGTCGTGAAAAGAACAAAAAGAGGGAGGGGTTTGGATTTCTGAATTGGGAATTTGTGGGAGTGATGTCGAGAGAGAGAGAACGAAAAGTGAAAGAAGAGAGGAAGAGATCAAGTTCATCCATTACATTTTCCCGACCATCTGCACAAAGCCAAAACTCTAGCTGAATAAGTAAGCTCTTTCATCCCTCTTCGATATACAACAACTATCAATAAGTAAATGATTGACATGGAATTTAGAAACCAACCAAATGAATTTGTTTGTCCCCTGTTTTCGTATCTGTCCGGGCAGCCTCTTTCAAACTCAATTCTGGGTGTTATTTTGGGTCAAAATACTGCAAACTAGGTACCATTAGAAACCTCTTTTCGTTAGCTTTCCAACGGTATCTTCAGATTTTTAATCCGATATCAGATGGGAGAGTTATGAGCCTCCAAAGTCGGAGTGTACAGTCTGTCGCGGGAATTTCATGGCGACTTTATCGTAGTGATTTCATTGTTCGTTTCACGTCACAATCTAAAATGAATTGAAGGGTTTTAAGGTATATGGTCTGGGATTCTTGTTTATGTCTTCAATTTGATTGACGAGTGCCCGATAAAAAAGTATTTAAGTCGTTATGTTAACATGGGAATATAGATTTTGTCATAGCTTTAGTTTCGTAGTCTTTGCCTTGACTTATCGATTTTGATGTTGCGGGTTACTTTTGATTGTCATATTAAGTCCTAATAATTCATGTTTTGATCTTGGGGAACTTTCATTAGGATATGTAGAAAATAAAGATGATATTTTAAAAAAAGAATATTGCATGAATTTTAGTTATTGTGACATAACTTCAAGAGCATAGATTTACTTGATTCCATAATTGAATCAGATACTAAAAGTGACTTCTAGTTGAATTTAGTCATTCTATGCATATGAGATTAAGCCTTTTAATCTTGTTTAATAACTAAAAGATTTCAATAAAGGTTGTTATGAGATCTCTAGTGCAGAGTTATGATATTGTTGGTGTTATAAATAGAGAAATGGTTTTGACATAGTTAGTTAAGTTTTCAAAACACAAGTATAGCAAGTCAAGGATTTAGTCATCTCGTATTTATGTGAAGTTAAGCTTGGAATACCTTTAAGATTAGACCTTTATCTTGTAGGATATTTTGAGGAAGGGCAATAATCAATTGGACCGAGTCGTGATTTATATCTACGGAAATATTCCATCAAGGTGGGCTATTTACTTTCCAAACATATTTTGAGTTATATTATGCTCTGATATTGACAAAATGAGAAAACCGTTTATCCATAAAATGTTTTGTGCGCTCTACATGTTTAATGCTCTGAAGTTAATCGATCGAGGTTCATTGCTTGTCTAACACACTCGCTTTGAATTGTGTATACACCCTGGTAGTAATGCGGAGGTTGATCTCTCTCGTGTTCTATCTTCGACTGGGATTCTCTGGGTTTCGACCCGAAATCCAAAATGAATGTTAATGGATCCGACAGTGGCTAGAGGTCCGGGATCACAGTAAGAGTAACTGTAGAGTGCGACAAGTGCGCGCAAAGGAAAATGATAATGTTTTGGCATACTTAGATGCATTTCTTTTACAAAACTTCTAAGTTATGTCTTATGATGATGGATAAACTGTATTTTGTTTTATGTATGTATACCAAATGTTAGCCCACTAAGTACATTAGTACTTAGCCCAAATGTTTTTCAAATGTTTTCAGGTTAAGTGACGGTGTTGACGGGGCAGAGCTGAGGCTAGGGTTCTTCTTTTATATTAGCTTCCGCTAGTTTCTCATCATTTTGTTGAACTCTTGATTTTATCTCTTGAACTTCTTATGTCCCTTGTAAAGAGCTTAGACTTTTTAGCTTCTTTATTGTATAGAGTGTGTCCTTCATAGTTATGTTAGAGCCATTTGAACTTGAAACGATCCTTATGATATAAATGAATGTTTATGTTGGGTATCTCTTGTCATTTTTATTTTAGACTAGCTTCTATTTCAAAGGTGATGCTGTCCAAATCTTTCGGGCATTGTTCTTTTATTGATAATTTATTTATTTATTTATTTAAGATAAGACAAGTTTTTCCCCCGTTTCTTTCCCCTCTTCTTTTCTCCAACCTCAGTCACGCCTTCCTTAGAAAAGTTGGGGCGTGACAAAAACCATGAGATCAGCTTGCTTCCCAAGAACTGACAAGTGCCCGAAGTTGATTTCCTATCAATTCGGCACCCTCCTTAGTCAGCATCTGAATATCCAGTGAGCTCCAAATTGTCTTCCGTTGGATACCACAGCTCCATGTTGACAGTGCCCTTCAAATATCGAAGAATTCTTTTGGCAGCTTCAAGGTGGTTGTGCTTGGGATTGCTTTGGAAGCGAGCACATACTCCAACTGCGAAGGCAATATCCGGCCTGCTTGCAGTGAGATATAGAAGGGATCCGATCAAGGCTCGGTAGTCTGTAGCATCCACAGACTTCCCATCTAAGTCTGGCTCCATCTTCCAGTTGGTGTTCATTGGGATCTTCACATCTTTGGCATGTTGAACACCGAACTTAACAAGCATATCTCGAGTATACTTAGCCTGATTGATGAAAATTCCATCATCCTGCTGCTTCACTTGAAGACCTAGAAAGCAGCTCATCAAGCCAATCATTGACATCTCATATTTGGTCTTCATAAGCTCTCCAAACTTCTCGCTAAGCGACTGGTTTGGTGACCCAAATATGATGTCGTTCACGTAGATCTGAACCCATAGCATATCTTCTCCATGATTGATGGTGAAGAGAGTCCGATCTATCTTCCCTTTGTGGAATCCATTATCCACAAGGAATTGGGATAGGGTATCATACCAAGCTCTGGGAGCTTGCTTCAACCTGTATAGGGCTTTCTTCAACCGATACACCTTATCTCCTTGCTCGAAACCCGGTGGCTGCTCCACATAGACTTCTTCCTTCAATTCACCATTGAGAAACGCGCTTTTGACATCCATCTGATAGACTTTGAATTTCTTGGCCGCTGCATAGGCAAGAAATAGTCTGATCGCTTCAAGCCGTGCCACTGGAGTGAAGGTCTCATCGAAATCGATTCCTTCCTCTTGGCAGTAGCCCTTAGCAACGAGTCGCGCCTTGTTCCTCACAACGTTGTGGTCCTCGTCCGTCTTGTTCTTGAACACCCACTTGGTGCCAATAACATGCTGGAATTTGGGACGATCCACGAGGTACCATACGTCATTCCTGGTGAACTGATTCAGCTCTTCTTGCATGGCGATCACCCAATTGGAATCAGCTAGGGCTTCCTCCACGCATGACGGCTCAATGTTTGAAAGAAAGCAACTAAACATTGCACTTTCTCCAAACACTTGACTTCTAGTCACTACACCTTTGGATGGATCTCCAATGATTTGGCTTGGTGAGTGATCCTTGAGCCACGCTCGCTTGGATCCACTAGCTTTATCTTTATCTTCTTCCTGGTCGCTTGCTTCTCCTTCTGAAGCGACTGGATTGGGTGCTTGGACTGCACTCGCTTCAGGAATCTTGGGGGCAACTTCAACTTTTCTTTGGACAATCTGCTCGCTTGAGTCCTTGATTTCTTCATCATCCTCAAGCATGTCCCAAGTTAGTGAGTTGTTGGGTTCCTCGCTTGACTTTCCTTCTTTTGATTGAACCTGTTCCTGTGGAGGACTCAAAGAAGATTCATCAAATACGACATGGGGTGATTCCTCCACAATTAGGGTTTTACAATTGAATACCCTGTAAGTTTTGCTTGATGTAGAATATCCTAAGAATATTCCTTCATCAGCTTTGCTTTCAAAGGCTTTCAATTGTGACTCCCCATTATCATGGATGAAGACCCTAAAACCAAAAATATGGAAATAAGATATGTTAGGAATTCTCCCTGTCCATATTTCATATGGTGTCTTGTCGTACCGTTTATTGAGAAGCGTCTGATTCTGTGTGTAGCATGCTGTATTGGCAGCTTCAGCCCAATATTTCATAGGAAGCTTCGAGTCAGCAATCATGGTTCGAACGGCTTCTTTGATGATTCTGTTCCTTCTTTCAGCAACTCCGTTCTGCTGAGGTGTGCGTGCTGCGGATGTTTGATGTGCAATACCATGCTCCGTGCAGTAAGCTTCAATAGTAGAGTTTAGAAACTCTGTGCCTTTGTCGGAACGGATGGTGGCAATCGCTTGGTTCTTCTCCACAGCTAGTCGCTTGAGCAGTTGTGGTAGCTTGGCCAGTGTCTCCTTCTTGCTGAATAGAAATACAACCCAAGTGTAGCGAGAGAAGTCGTCGACCAAAACTAGAGTGTACTTTCTTCCATTTACACTAACTGGAGTGACTGGACCAAACAGATCCATGTGAAGCAGCACGAGCACTCGCTTGGATGAAGCTTCTTCAAGACTGGCGAAGTGCTTCTTCGTCTGCTTCCCTCGTTGGCATGGTGAGCATGGATGGTCTTTAACAAGACCTCGTTGGGAATGCCTTGCACCAAGCCTTTACGAGCTATGCGATTGATATTTTTGAAGTTGAGATGGTTCAAGCGTCGGTGCCATAGCCATCCCATTTCTGTAGCACTCCTTGCGACTAAGCACGTTTCCTCTTTGCAGCTGTCCCATTGTGCTATGTAGACATTCCTTTGTCTAATTCCAGTCAGCACGATCTGGGATGTGAGCTTGCTTTTTACAATGCACTTGTTGGAAATAAATTCCACCTTGTATCCTTTATCACAGAATTGTGAAATGGATAGCAAGTTGTGCTTAAGTCCTTCCACATAGGAGACTTCTTCAATCTTGATCTTCCCGATCTTCAGTGCGCCGTATCCTTTAGTGCTTCCTCGAGAGTTGTCACCAAAGGTTACGTGTGGACCCTTCTTCTCAACGTAGTCTTGAAGTAGAGCTTTCATGCCAGTCATATGTCTTGAACATCCACTGTCCAAGTACAAGATTTGTTGACCTTCACTTGGCATGGGGTCCATGGCGTTCACCTGCATTTAGACAGATTTTGGTACCCAAATCAGTTTGGGTCCTTGCAGGTTAGTTCCCTTAGGTACCCACACTTGCTTCACTCTCTTTTGAAAGGTAGCTTGTGTCTTGGGTTTTTCGACCTTTGAAAACTGTGAGTTCTGCCTTGAAGCAGCTTCACACGTGCAGCAGTGTGTGCAGGAGGGGTAGCGGCTCGCTTGAGGCATACCTATGCTCTTACCCTTTTGCTTATATCCTGAAGCGATTCGCTTTGGATTAGCTACAGGCTTAGAGACTAACTTAGGGTTTACAGTCTGTCGAAGCGGCTCGCTTGGTTTTCTCGAAGCGGTCAAATTAGGGTTTTGACCCCGACTCGCTTGAGTAACCTTGGAAGTTTGAAGCGACCTCCTTGGTGCTTCAAGCTCTTCCCCCTCAATGTTAGTCCGGTTGGACCATCTCCAGTCCGGATAACGTGACACATAGACATTACTCCTTTTCTTGAAAGGGAGATCCTTTGCCTCTGGTGTCTTGGTCTGAGACTTAGAAGCTACAACTGATTTCCCTTTACCTTTGAATTGGTAAGATTCAGCATTCTGAGTGCTAGGGACAGTTGGTCTTTGCTTGCCCTTAGATTCTGCCCTTGAAGATATAGACATCTTCATTGGCTTCTTCTTAGGGTTCTCAGCCACTTGGCCTTTGTCTTTGTTAGTGGTTACTTTGGAGGCAGTAGGCACATCCAAAGGAACTGATGGTGTCGTGATTGAAGCACCTACAAAGACAGTCGGCTTGGAAGGTCCACCCTCATATCCGAGTCCTCCCTTTCTACCAAAAGGTAGAAGCGAGCTCTCTAGTGCCTGCCTAGCATAAGAAGCTTTGTTCAAGTTGGCAAGTAGAGCGGATTGGGTTTCATACCTTCCCTCCAAGCTTTGATGTCTAGCGAAGAGATCCTCGAACTTACTAGTCATAGCCCTTAAGTTAAGTTTGACTTGGTCATGCTCAGTGGCTAGCTTTCGGTTCTCCTTCTCGCTTTGAGACAAAGCTTGTTTCAACATTTTGTGGTCACTTGACAATTTGAGGTGTTTGTCAAGCAACTCACTCCATGTCGAGGAGTTTGCATCCTCTTGGTGAGTGTGTGAGAGTGTAATTGAACTAGATGAGGGATAGATAAATACCTCTCCTGTCTCTTCATCGGTGAGCGCCATGAGTCTAAGATCCTCTCCATCACTGGAGTTGGGATCTGTGAATGCATCCGAGTCGCTTGAGACATCTTCAGTTGTAGCGACTGGCTGCTCGCTTGCTACAAGCGCTCGCCTTGGAGCATCCCTCTTTGCTTTTAGTTCCTCTCGCTCCTTTGCACTCAGCTTCGGACAGTCAGATTTGTAGTGGCACATCTTGTGGCAGTGGTAGCATTCCACTTCCATCATGTCCCTTGAGATCGGCTTGGTTGTCTCTTCTCTCTTTCCTTTGCTTTCACGAGCATCAGTGCTCCTTCCCTTGTATTGCTTGTAGAATCTTTTGTATTTGCCCACACGCGAGTTCATCTTTTTGAAGTTCTTAGATAAGAACGCAACATGCTCTTCCAGCTCTTCCCTTGTCATCTTGGCTAGCGACTGGTCGCTTGGCCCTTCAGCAGCTTTGAAAGCCACTCCTTTTGATGTCGTGGGAGCCTCATCCTCATCATCGAGGCTCATTCGATTCAGATCGAATTCATGGGCTTTGAGCTCGGAGAACAAAATCTCCGGTGTGAACTTTGACAGATCCTTGGTAGCTAGGTACAACTCCTTCATTGTCTGCCACTTCCTCGTGAGAGCTCGAACAATCTTCAGATTCACCTCCTTGTCTGTGAGTTCCTTCCCAAGTGAGTTGAGAGTAGCAATGATGTTGGTGACTCTCAGCTCGAAGGCGTCGATGGACTCTCCTGGCATCATTATCAGACTTTCAAACTCCCGCATTTGTACGGCGAGCTTGTTCTCTTTGATTTTGTCCGTTCCTTGAGAAATGAGGGCTAGGGTTTCCCACATTTCTTTTGCCGTCGCACACTTCCTGATTCTTGGAAGGTAGGCATCCGACACAGTGCTCTGCATCGTGTGGTGTGCGATCTTGTCAAGGTTGGCGATCTTGAAGTCGTTAGCATTGTATTCGTCTTTGTCCTTCTCAACGTACTCTTGTCTAACGTGAGCTTCGCGGCCTTCAGCGGCTGGAACGTTCACAGAGATGGCTTTCTTGATTTCGATTGGTCCATCCTCTATAACTTCCCACATCCGGTCATGGATGGAGTAGAGGAAGCTCTCGACTCGAAAGCTCCATGTCTCGTATCCTTCGATAGAGAACTGTGGAAGATTTGATGCACTGTATGTAGACATAGCACACTATCAGCAGTAAATGCAGTATGCGTGGGTGAGGGTTTTATGCACTTAGGAAAAAGGATCCGGTTCAGTGAGACAACGTGAAGCGAGTGGGGACTCGCTTCGGATATGCAAAGCAGAGGCTCGAAAGAACGTTGCTCTGATACCACATGTTGGTCCCAGTTTGTAAGAGGGAAAACACGTGGTGGGGGGGGGGGGGGGGGGAGGGGGGGGGGGGTGAATACGTGTTTTGAAGTTTTTCAAATTCAAATTCCTCGAACTCAGAGTATGAAGTAAAGTGCTCAGATGAACGACTAAGACCTAGCCGAGAGCTAGATCTAGAGTTTTCACAAATCTCTTGACCTAAGCTTAGAGCTTGACCTAGAGTGAGACTTTACTCTAGATGCGGAATTCGGTGAGCTAAATCTTTCCTAAGTATTTAAAGTTCCAAGTTGTGTTTGTTTAGATGAAAATGCAGTGAATAATCAAACAAGGAAATAAAGAGTTTAGGGTTTAGAGAGATACGACACAGAGATTTATAGTGGTTCGGAGATGAAACTCCTACGTCCACTTTGTTGCACGAAGCAACTGTTCTCTTCACTCAAGAACTTGAAGGTTATGGGTCCTTCAAAAATCTAGTCGAGATCGAGCTTCACTCGCTTGGATCTGACGACAGACGCAGTGATTATGGGTTCACTACAAAGACCTAACTGGACTGGAAGCTTCACTCGCTTCAGTCCTACGACAGGGAGATTGCGGGCTCTCCTTACAGCCTAGCTTCGATCGAGCTTTACACGAACGAGGTAAGTGCAAGCTTGGATCTAGACTCTATGATCGAGGCTTCTAAAATCGATGAAAGTAGAGCCTTGGATCGAATCAACCTAACGACGAACAGAACTTAGGGTTAGGGTTTTTGGTTTACGACGAACACACTATAAAGGGCTCTTTACAATAAGTGTAAAGTAGGCTAGAGCTCTTCTTCTAAGCTGAGGTATGGAATGGGCTTAGAATTCTAGGTGTGAAGGTTGCGAAGATGAGTTCCGATGAGGCTGGAACTCGGAGAACACTTGCAAACAAAGACTCGAAGATTGCTTAGAAAGCTGGGAGTGTTTGTTTGCAGTAGGCGCTCGAATGCTCAAGTAGTGTTCTGCTTCTCTTTGTCTTCATCCTTCACTATTTATAGGCGGAGGTTTGGCCGAGATCCGTTGCTTGGCAGGTGGCCTTGTCCCTCCTCCTCTCGACAGTCCTTGCACAGGCTTGCTGCTTTTCAGACCCGCAGTTTTGGCTCTTTGCCGAAAGTGGCTAAGTTCGAAACTTAACAGTAACTGGAGCGACCCAGTACTGTTGCGGCGCCTTTGTCGGCCTGGCAGTCAACTCCTCTGCTCCACTCCGCATTCGACACGTGGAGATCTCGTAATTAATGCGACGATCTCAAGTTGACTGTAGTTCAAAATCGGAGCGGGAATTGTGCTGTCGCTTTCTGGTAGGTAGTGGCTCGCTTCGCTTTGAAGTTGTAGCGTCCGCTTTGAGTTGAGTCACTTCAGGGTCATTCTGTAGTGAGTCGCTTGGGAGGTAAAGTTCCCGAGTGACTATTTTAGAAAAATGTTGACCCGCGTTGACTCGCTTTGGCTTTTCACTGTAGCGCTCGCTTTGCTTAGCTTTGGTGGACTTGCTTCGATTCCACTGTAGTGCTCGCTTTGCTTCGCTATTCTTCGGCTCGCTTCACTTCGGCTCGGTAGACTCGCTTCGCTTGAAAAACACACTCAAGTGAGTGGCCTTCATTTGGGATTTCTGCAGTCTAAAACCTAAGCAAAATCTGAGCCATCCTAACAGAGTAGGCTTAGAAAAAAAATTTCTAACCTATTATCTACATCAAAAATGGGTCGCTTGGGAACAGAACACTTGGGGTTTTGGGATCAAATCAAAACATATATAATATTTCTAAAATGTCCCATATTGGTTCCCCCTTAACATGTTTGTCCTTAACAATTCCCAACAATGAGAGAAAGAAAGGAAGAATAGAGAGGAAGAGAGAAGAGAGAGAAAGTAAATTTGAAATTCATAAAATGATAACCGCCTCTTCTCTTTCTCTCATCTTCTTCCTTTCTGCAACTGTTCATGAATCTGTTTTAGCTTCCTTCAACAAGTAATAATTGATAAAAATTGGATTTATATTGGCAATAATATTTGCAAATAAATTACTACTCCTTCTGTCCCACTGATAAAGGGATCTTTTCCTTTTTGGGACGTCCCACTGATATAGGGACCTTTCCCAAAATAAAAAAAAAATTAACCCAATAAAATTCTGACACATCACTTTAACCCACTACCAATCACTTTAACACACTATCATCACTCTCGTCTTAATTCCCGTGTCGAAACAAAAGGTCTCTATCCCAGTGGAACGAAGTATAAATTTGCAAAATATTTTTTGTATGCATAGTTGCACTTGATGTGAATGATTCAAATATCAACATTAAATTAAACATTTGTATGCGTTTGAAAATTAACGTCGTTCAATTCTCTTGTCCGAACTCCGAAGTGTAAGTTTGAAGTGATATTATTATTTTAAACATTCGTCTTTTAACGAAAATTGAGCTGTGATAATTTTGAAATTAACACAACTACATGTCGCCAATATTTGAATCATGGACATTAAGTGCAACTACATGCAAAAATTATTTTGTCAAATTTATCATTTGTCATTGAACATTTTTGCCAATTCAATATATATGTATAGACATACGCTTATGCAGCGAGCGAACAATGATACCATGTACAGCTTACCCATTCTATGGCTTAGTTATGAAAAAAATAAAACAACTGATGAATCCTCGATTCGTTGCTCGATAAATTAGAATAGTTTGTGTGTGAAGTTTATGTGCGGGAATAGTAATGAACACAAGGATTACGTTGTTCGATCGAAAGATCTACGTCCACGGGGAGAAAGAGAGAGTGTTTGTATTCAAAATAGCATGAGTGTGTACAATACAAATGTTTCTCCTATTTATAGTTGATGTTGATGCCGGTTGTTGAAGTGGGATCGTGGAGATCATGGGTGGTTTTCTGTTCCGCCTTTCTCTCCATCACTCCACGTACCGGTGTCTAGGGCTCAACTCCCTAGGCCTTCGAACTGGGTTGAGGCCGAACTACTGTTGGGCCGAACTACTGTTGGGCCGGACTGGTGTTGGGCCGAATCGTCTTGGTTGGGCCGGTGCCGAAGTGGGGTAATTGGGCCTAGGGAGATGGGTCATTTCCTATCACATCCCCCCCCCAAAGACGTGGGGTGATGGAGGTGATGTCCGAAGTGGGCTTCCTTGCTTGTTATTCTCTGTTCGGTTACACGTACCCCCTTTGTAGCTGTGTAGGCGGAATTGCTAAAGTCGATTGCCGAACTTACACTTTGCATTCTCCCTTCAAAAGAGCTTGAACTTCAGCATTCGGATGATTCATGCCGAACTCACATTTGGCGTACCCCTTTCAAAAGAAACTTGATTTCGGTATTCGGCCGGCCTGCCGAAATGCGTAGTAGCCGTTATGCCGAAAACGCGTAAAGTGTGTCAGGTGCATTGAATGCGACTGTTGGTGTCCCGATAAAGCAGGGATTGGACGGGTGTGTTGCGTGAAACGCCGTCGCATTAACTAAGCGTATTGAATACGCATTAACTTCTTCCCCCTCTTTTATGTGTGATGATTGAAGAATCTAAACCATTTACTCCCCTCATTGAATTTGAAAGAAACCCTAACTTTCAAATACTCTGCACTGTTCATCGCCATCTTTCATTCGTCTGCAAATATTCAAGAACTCAAAATAAACAAGTAAGTTATGGCTTCTTCTCTGTCGATTACTACTTCCAATTGCTCTTCTGCACGTTCTGTGCCTGTTGCCACCATTTCTTCATCCTCTACGGCGGCGATTTCTTCCGCCGCCGCGTCTTCGTCATCTATGCAATCGATCGATTTTTCCGACCATACGCGGCCATGCGTCTGGTCGGATTGTGAAACCTCTTACTAGGAAACTGTTGAGTTCCCTATCTGTCCCGGTGTCATCGGGAAGGTGGGGGTTATTGATTCTATCCTTTCTTCTTCTTCTCTTCATAAACTTGCTATAAAATACAACTTCCCTTCCTCCGTTCTTCTGCTTCAACCCCGGGCCGGTGATAGGGCTTGCCGTCCTCCCCGGGTTTATGTTACCGTTTACGCCGACTACCTTAAGGCCGGTCTGCGGATTCCGTATCCGGCTATTTATGCCGAGATATTAGGTGTATTTGGTCTCTTTCCCTCCCAGATCACTCCAAACGGTATTCTTCAAATTACCGGATTGGAGATAGCTTGTTCTCGGTTGAATGTTCCTTATTCGGCCGAGACTTTTGGGGCTCTTTTCACGTTTAAGGATAGGAAGCAGGGATGGTATTTTATTTCATCCCGTAGCAATTTTTCTGTAACTGCCCCATCCAAAGTGCCGAATTGGCAAAAACATTTTTTCTTTTGCCGATTTAAGAGGGCCACAGAGGTGGTGTGGCGCCGGGGTGCCGTGAAGCCTTTGGAAAGTAAGAAACATTTTGCCGAACTGGCTGCGCGGTTCGATAGCCTCGGCGAAATGCCGATGTCGCTGTCCGAAATCAGGGCTGCGGAACCGAGCCCTAATGAACCTTCCACTGCGGTGGAGCCGGGGAGGGGTGAGGTCCTCTTCCCTTAGTTTTTTTTTTTTTTTTTTTTTTTTGTTTTTTTTTTAAATGCCTCTCTTTGTTTTGTTTTGCAGTGAACATGGTGAAGAAGAGGAAGGCTGATGCTTCCGTTACTTCGGGTGATGCGAAGCGACAAATGACCGGATCGTCTGGGAGGACCCGGTCTGAGATCCCGACTCCCCGGGCTCACGGCGCTCCTGCTTTTGCCGTGGAGGAGGTCGATGTGGCGGGAGCCAAAAGTTGACGTTCGTTTCGGCGTCGTCGGAGCCGGATTTTGCTGTTACTGGTACTCGGCCTCCCTCTCCAGTTTTCCCAGCGGTAAGGAATTCGTCCAGCTTATCTTGTTCATTCTTTCATACTTTATTGATGGAATCATGTTGTGTAGGTAGTGGATACCGCTCTTGAAGATCGCTTCGGGCGTGATTGTAAAATTGCTGCAGGGCTCGGTGTCAAAGTACCACCGGGCCACTGAAAAAGTGAAGAACTTGGCGAGTGACAGGGCCAAGTTGACCAAGGAGTTGGCTGCTGATGTTTCTCGCGAGGAGCAGGTGAAGGAACAGCTTGCTGCCACTGCTGTCGAGCTCGCCGCCGCTAAGGAGAAAGCGGCGAATAGCGAAGAGGAGTTGGTGGCGGCCCGCTCCCGAGAACAGGAGATCGCCGCCATGTAGGGCGGAGTTCTCCGAGCTCTTGCTGAGAGGATGTTCCTCAGCAAGAGGTTCAGTGCCTTGGTCAGGGATTTGACCGAACCTGCGAGCACTCGGGCCATTGCCGATGTGCTGGATCGTGTGGCCGCCGATTTCCCCGAACTGGACAAGGGGAAATACGGTTACAAGAATATTGAAGATGAAGAGATGCTCCGCATCTACTTCCGGTAGCTGGTGAAGAATACCTCTGCCTTCCCGGTCGTGGAGCACCTTGCCGGGAAGAGCACTTTGCTGATCGTGGAGGAGGTGCGTGAGTGTCCCGCTGATCGGGATGTGAAGTTCGAGGCCCTTCTCGGACCGTTTAGGGAGGAGCTGAAGACTTTCCCACTCTCTCCGTACGTGTCCGATGAGGAGGAGGAGGAGGAGGAGGAGGAGGAGGAGGAGGAGGAGGAGGACGCCGGGGAGAGGGACGCCGAGGCGGAAGTGTCCAAAACCGCCGAAGTGCAACGGCCGAGCACCGAGGCTGATCCTTCTGGCGGGGTTAGTTGATCCCCCCTCCCTTTACAAATTTTGTCTTCTTTTCGCAATTCTGAGTATCTTTCTCCTTTAAATTTTGTAGAACTTCGTGTCCGACATCACTGTATATCTTAATGAAATCAAACATTTGAAACATCTTCTAGACGCTAAGGATGTTGAAATTGCCCGGCTCGACAAACGTGCTGAGCATCTTCGTAATGAGTTCGACCCAAAGTATAATGCTTTGAAAATCATGTCGGATTCGAATGAAGCGCGTTATCTTCAATTGAAGGAGGATTATGCAGATGCTAAGGTAGTTGCCGAAGAGCACGCCGAGTATGAACGAGTAATCCATGAGCTCGGCGGCAAAACTATTTCCGAAGTGGAGAGTGAAGCTCTTGAAATGATTTGGCACGCCAACCGAGAACAAAAACACCGCGGGCCAGATTCATGGGAGGTAGCTGAGTATGTTGCCGAGATGCGGTATCTAGCCAACCTCTTTCCTATTATTGTGTTGAGGCAGCCCGTATTGAAGGAGTAACTTGATGCGTATCCACATGTTCAAGTTGCGAATAAGAATACTTTTCGGTTCCGAGCGTTAAGCCCTACCGTGCCTTCTCGGTTGGTAAAAGATCGTATTGACATGTTTTTGCCTACCTCGAAACGTCCACCCATTCCGAACCGCAGAGACGGTAATTACACGGCTCCTCGGATCACATATGGAGGTCGAACTGCCGGGAACCGGGGAGGAGGAACGAGCCGAGCTGGAGGAGCTGGCCGTAGTGGGGGGCAAAGTTTGAAGAAGAAAGAGAACATAAACATAGATGACCTGCGTAATCCTCCGACTAGAGGTTTTGCTAGTTATTTTTATTGTAGCAAGAGACCGGACGGGAGTGGTCCCTCTGGGTGATCTGTAAAATGTAGACCTGCAAGAAATGATAAATAGTTTTTGTTTCTTATAACATTGTGTACTTTTATTCCTGATTTGAACTTGGCTTAAAAGCTTGTTCGTTGGCACGTAGGCCAATTCTCCCGAAGTGGCATTAGGGCCAATCATCGGCTTCCGAAGTGACGCTAGGGTCGCTTCTCGGGCTCGTGATGGCTTTATAGCCTCACTGGCCGAGTTGACACTTGGGTCGATCATCGGGTCTTCCGAAGTGGCCAGGGGCCTGACTTCGGCTTCCGAGGTAACACTTGGGTCGGTCCTCGGGCTCAAGATGGCGATTAGCCTGTCGTGAGCAACCGAGGTGACACTTGGGTCTATCATCGGGTTCCTATTTTGCCGACTTGGTCGGGAGGGATGGACCCCTAGTCGTACGATTTTATTTTTGTAATTTAACACATGTCCTGGTCAGGATAGTGTATGAAATTAGAGGTAATGCGTATATAAGTGGAGTAATGCAAGACAATGCGAACACATAAGAATAAAAACTGTGAATTTTCATTGAATTTTTGAAAGAAAACAGACCTGAATTGCAAAAGACCCGAACAGGAAAATAGACTCTACTTGACTTGACACACTTAAGCAATAAACGAATGAATAACTGACTCTATTCTACATGACACTCCACTCCTATGCATAATACCTCTTCAAATGGATAACATTCCATGGTCGCTGTATGGGCTCCCCGGACAAGCTAGAGAGTCTATAGGCCCCTTTGCCGAGGACCTCGTCAACTACGTAAGGACCTTCCCATGTGGCCTCCAGCTTGCCGAGCTTGCAAGCCTTGCTGACCTCGTTATTTCGTAGGACTAAGTCTCCTACGCAGAATTGCCGGCCTCGAACTCGCTGATTATAATATCGGGCCATGAGTTGTTTGTACCGGGCTTCTTTGATGTAAGCAGTATCCCTCTTTTCTTCTAATAGATCGAGATCCGCACATTGATTCTCGTCATTCACCTCGGAGATGAAATGAGTCGTGCGCGGACTTGGCAGTCCGATTTCAACTGGGATAACCGCTTCTGTTCCGTAAGCCAGGCTGTACGGTGTTTCTCCGTTTGTGGATTGAGGTGTAGTCCGGTAAGACCACAAAACATTGGGAAGGTTCTCCACCCACATCCCTTTTGCTTTCTCTAATCGGGTTTTAAGGCCTTTGACGAGCGTCCTATTTGTCACTTTGGCTTGACCATTCGCCTGAGGGTGAGCCACCGAGGTCAAATGCTGTTGGATTCGCAGCTCGTCACACCAATCCCTGAAGACCTTATCCGTTAACTGGGTTCCGTTGTCAGAGACCAGAACATGAGGTATTCCGAAACGGCATACAACGTTCTTCCATACGAAATTGCGGGCGTTCTTACTTGTGATCTTGGCTAAAGGCTCCGCTTCAACCCATTTTGTGAAATAATCTATTGCGACTATGAGATGCCGCAATTGACCGGGTGCCTTGTCAAATGGACCCACAATGTGTATTCCCCACTGCGCAAATGGCCAAGGGCTTCGCATCGTTGCTAAATCGCTTTGGGGCAGCCTTGTCACATTTGCATGTAACTGGCATTTCTCACACTTCTGCACCAGTTCGGTACAATCTTTGAGCATTGTGGGCCAGAAATACCCCCATCTCATGATTTTCTTGGCTAGGGCCCGAGGTCCGATATGGCTCCCGCAAGACCCCTCGTGCACCTCGCGCATGACATAATCTGCCGAGGTAGGGCCAACGCACTTGAGCAGGGGCTGGAGGTACGATTTCTTGTAAAGGACGTTGTCCAGGACGGCGTATCTCAACGACTTTGACAATATCCTTCTTGCCTCCATTTTGTCTTCGGGCAACTCCCCCCTCACTAAGTAGTCGAGCAGAGGCGTCATCCATGTTGGTTGTAGCTCCTCGTCCAAGTCGTTGACCTCGGCCTCTTCTATGCTCCTGTGTTGGACATCTTCAACCGGCGAGGAGCCGGGTACCGCCGTCAATTTACTGAGAACGTCAGCTCGGGAATTCTGAGTTATGGGTATACGTTCGAGCTGGAAGTATGTGAATGCTTCCTGCATACCCCGTGACTTAGCTAAATATCTCTTCATCCTTTCTCCCTTTGCTTCGTACTTTCCCAACATGTGATTTACAACTACTTGTGAATCACTGTGTACCTTGATGGCGGTGACTTTCAAATTCGTGGCTATTCGGAGTCCGGCCAGTAGTGCTTCATACTCCACTTCGTTTTTGGTTGTTGCGAACTGAAAACGAAGTGCATGTGTGAGTTCCTTCTTTTTCCGGGCTGATGAGGAGTATTTCGGCTCCGCTGCCCGTCTTCCCGGATGCGCCATCGACATACATATGCCAACAATCAGGAGGTTCTACTTTCTGGATGATCTGGGACCGCTGCCGGTACCGATGTGGGGATCAGGATCTCGGCTATGGAGGTTTCCACCAGAAAATCCCTAGGGATTGCCCTTTTATGGCCTGGCGGAGAACGTAAGTAACGTCATGTTCTCCCAACTCTATGGCCCACTTCGATATTCTGCCCGCTGCTTCGGGTTTTGTTAGCACTTGCCGAAGTGGGGAATCTGTTCGGACCTGGATGGAGTGCGCATGAAAGTATGGGCGCAAACGCCGAGCAGCGTTAACTAATGCCAAGGCTAGCTTCTCTAGTGGTTGATATCGCACTTCGGGTCCTTTAAGGGACCTACTTATGAAATACACGGACAGTTGACGCCCTGCTTCTTCTCGTACGAGCACCGCTGTTGGTCCCGGGAAAGAGTAATTGGTGTATGGGGGGGGGGGGGGGAGGGGGAATACACCAATAACCAACCGTTTTTGACTTTTATAAAATCAGGTCGATCTAAAGGTCGATTGTCAAGGTCGATCTTTATCAGAGACAGGTTGATCTATCAAGCTCGTTTGGGAACAAGCTTGATTTATCAAACTGTGCTTATGCGGAAGTTGGTGGAGGTTGATTAACTCTTTGAAAAATCTTAAGGCTGAAAGTAGATAACAGGTTGATGCGTGATATGCAGGTTGATGCTTGTCAGTTTGATAATAAAATATAAGGGCGATAAATAAAGAGAGAGAGAGAGAGAGACACCGCGATTTAGCGTGGTTCGGAGAAACCCTCCTACATCCACGTCAGGCCGACTCGAACTGAGAATCCCTTTTCCTTTGGATCCACCTCTCTCTTATTTATACTGACTGAGTATCAGTTCTAGATACAATCTAACCTGAAAATATCTAGACACTAGTTTTGGGTCGTGACCCTTACAACCTTTCGTACAAAATGTACAATCAACCTTTCGCTAATTACAGAGCTTGACTAAACTCTACAATGGCGAAAACACAGACAAACTTTCTAACTTCGAACTAGTCGGAGAAGAAGTTGTTGAATCAACGACAAGCAGCAGTGAACGCTTCGTTGTTGTGGTGTTTATCGGATTCGGAAACCTCTCTTCGTCAAGTGTTTGTGAAACTAATCGTATTTCAAACACTTGAATGGATATGAATTTGAGAGAGATTTTGGGCAAAGATTTGGCGTTGATAGCTTGAGTTTCCCGTGCTTGAATCCGATATGGCTTGAAGTATTTATAGGCAGTTTTGAAAAACTAGCCGTTGGAGTCAGGCTGACGTGGCACTAGCCGTTGGAAGCTGACTCACTTCAAGCCGTTGGGAAGATTCGTCCTTGTTGGCACACAACGTGGCAAGGATCAGGTCGTGAAGCTCCATGAAGGTGGGGCATCGACCTTGATATGAAATCCAGCACTTGAAATCTTCTAAGGCAGTGCAGGCTGGAAGCTTGATAAGGAAGGTCGATAGACAGGCAGATATGCCAGCTCGATCCGAATGAGGCAGGTCGATACATCGACCTTTCTCTTACAGGGTGGATCGAACTTACATTTGAACATTAGAGAGCATCGACCTGCACTAACAGGTAGCAGGTCGATCTATCGGCCTTGACCCTAAACAAGTAAAATATGCCTAAGTGTGGTTTCGATAAACATCATCAAAATCGAACTGCAAAGGGGTTCCCAACAATTTCCCCCTTTTTGATGATGTCGAAACCAAACACTTTACAAATAATTCCTAAGATTTTAAAACAATGAAAGATCGATTAACCATTAAGGTTGATAAGGAATTATATGAAAGGCAGATAATAAAGCAATGTAAATAAAGCAGTAAAGGCAGATGCCTGGACAAAGAGATATTGTCGTCAGGACGAAAGATGATTTTTGCTTCATTAAGCTCGATAGCAAAATACATAGAGAATTTACAACAGGCTGAGAGCATAAATGAATAACAAAAATTACAAAATCATCTAACTACATCTGCTGCAGCTTGGCACGGGCTGCAATTCTTTCCTCCTGGACCTGCTCCCTCGACTTCGACTTCATGCTTGCGTAAATTCCATCCCTGATTCGGCGAAAGTCGGGATCGGAATTTGACACATTGACGTTCAGTCCGATGGCGGTCTGTGCGATGTATTGGTCGACCCGGGAGTAATCCAAGTACCCCGAATCACCAAGGAGTAAGGGCGCGAAGAATTCCTTTGCTGGGGCCCTTAACATCGCACCGGCCTCTGCAGCCTTTTTCCGAAGCTCACCAATGAAGTCTTGGTGAGGGAATTTGAGCATGTAAGCTGCATAGGCGTCATCGGCGTCGGCAGGAAGGGAGGGGTCCTGGATCCAGTAGTGGAGAAGGATGAAGCAGCTGTTGAGCTCCCGCAGCAGGGCGTTCTGCCTTTCGTTGAGCCACTCGACGGCCTGCTGCTGGACTCCAGCGTTCAAAACAAGGGCGGACTGGCTGATCCAATCCTTCTCCCTCTTCTTCCTTTCTTCCTCAGCCCGGCGCTTGGCAATGAAGCGCCGCTGCTCTTCAGGATCCACGGCCTGCTCTGGCGTCGCACCAGCTAGATGCATGGCAGTTATTAGCTCGGCCTGCTTTGCCAATGGAGCTTTGGCAGCGGCAGCCTCGGCAGCGGCGGCAGCAGCAATGGGATCGGCCTGGGAGGCGACGTCCTTGGAGGAGGCGGCCTGGGAAGCAGGCTTCTTTTGAGGAGGCGGAGGAGGAGCCAAGGAAGTTGAAGGAATTTTGGATTTGTGGGTCTTCTTCTTCCTGGCGGCGGCGGCGGCTCTTTCTTCTTCCCCCTTTTCGACATCATCAGAAAGGGCTTTGATGAGGGAAATAAGAGTCGCATCCTCCTCCTGCAGCTTGGTCACGGCATCCCTCAACTCCTGTTGACCATTGAGAAGGGAGGAGATAGTGCCGTGAATGGCGTTGATTTGCGTGTTGGAGGTCGATGCCGATTTAGTGATTGAAGAAGTCAGGTTTGTTACTCGCTCATCGACCTTGGCCAGGTCCTCCAACACTTCCCCGATCTGGTCGCGGGACGCCATGTTTAGTTCCTCGAGCTGGCCTAGCAGGAGCTTGTCAGTATATTCCTTCAATAACCTCACGGCAAAGTTCGTGACACGCTCCCTGGCAGCTTCATCGGCCTGGATCTTGGCATCTTTCACAATATCGACCCGGGCCTCAGCTACGGCCTGCTTGATTTGCTCGGGAAGGTTGATGATGATGGACTCGAGCTTGGCAGAAATGGTATCGAGCACGACCTCCACATCAACCTTTGAAATTTTGGGAGACGGACCAGCAGCCTCAAGAAGCTGATCACCACCCTCATTCCTGGGTGGCGATTGCTCCGGAGTTTGAATCACTTCAAACTCGTCTCCAACATCGGCGGCGGAGTTGTATAGGGCGCGAGAGGCACGAGAGAGAGTGTAGAGAGGGCGAAGGTCGATACCCAGAACCTTGGCCTCGACCTTCATGCGGCGCAGCACCAAAGATTGGAAATTTGAAGCCGCATCCTCCACACTGTAGAAGCCAAACTCCGCTTCCAGCGCCAACTCCTCGACCTTCAGGTCGTTGAGGGTAACGACCTGTAGCAAGGCCTCAAAAACGAAATAATAACTCGACTTACAAACCAGATAGAACTGGAGGCGAGTAGCGAGGTCGAGGGACTTGGGGAGTTGAGCTATCCCCGGCATCAGGTCGATAACCTTCAGCCTGGCCTCGGCCTTCATGGCGGCCACCTGGGAGTGAGCAGCAGACATCGGCTGCTCAGAGAATGGCTGGATAGGCAGCACGACGTCTTCCTCCACGGGCACATCCCGAAGGGGGGAAGACTGAGAATCTTCAGCAGTGAGATCCTGGATCTCTACAGATCCAGCTCGTTGGACTGAGGGGGATCTCACAGGAGAGGGAACAACGACCTGCGGAGAAGATGCAGGGCGTTGCTTCGAGGCGGACGGCTCGGCGGCGGAACGGACTGGAGATGGAGTCCGTTCGGTTGAATGAGAGGGCGATGGAGAGGGTGATGGCTCCCTGTGAGGTGCAGATTCCTCGAACTGCACGGGGAGAATCCTGTGAAGCGGCCTGGGCGGATCACCGGAGGCCGACTGCGTCCTCCGTGGAGGAGTCTTCTTCACAGGTGGTGCCTTCTTGGCAGGGCGAGAGGGAACCAGGTCGACATCGGCCTTCCTCTTCTTTTGAGTGGGTCGAGCTGGGATTTTCCAACCGACCTTGGATTCGCCGGTCTTGGCGAGGTGCACCCTGACATTGTCTGGGGAGTTGTAGAAAATCTGCGGCGCCACCACCCCTATCGCCATCTCCAGTTGGTGGAGATCTTTTGGAATAAACAGAGGGGGGAAGGCTGGCTCATTGGACCATTTCCTATTTTTGAAGTAGGAAATGATAATGTAGGTGGCCTTCGTCCGAAGGCGAATCGGCCTTTTCTCGTTGTGGAGAGACACTTTCACTATGGCCTCTCCCTCTATCTCACAGACGATCTGCCTGGCCTCTTCCCAGAGCAGGGAGACCATCAATTTGGCCCAACTAATGGGCAGGTCGAGAATTACGGCCGCCAATAACTGAAACTTGAACGGAGTGACCTGGTCGTAATTCCCGATGTGCCCTAAGAAGCACTTCTGCACGAAGTCCATCAAGAGTCGGTATTTGGGACGCAGCTCGTTCCTCTTGAAGGATATCGGCACGTACTGCCTTTGCTCAATCAGCACGCGGTCTGCAACCTGCTGCAGTTGGTCTCGAGAAATTTCCGAGAGCTGCATCGTCCCTCCTTCCCCAATACCAAAAGCAGCCTTCACTGCGTCAAGAATGTTGATGGTGATCATGGCCTTCTGGGTTCCGAGGGAGACGGTGTGGGTAGACACGGAATCGCCTTCATTCCAATTGTAGAAGAAGGCACCCACAAGCTTGGGAAGATTCTTCGCCGGCCGGGTGGAGATGATTTGGTGGAATGGAAAGCAAGTCTCCACCAGGGCGAACATGGAATCGAGATCGCGAAAACCGATGTTTTCGCACACCATATAGGGCTCGAATTTGATGCGGGCCGTCAAGTAGTCCTCGATTTCGGACCACTGCAATTCCTTTCGACCGGAGGTTGAAACTTTTTCTGCCATTGTTGTTTTTCCTGCAAGTTTTCGAGAAAGATTAGAAAAACAATGAAGAACTTGACAGAAAATTAAAACTTAATCGGTGAAAAGAGCACAAACCACGGCTTGTGATTTGATACAGATAGAGAGAAAGTAGAAAAACGAAGAACACGACGGCGGCAGATTGGTTTTTGCAGAGTATGAGAACTAGGTTTTGCAGAGAAGAATGAAGAAGGCAAGTAATGTTTTCGTGAAGAAACTGCATGACATATATAGAAAATTCGAACGGTTGAGATCGTTCGAATTTGAAAGGGTTAAAGTTTTCCCTCTCACCCACGTCCACACGATTGAAGCGCGTAGAATGTGAGGCGTTTCACATCCGCGCGTGAGAAAGGGAAACGTGCGTATATATGTGCTTTTTCAGAGAAAGGGGCAGTGAATTAAATGCAGCATTGGTCAATGTGTCAATATTTGACACTTGACTAGATGTGTTACAAAAATGGTAATCATTACTCCTTTTTTCCTTATTATCTGCAACCCAACAGACCCTTAAATAATGTAAAGCATTGAGAAATAAATATCAGTAATAAATGAAGAATTCAATGCGTATTGAAGAAGTTATAAGACAAAAGGGTGATACTGCCCTTTTGATTCTTCCTTCATTAATGCGGGTAGCATTAAGGTTGATATCGGTCTGATGCTATCGGCCTTGTGGCAGATAACGAGCTGTCGAAATTAACGGCCTGAGGGAAGACATCGGCCTGGCGAAATAAACGTCCTGGACATGTGGTATCGGCCTGGACTTGTGATGTCGGCCTGGCGAAGTAAACGCCCTGGAGGCTGACATCGGCCTTTGTTCCCCCTCAAATGATGGATCATTTTGGGCAAGTGTTCCCCCTCAATTGAGGAACACAGGTCGATCTGTTGAATAGTCGACGGTCTGTTGATGGACACGGCCTGTTGACGGACACGGCCTGTTGATAGAAACGGCCTGTTGATCGAGAACGGTCGGTCATTTGAAACGGCCTGTAGGAAGGGATACGAGGCGACGGCAGACTCATCGATCTCATGTGTTTCTTCGACCAAGGATGGTCAGAATTCGTCGAATCCCACGCCTTGCATGTCGGCGATTTCCTCGTGTTCAAGCACACCGGAGACCTGTACTTCAACATCGTCGCGTTCGGCCTGTTTGAAGGTAACGGCCTGACAAACGACCTGTTCAAATAGTAACTCCCTGTTCAAATGGTAACGGCCTGTTGAGTAGTTGACGGCCTGTTCCCCCTTAATATCGGCCTGTTCGTCCCGATTGTTGGTCCCGAACACTTTTGAAGGAGGTGGCAGGCTGTTGAGGAAATGACGGCCTGTAGGCTTACGATCAGCCTGATGACTCAACATTCAATAACCCTAGCTTTCCACATAGCATTTTGAATCTTTCTTCGGCTAGGGGTTTGGTTAGAATATCAGCTCGTTGAATGTCAGTGTATATCTTCTCAATAACCACGTTCTTCTTTTCCACGTGATCACGAATAAAGTGATGTCGAATATCCACGTGCTTGCATCTTGAATGAAGGACTGGATTTTGAGTAATGGCGATGGCACTCGAGCTGTCGCAGAATATAGGCACTTCACTGACTTCAACTTCATAATCTTTGAGTTGTTGTTTGATCCACAAGATTTGTGCACTACAACTCCCTGCGGCCATGTACTCGGCCTCTGTGGTGGAGGTGGCTACAGAAGTTTGTTTCTTTGAAAACCACGAAATCAGCTTGTTTCCGAGAAAATGGCAAGTACCCGAGGTAGATTTCCTATCGAGCTTGCACCCTGCATGATCAGAATCTGAATAACCTGTAAGCTGCAAATTATCATCACAAGGATACCAAAGACCTAAATTTGTGGTTCCCTTGATGTATCGAAGAATTTTCTTTGCTGCTTCCAAGTGTGATTCCTTCGGATTAGCTTGAAATCGAGCACACACTCCAACTGCAAAAGTGATATCAGGTTGACTAGCAGTTAGATAAAGTAATGAACCATTAATACCCCTGTACTGTGTTATGTTGGCAGGTTTTCCTTCGGGATCCGGGTCGATCTTCCCACCAGAGAGCATCGGTATTTTGACAGGCTTGCTGTCTTTGACACCAAACTTGTCGACCAGCTCGTGTGCGTACTTTGTTTGGCTAATGAAGATTCCTTCATCGGACTGCTTGACCTGCAACCCTAGAAAGAAATTCATTTCCCCCATCATAGACATTTTATATTTTTCGGTCACGAGGTTACCAAATTTCTCGCACAAAATGGGAGATTTAGATCAAAAAATAATATCATCAACATAATTTGTACTAAAAGGATATATTCATTCACTTTGATAGTGAATAGCGTCTTGCCGACTGAACCACGCTTGAATCCTGATTTGATGAGGAAGGATGATAGCGTTTCATACCAAGCTCGAGGAGCTTGCTTAAGACCGTAGACGGCCTTGTGCAGTTTGTAGACTTTGCTTGAATCACCCTCCTCGAATCCAGGAGGCTGTTCCACATAGACTTCCTCTTCGAGAATGCCATTGAGGAACGCGCTTTTAACATCCATCTGGTAGACTTTGAATCGTTGATGAGCGGCATAAGCTAGAAACAGCCTTATAGCTTCTAATCTTGCAACGGGGGCAAACGTCTCATCATAGTCGATTCCTTCTTGTTGACAGTAACCCTTTGCTACCAATCGGGCTTTATTTCTGACAACTTCTCCAGATTCATCTCTCTTGTTCTTGTAAACCCATTTGACTCCAATGACGCCCTGATGATAAGGACGATCAACTAGAGGCCATACTTCATTTCTCTTGAATTCATTGAGTTCTTCTTGCATGGCTTGAATCCAGTCAGCATCACGAAGAGCTTCAATTGCATCTTTGGGTTCTATTCGAGAGAGATAACAACTTAGCAGTGCGCTTTCACCAATCGTCCTTCTTGTTCGCACTCCTTGGTTTGGGTTCCCAACAATGAGTTGTTTTGGATGAGCATCGATCCAACGTCTGCGTCGAGCTCTTTCTTCATTTGAAATGATTGGCTCGGGCTCATTAATGGGTTTATCAAACTCCGGGTGAGATGAAGGTTGATCAGTGGGCACATGCTGTTGCTCGGGCTGTTGATCAGGCTGCTGTTCGGCCTGTATGTTGAGCTGCTCCATTGTGCTATTGAGCTGCTCGATTTGGGATGTAAGGTCGTGAACAGCATCAGTCTGGGGGACTGAGGGAGGGGGATCAGCCGGGTTAGGTCCGGCTGATGTATTACAGCTCGAAGTATGAACATTACTTGCATCACTTCCCCCTTGCTGTGTGACCTTTGGATCAAATTGATCCTCTTCCTCCAAATCATTCGGAGTCCATACTAGTAGGTCGTCAATGGGGGAGTTAGACGGCCTGTTAGCAACGGACTGATCTGAACCTGTACTTAACTCTCTGTACAGACAAGTAGATTCATCAAACACAACATGAGGTGTTACCTCCACAACTAGGGTTTTCTTATTAAAAACTCTATAAGCTTTGCTAACCTCCGAGTATCCTAAAAATACTCCTGGATCGGCCTTGCTATCAAAAGTTTTTAATTGTGATTTCCCATTGTTATGAATGTAACACAAGCACCCAAAAGCTTTACAATACTTTAACCTGGGGAGCTTGTTGTTCCACAACTCGTATGGAGTCTTTCCATGTCGGGTAGTGATGATCGACCTGTTTTGGGTATAGCAGGCTGTGTTAACGGCCTCTGCCCAAAACTTCTTTGGAAGGTTGGTTTCATCCAACATGGTACGAGCTGCTTCCTTCAGCGACCTGTTACGGCGTTCCACTACGCCGTTTTGTTGAGGTGTACGGGCTGCTGAAGTTTGATGATGAATTCCACTCTTTGTGCAATATTCTTCGATCATAGCATTGATAAATTCGGTGCCTCGATCTGATCGAATGGAGATGATGGATTTCTCCTTTTGATTGCACAGTTTGCTCAGCAACGCAGGTAGCTTCTCCAAAGTCTCCTTCTTTTTGTACATGAAAATATCCCACGTAAATCTAGAATAATCATCTATAATAACGAGAGCGTATTTTCTACCGTTTATACTCAAGGGAGTGACTGGACCAAAGAGGTCGAGATGGAGAAGCTCAAGAATTCGATTGAGGTTTGAGCCGTCACGCTTGGAAAGGATGATCTTGTTTGCTTTCCAGCTTGACAGGCTTTGCAGATGTGATCACGATCGAAGACTTGATCTGGCAGGTCGTTAACCAGCTTGTTGCGTGCGAGCTTGTTGATGGCCTTGAAGTTCAAGTGACTCAACCTCTTGTGCCACAGCCAACTTGTCTCGGAATCAGCCTTTGTGACCAGGCAGGTCTCTATCCTATCATTCCATTGAACAATGTAGAGTCTATCCTGCAAGATTCCGGTAAGAAGTATTTCTCCTTCCTCATTTTTCACGAGACATTTGTTAGCAGTGAATTCTACTCGTTTACCACTCGAGCAGAATTGCGACACAGAGAATAAGTTATGATTTAGACCTTCAACATACGAGACATTAGAAATAGTTGTTTTACCAACACTTAGATCGCCCTGGCCTCTCGTAAGTCCCTTCGAATTTCCTCCAAAGGTTACAAGTGGCCCGTCTCGTTCTTGATAATTTGATAGTAGCGTTTTGTCACACGTCATGTGCTTTGAGCATCCACTATCAATGATCCATACAGCTCCACGAGCTGCTTGGCTCCTTCTTTGAGCCTTCCCAACCTGCAATTAGTTAAACTTAGCAACCCACTTGAGATTGGGTGCTACATACGTTGCGGGAACGGCCTTTGGGACCCAAATTTGTTTTGCCGGTCTGCTTCTATCCGAGGCTGAGGACGAGGCAGTGGCGGTCTTGGGCTTGGGAGCCTTGGATTTCTTTGAGCGAGGGCGACGAGGTTGATAATACTGCTCTTTATGAAGGCCAGGTTGATACTGCCAGTCTTGGAAGTTCGACTGTTGAGAATAGTGGCAGTGACAACCTTGATGAGCAGGAAAGAGGAATTGAGGGTGATACGGCCTTTGATAATACTGGCCTTGGTATCGCCCTGGATGGACAGCCTGCTTTTGAGGTGAGGGGGCAGGTCGACGATCTTTCTTTTGAGGAACATGCTGTTCCTTCCTGTGTTGCTTTACAAGGATGGCTTGGGGCTGTCGAACTGGATTCTTCAGCTAGACCATCTTATCTGGAAGAGCTTGATGAGCTTTCCGAACACTCTTTGACTTCGACTGCGCCTTCACGAACGTGATCTTGCAATCTTTATCCTTGCTTTCCTTGGATTTTCCATTATATCCAATGCCAGAGTGATCGCGCGGATTGCGTTGCATGGATTGTACTTCTTCCAGCTTCTTTCCACTTTTCTTCAACTGACTCAATGTGAATTGAAGTTTTTCTTCCTTTTTCACGAGGAGTTCATGTCGAATTACCAAGTCAGCCAATTTTGAGGTAAGGCTGTGTATTTCGGCATCCTTGGTCTTGAGGGACTCGTCCTTCTCGAGTGCCCTGGTATCGAACTCCTTAACCCGTAAAGTCAATTCATCAACCTTTGACTTTAGGGCTTCGATCTCCCTTTCCTTTTCTTCATCGTAGGGAGAGAATCTTTCTTCTAATGCTAGCTTGTATTTTTCATTTTTGTCCATAAGCTCAGCATTATCTTCAACGACCTCTTTGAGTGTTTCCACGAGGTCGGCATAGTCATCGAGCTGTTTCTTGATTCTTCCCAAGACACAGCCTCGGATAGGTCTTCACCACCTTCTTCTGCACAATCATCGTCAGAAAAAGAAAGTGAAATGGGTTGAGGATCTACCTTTGAAGATCCCTCGTTTTGTTGGTGCTCTCCAACGAAACATTTTTCATCATCACCTTCGTCGTCACTTGACGAACTGTCAGATAGGTGAGCTTCCTTTGTTTCTTCGGCGATCATGGCAGCTCGTTGATCCTTAAGCTTCTTATCGCGCTTTGCACGGAGCTCGTCTCTCTCTGCCTTGGTAAGATCCGGGCAGTCGGTCTTGTAGTGACCTGGCCTGCCACAATTAAAACAACCACCCTCGGGTGTGTTAGAAGAATTGAAGGTTGAGGGTTTACCTTCTCCCTTTTTGTCAGGGCGGTCGTGGTTGCGGTTTGAGAAGTTTCGCTTGTTGTCACGATAGAACTTTTTGTATTTGACAACCTTCCCTAGGAGCTTCTCATTTCTCCTAGCAGCTAGAGCATAGTCGAGAATCATCTTCTCGAACTTCTTGACGATGGATTCGTCAATCGGACTTGGGGTAGCAGCAGAGGCTGAGTCGGCCTTGAAAGCTACCTCGTTCTTTTCATCAGCCTTCTTGCTGGTGGAAGGCTGTGTTGATCCATGGATGCGGATCATCTCATATTCATTTCTGACAAGAATGTCGAAGAGATCTTCAGTGGTGAGGGAGTTGAAATCCGATCGGGCTGGATGCATGGCGGCGTATACGTGCCAATTTGCAGGAAGGGTACGTATCACCTTAAGATTCTTCTCGCGCTGCGTATATTTGTAGGGGTTGATTGCAGCGACTTCGAGAATAATCTCGGTGAAGCGAATTTTCATCGCTTCTATGGTTTCACCCGAAACCATCTTGAAGTCATCGAACTTGCTGCATGCCATAGACAACTTGTTCTCCTTCATTTCCTCTGAGCCAAGGCTGATGGACCGGAGGGTGTCCCACATTTCTTTGGCCGTTTCAAGATTTCGGATCTTGGCCAGGTAGACGCCCTTCACGGTGCTGGAGATGAGTCCATTTGCATAATCATCGAGGCTGGCCTCCTTCCTTTCCTCGATTGTGTAGTCGCGAGGATTTTTGAGGACTTTCTCGTATGTAGCCTCCCCGGGGGCTGTTCCATCCACAATAATCTTCGCTGCATAAATGGGGGAGGGTCCATTCTCGATGATATCCCACATGAGGACGTGATGTGCCTTGAGACACATCTTGATTCGGAAACTCCGGTCTTCATAGCCTTGAATGGAGAAGTCTTCACAAACCCTGAGAAGAGAAGCCTCCATAGCAAACAATATGATATGAATGAATGAAAAAGATTTTTCTAAAGGATCGGTTCAAAATGACCAAAAGTTTGAAAAAGAACTTTTAGTATGCAAAGCAGCGGTTAAATTGAACCACTGCTCTGATACCACTTGTTGGTCCCGGGAAAGAGTAATTGGTGTATGGGGGGGGGGGGGGGGGGGGGGGATACACCAATAACCGTTTTTGACTTTTATAAAATCAGGTCGATCTAAAGGTCGATTGTCAAGGTCGATCTTTATCAGAGACAGGTTGATCTATCAAGCTCGTTTGGGAACAAGCTTGATTTATCAAACTGTGCTTATGCGGAAGTTGGTGGAGGTTGATTAACTCTTTGAAAAATCTTAAGGCTGAAAGTAGATAACAGGTTGATGCGTGATATGCAGGTTGATGCCCCAAAGTGAATTAGCAACGATGCAAAGCCCTTGGCCATTTGCGCAATGGGGAGTAGACATCGTGGGACCGTTCGAAAAAGCACTTGGTCAATTGCGGCATCTCATAATCGCAATAGATTATTTCACGAAATGGGTTGAAGCGGAGCCTCTAGCCAAGATCACAAGTAAGAATGCTCACAATTTCGTGTGGAAGAACGTGGTATGCCGTTTTGGAATACCCCATGTTCTGGTCTCTGACAACGGAACCCAGTTCACAGACAAGGTCTTCAGGGATTGGTGTGACGAGCTGCGAATCCAACAGCATTTCACCTCGGTGGCTCACCCTCAGGCGAATGGCCAAGCCGAAGTGACAAATAGGACGCTCGTCAAAGGCCTTAAAACCCTGTTAGAGAAAGCAAAAGAGATGTGGGTGGAGAACCTTGTCAATGTCTTGTGGTCTTATCGAACTACACCTCGATCCACAAATGGAGAAACACCGTATAGTCTAGCGTACGGAACAGAGGCTGTTATCCCAGTTGAAATTGGACTGCCAAGTCCGCGCATGACTCATTTCATCTCCGAGGTGAATGACGAGAACCGATGTGCGGATCTCGATCTGTTAGAAGAGAAGCGGGATACTGCCTACATCAAATAAGCCCGGTACAAGCAGCTCATAGCCCGATATTACAATCGGCGAGTTCGAGGCCAGAAATTCTGTGTAGGAGACTTAGTCCTACGGAATAACGAGGTCAGCATGGCTTGCAAGCTCGGCAAGCTGGAAGCCACATGGGAAGGCCCCTACCGAGTTGACGAGGTCCTCGGTAAAGGTGCCTATAGGCTTTCCAGCCTGTCCGGGGAGCCCATACAGCGGCCGTGGAATGTTATCCATTTGAAGAGGTATTATGCATAGGAGTGGAGTGTCATATAGGATAGAGTTCTGTTCTTTATTCGTTTGTCGTTCAAGTGCGTCAGTTTAGGTCTGTTTTTCAGTTCGGTTCTTTTCTAGTTCGAGTTTGTCTTTCAAATGATTTCCAAAATTCAATGAAAGTTCGCAATTTTTATTTTTACATGTTCGCATTGTCTTGCATTGCTCCACTTATATGCACATTACCTCTACTTTTCAACACTATCCTGACGAGGACATGTGTTAATTACAAAACTAACATCGTACGACTAGGGGACCACCCCTCCCGACCGAGTCGGCAAAACAGGAACCCGTAGTTGACCCAAGTGTCACCTCGGCTAAAAACGATAGGCTATTAGCCATCGAGCCCGAGCATCGACCCAAGAGTCACTTCGGAAGCCAAAGACCCCCGGGTCACTTCGGAAGACCGATTATCGACCCAGGTGTCAACTCGGACGCTAAAGGCTATTAAGCTAATATGGCCCGAGAAGCGACCCAAGCGTCATTTCGGAAGCCGATGATAGGCGCTAATGCCACTTCGGAAAATAAGCTATTAGCCAAACGCTAACAACAGGCTTTTTAGCCGCATTTAGCAAACAAAACAAATATAACCAATGTTATAAGAAACAAAATATTTATTATTTTTATGCAGGTCATACAATTTAAAAATCAACTAGAGGGACCGCTACCATCCGGCCTCTTGCTACAATAGAAATAGCTAGCTAAGCCGCTAGTCGGAGGGTTAAGCAAGTCATCTATGTTTATGTTCTCTTTCTTCCTTGCACTTTGGCCCGCACTGCGACCAGCCCCTCCACCTCGGCTCATCCCTCCTGGTGGTAGATTCCCACCTCGGCTCATTCCTCCTACCCGGCAGATCGACCTCTATAAGTGATCCGAGGAGCGGTGTAATTGCCGTCTCCGCGGTTCGGAATAGGAGGACGTTTCGAGGCAGGCAAAAACATGTCAATACAATCTTTGACCAGCCGAGAAGGCACGGTAGGGCTTAATGCTCGGAATCGAGAAGCATTCTTCTTCGCAGCTTGAATCTGTGGATACGCATCAAGCCACTCCTTCAATGCGGGCTGCCTCGAAACAATAATGGGAAAAAGGTTGGCTAGGTACCGCATCTCCGCAACGTACTCAGCTACCTCCCATGAATCCGGTCCGCGGTGTTTTTGTTCTCGGTTGGCTTGCCGAATTACTTCGAGGGCTTCAGACTCCACTTCAGATATAGTCTTGTCGCCGAGCTCATGAATTACTCGTTCGTACTCGGCATGCTCTTTAGCAGTCACCTTGGCATCGGCATATTCTTCCTTCAATTGAAGATACCGAGCTTTATTGGCGTCGGACTGGGTTTGCAGTGCTTTGTACTTCGCATCGAATTCATTCCGCAAATGCTCAGCACGTTTATCCAGCCGTGCGATTTCGACGTCTTTAGAATCAAGGAGATTTTTCAAGTATTTAATTTCAGTTAGATATGGAGTTACGTCCACTTCGGATTTGTTCTATAGAAAATAAATAACAGAGATGAGCAGAATGCCGAAAGAAGTTCATTTCATTGATAGAAGAATAGTACAGGAAGCTGACAATTCAAAAAATAATAATAATAAATAAAATACAAGGGGGAGGGGGATCAACTGACCGTGCCAGAAGGTTCGGCCTCGGCACTTGGCCGTTGGACCTCGACGGTCTTGTCCATCTTGGCATCCACCTCGTCGGCATTGCCCGTCTCCACCTCCCTCTCTTTGTCCTCCTCCTCGAAGGAAACATCCGGGGAGAGTGGCTGGGTTTCAAGCTCTCCCCGAAAAGGGCCAAGAAGGACCTCGAACTCGATGTCCCGGTCGAATTGGCACTCTTGCACCCCCTCCGCCGACCAAAGAGTCCGCTTCTCGGCAAGATACCCCACAACCGGGAAGGGGGAGGCCTTCTTCAGCAACTGACGGAAATAGGTGCGGAGTATCTCGTCGTCCGAGATCACCTTGTAGCCGTACTTCTCCCTGTTAAAGTTAGGGAAGTCGGCAGCGATCCGGTCCAGCACCTCGGCGATTGCCCGAGTCTTTGCTGGCTTAGTCAGTGCGAACACCAATGCACTGAAGCTCTTGCTGTAGAGCATCCTTTCCGCCAGAGCCCGAAAGACCCCGCCCTGCGTGGCGGCGATCTCCTCTTCTAGGGAGCGGGCCGCCACCAGCTCCTCTTCGCTCTTCGCCGCTTTCTCCTTGGCGGCAGCAAGTTGTTCCTTCAACTGCTCCTCGCGAGCAACAGCAGCAGGCAACTCCTTGGTCAACTTGGCCCTGTCCCAGGCCAAGTTCTTCACTTTCCTAGTGGCCCGGTTGTACTTCGACACCGAGCTCTGCAGCAGTTTTACAATCACGCCCGAAGCGAGATTGTAATCTTCAAGAGCGGTATCCACTCCCTACACAAAATAATTCCATCAATTAAGTGTGAGAGAACGAACAAAGATAAGCTGGTCAAATTTCTTACCGCTGGGAAAACTGGAGATGGAGGCCGAGAACCGGTAATAGCAAAATCCGGTTCGGACGATGCCGAGACGACTGCCAATTTCTGGGCTCCCGCCACATCGACCTCCTCTACGGCAAAGGTGGGGCGTGCTGTGAGTCCGGGGAGTCGGGATCTCGGACCAGGTCCTCTCTGAGGACCCCGTCGCATGCCTCTTCGCGTCGGCCGGAGTGCCAGACGCCTCGCCCTTCCTCTTCTTTGGGGCAGGGCCCTTCTTCTTTACCATATTCACTGCAAAGGAGAAAAGTTAGCACCAAAAAAAAAAAAAAAAAGATTAAGGGAAGGGGACCTCACCCCTCCCCGGCTCCACCGAGGTGGAAGGATCAATGGGGCTCGGTTCGGCCGACGCAAGTTCGGACAGCGACATTGGCATTTCGCCAAGACTATTAAACCGATCTGCTAAATCGGCAAAATTTTTTCGCCTCGGTAATGGCTTAACGGAACCCCGACGCCAAACCAACTCCATCAGCCTCTCAAATCGGCAAAAGAAGAACTGTTTTTGCCAATTCGGCACTTTGGAAGGGGCGGGGTAACAGAAAAAGAGCTACGGGATGAAATGAAGTACCATCCTTGCCTGCTATCTTTAAAGGTAAACAATGCGCCAAAGGTGTAATATCCCGAATTTTCGCTATTATTAATTACGAGCTAAGTTTATATAATATTATGGATTCACTCCCCATAATTAATTATACAGAGTGATTAATTTTTAAATCAATATATCTGTACATTAATTTATGTGATAAAGACTTAGTTTAGTGTTTAAATTATTTGTTCTTGTTACATATGTGGGATTGTGAATATATGAATTATGCATGCATGGTAGTATTAGATAAATGCATTTATAATTATAATATTAATTATGTTTATTTTTTTATTATTATTTTATATGATGAATGTGTGTGTGCATGTGTGCCAAGTGGCATTGTGTTCTTGAGGGACATTAGGAATAAAATCCTAACTAACTAGCCTAGGTTTATACTATCAAATCAATTGGGTGGTCTAGAAATGGAGAAGAGATTGAGAGTAATATTGTTGCAGAGATTTTCTTGTAGACACACTTGCCAAGTGGCAAATATGAATTGAAGAGACACATTTCTCCATAATATTCCTCCACTTTCCCATGAAACCTATTAAACCCTTAACCACTCCATCAAGGCACCCCTTCACTTCTCTGGATAAAGTTCATTCCCCCTTTTCACTTCATCACCATTTACGCCAACTTTCACTAGAGAGAGAAAGCAAGTCACAATCTTCTCCAAGCAAGGTTGAAAGGTGATGGAAAATCCATGAATACTCCTTTCTTTTCTCTCTTCTCTCTTCCTCCCTCCTTTCTTGCACTTTAACCCCTGTTTAGTAGACTGATTTTTGAAACCTTTTTCAGCCTCCATCTCATCTAGGTCGAATCCAAGAAGTGTGTACCGTTTTAGCTTCGATCTTCTCAAAGGTAGCCCGATTGAACCCCTATTTTTGATAGTTTTGGGGCAAGGGTTTCTTGTATGATTCTCCCTTTTTGAATATCCTTGTTTTTGACATATATCATGCTCTAAATGCTATTATATGTGTGTAAGATTTTGCATGAAGTGTGTAGATGGATCCTTGAAGAATTACTTGATTTTTGGTATATATGTAAATCTATGTAAATCTGCAAGTCTTGAGCACTTCGAGATTTATTTGAGGATCTTCGTTTGGAATTTTTGAAAACCCTTTATATGACAGTATCTACATGATGTTGGAATTATGTATGATTTAATTCGAGATTTTTGGATGAGTTTTTGCTGGTGAACATGACCTCTCTTTACGATGTGTCAATCTGTCATAAGAATCGGTATATGAAATTCTATGATTTGTAGTTGTTTTTATACTCAATGGTTTTTGGAAATTCTTTCTTTGTAAGTCAACTACATTGAGTCTTATATGTTGTGTAAAAATTTGGGACACTTTACATGAACCGTTTTTTTACAATAATGTTTTAAACTTACTTGTGCAGTAAATATTTCCTCGGAACAGCACACTTGCACCGTTTTGAAAAATACATTTCGAGTAGAAATATTTTTCCAAAAATTCTCAAACTTTACAGAATGGTTTTATTACATGTTTGTAAACTCTCTGTTAAATTTTAGAAATTTTAAAGTAGTGTAACTATTTTTACCGAACCTTAAAAGTGAATCTGCCACTGTTTTCAGCTTTTGTTGAAACTCGAATTTCTTCCTTAAAAAATTTTATTTGATTTATTTAAAAATATTTTCTTGAAGAATGAAGTGTTTTTGGGCAGTAGGATACCTTTCTTAGTCATTGTAGTTCTATTCTTACTCGTTTATTTGCACAACTTTTCGGGTGTTGATAATAAAAGTATGTATTAAGAAAATAGAACTCCTTAGTTGAGATGGTGTTAAATATCTTATTTTCATTTGAAGGAAGTTTGAACATGTTTGTGTGAATATGAGATCCTTATGAGAATCATGTTATATTTAATTGGATACTTGCAAACATATTATGTATTGAATGCATGAGATCAAGTGAAAGTTTCTCACATACCCAAGTTGTGTTACTTATATGCATATTAGCAAAGTTATGTGTACACTATATGAGTTATTCGTGAGACTATGTTTGTCTTATATGACGGGGGAGTAAGGAAGTATAGAACCTAAGGAGAATAGATGTCACATAAATGTTTATATGAAAGCTTAGCCCTAGATTACTATTGTAGGGCCATTGAAGGAAGGTTGTGAACCAACGATCGAGTTGAATTCTCTCTAAGACGTGATCACCTGACGAGGTGGGTTTCTATTTTCAGTACGTTATTTTCGAGCTAATGAGCTCCAAAGGTATATATGTATGAAAGTATGATTATGCATGTCAAAGGTTTTCTTTTGACTTCTGCTCATACGAGGCGACGTAATGTCGAGTTAACATGCAATTGGGCCTTGGGCTAGATTAGACCAAGGTTAGTGCACTTAAGTCCATATTGGGTGTACTCGGCCGGGTCCCGAATTATGGCTGAATGGCGTATGAGCGAGACGCGCGCAACGATGTAACATGTTATGGTAATAAAATGATTTACGTATGCGTAGGGTGAGGCTTTCGTTTTAAAACTCCTACGTATATGATGTATATGCAAAATCAAGTTATGTTTTATGTTTTTCACTGACAAAAGGGGCAAGCGAGACCCACTGAGTGCACTAGTACTCAACCCAAAATTCTTTCAAAATGTTTTCAGGTTAAACAATGGAGGCGTGGACGAGTTTGCAGGAGGGGTGGTCAAGCTCGTGGATTCTTTCCTCAATGAACCATTTGATGTTTTGTAATAAGAATAACACCTTATTACCCTAATCTACTTCCGCTTAAACTCTTAAACCATTTCGTGTTTATTTCGCCACCGACTTTCTCCTTTTATGTTGAATAATCATTTCTTATATTATCGACCCCTATCATGTTTCCTTCTTTATGCATTTTAAGTTTATGATAGGCGTCCCAATGTCCTCATACATTGGAAACGCGGGTACTCAGTGTGTCCAAGGTCCTATTCTAATGATTATCTATGTTATTGTTGAGTAGCGTCCCTAAACCCTAAATTAATTCGTAAATCTTGCATAGCCCCGAGTCCGGGTCGTTACAAAAGGTCTCGGCCGAATATGGGATATTCAACCGAGAACAGGCAACCTCCAAACCGGTAATTTGCAAAATACCGTTTGGAGTAATTTGGGAGGGTGAGAGACCAAAGACATCTAGAATTTCGGCATAAATAGCCGGATAGGGAACGCGCAAACCGGCCTTAAGATGGTCGGCGTACACAGTAACGAAGACCCAGGGGGGGAAACAAGCCCTATCACCGGCCCGGGGCCGAAGAAGAAGAAGAACGGAGGGGGGAAAGTTATATTTTACAGCAATTTTATGTAAAGAAGAAGAAGAAAGAATGGAATCGAGGGCACCCACTTTCCCGATGACACCGGGGTGAACGGGGAACTCCACGGCCTGCGGGTAAGGAGTTGCCTGGTCCGACCGAACACACGGCCGCGTATAGTCGGAAAAAGATAGGGGTTGCGTAGAAGAAGACGATGCGGCGGAAGAAACCGCCGCGGTAGAAGATGAAGAAACAGCGGCGACAGGTATAGAATTTGCAGAAGAGGAATTGGAAGTAGATTTCGACATAGAAGAAGCCATAACTTACTTGTGTTGAGTTCTTGACGGACTTGCAGAGAAGTAGAGGATGGCGATGATGAATAGTGCAGAGAATGGAAATTAAGGTTTTTTTCTTTCAAATTTCAAATGAGAGTAAATGATTATTCACTTCCCATGATTATACATAAAGACGGAGGAGTTAATGCGTACTCAATACGTTTCGAGTAACGGCTAGTCCCATCCATGCTTTATCGGGACACCCAAACGTCCGCATTTAATGCACCTGACACGCTTTACGCGTCTTCGGCGGACGGTCGACTTCGCACTTCGGCATAAGAGCTAAATACCAAAGTCCGATTTCTTTTGGAGGGGATACGCCAAATATGTGTTCGACAAAGCAGTTAATTCGCACTTCGGCATGAAAGTTAAATCCCGAAATCCGATCTTCCGAAGGGGGCAAGCCAAGTGCTAGTCCGCCATGAACATCTCGAAGGCAGAATATCTTTTAAAGGGGGTACGCAAGTGTCAGTTCGGCATGCATCACCTCGACGAACAGACCAGCAGTTCGACTTCGGCAATTCTACCAAAGCCCAACTGCCTCACCTCGGCACAAGCCCAGCTCGGCACAAGCCCAATCAAGGCAGTCCGGCCCAACACCAGCTCGACCCAGCCCACATCAAATACAGGCACAGGGAGTTGAGCCCTAACCACCAATACATGGATTGATGGAGAGAAAGGCGGAATAGAAAACCACCCATGATCTCCACGTTCTCACTCCAACAATCGGCATCAACATCAACTATAAATAGCAGAACCATTTATATTGTACACACTCATGCTATTTTGAATACAAAACTCTCTCTCTTTCTCCCCGTGGACGTAGATCTCACGATCAAACCACGTAATTCCAGCGTTATTTACTTTCTCGCACATAAATTCCACACACGAATAATCTACTTCACCGAGCAACGTATCGAGGATTCATCAAAGACTATGCATGTTTTTGGTGGATTGAAGGAGTATTTGAAACAAAAAATGAGACAACGAGCTGGAAATTTTTGATTTTATTCATTAAGAATTCAAATTGAGATTTAGATATTTGATTAACTCAAATCACCCTCTGTACTAACGCCTAACGGTACATTATTAAGATAATCTTTCGAATTACTAAAAAAAAAAAATAAAAAAAAAAAAATCAACAAACCAATTTAGAAGGGCGTTGATAGCTAAGAAAGTCAAAAGTAATCAGTATTGATTAGTGCAATGAGTCGCATAAAACAGCATTTGACTAAATCATAGAAGGTTGACGAATATCAACGTCATGGTGTTTAGGTCACACATATATTTAAGTATTCCGTATAGGGAATCCTACTAAAATAGGGATAAGTTTCATTTCGAATTATCTCACAAATATAATTAAAAACATTATATGCTAGATTCGGATTTAGACTCACAATAATTGAATAAATTTATTAGGGATATTAGAGAAGAATAAGGATCAAGCCCTCATTTGAAGTATACAAGAGTTATAAAGAGAATCAAGTTCTATGCGAGATTGAATATGGTTCGGAGTTTTATTATTTTCACATTCTTGTTTGTTGCAATCCCCGTCGTCAATTTATGTACAATTCCTACAAAACAAAACCGGATGAGCAGGTAGGAGTCCTCCATGAAGGACCTTCAATGCCCAGATCAACTTTTAGCCATGAGGAGAAATTTTCGATGTTTCTTAGAGGAGAAACCTCTTATGGTAGTGTGTATTTTTTATTCAGATTGAGGACACGTACTCAAGTGAAAAGAGTAAGAAAGTGAGTGTTGAGAGCATACCATATACCACGGACCTTGCCTTCTTATATAGGATGGAAAAGACGGTAGCTCCATGGGTAATTTTAGGATTGTTCGCGGTTTGGTTTAGTGCAGGTTGACGTTAAAACCAAACCAAATCTTAAAATGCGGTTTTTTAATTTTGTAGAACCAAACCAAACCATTTCACTATGAAAACCAAACCAAACCAAGCCATATTATAACGGTTCGTTACGGTTTGGTTTACGGTTTGGAATCGTAGTGAAAAATTAAATTTTCATTAACTAAAATTATAATATCAATATTGTTTTCTAACATAAAATCAAGATAAAATAAAATAGCATTGCACTTATGTTTGATTTAAACTTAGTAATCATATGATGTAATTCCATGGTGTATAAATTACCTTTGTTGATGAATTCAAAATATTTAATATTTATGAGTACTTCATCGTCTCTCTTCCTAAAATTTTAAATATGTATTCTGTATAAGTCGTCGTCGTTCTGTAAATGAAATGAAGAAAAGAATTCTCAAAGTTGTTATATAATTATTATTATTATTATTATTATTATTATTATTATTATTATTATTATTATTATTATTATTATTATTATTATTATGGTTTTACGGTTTGGTTTGGGTATTTTATTTTCATAAACCAAACTTAAACCAAAAACCATATTTTTTTATAAATTAAACCCAACCCATATTTTTCAAACCATAAACCAAACCAATGCGCACAAATACGGTTTGATCCGGTTTGATTTACGGTTTAAACCAAACTGTGAACACTCCTAGGTAATTTGATGAATATTTGAAGGATTATGAATTTATTTATGATTGTCTTTTAGAGAGAGACGCTCATTATAAGAAGAGATTTTAGTTAGGGTACGATAATACTTATGATATATTATTCCAATTATAGAAGGACACGTACAATGGTCCCTCTCTCATATGTTATTCTATTTAAAGTAACAGGATAAAGATGACTATATAATATATTTTCTTATACACATTTTGTTAGATCCCTTGCCAAGGTCTGCCTTTAATTTTTCCCATATAGCTCAATCCTTGATGCACAATTCAGTTCTACCTTCTATCATCTGGGATAAGGTTATTAGGTCTTGAAATTTTTTATTACGATATACACGTACACTGAAGCACGTTATGGGAGTTTTTTTTTTTTTTGGGTAAATGTTAGTACACCAAGCTCCCAAACTCCAAAAAATTCTACAAGTCACCTTATATCTCCCTTTATAAGCACACCATTTTAATTATATATCAATGAGAGGGGTGATGTATTATAATAAAATAGAATTATATTATAACTGACGAGAGTTGTACAAGAATTAAAGTACCAACCTTGAGAAATTTCATACAACTACAAGCAACATCACACACAGGTTTTTTTTTTTTTTTTTCTTCTTTATTTTACCAATCACTGTCTCTAGTTCCGGGACTAATGTCCCCTTTCACCATACGCCAAGTCCAAAAACGACATTTGATTTCTTTCTCCAATCTCTTAAAATTTCACATCACGGAGTTACTTCATTTCCAAATTGTTATGGACCGCCAGACGAGCTACCGAACCACATTAATATGATATTGTCTGTTTTGGGCCTAAGCCCTCACGGTTTTGCTATTGGGCTCCTACACAAAAGGCTTCATACTAATGTAGTGGTATTCTCCTTTATATATAAGGTTTGTCTACCTTATATTTCCGATGTGGGACATGTTGTTTGTCACAACACAAATAACGCAAGAAGACCTTCCAATCCTTTCAACCCATTTTCCATGCGAAGAATGTTTGAAAAGCTCAAGAGATGTTCTTTAATATCTTTTTCCCAATACGAAAATTAAGATGGAGTAATAGTAGTGAATTAAAGTGGACAGTAGTGAATTAAAGTGGTGTACATGTAATGGATTAAAATTTTGACATATTTTAGGGAATATTCCTCTCTCATGCTAATTGCCCAAAAGGAAAATGACACAATAACCAATGCAAGTAGAGATAGAGATTTTATATTATATTAGTGTGATAATATTAGAAAAATGAAAGATGTAGAAAATTAGAGAGAGAGAGAGAGAGAGATGTATTTCATTCAACTGAAATTGAAGTAACTAACTACACTGTTACATTGATTAAGTGTGAATTAGAGAAGACTAAACTACAACTAATTACAGCTCATTAACAACTACTAAACCACCACATCCAATGATACTGTGACACCTCAGCTCCTCCAGCTCACATTGACAGCTCAGCAACACCTCAGCAATATTAACAACTCCACACACACACACACATCAGCATTCACACACATATACTCTCAACACTCCCCCAACTAACTAACTTCTCCACCGTTTTCATCAAGATCATATCACAAATCTTAAGTCTCTCTCGAAGAAGCAGAAATCGGAAAACAGCTAAAGGCTTAGTGAATATATCTGCAACTTGATCTGTAGTGGGAACAGAACCAACTTCCACCTCCTTTGCAAGAACCTTCACTCTGATAAATTGCACATCAAGTTCTATGTGTTTTATCCGAGCATGAAAAACAGGATTTGCAGCAAGAGCAATAGCCCCTGAATTAGCACACCACAATTTACTTGGTGATTCCAGTACAACCCCCAACTCTTTACACACAGAATGTAACCACACTACATCACACAAAAGATTTGCTAAAGACTTGTACTCAGATTCTGTGCTACTTCTAGATACCACATCTTACTTCTTAGCATTCCACACAACCAAGTTTCCACCCAAAGACACACAATGCCCCCAGTTGATCTCCTATCATCAGGACAACTTCCCCAATCTGCATCAGCAAATCCTTCAAGAGCAAAAGAAGATTAGCAGAGAACTTGAGACCAATAGAGCATGTACCCTTCAAATACCTAAAAAGTCTCTTACAAGCTAACCAGTGCAGATTAGTGGGAGCTTGTAAGAACTGAGACAACTTATTAACACTAAAAGCTATGTCTGGGCGTGTGAGAGTTAAGTATTGAAGTGTACCAACAACACTTCTGTACAAAGAAGGATCTCCAAACACATTACCCCCTTCTTTAGACAGTTTAGGTACTGACACCATAGATATGGATTACAAGCAGCCATATTAGTCCTATCAAGCAACTCAATCACATATTTTTTCTGAGACAACACAAAAAACCTGACCCATATTTCAACACCTCAATTCCAAGAAAATACTTAACATCACCATAGTTCTTAAGCTTAAACTGAGACTGCAGCAACTGAATGATATGAAGCACCTCATCATTTGAGTCCCCAGTAAGCAAAATATCATCAACATACACCAAATAAGAATCAAGCAACCATTCACGGTTCTAGAGAATAAAGAGAAATCATATGTAGATCTCTTAAAACCCAAACTCAACAAACATTCCTTTAGCTTATCATACCAAGCCCTTGGTGCTTGCTGTTTCACTAAAAAGTGTTCGCAATAGAACAAAATCTATCCTAGCACTTAGTAAGTAAAAACCCAATGTCGAATCTCAAGGAAAACTTTGCAGGGCAAATAATCGTGTAGCAAAAAACCTAATCTAGCCTAATATAAGAAAGCAAGTAAAAAGAATTTGGTTTGGTTTTTGGTTTTAAAATCCTAGGCAATAAAATAAATCAAAGCAAATAAATCAAAGCTAGTAAATAAACTAATCTAGAAAGCAAAAAATAATCTAAACCAATTAGTCTAAGAATTGAATAAAGAGAAAGCAATTAAACAACCTAGGCAAAAATCGTAGAGAAAGCAATAGCGAAAGCAACGAAGAAAACGAATCTAGACATAATAATTAAATCTGAAAATTAAAGCAAATAAATCTAACTACGAGAACTTGAAAAACGAAGGAATCGAAAACTAAGAAAAACGAATCTAAACTAAGAACTAACGAAATTAAACAAGCGAGATTAAACAAAGCAATTACAAAAATAAATCTAGGACTAAGGAAAGCAATAATTCACATAAAAGAAAGCAATAAAGAACTTACGAATTTAAACGAAGAACGAAGAACACGAATTAAAAGAAGTAGTCTTGAATTAAACGAACAACGATCCGGATCGAACAAAGGAAATCTAAACTAGAGTATTTGAATGCGAAACTAGAGCTAAAACTAAGGTAAAAGTGTTGTAGAATTCGTGTACAAGGAGTCATATATATACTAGGTATAAAAACCTAGACATACAAGGAAACAAATTGCTGGCCGCCGGGGTTGGACGGGCGTCCAAAGTTCTGGACGTACGTCCAGATCCTGAATCTGGACGATTGCGCATCTTTCTTGTTTCGGCCGTATCTTCCTCGTCCGAACTCCAAATTGACTTCCGTTTTCGCCTGCGTGCTCCTATCGAACCCCTCTTCGATATAATGCTTTCATTATATCCAAAATGAATCTTAAATAATATCATGATAGGTTAGAACTTGAGGTCAATGATTGCTCAACAACCTTTCTTCACGTTTTCTTCTCTTTTCCGCCCTCTTTATCCTACAATACCAAAGACACCAAAGCAACCAAATCATAGCCATAAACAACGAAAACACACAAAAACTAAAGAAAAACGGACATAAAAAGACAACTAAAAACCTAACAACTAGAAACTAATCACTTGCTTCAACCCATAAAAAGATTTGTGCAGTATACATACATGAGTTGGAGCCTCAGAACTCACAAAACCCCTAGGCTGACTCATATAGATAGTATCAACTAAATCCTCATTCAAGAAAGCATTTTAAACATCAATCTGCTGCACAGACCATCCTCTAGTAGCAGTTAAAGTAAAAACCAAACAACTAGTTGATGACTTAACCACAGGACTAAAGGTATCCAAGTAGTCAATCCCAGCAAACTGCTCAAAACCTCTAGCCACGAGCCTAGCCTTAAGTTTATTAAGAGATCCATCAGCTAGAGTCTTAACCTTATAAACCTACTTGTTACTGATTATCTTCATATCTGGATTATAAGGAACTAAAGACCATGTATTATTATCCATCAAAGCTTTATATTCAAGTTCCATAGCTTTAAACCAATTAGGATCAGCCAAAGCAATACTATCAGTACTAGGTACAGAAGGCAAACCAGTGCTATCCACAAATACTTTAGGCTTAAAAATTCCATTCTTAGATCTGATAATCATTGAATGAGTATTAGAGGCATGAATAGAAGAATGAGAAACAGAAGAATCATGAGAGGAAAGAGATGGATCATAAGTGATATGGGATGAAGCAGAATTATGAGAATTATGAGATGGAATAGAATTATGAGAAGGAATAGAATCATGAGAGTCATGAGAATGATGAGAATGAGAATTATGAGCAATATGAGAAGACACAGAGTTATGAGATAGAATAGACACAAAATTATGAGATGGAACAGATACAAAATCACCATCATGAGAAGGCACATTATCTAGGAAAGCAAAAGGAACAACAAATTCAAAACCTGGAGGTGGTGTAATACCAGCTTTAGATTGAACTCTAGGCTCAGCAACTGAAATGATTCTGTAAGGAAATTCAGCAGGATTGAAATTCACAGTGTCTGCAATATACACCTTTCCAGAAGAACTAAGGCACCTATAGCCTTTATGAGAATCACTGTAACCAAGAAAGACACATTTCGAAGATCTGAACTGAAGTTTATGAGTATTATAGGGTCTCAGATAAGGAAAACAGGCACAACCATAAGGTTTTCATCAGCTTATAATCAGGAATCTTACCAAACAGAAGTTGATCAGGGGATTTGTACAACAATGAAGGACTAGGCAATCTATTTATGAGAAAAACAGCAGTATGCATAGATTCCCACCAAAATTCTAGAGGCAAAGAAGCCTGGGCTAGTAATGTTAGCCCAACATCAACAATATGTTGATGCTTTCTTTCAATTTTACCATTTTGGGAATGAATGTAAGGATAAGGATGTCTAAAATGAACTCCCAACTCTAAGAAGTAAGAGGTAAGGGGCCCGAATTCACCACCCCAATCAGATTGGAAAAAAGCTATGGAAGAATGAAACTGTGTTTTGACTTTATTAAAAAAAAAAAAAATGCTTGACAACAGTTACTGCCTCATGTTTTAAGTGGAGGGGATCGATCCAAGTGAATCTAGTGAAATCATCAACAAAACTGATATAATACTTGAACCCATTCATAGAAGTTGTATGGCTAGGTCCCCATAGATCAGAATGAACAAGTTCAAAACATCTAGTAGTTTTAGTGATAGTAGAAACATGGGGCTTTTGATGTAATTTTCGTATATTGCATGCTTCACAGAAATCTAAGGACTTAACAGAAAAGGGAACACCCATCAATGCACATACTTTTGATAACACAACAGCATTAGGATGTCCTAACATTTGATGAATTGTATTTGCATTAGACATGCACAAGCCAACAAAATGTATAGGCCTAGATATAGATGCATGTAGTGTATCATCAGTAGCCAGTGTGGGAGTAGATCTTACAACAGAATCCAAAAACGTATGAACATTATTAAATGGAAACAGAGAGCTAGTCATACTCTCAACATTATAAGCAGAATGAGCAGAAAAAAGTGCACCACTAGAAGCATCGGCAAAAGGAATAGCAGAGGGAATGTTGTGCTTGGAAAGAAACTGAGTGAGATCCAACTTGTACAAGCCATCAGTTAGACTCCCCTTCAGCAGGATCTTGTGAGAGATCTTGTCCTTTACAAAATAAGAATCAGAGTTAAACTCAAAAACCACATTATTGTCTTTAGTGAACTGAGAAATACTCAACAAGTTTTTAGTTATTTGAGGAACAAACAATATGTTATTTAGCAGAAGAGATGATGAAGAAGTAGTTGAAACAGGAATAGAAGTGGAACCAATTGAAGAAATAGGAACTAGATTACCATGTCCAACTATGAGATTTTCAGTCCCAATGTACTGTGAGTTAACATTCAGATTACCAAGCTCATTTGTAACATGAGTTGTGGCTCCACTATCCACAAACCAGTTACCCTCTCCATCAGTAAAACCTGCACCACCATAATCTGCAACACCAGCAAAATCAGTAACAAAAGCCTTGGGAACAAATGCTGCAACATGTCCACTAGATTCATTTCCAGTGAAATGAAATGAATATCAAAACGCTTGAAACACCTCACGACAACATGTTGGGAATTGTTAAGGATAATATGTTAAGGGGGAACTCAAATGGGACGCTTTAAAATAAGTATATATGTTTTGATTTGATCCCAAAACCCCTAAGTATCCTATTCCCAAGCGACCCTACTTGATGTAGAATAGGTTAGAATTTTTCTAAGCCTATACTGTTATGATGGCTTTGATTTTTCTTTAGATGCTTAGGTTTTAGACTACAGGATTTCCAAGCGAAGGCCACTCACTTGAGTGTGTTTTCCAAGCGAAGCGAGTCTACCGAGCCAAAGCGAAGCGTGTCAAGGAATAGTGAAGCGAAGCAAGCGCTACAGTAAGAAATCAAAGTGGGTCAATGATTACTAAAGTAAATACTTGTAAAATGTATTTTCTAAGTATACGCTACAGTATGACTTGAAGCGACTCATTTTGAAGCGAACGCTCCAAATCGGAAGCGAAGCGAGCCCCTACCTAACAGAAAGCGACAATTCAATTCCCGCTCCAATTTAAACGACGAGTTCAAACTCCAGTCAAGTGCAGATCGACGCATTTATTGCGTATCTCCAAGTGTCGATAGGAGAATGGAGCACCGGAGTTGACCGCCAGGCCGACAAGGACGCCGCAACAGTACTGGGACGCTCCAGTAGCTGTTAAAATTGGCTCTTAGCCATTTTCGGCAAAGAGACAAACTGGCGCGTCTGAAAAAGCAGCAGACCTGTGCAAGTACTGTCCAGAGGAGGAGGGACAAAGCCACCTACCAAAAACGGCTCTTGCCCATCCCTCCGCCTATAAATAGTGGAGGTAGAAGACAGAGAAGAGTAGAACACTACTTGAGCATTCAGCGCATACAGCAAACAAATACTCCCAGCCTTCGAGCAAACCTTCGAGTCTTTGTTTAAGTGTTCTCCAAGTTTCTGTTTCATCGAAGCTCGTCTCCGCAACCTCCACACTCTAGATCTAAGCCCATTCCATATTCAAGCTTAGAGAAGAACTCTAGCCTTCTTTGAATTCATTGTAAAGAGTTCTTCATTAGTGTGTTTATCGAAAACCAAAAACCCTAACCCTAGTTTGTCTGTTAGGTTTTGTGTTTGTCGAAAGGTTGTCACAATCCAAGACTCTACTTTCTTCGATAGTAGAAGTCTCAATCATAGAGTCTAGATCTAAGCTAGCACAGTCCTCGATTGTGTGAAGCTCGATCGAAACTAGGTTTGTGTGGAGAACCCGTAATCTCCCAGTTTCGGACTGAAGCAAGTGAAGCTTAGTCCAGTTAGGTTTTGTGGAGAACCCGTAATCTCCCAGCTGTTGTCAGATCCAAGCGAGTGATGCTCGATTTTGACTTGGTTTTTGAGGAGCCTGCAAATCGTCGAGGTTCTTGAGTGAAGAGAATCTGTTGCCTCTTGCAACAAAGTGGACGTAGGTGTTTTATCACCAAACCACTATTATACATACTGCACAAGCATCGTAAACAACTTAAACCGAGTTTTAAATACTTAGGAAACATTAGCTCACTAAATTCCGCATCTCGAGTGAAGCCTCACTCTTGATCAAGCATTCGCTTAGGTCAAGAGGTTTGCTAGCACTGTAGATCTAGCTTCCTGCTAGGTCTTAAATCTTTGAAGCGGGCGCTTTACTTGTCACTCTGAGATAAAGGAAAAAGAAGTTGAAAAACTTCTACACACGTATTCACCCCCCTCTCCCCCCTCTACGTGTGTTTCCTCTATCAAACCGGGACCAACAAGTGGTATCAGAGCAGGGGTTCTTTCGAGCCACTGCTTTGCATACCTGAAGCGAGTCCCCTCTTGCTTCACGTTGTCTCACTGAACCGGATCCATTTTTCCTAAGTGCATCAAAACCCTCACTCACGCATACTGCATTACTACTGACGTTTCACCATGTCTACATACAGTGCATCCAATCTTCCGCAGTTCTCTATAGAAGGATACGAAACATGGAGCTTTCGTGTCGAGAGCTTTCTATGCCTCCATCCACGACAGAATGTGGAAGGTCATAGAAGAAGGACCGATCGAGATCAAGAAAGCCATCTCAGTGAACGTTCCAGCCGCCGAAGGCCGTGAAGCTCATGTCAGACAAGAATAGGTGGACAAGGCGAAGGAAGACTACTCTTCAAATGACTTCAAGATCGCCAATCTAGACCGTATAGCTCGCCATACTATGCAGAGCACGGTGTCAGATGCCTATCTTCCTAGGATCAGGAAGTGCACTACTGCAAAGGAAATGTGGGAAACCCTAGCCCTAATTTCCCAAGGCACTGAGAAGATAAAGGAGAACAAGCTTGTCGTGCTGATGAGAGAGTTTGAGAGCCTCACAATGAAGTCTGGAGAATCATTCGACGCGTTCGAACTACGCGTCACCAACATCATTGTCGCTCTCATCTCACTTGGCAAAGAATTCATTGACAAAGAAGTCAATCTCAAGATCGTTCGAGCTCTTACACGGAAATGGCAGACCATGAAGGAGTTATACTTGGCAACAAAGGACCTATCGAAGCTCACACCGGAAATCCTGTTAACCTAGCTCAAGGCTCACGAATTCGATCTCAATCGAATGAGTCTTGACGATGAAGACGAAGGTCCTACCTCATCGAAGGGAGTCGCTTTCAAAGCTGCAGAAGCCCCAACTGACCAGTCGATTGCCAAGATGACAAGAGAGGAACTGGAAGAGCACTACGCGTTCTTATCAAAAAACTTCAACAAGATGAATTCACGCGTGGGGAAATACAAGAGGTTCTACAAGCAATACAAAGGAAAGAGCACTGATGCTCGAGATGGAAAAGGAAAGCGAGAAGAACCATCAAAGCCGATCTCAAGGGATATGATGGATGTGGAGTGCTATCACTGCCACAAGATGGGCCACTACAAATCCGAGTGCCCCAAGCTGAGTGCCAAGGAGCGTGAAGAATTGAAGGCAAAAAGAGAAGCTCCCCGGCGAGCGCTAGTCGCTAGCGAGTCACCAGTCGCTTCAAATGAGGAAGCATCAAGCGACTCAGACGCATTCACTGATCCAAACTTCAGCGAGGGAGAGGATCTTGGATTAATGGCGCTCACTGACGAAGACACGGGAGAGGTATTTTTCTATCCTTCAATTAGTTCAATTACACTGGCATACGATCACGAAGAGGAAGTTCATTCCTCGACATGGAGTGAGCTGCTTAACAAACATCACAAATTGTTAAGCGACCACGAAGTGTTGAAACAAGCTATGTCTGATAGCGGGAGAGAGAACTGAAAGCTAGCCACTGAACTTGATAAAGTCAAGATTAATTTAAGGGCTATGACTGTTCGAGGACCTCTTCGCCAGGCACAAAATCTTGGAAGGAAGGTATGAAACCCAATCCAATCTAGTTGCTAATCTAAACAAAGCCTCATTCGCTAGGCAAGCACTAGAGAGCTCGCTTCTACCTTTTGGTAGGAAGGGAGGCCTTGGATATGAGAGTGGACCTTCCAAGCCTACAGTCTTTGTTGGTGCTTCTAACACAACACCATCAGTTTCTTTGGATGTGCCCACTGCCTCCAATGCAACCACTAACAAAGACAAGGGCAAAGCGTTTGAGAACCCTATGAGGAAACCCATGAAGATGTTTATATCTCAAAGGGAAGAATCTAAGGGTAAGCCAAGTTCAACAGTCCCTAGCACTCACAATGCTAAAGCTTACCAATCAAAAGGTAAAGGGAAGACTATTGAAGCTTCTAAGTCTCAAACAAAGACACTAGAGACAAAGGATCTTCCTTTCAAGAAGAGAAGTAATGTCTATGTGTCACGTGAGTCGGATTGGAGATGGTCCAACCGCACTTACGTTGAGGGGGAAGTGTTTGAAGCAACCAAGAGGACGCTTCAAACCCCAAAGGTTTCTCAAGCGAGTCAGGGTCAAAACCCTAAGTTGACAGCTCAAAAGAAACCAAGTGAGACGCTTGCAAAGACTAGAAACCCTAAGTCAATCTCAAGGCCTAAGGCTAATCCGAAGCGAGTCGCTTCAGGTTATAAGCATGAAGGCAAGAGCATGGGTTAGTCTCGAGCGAGTCGCTTCCCCTCATGCACACACTGCTACACATGTGAAGCTGCATCCAAGCAGAAATCACAATTTAAAAAGGTCGAGAAGCCCAAAGCACAAGCTAACTCTCAAAAGAGAGTAAAGCAAGTGTGGGTACCTAAGGTGACTAACCTGCAACGACCCAAACTGATTTGGGTACCAAAAATTGTTTAAATACAGGTGAGTGCCATGGACCCCATGCCCAGTAAAGGTCAACCAATTTTGGTACTTGGATAGTGGATGTTCAAGACACATGACTGACATGAAAGCTCTACTTCAAGATTATACAGAGAAGAAGGGTCCACATGTAACCTTTGGTGACAACTCTCGAGGAAGCACCAAGGGATACGGCGTGATAGATCCGGGTTGGAGATCCACAACAATTTAAGAGGTTATTCATCATGCTTTACAAAGAGCATTCATAGATAAAGGATTTCAGTAGTAAAGAGCGAGAAATTCATGCGCATGGAAGGCTACAATCAAGTATTTTAGACAGAGCATGATTCGCTTAGAAGTGAAGAGTGATAATCGAGTTGTGTGACGTGTGTAAAGGGCATATTTAGCCATAAACTAGTAAGATTCATGGAGTTTTGCACTCATATAAACAGATAATGGAGGGATGAAGTAGAGAAGAGATAGAAACAAGGAGCGTGGAGCTCCATTAAGCCTCATTCTCTTTACGTAATGAGGGTTTTACCTTAGGCTCAAGGTGAGGTATGTAAGAGAGATTTTTCCCGGCGTCGAGAAGAAAGATAGAGATGAAGGGGAGTGAGGCCTCCCGGAAGAGGGCTTCAAACGCCTTGATCCCCTAAGCTCGGAGGAGCTCGCGGAAAAGTATGAAGGTGAATGAAACAGTACGTAGAGTGCGTGTGTTGTGATTATGAGGAGTTGTCTTGTTGTGAGATGTGCGATAGCCAGGTATTTATAGATGCAAGGAGGGTGAAAAAGCAAACATTCGTGTGGAGGAAGGACATAAAAGGAATTCTCGTAGAGGTAAGATTCCCTTCGTCATGAATGCAGTGGTCCTCACTCTAGAGTACGTAGAGTCATGCGGATGGCGTGTTACGCAGAACCTAAGGTTCTGCCAGATGCTTAAAGGTATTAATCAAATCCTTCGCTCTTGACAGATGCCAATAAATCCCATGTGGCTTTTGGAAAGAGATGAGGCTTCTGGCTTCTACGTAAGACATGCCCATGATTATACTGGGCCTTTGAGACCTATGAAATCTCTTTGTCAATATGTTGCTATCCGGGGCAGCTTCTATGAATCATTCTCAGAATTAATGTTTATCTCCCTTGGTGATGTTATCAAGACTAAATCTGACCGAGACTTATAATACCCTTTGCTTCAGTAAGATCTCTACATTTAGCAAGGCATCTGATGTGCAATTTTCCTTGGAAACGATATCCTAAAGCATGAGAAAATGTATTTCCTCATTAATTTGGGTCATTTATGGAGTATGGCCGATATTAGTCTCTATCAGAATCTAGTTCTATCTAGGTTTTACTGAACCTTTCATTCTGGTTAAATCTCCTTAATCAGCAGAAAACATCCAATACTTTGGAATAATGGACACAACCATAATTTTATATCTAGATGAAATAAAGAGACGACATTCTAAACTTATAAGAAAGGTGTCTTTCTAGTGGATTGATTTATCTGGATAATGAGGCTGATACTAGTCCCTATCAGCTACTCCCCCCCCAGGTCCAGAAGTATTCGCACGAAGGGGAAAGATTTTATGTTCCTCCTCTTCTCAAGAAACTACTCTCACCATGCATACCTCATCAAATAAGGAAGATGGATCGGGGGCAAATGATGCTTTGACTATTCCAACAGGCCATCCTAGGGACAACTGGATCCTGCATTCAAATGAAACTCCCCTTGTTTCTCCGGGCGAAGCTTTATCTTCCCATTCATCTGGCACTGAGGATCTGGCCTCCTCCTCAGATCCCGCTTCCTAGAGCGGCTATCTTTGATGGGATGTTTTAAAACAACTTAGTCTTTTTGATGTTCATAGTAGGGCGCTTTTTATGGTCCTACCATCATGTTGATATGGTGGAAACAATATTACTTCTTTCTGCTATCTGCCCACTGCTTTTTTTAAAAACTAGCTTTTTGATATGCTCCTACTGCTTATCATCAGTTTAGAATACTATCCTTCTGTTTATACGACCTCTCATCTTGTGCTTATACAAGTTTAGTTTTTTACCCTATTTCTGCTTACTAGAGCATTTTAAGATGATGAGATATGGGTATCCCCAACATTTTTAAGATAATGAGATAAGACAATGGCATAGCATTTAAGATAATGGGATATGGGTATCCCCTACTCCCCCCCCCCCCCCCCCCCCCCCCCCAAAGTGAGGTGTAAGGGACTGAAGGAATTACGCCTCATTTAAGGGCTAAACCTTTACGAAATATAACTATCCCCAAAAGTAAAGAGGCGTGATCCAAGCTTTCCACACATCAACTAATCATGAGATAAAAATTTAAAAAGCAGATAAGGGGTTATGACCCATCGTACTTTCCTTCTTGAGAATAACTCCTAAATTTCCCTGCGTGTTTCGAAGGTTATACCTTTTTCTTTGCTTGTCATCTCCTCAACATTTTCTTGATCCAGCATTTCCTTTGCACTTTTGACTTTTGCCCTTGCCTGGGCCATCAAAGTTTTCCACTGCCCCCTTACAATTGGGGTGTGGCACATGCTTGTTGCTTCAGCTTCAAGTCCTTTGCTTTCACTGATCTGTTGGAGCAACTGCTTGTTTGGGTCTTTGGATAGTGGAGACTCTCCAAAGGGATTGGTGTTGGTAATCAGCAGGTGCTCCATTGGAGTGGAAAGATTTTGACTTTCTTCTGCCGGAGTCAAGGCCTTGAGCCTCTTTTCTTCAGGTTTCATTTCATCTTCATCACCAACAGGTTCTGCTATTGACCTTTTCTTGGCCTCTCCCCCTTGCACCGATTGAATATAGCATTTTCGAGAGACTCCTTGATCTCCCGACACCTGTCCCACCTGGCTTCCCACGGGGAATTTCATCATCAGGTGATAAGTGGAAACCACTGCCTGAAATGGGTTTAGGGCAGTTCTCCCTAGAATAATATTGTAAGAAGATGGCTGTCGAACTACCAGAAAGGTGACTGGCTTTGATACCCGCATAGGTCCTTCGCCCAGAGTGAGCATCAAGTCAATTGATCCCAACGACATTATAGGGTCTCTTGAGAAACCGTGCAGAGCTGTGGCTATGCCACTCAAAGGCTTCTGTAGACTCATGTGATTAAAGCAGCTTTCAAATATAACGTTAACTGCGGCCCCTGTATCCACAAAGACCCTTTGAACCTGATACCTCTCTACTTCCACTGTGATGACCAAGACATCGTCATGTGGATGAGTTACTTTCTGATTATCTTCAGGTCCGAATGAAATTTTTGGCGGGGGTAGGCCTTTTTCGACCTTCCAGATCCATGTCTTTCATGCATATGTAACTCTCTAGCAGATGCCTTTCTGCTTCTGTTAGAGTCCCCCATGGTTGGTCCTCCGTATATCATTTTGATAACGCCTTTAGGCTCTGGTCCTTGACCAACATCAGGTGCTTTTTCAGGAGTTTCTTTGCACCTTTTGTTCTGTTCTGTCTCTCTCTTGACGTACTCCAAGAGTTCTCCTTCTTGGATTAACTTTTCGATGGCAATCCTTAAATTTATACAGTCATTGGTCATGTGACCGAAGTCATTGTGAAATTTGCAGAACCTTTCAGAAGGCGGATTCCTTGGCGGCTGCCTGTGCCCAGCAGGGATCTGGACCCCTGGTTTCTTCATGACTATTTCTAGTAGGTCAACGGGTTGTTTGATGAGTGGCGTAAAAGATCTTAAAAATATTTCATTTTTGTCAGCTTTCTTGGCATCTGGGGCCGGTCTTTTCCTTTCTTCGGGCTTCTTTTCCCTTTGAGAAGCCAGTTCGTCCCTCTTGCTGCTTAAGGCTTCTTCCATGTGGATATACTTTTGAACTCTTGTCAATAATTCTTCAAAAGAGGTGGCCTCCTTTTTGATGAGAGAAGCAAAGAATTGCCCCGGCTTCAAGCCATCTATACAGGCATGTACCTTCAGCTTCGGTTCTACTCCTGGTATTTCCAGGAAAGCCTCGTTGAATCGTGTCATATAGTCTCTCAGACTCTCATTAGCACCCTGCTTGATGGTTGTCAGATACAGTGAGTTTCTGGTAGTTCTTTTGGCACTGACAAACTGTTGGAGGAAAACTTCCCTCAGATCCATAAAGGAGTGGATAGAAGCTTTTGGCAACTGCTTGAACCAGTGTTGAGCAGTCCCTGACAAAGTTGTGAGGAATACTCGGCACTTGACGCCCTCTGAATATTGATGAAGGAGGCATAAGCTCTCAAATTTCATTAGATGTTCTTCAGGATCTCCCTTTCCATGGTACTCGCAGGAGATTGTTTTGAAGTTGCTGGGAACAGGATCAGTTTGAATGTGCGCAGAGAATGGACTATTTTCATCAATATATAAGGAGAAAAGCTCTGACTTGTTCCCATTACCCTTGGTGTTAGGAGAGGGTTTATGGTTCTCTTCTTCATCTAGGTTGTGAATTTCTCTTTCGCTTGCCTCTATTTCCTTTGAGGCCCTTTCTGCAGCTTGTTTCTGCTCCTTTAGCTTTTTTACTTCTTTTGCCAAGAGCTTCATCTGCTCTTGCTGCTGGGCATACTTCTTGGCCCATGTGTTATTAGTGTTCTCAGTAGGGTTCCCTTCAATTTCCTCAGGTCCCTCTTCATCTGGGGATTCTCAATCAGTCGAAAATCCCTCCTCTGTTTCATTCAATATGGGAGGCAACTTTGAAATCAGTTCTTGATTTGTGCTTGGGTTTATAGGCTTCTGCTTGCGCACTGCTGGGGTGCTCTTGCTTCCTCCACCTTCTTGGTTTTCACCTGGGGGATCTGGGATTTGGGAATTCATTCCCAAAGCATGGAGTCTTTTCTCGACAGCTCCTTCAACCACGCCTTCTACGAGCGTTTTCATTTGGAGAAGCATGGCTGGAGAGAATTGAGCTTCCATATTGACACTGGCCTCTGTCACCACGGTGCCCTTTCCTTTATTCCCCTGTAGGGAATTTGCTGGATTTCCAGTAGCTTGGCCAGCTTCTTTTGAAGCAGCATCTGAGGCAGTATTCATTTTTGCAAGGTTCTGCAATATTCATGGATATTTAGAATAATTAGCTTTAGATGCTCCTTGAAGGAAGCTTAAAGTATGTATAATCTATGTTTAGTGTGATTCTTGTGCAATCGTAAACCTTTCAAGGTAATTTTGACGAGCGGTGCCTGTTTATTACGAGGCTTCTTAAGGGACGGCTTCTGCCCATATACGATGAAGATAAATGATGACTTAATGATGAGAAACTGGTTATGGCGCAGGGCTTTGATATATTTCCCTCTTTTTATGGGCCTCGGTGGCCATGCAAAATTCAGTTGTGGGATATTGTTGATCTAACAGATCCTTGCAGAACCATTTATGGTAGCCCTAACAAGCGTTATTTAATATAGGGCTTTTTCAAGGGTAGCTTTTACCAGAATGGAGTTGAGGTCAATGACACCTGCCTTTACAAGATCCACTATCTGAGTATTTGTTTTCCTAAAGCTTTCCTTATGAAGCTTCTGAAAAGGATCTCATCATGAGGGGAGGTTATTTAGGATTGGTATGTCATCGTATTTTATTAAGCTCAATGCGAGACGCTCGACCGTATAGGCCTTTTTATGCATAGTGCCTGCTGTATAAGACTTTCTTATAGGATATTCCCTGTCAGCCAAGGACTATGAGAATGATGTCCTCATATAGGATTTATGAGAGTATTGCCTATTGAACAGAGCTTACAAGAGCTTGGTCTATTTTATAAAAATGCGATGAATAAGGCTTATAGGAGTGATATAAAAATGTTGCTTTTAAAACAAAGCTTGGAGGTACGCTGCCTATCTGATAGGGCTTATGAAGAGCATTGCCCTTTATATAGGGTTTGCGAGGATGTGGCCTACTGTGTAAGGCTTATGAAGGGTTCTGCCCATTATATGGGGCTTACGAGAGTATTGCCCGTTAGAGAGGGCTTTTGTGCAGTTCTGCCCATTATAGGGGGCTTGTGAGGATGTTGCCTATTAGATAGGGCTTGATTAATGATGTTATGCCTATTATATAGGGCTTTCGAAAGTGTGCCTATTAGATAGGGCTTGGGTTGCCTATTAAATAGGGCTTACGGGGATCTTGCCCATTATATGGGGCTTATGATAGTGCTGCCCATCAGATGGGGCTTATGCGGAGGTTGCCTGTTAAATAGGGCTTACGAGGGATCTTGCCCATTATATGGGACTTATGATAGTGCTGCCCATCAGATGGGGCTTATGCAGAGGTTGCCTGTTAAACAGGGCTTCTGAAGGATGTTGCCTGTTAGACAGGGCTTCTGAAAGTATTGCCTGTTAACCAGGGCTTCTGAGATTGTTGCCTGTTAACCAGGGCTTCTGAGATAGTATGGGAGGTTCTGCTTTCAGATACAGGGCCCCTTCATCAAAGTGAATGGGGTGACTCTGTCATCTTCAGCTCTCCGCTATTTGATGATTTCGCTTTCATTAGGTGAGTTTTTGATTCATAGTGATGTAAGTACATATATGAAAGATTTGAGTAATGGTACTTCTTCTATATTTACCAATCCCTTATAGCCCGCCAACAGATTTAGCGTTCTGAAATAGTTGCAGGAGTTGAAGACTCACCAATTACACAGGGTGAGCTGAATGTGTTTGGAAATCGCAGTAACTTTTGACCTAGCTTTCCTTCAACTTCGTCGTAACCTTAGGATTTCAACATACAGAACAGTTTAGTTATCACAATTTATATTATAAGGAAAACATGGTCTTGAAATCACCTCCGATTCCTTTGTCCTGCTGATATAAGCGATGCAACTACGATGAACTCATGATATTCATGCTCAGATTTTTTAGGAATAGCATCAGACTGACATTAAACATTTATTTATTCTATCGCCCCTATTCTCAAGCATCTCTGGCAACAGGGGAATAACAGAGCAAATTCATAAGCATATTACCACAATCAGCTAAGACTCCAAGGCTATCATGGAGGATAATGTCCCACATTCAACAGTTTCAACAGCGTTTACAGGTGGAAGGCTTAAATTCACATATAAGGGAGAAAAAATCAATTTCTCAAATACGAGTTTCTCCTGATAGGGTATCTATCACAATTTTTGTTAAAAAGGGGAGCACAATCTGATAATCATGCTACACTCTTCCAAAAAAGGGGACGTAATCTTGAAAATCATATCACATTCTATAGTTTACAATCATGGAGATCTCGACAAAACTCAGGCAATAGCATATGTATCTGGGTTTTCACTGATTAAACAACAAATACAGCACACCCGTTCAGTCTAATATCAAGTTTTCACATATTTTTTACATAAAGACACGACGTGCAAAATCATCTGCAACATTGCAACAGTGAACTAGAATTTCATATAAAATAGGGGAATTCAACATCTTAAACTCAAATTCCCACAGACGGCGCCAGTTGATAGATCCGGGTTGGAGATCCACAACAATTTAAGAGGTTATTCATCATGCTTTACAAAGAGCATTCATAGATAAAGGATTGCAGTAGTAAAGAGCAAGAGATTCATGCGCATGGAAGGCTACAATCAACTATTTTAGAGCATGATTCGCTTAGAAGTGAAGAGTGATAATCGAGTTGTGTGCCGTGTGTAAAGGGCATATTTAGCCATAAACTAGTAAGATTCATGGAGTTTTGCACTCATATAAACAGATAATGGAGGGATGAAGTAGAGAAGAGATAGAAACAAGGAGCGTGAAGCTCCGTTAAGCCTCATTCTCTTTAGGTAATGAGGGTTTTACCTTAGGCTCAAGGTGAGGTATGTAAGAGAGATTTTTCACGGCGTCGAGAAGAAAAGATAGAGATGAAGGGGAGTGAGGCCTCCCGGAAGAGGGCTTCAAACGCCTTGATCCCCTGAGCTCGGAGGAGCTCGCGGAAAAGTATGAAGGTGAATGAAACAGTACGCAGAGTGCGTGTGTTGTGATTATGAGGAGTTGTCTTGTTGTGAGACGTGCGACAGCCAGGTATTTATAGATGCAAGGAGGGTGAAAAAGAAAACATTCGTGTGGAGGAAGGACATAAAAGGAATTCTCGTAGAGGTAAGATTCCCTTCGTCATGAATGTAGTGGTCCTCACTCTAGAGTACGTAGAGTCATGCGGATGGCGTGTTACGCAGAACCTAAGGTTCTGCCAGATGCTTGAGGGTATTAATCAAATCCTTCGCTCTTGACAGATGCCAATAAATCCCATGTGGCTTTTGGAAAGAGATGAGGCTTCTGGCTTCTACGTAAGACATGCCTCATGATTATACTGGGCCTTTGAGACCTATGAAATCTCTTTGTCAATATGTTGCTATCCGGGGCATCTTCTATGAATCATTCTCAGAATTAATGTTTATCTCCCTTGGTGATGTTATCAAGACTAAATCTGACCGAGACTTATAATACCCTTTGCTTCAGTAAGATCTCTACATTTAGCAAGGCATCTGATGTGCAATTTTCCTTGGAAACGATATCCTAAAGCATGAGAAAATGTATTTCCTCATTAATTTGGGTCATTTATGGAGTATGGCCGATATTAGTCTCTATCAGAATCTAGTTCTATCTAGGTTTTACTGAACCTTACATTCTGGTTAAATCTCCTTAATCAGCAGAAAACATCCAATACTTTGGAATAATGGACACAACCATAATTTTATATCTAGATGAAATAAAGAGACGACATTCTAAACTTATAAGAAAGGTGTCTTTCTAGTGGATTGATTTATCTGGATAATGAGGCTGATACTAGTCCCTATCACGGCGCACTGAAGATAGGAAAGCTCAGAATCGAAGAAGTTTCCTATGTGGTAGGACTAAAGCACAACTTGTTATCCATTTCACAATTTTGTGATAAAGGATACAAAGTGGAGTTCATCTCCAACAAGTGCGTGGTAAAGAACAAACTCACATCCCAGATTGCGCTCATTGGAATAAGACGAAGGAATGTCTACGTTGCGCAATGGGAAAGCTGCAAAGAGGAGACGTGCTTGGTCGCTAGAAGTGCTACAGAAATTGGATGGCTATGGCACAGACGCTTGAATCATCTCAATTTCAAGACGATCAATCGCTTAGCTCGAAAAGGCTTGGTGCAGGGCACACCTAATGAGGTCTTTGTCAAAGACCATACTTGCTCACCATGCCAACGAGGGAAGCAGACGAAGAAGCACTTCGCCGGCTTAGAAGAAACATCTTCCAAGCGAGTGCTGGAGCTACTACATATGGATCTGTTTGGACCAGTCACTCCAGTAAGCGTCAACGGAAGAAAATACACTCTCGTTGTAGTCGACGACTTCTCTCGCTACACTTGAGTTGTATTTCTCTTTAGCAAGAAGGAGACGCTATCCAAACTGCCACAATTGCTCAAGCGTCTTGCTGTGGAGAAAAATCAAGCGATCGCCACCATTCGCTCCGACAAAGGCACAAAGTTCCTAAACTCTAAAATTAAAGCATACTGCACGGAGCATGGGATAGCACATCAAACATCCTCAGCACGCACACCCCAGCAGAACGGAGTTGCTGAAAGAAGGAATCGAATCATCAAAGAAGCCGTTCGTACAATGATTGTAGATTCGAAGCTTCCAATGAAGTATTGGGATGAAGCTGCTAACACTGCATGCTACACTCAAAATCGGACGCTTCACAACAAACGCTTCGACAAGACACCACATGAAATGTGGACAGGGAGAATTCCTAACATTCTTATTTTCATATATTTGGTTGTTGGGTCTTCATTCACAACAATGGGAAGTCACAATTGAAAGCCTTTGAAAGCAAAGCAGATGAAGGAATATTCTTAGGATATTCTACATCTAGCAAAGCTTACAGGGTGTTCAATTGTAAAACCCTAATTGTGGAGGAATCACCCCATGTTGTATTTGATGAATCTTCTTTAAGTCTTCCACAGGAACAGGTTCAAACGAATGACAAGAATTCAAGCGAGGAACCCATCAATCCATTGACATGGGATATGCTTGAAGATGAAAAAGAAGTTAAAAATTCAAGCGATCAAATTTCTCAAAAGAAGGTTGAAGCTGCCCCCAAGACTCTAGAAGCGAATGCAGGCCAAGCACCCATTCCGGTCGCTTCAGATGGAGAAGGAAGCGAGCCGCTTGAATAAGAAGCAGAAGCTGGTGGATCCAAGCGTTCATGGCTCAAAGATCATTCACCAAGCCAAATCATTGGCGATCTATCCAAAGGCGTGGTGACCAGAAGCCAAGTAATTGGAGAAAGTGCTATGTTCGGTTGCTTTCTATCCAACATCGAGCCAGGAAGCGTGGAGGAAGCCCTAGCTGATTCAAACTGGGTGATTGCCATGCAAGAAGAGCTGAACCAATTCACCAGAAACGACGTATGGAATCTTGTGGATCGTCCCAAATTCCTGCATGTAATTGGCACCAAATGGGTGTTCAAGAACAAGATGGACGAGGACCACAACGTCGTGAGAAACAAAGCTCGACTCGTTGCCAAGAGCTACTGTCAAGAGGAAGGAATCGATTTCGATGAGACCTTCACTCCAGTGGCCAGGCTTGAAGCCATTAGACTATTTCTTTCCTATGCAGCGGCTAAGAAATTCAAGGTCTATCAAATAGACGTCAAGAGCGCATTTCTCAATGGAGAGCTCAAAGAAGAAGTGCATGTAGAGCAGCCGCCGGGTTTCGAGCAAGGAAATAAGGTGTATCGGTTGAAGAAGCCCTGTATGGATTGAAGCAGGCGCCTAGAGCATGGTATGATACACTGTCTCAGTTCCTAGTGGATAATGGATTCCACAAAGGAAAAATAAATCGAACTCTCTTCACCATCAATCATGGAGAAGATATGCTATGGGTCCAGATCTACGTGGACGACATCATATTTGGATCACCAAACCAGTCGCTTAGCGAGAAGTTTGGAGAATTGATGAAGACCAAGTATGAAATGTCGATGATAGGCTTGATGAGTTGCTTCCTAGGTCTTCAAGTGAAGCAACAAGATGATGGGATATTCATCAATCAAGCGAAGTACACTCGAGATATGCTTGCCAAGTTTGGTGTTCAACATGCTAAAGCTGTGAAGATTCCGATGAACACCAACTGGAAGATGGAGCCAGACCTAGAAGGGAAGTCTGTGGATGCTACAGACTACCGTGCATTGATTGGATCCCTTCTCTATTTCACTGCAAGCAAGCCGGATATAGCATTTGCAGTTGGAGTGTGCGCTCGCTTCCAAAGCAATCCCAAGCATAGCCACTTTGAAGCTGCCAAGCGAATCCTTCGCTATCTCAAGGGCACCGTCAATATGGGGCTATGGTATATATCCTGCAGAAGATAATCTGGAGCTCACAGGATACTCAGATGCTGACTATGGAGGATGCTGAATTGATAGGAAATCAACTTCGGGCACGTGTCAGTTCTTGGGAAGCAAGCTTGTCTCATGGTTCTCGAAGAAGTAGACAAGCGTAGCAACTTCAACGACTGAAACCGAGTATATGGCGGCCGAAAGTTGTTGTTCTCAAATCTTATGGCTTCGTCAGCAGTTGAAGGACTATCGAGTTGAAGCGAATGAGATTCCAATCTTCTGCGACAACAACAGTGCTATATGTATCTCGCAGAATCCAGTGCTTCACACCAGATGCAAGCACGTGGAAATCCGACATCACTTCATTCGTGATCATGTCAAGAAGAAGGATATCAAGCTCGAGAAAGTTCATACCGTTCTCCAGCGAGCAGATATCCTCACCAAGCCTCTGGCTGAGTCTCGCTTCAACCAGCTATGCATGGAATTAGGGTTACTAGACCCTGGTGAAGAGTGCTAGTTCCAGGTTGCACAAGGGAGCGGACGCTTGCCCGCAAGCGGCCCTCACTTTGGATCTTCACCAATTCAAGCTAGTCGCTTCAAAACTCACTCGCTTGAAGAATGAGAAATAAGGTGGAGAAAGGTGGAGTGTTGGAAGATGTTCCCTACCAACTAACAAGATCGTTAAGGTTGTGGTTAAGGGGGAACTATTGATTGCTCTCGGAGTGATCTGCTTCCAAAGCGAGCAAGGAAAGCTGCTAACTAGCCTAGGATTCCTAGCAAATCTTATGTGGAGAGCTTGAAGGGTACCTTTACTTCAAAAGGTTGCAGGGCTGGTGACATGCCTCTGCGTAAAACCGAGAATGTCTTGTCAGAGCTTCTCATTGTCATCCTGTCCTATTCTGCTCTGAGATAAGGACTTGTACTCATCCCATTCATCGTGAATAAGTACACAAAAGTGAGTCTCCCTTCGGGTTGAAGAAAGTTAGTGTACTTTATTCATTCCCCCCCCCCCCCCCCCCCCCCCCCCCATTCACTTCGATGGAGGACTCTCAATTCATAGAGGAAGATGGAAGAGATGAATGCCAAGAAGATCAAGCGTAAAAAGATCTACATACGTGGTATCAATTTCCTACAATGTGAGATTGACTGGTAAGTGTTTCAATTTAAGTACACTAAGCAAAGTGAAGCGTGCTAGAAACCTTCACTTGCTATGTGGAAAATATGAAATGAATCTGACACAAATACAAAGAGGAAAACATTCTTGTTTATCCTCGAAGTATGTAAGTCAGAAACATTTTAAATTAAGTCAAGAAAATTTCAATTTCTTAAAACCAGTCGCTTCAGATGGTCAAGCGAGTGCTTCGTCACTCAAGCGTGCCATCGCAAGCGAGTAAAAGCCAAGCGGTTACACTCAAAGCGAGGGGTACGAAGCGAGCGTATGAGCTGTACACACTCGAGTGGAAATTTGACTTTTACTTTGCATTAAATGCAGTTGAAGTACAGGGCGAAATTTTCAGGCGCATGGTGCACACTTCAAATTTGAAGCGGGAATTTCACGCAAGATCCAACCGTTGAATCTCAACAGTTTATAAATCTCAGCAGCTAGATCTACGCCGTTTGAACAAACGAATCGCGAAAGGCCACGTGGAGTGCCAATTCAACTTGACGGCTCACTTTTACTGTGATGACGCCGGACACGTCAGTCACGTCGCCGATAGCCACCGCCCCAACTCAGAACTTTCGGGGAAATTACCGACTCACCCTCGCCACGTCAGCCAAACCCTAAATCTATATAAGGGAGTCGACGCAGACCTGCAAAATTTTTATCACTCCCCAAAATTTGCCATTCTTGTGAAAGCTTTTCTGCATCTCCTGCAAATTTCACAAATCTCAAACCCTTTAAATATTTACCTAATCTCTCTCAAATTAAAACCATGGTGAAGAAGTCTGCAACACAGACGATGGAACAATTCCTAGCCACCATCGGAGACAATATTAACATTGAACCTCATCTCGACGCAAAGATCGTGGAAGCAAACGGCTTTTTCCGCAGGGCTGTGACCACGCTCGGCCTGTGGAACTTCGTCACGGCGAAACCAGAGAGAATCTTAGCTCCCCAAGTAGCCCTGTTTCTGGTCAATCTAAAAAAAGGCCAGACCTCATCAACACTTACAGATCCCGACGATGGAGAATTGGTGGAGGTGGATCTTGACGTTGTTGCCGAGGTATTCAATCTACCGAAAGAAGGAGCAGATGCTCTTTCGGATCTGGAGCTTTCTGTCGATGTTGAATTTGAAAGGTTCGCCACCCGCCGGAATGCTGTATGGAAGGTGAAGGGCAGCAACATGTGCACTGATCTGACGAAGCCCTTCAATCTGATATGCGAGTTGTACACCAAATTCGTGGTGTGCAACATCGGGACTCTCGGACAACTCTCCGATTCAAAGCTCTTCGCCGTCAGCGTCATTGTCGACAGCCTGACTGGCACAAAATTTAACTGGCACAGCTGGTTCATCAACCAAATTCACGAGACCGCCAAAGATTTTGAGTTCGAGGAGGGAAGCACCAATGAGATAGTCCGAAAGGGGAAGCTTCGATTCTTCGTGAAGCTGTCCTATGCCTTGGAGAAGCTGTTCCCAAACCGGAGGTGGAAAGACACCGTGGAGTATAAGAAGAACAGTGTCTTTTATGACATGTTCAAGACAAACAAGATCATAGTTGATCGGGGAATTCTGTAGGTGGAAGTGCGTCCTGCAGTTCCAATTGCGGAGAGAGGAGGAAGGTAGTTGAAGCGAGCCGCTTCACCCGTGAAGTGAGCGGCTCCCAAGCAAGCCAAGAAAGTGAAGCGAGTCGCTTCACTTATTGAAGCAGGCGAGGAGGAGGAGCAGCCGCTTGCAAAGGAAGTGGAAGTAGACCAACCCCAACCCTCTCCAGCCAAGACACAAACCATCCCCAAGCCTCACCCTCTCAACATCAAATTCCCCAACCTTCAACCGCTCAACTTCAAACCCAACAACCCCAAGAACCGGAAGCCTCCACAACTGAACAACCCCAAACTCAACACCAACCCCAAGCATCCACTCACTCACTACACGAGGAAGAGTCTGCTTCCTCGATCCCCATTCCAAACTGTTGGTCCCGGTTTGTAAGAGGAAAAACACGTAGAGGGGGGGAGGGCGAATACGTGTTTGAAGTTTTTCAACTTCTTTTCCTTTTACTTAGAGTGACAAGTAAAGAGCTCGCTTCAGTACTTAAGACCTAGCTCAAAGCTAGATCTACAGTTCATAGCTAAACTACTTGACCTAAGTATACACTTGATCAAGAGTGAGTCTTTACTCGTATATGCGGAAATTCGGTGAGCTAAATCTTTCCTAAGTAATTGAAAAATCAGTTTGTGTTTGTTTAGAAGCTTGTGCAATGAATAATGAAACAATAAACAGTAAGTAGAGAGATTAGGGTTTAGAGATACGACACAGAGATTTAGAGAGGTTCAGAGATGAAACTCCTACGTCCGCTTGTTGCACTAGGAAACTCGTTCTCTTCACTCAAGAACTTGAAGATTACGGGCTCTTCAAAAGCCAATGTCAAGATCGAGCTTTACTTGCTTGGATCTGACGAACACTGGGTGATTACGGGTTCACCACACAAGACCTAAAGCTGGACTGGAAGCTTCACTCGCTTCAGTCCGACGACAGGGAGATTACGGGTTCACTTTACAACCTAGCTTCGATCGAGCTTCACTTGATGAAAGTGTAAGCTTGGATCTAGACTCTATGATCGAGGCTTCTACTATCGATGAAGGTAGAGCCCTGGATCGAACACAACCTAATGACGAACACACAAAACCTAAACTGAACTTTGGGGTTAGGATTTTCTGTTTCGACAGAGACACACTATTGAAGAGTCCTTTACAATGAATGCAAAGATGGCTAGAACTCTTCTTCTAAGCTTGGATTTGGAATGGGCTTAGAATTCTCGGTGTGAAGGTTGCGAAGACGAGTTCCGATGAAACTGGAACTCGGAGAACACTTGGAAACAAAGACTCGAAGAATGCTCAAAGGCTGGGAGTGTTTGTTTGCAGTAGGCGCTCAATGCTCAAGTAGTGTTCTACTTCTCTTCGTCTTCATCCTTCACTATTTATAGGCGGAGGTTTGGCCGAGATCCGTTGCTTGGTAGGTGGCCTTGTCCCTCCTCCTCTCGACAGTACTTGCGCAGGCTGGCACCTTTTCAGACGCCCAGATTTGGCATTTTGCCAAATATGGCTAACTTACAAACCTAACAGTAACTGGAGCGAGCCAGTACTGTTGCGGCGTCCTTGTCGGCCTGGCAGTGAACTCCGCTGCTCCTCTCCTCATTCGACACGTGGAGATCTCGCAATTAATGCGACGATCTCCAGTTGACTGGAGTTCAAAATAGGAGTGGGAATCAAGCTATCGCTTTCTGTTAGGTAGGGGCTCACTTCGCTTTAGAATGGGAGCGTCCGCTTCAAGTGAGTCGCTTCAGAGTCATACTGTAGCGAGTACTTGGAAAATAAATTTCCCGAGTAACTGCTTTAGTATTAGTTGACCCGCGTTGACTCGCTTTGGCTTGTTACTGTTGCGCTCGCTTCGCTTCGCTTGGGCAGACTCGCTTTGAATCTACTGTTGAGCTCGCTTCGCTTCGCTATTCTTCGGCACACTTCACTTCGGCTGGGTAGACTCGCTTTGATTGGAAAACACACTCAAGCGAGTGGCCTTCACTTGAATTTTCTGCAGTCTAAAAACCTAAGTGACTAAAGCAAAAACAAAGCCATCCTAACAGTGTAGGCTTAGAAAATTTTCTAACCTATTTTCTACATCAAATTGGGTCGCTTGGGAATAGGACACTTAGGGGTTTTGGGATCAAATCAAAACATATATATTATTTTCAAAGTGTCCCTTATAGGTTCCCCCTTAACATGTTGTCCTTATAAATTCCCAACAATTTCCCCCTTTTTGATGATGCCAAAACCCAATGACTTAGACTAAAAGAAATTAGCCTATCTAACCGTGGAAAGAACTTCAAGCGAATGCTTCCTTTGCATGCTTGTTTGAAAATTTTCTTTTAAGTTCATTTCCCCCTTTTTTTCGGTTAAATTGTTTGAGTTTTGTAGCTTAATTAAATCATTCACAAAGCATGTAAATGACACAATTCAGACAGAAAATAAATAGGATAGATATGAACAAGCAGTTCACAAAATATGGATGAGAAATTAAGGATCTGCAGCTTCCTTGTTCTCCTCTTCTTCCTTCTCTTTCTCCTCCTCTTTCTCCTCTTCCAAGACGTAGGCAGAAAGGACTTTTACTTCCATTAACTTCAGATTGAACTGGTTCGGTCTCCATCTGCTTTCCAGTCTGAGAGCTTCATCCACTTCCTCATCAATGATCCTCCGATTAGGAACACTGGTGCCTGGCTGAAACGGCATGGGAAAATCCTTCACGGCGGGCACTTTGATGATAAGTGATTTGGGCTCAGCTACCTCCGCCAGTGTGAAAATTTCCCGCCGCAGCTTCTCATTGTAAGCACAGAGGAAGTTGTTGAGAGCGTCCATCCTCGAGCACTCATTTTGCCATGGCACTACTTCCCAGTAATAGTAGGCCTTGATGAATTTCTCCTTGTAGAACAGCCATTGATCAAGAAGCTCATCAGGAATGAATTGCTCAATCTTTCTTGCATCTGGATGAATATTTATGCGCTCAATTAGTTCATCTTCAGTTCGGCTTGTCAGCTCTTTCATGACCTTCTTGAACTTCGCATTGATCTCAATGTTGAACTGAGGCAGCTTCGCATTCAACTGCTTGCGGATGAAGTCGATCTCATCACCATGATAGCGGCCCGAATCCGTCATCTCCTTGAGTGTGACATTGCAAGTGTCGATTAATGCCTGAGTTTGTCACGCTTCGAACTCCTCCGGAGTGAATGGTATGTAGGCGCTTCTGGTAATGGCAGATTGGATGAGTCTCACTTCGTTGAAGTGTTCCTCAGTCCTCTCCTCGACCTTCTTCAATCTCCTTGCCTTTGCTTGCTTCTCCCTCTCTGCTTCACTACTCTTCTCCTCTCCTCTCCTCCTCCTTCTTTCTGTGTGACCAGCTCTCGAAGCGACCGATTGCTTGATCTTTTGCCGCTTGGAAGCGGGATCATCTCCTCTAGTTTCCGGCGTGGTTCGCTTCAAGGGTTGTTTTGGTGCAGGAGGTGGAGGCATATCTTTCTTTGTAGTGGGTGCAGAGGGAGTGATCGCTTGACTGGCAGAAGCGGCTCCAACAGTAGTCGAAGCGAGAGCCAGTGATGAAGCGGGGGCTGCAGCTGAAGCGGGCGCACCTGAAGCGCCTGCCTGGGAACTTCCAGTCAGAGCCTTTTGTGGAAGTTCAAATTCCTGCTCCAAAGCACGAGCAAGAGCTTCATCTGCCGCGATCTGTAGCTCTCTCTGTTCCTTGGTCAATGGAGCAACGACGACGGGATGGGCAGCCATGGATGAAGCTAGTAACTTCCCAGATGTTGGATTTCGGGGCTCCTCTAGGACTTTGTCCTTGCCCTTATTCCTAGCAAGCTCGGCCCGAGCTTCATCATCCATCTGCTCCTCCTGAGCTCCACTTCCTTCTCCGGCTCCACTTCCTCCATGGATCAAGCTAGTAACTTCCCAGATGTTGGCTTTCGGGGCTCCTCTAGCACTTTTTCCTTGCCCTTCTTCCTAGCAAGCTCGGCCCGAGCTTCATCATCCATCTGCTCCTCCTGAGCTCCACTCCCTTCTCCGGCTCCACTTCCTCCGTGGATCAAGCTACCAGCTTCGATCCTCTCCTCAACTCCAACTCTCTCTCCTTCTCCATCCCTCCTAGCTACAGTAGCACTTGATTTCTCAATGATTTCCCCCTTTTTGGCATCATCAAGACTGCCGGGGGTGGTGGTGAACACCTTTCCACTGATGGATTGGCGTAGTTCCTCGAATTTGTTGAAAACGGCGTGGAGCATCTTCTCAGCTCGCGTCGCGAAGACGTGCTCCTCTGAAAGTACAATCTCTGCCGTTTTTACTGAAATTTCTTCAAGCAAATACTTGCATTGCTTCTCTCTCTCAATGACTGAGGCCATCAATCTCTCGAGCGACTCTACAGCTTTGAAGCGAGCGTCCAGCTCCGCTTCAATGTCTGCACGGATTTGCTTGCGCTCCTCCTGCAAAGTGAGATTGAGAAAGTTCTGGGACGCCTCAAGTTCTGCTGATGCAGTGGCTATGGCCCTTTCTTAGCTGTTCAGCGTCACACGAACTTGTGCAGCTTCGGCCAATCTTACAGCAAACTCACTGGCCATTGTCTGTGCTCGGTCAATTTGAATAGCTAGCTCAGCTTGCTTCAAGTCTGTAGCTCGAGCATTCTTCCTTCTGCTCTCGAGCTCGCCCTTCTCTTCTTCACGCTCAGATTTAAGGATTTGCATATCCTTTTCACGCGTGTCAAGATCTTTCTTTGTCCTAGTCAACTCACTCCCGAGCTTGACCATTTCATTTTCCTTCTTCTCCACCTCTTTCCTCTTCTTCTCAAGCTTCTCTGTCAGCTCCTTCTTCTCCTTCTCAACTGCCACCAGCTTGGCATTCACACCCTTCAATCTACTTCTTTCTGCCTCAAGCGACTGCTTGAGCTCTGTGATTGTTTTCTCCTGGTCTCCCACCAGCTTCACCTTCTCCTCCAATGCCTTCTCCTTCTCTTCCAGAAGCTTCCCTTTTTCCTCCACCTTCCCTTCCAGCTCTGCCTTTGTCTTGTCAAAATCTGCACGCAGATTAGTGACTTCCACAACCTTCCTCTCCAACTCTTCCGATTTCTTGGTGATCTCACTCTGCAGATTGGCATTTTCATCCTCTTTTGCCGTCAGCTCTGCTTTATGAGCCTTCATCAACCTCCGCTCGTGCACAGAGGCACTCTCTCTGGGATAACAGCATCTGGATAGGTCTTCTTAACCTTTGCGTCCAGCTTCTCCCAGTAGTTGACTTCATTGATGAAGACGTGGAATCCATCCACGCCTATGAATTCGAGAAGCTTCGCCTCCCTCCTCTCGAGCACTTCCTCAAAAAAAGCCTTCCTGAGATTGAAGATTTTATAGTACTCGGTTCCTCGGTACACAATGTACGTGAGGAAATCAACGGCGTTGGTGAAGAAATCGTCGGACATCTCCACCGAGGGGTAGCGATTGGTGATGGACTCCGCAGCTTGCTCTCTGTCCCTGATGTATCGGGTCAGAGCCATTTCCTCTGCAGTTGGAGGGGGTTTGATTGGTGGTGGGACGATGGCAATGTCTGTATCGGTGGTTTGGGCGGTATCGCCTGAAGTTGCCGATTCAGATGGGGAGTTAGGTGTAGAGGCTTGGGTGGTTTCTGTGTGGGTGGCTTGGGTTTGCTGGGGTGGTTGGAAGAGGGTGAATGCAGCAATAGGATCTGTGCTGAGTATTGGGGTTTTGGGTAGATGGAAAGAAGATGAGGATTCTTCTTCATGGGGAGAGAGGGGAGATTTCTGGGTTTGGGGTTGAGCTGTTGTGGAGGCTTGGTGTTCTGGTGGTGGTAGGGTTTGAAGTGGGGGTGTTTGGGTTTGAAGTGGGGGAGGTTGGCTTTTGGCAGGTGAAGGCAGGGGTTGGGTCACTTCAACTTCCTCAAGCGGCTGCTTCTCAGCCTCGCTCGCTTCAAACAGAGCAGCAATGTCTTTCACTTTCTTGGGTCGCTTCGACCCTGCTCGCTTCGCGCCTCCTCACTTCGCTGGTGAAGCGGGTCGCTTGAGTTTCTTCTCCTCACTTTGCCTTTCGGTAACAGGTGCAGCTGCGGGCACTTCAACATCATGAAGTCCCAGATCGATTGGAATTTTCTCTGACTTTCCCGCTTCAAATTTGAATTGGGATGGCCGCGCCCGGAAGTTCGTCTTTGTACGTGCATCTGCATTTAATGCAAAAGCAAAAGTAAAATTTGCACTCGAGTGCAGACAGCTCATACTCGCTTCGTACCCGCTCGCTTCGAGTTTGGCCGCTTTGGCTTTTACTCGCTTGCGAAGTACACGCTTGGAGTGACTGTTCTGCACTCGCTTGCGATGGCTAGCTTGGAGTGACGTAGCACTCGCTTGGCCATCTGAAGCGACTGGAAATAAGAAATGAAATTTCTTTGACATTATTTAAAATGTTTCTGACTTACATACTTCGAGGATAAACAAGAATGTTTTCCTCTTTGTATTTGTGTCAGATTCATTTATATTTTCCACATAGTAAATGAAGGTTTCTAGCACGCTTCATATTACTTAGTGTACTTTGTATTGAAACACTTATCAGTCAATCTCACTTCGTAGGAGATTGATACCACTTATTGAAGCAACTTTGTAGAGTCTGACTTCATTTGTTGAATCCTTTTGATGGATCCGTCTTCAAGCTTCGGCTTCATGGCATTCATCTCTTCCATCTTCCTCTACGACTTAAAGACTCCTCCAACAACGGAATGGGGGGGAGAATGAATAATGTACACAAGCTTACTACAACCCAGAGGGGAGCTTCACGTAAGTGTACTTATTCACGATGAATGGGAGATGAGTACAAGTCCTTATCTCAGAGCGGATAGGGCAGGATGACAATGAGAATGCTCTGACAAGACAATCTCGTATTTTACGCAAAGACATGTCACCAGTCATGCAACCTTTTCAAGTAAAAGGTAACTCTTCAAGCTTCCTCCTACGAACTACAGAATGAATTTACAATCGACTCGCTTGACTCAAACTAGGGTTAATTAAAGCGATGCAGAATTCAAAGTGGGGGAGGAATGGATAGACATTCGGCAGCTCAACTCAATGAAGAGTGAGTAAGGAATGAACATTTATCCACGATGAAGGAGATGAGAAGACATGCTCCTCTTCGGCGGAAAGATGGGAAGAGGACTCAAGGTCTAGGTGCCAGCCCTGCCTAAGCTTTCACCATTTTTACGTGAGAAGGCCCGATACAAGACCCCACAACCGTTACTAGAAACGGCACTTGCGAGTGTTTATACCCACTCGTTAGGAATCCTAGGCTAGGTAGCAGCTTTCCTTGCTCGCTTTGGAAGTAGCCTGCTCCGAGAGCAAACAATAGTTCCCCCTTAACCAATGGCTTAACAATTCCTGTAAGCGGGTAGGGAACATCTTCCAACACTCCACCTTTCTCCACCTTATTTCTCCTTCTTCAAGCGAGTGGAGTTATGAAGTGACTCGCTTGAGTTGGTGAAGATCCGAAGCGAGTGACGCTTAAGGACAAGCGACCACTCCTTCGTGCATCCTGGATCTAGCACTCTTCACCAGGGTCTAGCAACCCTAATTCCATTCATAGCTGATTGAAACGAGACTCAGCTAGAGGCTTGGTGAGGATATCAGCTCGCTGGAGATCTGTATGGATTTTCTCGAGCTTGATATCTTTCTTCTCGACATGATCACGAAAGAAGTGATGTCGGATCTCCACGTGCTTGCATCTGGTGTGAAGCACTGGATTGTGCGAGATGCATATAGCACTGTTGTTGTCGCAGAAGATTGGGATCTCATTAGCTTCAACTTTGTAGTCCTTCAACTGCTGACGAAGCCATAGAATTTGAGAACAGCAGCTTCCAGCGGCCATATATTCAGCTTCAGTCGTTGAGGTAGCTACACTGGTTTGCTTCTTCGAGATCCATGAGATCAGCTTGCTTCCCAAGAACTGACAAGTGCCCGACGTTGATTTCCTATCAACACGGCATCCTCCATAGTTAGCATCTGAATATCCAGTGATCTCCCGATTATCTTCAGCTGGATACCACAGCCCCATGTTGACAGTGCCTTTGAGATAGCGAAGGATTCGCTTGGCAGCTACAAGATGGCTGTGCTTGGGAATGCTTTGGAACCGAGCACATACTCCAACTGCGAAGGCAATATCCGGCCTGCTTGCAGTGAGATATAGAAGGTATCCGATCAAAGCTCGGTAGTCTGTAGCATCCACAAACTTCCCATCTAGGTCTGGCTCCATCTTCCAGTTGGTGTTCATAGGAATCTTCACAGCTTTAGCATGCTGAACACCGAACTTGGCAAGCATATCCCGAGTGTATTTGGCTTGATTGATGAAGATTCCATCATTCTGTTGCTTCACTTGAAGACCTAGAAAGCAACTCATCAAACCAATCATGGACATCTCATATTTGGTCTTCATTAGCTCTCCAAACTTCTCGCTAAGCGACTGGTTTGGTGATCCAAATATGATGTCGTCTACATAGATCTGGACCCATAGCATGTCTTCTCCACGATTGATGGTGAAGAGAGTCCGATCTATCTTCCCTTTGTGGAATCCATTATCCACTAGAAATTGAGATAGGGTATCGTACCATGCTCTAGGCGCCTGCTTCAATCCATACAGGGCCTTCTTCAATCAATACACCTTATCTCCCTGCTCGAAACCCTTGGCTGCTCCACATACACTTCTTCCTTCAGTTCGCCATTGAGACACGCGCTCTTGACATCCATCTGATAGACCTTGAACTTCTTAGCCGCTGCATAGGAAAGAAATAATCTGATCGCTTCAAGCCGTGCCACTGGACCGAAGGTCTCATCGAAATCGATTCCTTCCTCTTGGCAGTAGCCCTTAGTGATGAGTCGCGCCTTGTTTCTCACAACGTTGTGGTCCTCGTCCGTCTTGTTCTTGAACACCCATTTGGTGCCAATAACATGCTGGAATTTGGGACGATCCACGAGGTACCATACATCGTTCCTGGTGAACTGATTCAGCTCTTCTTGCATGGCGATCACCCAATTTGAATCTGCTAGGGCTTCCTCCACGCTTGATGGCTCAATGTTTGAGAGAAAGCAACTGAACATGGCACTTTCTCCAAACACTTGACTTCTGGTCACTACACCTTTAGATGGATCTCCAATGATTTGACTTGGTGAGTGATCCTTGAGCCACGCGCACTTGGATCCACCAGCTTCATCTTCATCTTCATGGGGGTCGCTTGCTTCTCCATCTGAAGTGACTGGAATGGGTGCTTGGCTTGCACTCACTTAAGGGGTCTTGGGGGCAGCTTCAACCTTTCCTTGGACAATCTGCTCGCTTGAATCTTTGATTTCTTCATCATCTTCAAGCATGTCCCAAGTCAATGAATTGACGGGTTCCTCGCTTGACTTTCCTTCATTCACTTGTACCTGTTCTTGTGGAAGACTCAAAGAAGATTCATCAAATACGACATGGGGTGACTCCTCCACAGTTAGGGTTTTACAATTGAACACCCTATAAGCTTTGCTCGATGTAGAATACCCTAAGAATATTCCTTCATCTGCTTTGCTTTCAAAGGCTTTCAGTTGTGACTTCCCTTTATTATGGATGAAGACCTACAACCAAAGATATGGAAATACGATATGTTAGGAATTCTCCCTGTCCATATTTCATATGGTGTTTTGTAGTGTCGTTTGTTAAGAAGCGTCTGATTCTGTGTGTAGCATGTTGTATTGGCAGCTTCAGCCCAATATTTCATTGGTAGCTTTGAATCAGCAATCATGGTGCGGACAGCTTCCTTGATGATTCGATTTCTTCTTTCTGCAACTCCATTCTGCTGAGGTGTGCGTGCTGAGGATGTCTGGTGTGCTATACCATGCTCCGTGCAGTATACTTCAATGGTTGAGTTTAGAAACTTAGTGCCTTTGTCGGAGCGGATGGTGGCAATCGCTTGATTCTTCTCCACGGCAAGTCGCTTGAGCAGTTGTGGAAGCTTGGCTAGTGTCTCCTTTTTGCTAAAGAGAAATACTACCCAAGTGTAGCGAGAGAAGTCGTCGACTACAACTAGAGTGTATTTTCTTCCATTCACACTAACTGGAGTGACTGGACCAAACAGATCCATATGAAGCAGCTCGAGCACTCGCTTGGACGAAGCTTCTTCAAGACTGGCGAAGTGCTTCTTCGTCTGCTTCCCTCGTTGGCATGGTGAGCATGGATGGTCTTTGACAAAGACTTCATTTGGTATGCCTTGCACCAAGCCTTTTCGAGCTATGCGGTTGATGGTCTTGAAGTTAAGATGGTTCAAGCGTCGGTGCCATAGCCATCCCATTTCTGTAGCACTCCTTGCGACTAAGCACGTATCCTCCTTGCAGCTTTCCCATTGTGTTATGTAGACATTCCTTTGTCTAATTCCAGTGAGCACAATCTAGGTAGTGAGCTTGTTCTTCACAATGCACTTGTTGGAGATAAACTCCGCCCTGTAACCTTTATCACAGAATTGTGAGATGGACAACAAGTTGTGCTTTAGTCCTTCCACGTAGGAGACTTCTTCAATCTTGATCTTCCCGATCTTCAGTGCGCCGTATCCTTTGGTGCTTCCTCGAGAGTTGTCACCAAAGGATACGTGTGGACCCTTCTTCTCAACATAATCTTTAAAGTAGAGCTCTCATGCCAGTCATATGTCTTGAACATCCACTGTCCAAGTACTAGATTTGTTGACCTTCATTTGGCATGGGGTCCATGGCACTCACCTGCAATTAGACAAGTTTTGGTACCCAAATCACTTTGGGTCCTTGCAGGTTAGTCCCTTTTGGTACCCACACTTGCTTCACTTTCTTTAGAAAGTTAGCCTGTGTCTTGGGCTTCTCGGCCTTTTTAAATTGTGACTTCTGCTTAGAGGCAGCTTCACAAGTGCAGCAGTTTGTGCAAGAGGGGTGGCGGCTCGCTTGAGACATACCTATGCTCTTACCTTTTTGCTCATATCCTGAAGCGACTCGCATCGGATTAGCTACAGGCTTTGAGACTGACCTAGGGTTTACAGTTTTTCGAAGCGGCTCGCTTGGTTTCCTCGAAGCGGTCAAACTAGGGTTTTGACCCCGACTCACTTGAGTAACCTTGGAAGTTTGAAGCGACCCCCTCGGTGCTTCGAATACTTCCCCCTCAACATGAGTACGGTTGGACCATCTCCAATCCGGCTCACGTGACACATAGACATTACTCCTTTTCTTGAAAGGGATATCCTTTGTCTCTCGTGTCTTGGTCTGAGACTAAGAAGCTTCAACAGGTTTCCCTTTACCCTTGGATTGGTAAGTTTTAGCATTATGAGTGCTAGGGACTGTTGAACTTTGCTTGCCCTTAGATTCTGCCCTCGAAGATATAGACATCTTCATTGGCTTCTTCTTAGGGTTCTCAGCCATTTTGCCTTTGTCCTTGTTAGTGGTCACTTTGGAGGCAGTGGGCACATCCAAAGGAACTGATGGTGTCGTGTTTGAAGCACCAACAAAGACAGTGGGCTTGAAAGGTTCACCCTCATATCCGAGTCCTCCCTTTCTACCAAAAGGTAGAAGCGAGCTCTCTAGTGTCTGCCTTGCATACGAGGCTTTGTTCAAATTGGCCACTAGATTGGATTGGGTTTCGTACCTTCCTTCCAAGCTTTGATGTCTAGCAAAGAGATCCTCGAACTTACTAGTCATAGCCCTTAAGTTAAGTTTGACTTGGTCAAGCTCAATGGCTAGCTTTCGGTTCTCCTTCTCGCTTTGAGACAAAGCTTGTTTCAACATTTTGTGGTCACTTGACAGTTTGAGGTGTTTATCAAGTAACTCACTCCATGTCGAGGAATTAGCTTCCTCTTGGTGAGTGTGTGCGAGTGTAATTGAACTAGATGAGGGATAGATAAATACCTCTCCAGTCTCCTCGTCGGTGAGCGCCATGAGTCCAAGATCCTCTCCCTCATTGGAGTTGGGATCAGTGAATGCATCTGAGTCGCTTGAGACATCTTCTGTTGAAGCGACTGGCTGCTCACTTGCTACAAGCGCCCGCCTTGGAGCATCTCTCTTGGCCTTCAGTTCCTCTCGCTCTTTTGCACTCAACTTAAGGCAGTCAGATTTGTAATGGCCCATCTTGTGGCAGTGGTAGCATTCCACTTCCATCATGTCCCTTGAGATCGGTTTGGTCGTCTCTTCTCTCTTTCCTTTGCCTTCACGAGCATCAGTGCTCCTTCCCTTGTACTGCTTGTAGAATCTCTTGTTCTTGCCCACACGTGAGTTCATCTTGTTGAAGTTCTTGGATAAGAACGCAACATGCTCTTCCAGCTCTTCTCTCGACATCTTAGCGAGTGTCTGGTCGGTTGGCCCTTCTGCGGCTTTGAAAGCGACGCTTTTCGATGTTGCAGGAGCTTCGTCTTCATTATCGAGACTCATTCTGTTCAGATCGAACTCGTGAGCCTTGAGCTCGGAGAACAGGATCTCCGGCGTGAACTTTGACAAGTCCTTCGTAGCAAGATACAGCTCCTTCATGGTTTGCCATTTTCTCGTGAGAGCTCGGACGATCTTGAGGTTCACCTCCTTGTCTGTGAGTTCCTTCCCATGTGAGTTGAGAGTAGCAATGATGTTGGTAACTCTCAGCTCGAAGGCATCGATGGACTCTCCTGGCTTCATTATCAGACTTTCAAATTCCCGCATTTGTACGGCAAGCTTGTTCTCTTTGATCTTGTCCGTTCCTTGAGAAATGAGGGCTAGGGTTTCCCACATTTCTTTCGTCGTCGCACACTTCCTGATCCTTGGTAGATAGGCATCCGACACAGTCCTCTGCATCGTGTGGCGTGCGATCTTGTCGAGGTTGGCGATCTTGAAGTCGTTGGAGTTGTACCGTCCTTGTCCTTCTCGACATATGTCTGTCTGACTTGAGAAGGACGGTCTTCTGCAGCTGGAACATCTACAGAGATAGCTTTATTGATTTCGATCGGTCCTTCCTCTATTACCTCCCACATGCGGTCGTGGATGGAACTGAGGAAGCTCTCGACTCGAAAGCTCCATGTCTCGTATCCTTCGATAGAGAACTGTGGAAGATTCGATGAACTGCATGAAGACATAGCAAACTATCAGCAATAATGCAGTATGCGTGGGTGAGGGTTTTATGCACTTAGGAAAACTGGATCCGGTTCAGTGAGACAACTGAAGCGAGTGGGGACTCGCTTCGGATATGCAAAGCAGAGGCTCGAAAGAACCGCTGCTCTGATACCACTTGTTGGTCCCGGTTTGTAAGAGGAAAAACACGTAGAGGGGGGGGGGGGGTGAATACGTGTTTTGAAGTTTTTCAACTTCTTTTCCTTCTACTCAGAGTGACAAGTAAAGAGCTCGTTTCAGTACTTAAGACCTAGCTCAAAGCTAGATCTACAGTTCGTAGCTAAACTACTTGACCTAAGTATACACTTGATTAAGAGTGAGTCTTTACTCGTATATGCGGAAATTCGGTGAGCTAAATCTTTCCCAAGTAATTGAAATCTCAGTTTGTGTTTGTTTAGATGCTTGTGCAATGAATAATCAAACAATAAACAGTAAATAGAGAGATTAGGGTTTAGAGATACGACACAAAGGTTTATAGTGGTTCAGAGATGAAACTCATACGTCCACTTGTTGCACTAGGCAACTCGTTCTCTTCACTCAAGAACTTGAAGATTACGGGCTCTTCGAAAGCCTATGTCAAGATCGAGCTTTACTTGCTTGGATCTGACGAAGACTGGGTGATTACGGGTTCACCACACAAGACCTAAAGTTGGACTGGAAGCTTCACTCACTTCAGTCCGACGACAGGGAGATTACGGGTTCTCCTTACAACCTAGCTTCGATAGATCTTCACTTGATGAAAGTGTAAGCTTGGATCTAGACTCTATGATCGAGGCTTCTACTATCGATGAAGGTAGAGCCCTGGATCGAACACAACCTAACGACGAACACACAAAACCTAAACTGAACTTTGGGGTTAGGGTTTTTTGTTTCGACAGAGACACACTATTGAAGAGTCCTTTACAATGAATGCAAAGATGGCTAGAACTCTTCTTCTAAGCTTGGATTTGGAATGGGCTTAGAATTCTCGGTGTGAAGGTTGCGAAGACGAGTTCCGATAAAACTGGAACTCGGAGAACACTTGGAAACAAAGACTCGAAGAATGCTCAAAGGCTGGGAGTGTTTGTTTGCAGTACGCGCTCAATGCTCAAGTAGTGTTCTACTTCTCTTCGTCTTCATCCTTCACTATTTATAGGCGGAGGTTTGGCCGAGATCCATTGCTTGGTAGGTGGCCTTGTCCCTCCTCCTCTCGACAGTACTTGCGCAGGCTGGCACCTTTTCAGACGCCCAGATTTGGCATTTTGCCAAATATGGCTAACTTACAAACCTAACAGTAACTGGAGCGAGCCAGTACTGTTGCGGCGCCCTTGTCAGCCTGGCAGTCAACTCCGCTGCTCCTCTCCTCATTCGACACGTGGAGATCTCGCAATTAATGCGATGATCTCCAGTTGACTGGAGTTCAAAATAGGAGTGGGAATCTAGCTGTCGCTTTCTGTTAGGTAGGGGCTCGCTTCGCTTTAGAATGGGAGCGTCCGCTTCAAGTGAGTCGCTTCAGAGTCATACTGTAGCGAGTACTTGGAAAATAAATTTCCCGAGTAACTGCTTTAGTATTAGTTGACCCGCGTTGACTCGCTTTGGCTTGTTACTGTTGCGCTCGCTTCGCTTCGCTTGGGCAGACTCGCTTTGAATCTACTGTTGAGCTCGCTTCGCTTCGCTATTCTTCGGCACACTTCACTTCGGCTGGGTAGACTCGCTTTGATTGGAAAACACACTCAAGCGAGTGGCCTTCACTTGAATTTTCTACAGTCTAAAAACCTAAGTGACTAAAGCAAAAACAAAGCCATCCTAACAGTGTAGGCTTAGAAAATTTTCTAACCTATTTTCTACATCAAATTGGGTCGCTTGGGAATAGGACACTTAGGGGTTTTGGGATCAAATCAAAACATATATATTATTTTCAAAGTGTCCCTTATAGGTTCCCCCTTAACATGTTGTCCTTAACAATTCCCAACACAAACTTACCTTTTCTTCATACCGATCTCGAAGCAGCCTTTACTCTATATGAGCCTATCCAACAAGCTCCTACCCAAGCAGCCCAAACCATCCAAGCATCAACTCCCAGCTCCCCCACAGATACAGCCACTACCGCCGACACTGAAATTACCATTCCACCACCCACAAAACCCCCACCCCCAACAGCTGAGGAAAGAGCCCTACGACGCTATATAGCGGATAGGAACCTAGCTGCTGAAGAAATACAGAGCCGCTACCCAGATATCCAAATGTCAGAAACCTTCTTCACCCAAGCCACTGATTTTCTCACCTACATAACCTATCGTGGTACAGAGTACTACAAGATCTTCGCTCTCTGCAACGCCTTCTCAAAAGAGATTCTTGCAGCAAAGGAAGCGGAGATGCTGCAATTCATAGGTGTTGATGGCTTCAATGCCTTTATCAACCAAGAAAAGTATCTGGAGCTGCTTGACGCCAAAGTGAAGCGTGTGTATCCCGACGCTGAGCTCCCAGAGCGAATCCCATCTGCTCACGAGGAGAATCTGATTAAGCAGCACAAGGCTGAAATGACAGTGAAGGAGGAGGAGATAGCTCACCTCGGGGAGGAAATAAGGAGGTTAAGTGAGGAGGTGGAGAAGAAGAAACTGGAGGTCGAGAGTCTGCGCAAAGACTTCGACGCGAAGAAAGCCGAGCTGGAGGGTAAGCTCGAGAATGAAGTGAAGCGAGTGGAGGAGCTCAAGCAGTCGCTTGAAGCTGAAAGAAGCAGGCTGAGAGAGACTTAAATGTAAAACTAGTCGCTGTGGAGAAGGAGAAGACCACAATGGCCACAAAACACAAAGAAGAGCTTGAGAAAGTCTCTGGCCATGCTGAGAAAATGAGAAGAGTTGTTGAGGAAAAGAATGGAGAGCTAATCAAACAGGGATGCAACCTGACTCGAGCAGCGCTTCAAATTGTTGCTCAAGCAAAAGAAATCGAATCACTCAACTACAAGCGTGCGGAAGAGTTGAGCGAATTGGAGAATAGAAGAAAGGATGTTGATCTGAAGCATGTCGAGTTAACCATCAAACTCGATGAAGCGAACAAGATGGCAGGAGAGTTTGCCGTGAGAATAGCGGTTGTGTCACAGATCCACACCCAACTCAATACCAGAGAAGGAGCCCTCGCTGCACAGCGTGCCGAGTTTGAAGCTAACCAAACCCATTTTGATCTGCTTTTGCAGGAAGAAAGAAGGAGGTTACGTGCTGAAATTGAAGCGGAGCTGGACGCTCGCTTCAAGGCTGTCGAGCCACTTGAGAAGCTGATGGCATCCGTCAAAGAAAGAGAAGAGCAGTGCAAGTATCTGCTTGAAGAAATCGCGGAGAAAACGGCAGAGATAGTGCTTTCCCAGGAGCACACATTTGCGAAGCAAGCAGAAGGGATGCTTCACGCCGTTTACAACGAGTTTTCCTCTATCCGCCAAGCCTTCACCGAAAAATCACTAATCACCATTCCCTCTGGCAGTCTTGATGATGCCAAAAAGGGGGAAAGTAAAGTTGGAGAAGGAAGTGGAGCGATCGAAGGAGGAAGTGGAGGAGAGAAGGTAGTTGGAGAAGGAGAGAAGGATGATGAAGCACGGGCGAAGCTGGCACACAAAAAAGGGAAGGACGTTGTGATATTCGAAGAGAAGCAAAAGCCCCAGTCCGGGAAGCTTCTATCCATGTCACTCGCTGCCCATGCCGTCTCTGCTGCTCGTACCCAGCAACAAATTGCAGATGACGAAGCCATTGACATGGCCTTGCAGCAGGAATTTGATTTAAGCAGGAAGGAGATCACTGAAATCCCTTTGGTGAAGCCACTGCAGTCTATGGCAACTCAAGTGGTGGGCCCTTCAAGTTTGTCTATTCAAGCACCCGCTTCAACTCTTGCTCTCGCTACGACCACTGTAGCCGCCGCTCCAGCGAGCAAAGCGATCATTCCTTCTGCACCACTGAGAAGAAGAAGATGCCGCCCCCTCCACCACCTCCGGCACCAAAAACTCAACTGAAGCGAACTGCACCGGAAAGTAGAGAGTTGGATCCCGCGGCTAAGCACCAGAAGATCCAACAGTCTCTAACAACAAAAGCTACGCGCATATCCATGAAAAGGAAGGAGGAAGAGGAGAGGAGGAAAAGAGCAGAGAAGGAGGAGAAGCTCCGTGTTGCTTGGATTCGCAAGGTCGAAGAGAGAGCAGCGGAGCACTGGGACGAAGTAAGGTTGATTCAGTCCGCACTTGTCCGAAGTGCCTTCATTCCATTCACCCTGGAGGAGTCCGAAGCATGCGAAACACAAAGGGATATCGATGCATGCCGAGTCACTATCAAAGAGATGATTGACTCCGGACGCTACACCGAGGATGAGTTTGACATCATCCGAAAAACCATAAATCAAAGACTCCCGCAGTTCAATACTGCAATGAGCGAAAATTTCAACAGAAAAATGAAGGAGTTGACGGGGAGGACGGTGGAAGAGATCGAAGAGAGGAGGGCAGAACATCCGGACGCTTGCGAGATAGAGAACTTCATTTCTGAAGACCTGAGAAGTAAATGGATGTTGTGCAAGGAAAAATTCATCAAGGCCTACTATTTCTGGCAAGTAGTGCCTCTCCAGGATGAATGTTCAAAGCTGGACGCTTTGAACAATTTCCTTTACCTATACAATGTGGAATTGCGCCGAAAGATCTTCCTACAGGCAGAGCTCGCGGAGCCCATGAAGAAGATTGTCAAAGTGCCTGAGAAGAAGCAATTTCCTCTGCCTCTTTTGCCGAGATCAGACGTGCCGAACCGGAGGTTGTTGGATGATGAAGTGGATGAAGCTCTGGAGATGGAGAGCACTCACAGGGAGAGCAAAGAAAATGTGAAGACCATGGGAGTGAAAGTCCTATCTGCCTATTTCACGAAGAAGGATTCGGAGAAGCCAGCAGATGAATCTTAAAATGCCATATTTTGTGAACTGCTTGTTCATCAATCTATCTTTATTTTCCTGTCAAGCATGTGTCATTTACAAGCTTTGTGAATGATTTAACCTTTTGGTACAAAACTCATAATATTAACCGAAAAAAAAAAAAGGGAAAGGAAATTAAAAATTAACAAGTCTGCAAAGAAAAGCAGTGGCTTGAAGTTCTTTTCACGGTTAGATAAATTGGGTTTTAGCATCATCAAAACGGGGGAAATTGTTGGGAATTGTTAAGGATAACATGTTAAGGGGGAACTCAAATGGGACGCTCTAAAATAAGTATATATGTTTTGATTTGATCCCAAAACCCCTAAGTATCCTATTCCAAGCGACCCTACTTGATGTAGAATAGGTTAGAATTTTTCTAAGCCTATACTGTTAGGATGGCTTTGATTTTTCTTTAGATGCTTAGGTTTTAGACTACAGGATTTCCAAGCGATGGCCACTCGCTTGAGTGTGTTTTCCAAGCGAAGCGAGTCTACCGAGCCAAAGCGAAGCGTGTCGAGGAATAGTGAAACGAAGCGAGCGATACAGTAAGAAGTCAAAGCGGGTCAATGATTACTAAAGTAAATACTTGGAAAATGCGTTTTCTAAGTATACGCTACAGTATGACTTGAAGCGACTCATTTTGAAGCGGACGCTCCAAATCGGAAGCGAAGCGAGCCCCTACCTAACAGAAAGCGACAATTCAATTCCCGCTCCAATTTAAACGACGAGTTGAAACTCCAGTCAAGTGCAGATCGACGCATTTATTGCGTATCTCCAAGTGTCGATAGGAGAATGGAGCACTGTAGTTGACCGCCAGGCCGACAAGGACGCCGCAACAGTACTGGGACGCTCCAGTAGCTGTTAAAATTGGCTCTTAGCCATTTTCGGCAAAGGGACAAACTGGCGCCTCTGAAAAAGCAGCAGGCCTGTGCAAGTACTGTCGAGAGGAGGAGGGACAAAGCCACCTACCAACAACGGCTCTTGCCCATCCCTCCGCCTATAAATAGTGGAGGTAGAAGATGGAGAAGAGTAGAACGCTACTTGAGCATTCAGCACATACAGCAAACAAATACTCCCAGCCTTCGAGCAAACCTTCGAGTCTTTGTTTATATGTTCTCCAAGTTTCTGTTTCATCGAAGCTCGTCTCCGTAACCTCCACACTCTAGATCTAAGCCCATTCCATATTCAAGCTTAGAGAAGAACTCTAGCCTTCTTTGCATTCATTGTAAAGAGTTCTTCATTAGTGTGTTTATCGAAAACCAAAAACCCTAACCCTAGTTTGTCTGTTAGGTTTTGTGTTTGTCGAAAGGTTGTCACGATCCAAGACTCTACTTTCTTCGATAGTAGAAGTCTCAATCATAGAGTCTAGATCTAAGCTAGCACAGTCCTCGATTGTGTGAAGCTCGATCGAAACTAGGTTTGTATGGAGAACCCGTAATCTCCCAGTTTCGGACTGAAGCAAGTGAAGCTTAGTCCAGTTAGGTTTTGTGGAGAACCCGTAATCTCCCAGCTGTTGTCAGATCCAAGCGAGTGATGCTTGATTTTGACTCGGTTTTTGAGGAGCCTGCAAATCCTCGAGGTTCTTGAGTGAAGAGAATTTGTTGCCTCGTGCAACAAAGTGGACGTAGGTGTTTTATCATCGAACCACTATAAACCCTTGTGCCGTATCTCTCTAACTCTAGCTTTTCAATTGTTTATTCTTTGATTGTACATACTGCACAAGCATCGTAAACAACTTAAACCGAGTGTTAAATACTTAGGAAACATTAGCTCACTAAATTCCGCATCTCGAGTGAAGCCTCACTCTTGATCAAGCATTCGCTTAGGTCTTTGAAGCGAGCGCTTTACTTGTCACTTTGAGATAAAGGGAAAAGAAATTGAAAAACTTCTACACACGTATTCACCCCCCCCCCCCCCCCTACGTGTGTTTCCTCTATCAAACCGGGACCAACACAACATGACCAGATCAACCACATAGTGGACACATCAACACTTTCCCTCCATAGTTAGGTCTAGGGGCTCCACGTCCAGCCTGTTCGCCACCAGGGATCTGACCACGTCCACCAGCATTTCCACCTACAAAACCTCCATTCTGACCAAAACCTTGACTATTCTGACCACCACCACCACGACGGTATGCTACATTTGCAGAATGATCAAAAACAGCTGCATGTTGATGTGCTAGACGCACCTCATAGGCTTGAAATGCAAGCTGAATCTCTTGAAGATTTGAAACATCAGTCCGCTGCATAGTGTTAACCACCAAGGACTCATATTCCAGACCAAAACCAGACAGAATATATTGCAGCAACTCATCATCATCAAGAGATTTTCCAATAGCACTAGCTGATCCGCAATTTCTCTCATCTTCATAAAATAATCCTCAACCGTCACCGTTCCTTTCTTCGTAGACTGTAACTGCACACGATACTATGAAACCTGAGCCTTCGAATGAGAATGAAACACTGTCTCAAGAGCACTCCACCTCTCGCGAAGACTTGCACTGAACAACATTCCCTAGCATCGATTCCTCAACTGACAACATCCAGCTCAACAAAAATTGATCGCGACGAATCCACGTCACAAAATCAGGATTAGGAACCATATCACCACCAGATCTGCTTGGAAGAAGCGGAGCAGGCACCTCCACCGTCGCCGAAATGAATTCATCGAATCCATGAGCGCAAATAGCCGAATGAACTAGTGTTTTCCAGAACGCGTAGTTCGAACGATCGAGTTTTAGCTGAATCGTATGAAACTGTGGAAGAACCAATCCCCTAGCATCAGCATTTCCCGACCTCCATTTTCACCAACAACACATAAAAACTAAGAAAAATTCACCAAAAAATATACCAAAACACCGATTCAACAAATCAGAGACAAACAAACGAAACGAATATGCCACTCTCAATCCAGGAATATATCGAACAAAAATTCAGCGGAAAAACACTCGATTGGCTCGAGATACCATATTAGAAGAATGAAAGATGCAGAAATATATATATATATATATATATATATATATATATATAGTGGATCATATGAAAACTAAATATTTCGTGCAAACTGCAAACCATGCATTTTTATGCATAGCATGATGCATTTTAATGCATAACATGTTGCATAAAAAAAAATTATTAATAAAATGCATTAAATAATATTATTTTTTATGCAACATATTATGCATAAAAATGCATCATGTTATGTATAAAAATGCATGGTTTGCAGTTTGCACGAAATATTTAATTTTCACCAGAACCACTCCCTATATATATATATATATATATATATATATATAGAGAGAGAGAGAGAGAGAGAGAGAGAGAGAGAGAGAAACTGTATTCATTCAACTGAAATTGAAGTAACTAACTACACTGTTACATTGATTAAGTATGAATTAGAGAAGACTAAACTACAACTAATTACAGCTCATTAACAACTACTAAACCACCACATCCAATGATACCGTGACACCTCAGCTCCTCCAGCTCACATTGACAGCTCAGCAACACCTCAGCAATATTAACAGCTCCACACACACACATCAGCATTCACACACATATACTCTCAACAGATAATGTAATTTTTCCATTTTAAGTAGCTGGACATTAAATAGGACATCCTAATAAAGAAACAGAAACAATTAGGGTGGAACAGTGGGAGCATCTCTTTATTAATGAGACATACGAAAATGAAAGTTATCTTTTTATAAATGGGACAGAGGGAATACTACATATATATATGCAAGAAATGATACGTCGCGCTCCTATCATTGATCACCTTCGTATTTACATGATGTCATTTGTTTACTTTACTATTATTTTGTTTATTTTTTCAATTATTTTTATATTCTATAATACCTTACACATTAGTATTTAAATAATTAAATTTACAAAGTATATATAAAATTATAAATTGAACCTCGATGTGTTCTCTAATTTCAAAATATGAATAAAATAGTAACGTCAACAGAGTTTTAATTTTTATAATTTTATAAATTTTTAATAATTTTAATATAAAACAAATGAAGATGTTGAACAAAATAATGTTAAAGTCAAGAAGGTGTTCACGGATTCAAGAACAACATATCATTTCTGCTCTACATAATCAACAATACACTTGTTAATTTTATTTAAGTTCATTCTTTATTTTATATTTTACATCTATTTCACGTATCTCATGTTTCAATTAGCCTTTGCGGGATAAGATTGACCATTTCATGTGTTATCATTCTCTCATCTTTTATTTCGTTCTCTCATCTTATGATGCAGTCGCGTCTTCTGAAATCAAACAAGCTTCTTTGTGAATTTTGAGACTTTTTGATGGATTAAAAGAAATCAAATGGTTTATAGAATTCCACAGTCTTAACTTTGGTTATTGGAACGGTAAACACAAAATTTTATTTATTTAAAATGGACATAAAGATGTATACAAATAAATATATGAAGATTTGAGTTGATTGCAGGTTGCAATCTCTACGTTTTTTCTGATTCTCTCTCCAATTTGACGCTTGAACGAACTTTGAGTAGCTTTCGAGATTTGTGAATAATTTGGCTCTCCTTGACCTATTTGGATTTGACGTTAGAGTTGCAATACTAATTGATAACCACATATTTAGCATGCTTTAGAGTGCGTCTCGATGCGTGTTTTGGTTCGGATTTGTGCTTAAATGAATAGAAATGATAGGTTTTTACCATTTATGCCTTTTCTATATGCTTTGCGTTTTTCTCTCGGTTTCCGTGCTGATTTCAGGTGCTTTGGCAATTTTCTGGGCAAGTTTGAATTAGCCTATGTCGAAGAGGGTCGAAAGAGGAAGCCGTAGCACTTTGCGGATTAATTTTCCGATGTCGGACGAGAGAGAACGAGCCAAAACCGTGAGAGCGCGCAAACTGGAAATGTGGGCGGAAATTGCACGGGTCAACCGGAAATGGAATAGTCAACTCCTCAATTAACTTTTCAGAAATTACAGATTTTACCCCACCTTCTCAACTTAAGTTTCTAGTATTTGCAATTTAGCCCCAATGCTTGGGAAAACTATATATAGCTAGATATTTTCCTTATTTGTCATCTAATTTGACTTGTATTTCATATGCACAACTTCTCTTAGAACCCTAGCTATTTTTCCCTCTTTCTACTTTGGTATTTTCAAATATTTGTGGATGATCAAGCTTGGAGATTGAAGATTTATTGAAGATTTTTCATTCCTTTTCCTTTCCTTGTCATTTCTATTATGATTTCTCTTATTTTCCATGGTTTGATTGCTAGATCTATGGCTAGCTAAGTTTGCATATGGCTCCAAGTGATGGATAATATGATGTAGATGATAGGTATTAGATTCTAGGATGTTGATCTACCTTCCTCTTGGATTGCCTATGGATTGGGACTTTAATTTGTATGCATGAATAATTGATCACTAGGAGTGCATCTAAGGTGTTTGAGGGAATGCCTAGTAAGCTTCCTTTCATAGCACTTGACATCAATCCATACCCATATCACTTGATTTCATCTCTTATAGTTCCTAGAAAGAATTAGATGAGTTGGATGAGAGTTGATAGGTTATCTTAGACATAATTTGAGCTTTTTGGAGTTGTTAGAGTATTTAAAGGCTTAGAAAGCACTTGTTGCTCTATCAATCAACTTGTTAATCACCCTAGTAAGGTAGGTTAGCATATATGATATGAGAAACCATCCAAGGTGGATTAAATTGGCTTGAAACACCTAGATTCTAAGACCTACATCATCATCATATTGGAAATCACTTGGATCCATGCCTTTTAATATTGATATTCTACATTTGCATTTTACTTGCTTTGTTTGCTTTACATTGTTGAGTTTACATTTCACTTTACTCTTTGCCTAGTTTAGTAAAAAACCAAATCATGATCATGTGCTTAGATAGTATAATGGAGACGATATAGACTACTTGATTTGCTATTGCCATTTCACTCCTTGTGGTTCGACATTCGGACTTACCTTGTTCGATATCATTGCTAGGCTAGAAATTAGCACTAGTCAATTTTTGGCGCCGTTGCCGGGGAGTGATTAGATAGACATTTCAATAGTTTGTTTAGTCACTTGTTACTAATCTAAGCTTGTTTTTAATTTTCTCTTTCTTTTTGTTTTGAAGGTACATGCTCACAAGGTCCAAGGGGAGACTTGTAGAGCAACTTGTCTTGCAATTTGAGAGAAGACATCGAAGAAGGAATTCTAGAGAAGAGCAAGAAATGGGTGATCAAAACCCGAATATGGAGGCTATTATGAAAAGGATGGAAGAAATGCAATTAGAAATTGATGAGCAAAAGAGGAAGGCTAATGAGGCGCCACCACCTCCCATCAACTTTATGTATCAAGCTCCAACGGATCAATATCAAGGAGGGGAGTGGGGCACTATCAATGCCAACAATTTCGAGTTGAAGACCGGCTTGATTCAAATGGTGATGAATGCTCAATTTGGAGGAAGTCCTTTGGAGGATCCAAATTCACATCTTACCTCTTTCTTGGAGATATGTGGCACCGTTAAGCTCAATGGTGTCCCTTGTGATGCCATTCGACTAAGGATGTTTGGTTTCTCTTTGAGGGATAGAGCCAAAGATTGGTACAAAGGGTTGAACAAGTCGGAGATTCACACTTGGCAAGATCTTTGCAAGGCCTTCTTAGCAAAGTACTTCCCTTCCTCAAAGGCTCACAAGATGATCTCGGAGATTTCTCATTTCTCTCAACATGGGGATGAGACCTTATTTGAAGCTTGGGAGAGGTATAGAGAGCTCAACCGGAAATGTCCTCAACATGGTTTGAGTGAAGATCAACAAGTAACTCACTTCTATAGTGGACTCACTTCTCACACAAGGAGTGTAGTTGATGCCACCGCGGGGGGTTGTTTGTTGAACAAGCATGCAAAGGAAGCATTGAGGATAATTGAGGAGATGGCCGCTCATGCCTACCAATGGCCTATGGAGCGAACTTCCACAAAGAGGGTTGCCTCCCTATCGGATGAGAGGTATGATGAGTTGACTTCATTAATCACTACTCTAAAGAGTGATTATGAGAAGGGCCAAAAAGACATGATGGAGGTAAGAGCCATCGAGAAATACAAGAATGATGAGGTCTTAAATGAGGAGGAGGTGAAGTACATCAACCGTTGGAATCAAAGTAATTTTCGAAGAAATTATGGAAATCCTTCCTTCAACAATCATCCAAATCTCTCCTATGGAAATCCGCAAAATGCTCTAAATGCTCCTCAATCTTCTCCTCCCGGATTTGGAGTTTCACATCATGTTGTTGAAGAGAAGAAGCCTCTCCAACCGGGGATGGAAAGCATTATTCAACAAATGGCCGCTCAACAAAGCACTTTCATTGCTCAAACGGGGCAAAAGGTCACTACATTGGATAACACGGTTTCCTCCATGGACAAGCACATCAAAATGCTTGAGGGTCAAATGAGCCAAATGGCTAATCATGTTGCTTCTCAACACAAGCAAGGGCAATACCCTAGCAATACGGAGGTGAACCCCAAGAAGAATTGTAGTGCTATTACTACAAGAAGTGGGAGAGTTTGTGGAAACAAAGATGAAGGTGTAGAGGTTGATGAAGAGCCTCTTGTTGAAGATTTGTCCTATGAGGAGGGGGATCACGAGATTGAAAAGAAAGAGAAGGAGGTGAGGAATCCTATTCTTGTGAGAGAGCTTCACAAGAAAAGTGATGTGGTTGAAGTTCCTTTACCTACAAAGGATGTTATCACCAAGGCACCATTCCCCCATCGTTTAGCAAAGCCGAAGATGGATGAAAAGATGAAGAGATTCCTAGCTATGTTTAGCAAGGTTCATATCAACATTCCTTTGTTGGATGCTTTGAGGGACATGCCCGGATATGTAAAATTCTTGAAGGAGGCCGTTTCTAACAAAAGGAAGTTTGATTTGCTTGAGACCATTGACATGACGGAGGAGGTTAGTGCGGTTCTCCAAAGGAAACTTCCATTGAAAAAGAAGGATCCCGGATCATTCACCATAGCTTGCCTCATTGGGGGTAAAGAGTTTGGAAATGTTCTTTGTGATCTCGGGGCTTCTATAAATTTGATGCCTCTCTCTATTTTCAAGAGGCTTGATATTGGAAATCTTCGTCCTACTCCGGTGTGTTTACAAATGGCGGATCGATCTATCACTTATGCACAAGGAATTGTGGAAGATGTTCTAGTGAAAGTGGAAACTTTTATTTTTCCGGTGGATTTCGTGGTCTTGGATATGCCGGAGGATAGGGAGATGCCTCTTATACTTGGAAGACCATTCTTGGCAACCGGGAGGGCATTGATAGATGTTCATGAGGGTAATCTTACCTTTCGTGTTAATGATGAAACCCTCACTATCTCTATCTATGATGCTATGAAGAAGGCGAGTGACCACGATTTTGAGGAGTGTAATTTGATACAAGTGGTGCCACCATCTAGAGGAGAAGATCATTTGGAGGAGATTATCAAAAATTCCATTTATTCCTACACCGAGATAGATGAAGCTTGTGATGAGCTCTTGGATACTCTAGCCTTTTTGGAGTCTCAAGAGTCATTCTCTCCGAAGAAAGAAGTGGGATTCTTAGAGCTAAGGAAGGAGGAAGAGCAAGTGCAAAGGGGGATGATAAAGGTCAAACTTCAACTCCGGCCCTTGAGTTGAAGGAACTACCGGAGCACTTGAGGTACGCCTTTCTTGGTGATAATGAAACTTTTCCTATTATAGTGTCAAACTCCTCTCAGAGTCCGAATTGGAGAGGTTGCTTAGAGTCTTGAGGCAATATAAATCGGTGATTGGGTGGACCATTGATGATATTAAGGGTATAAGCCCTAGTGTTTGTATGCACCGGATTTTGTTGGAAGAGGATGCAAGGCCCAAAAGGCAACCACAACGGAGATTGAACCCCGTTCTTTAAGAAGTGGTTAGAAAAGAGGTTTTGAAACTCCTAGATGCGGGTATGATTTGGGCTATTTCCGATAGTGAATGGGTGAGCCCTACCCAAGTTGTTCCGAAGAAGGGAGGTATGACCGTTATCAAGAATGAGAATAACGAGGTGATATCTACTAGAGTGGCTTCTAAATGGAGGGTTTGCATTGATTATAGAGCTCTGAATTCGGTGACAAGGAAGGATCACTTCCCTCTACCTTTCATTGATCAAATGCTTGATAGGTTGGCGGGGCATGAGTATTATTGTTTTCTTGATGGCTACTCGGGCTACAATCAAATCACAATTGCCCCCGAAGATCAACACAAGACTGCATTTACTTGTCCCTATGGTGTTTTTGCCTATAGGAGGATGCCTTTTGGCTTATGTAATGCACCGGCCACCTTTCAAAGGTGTATGATGGCAATATTCCATGGGTTGATTGAAAATATCATGGAGGTCTTTATGGATGATTTCTCGGTTTTTGGGTCAAGTTTTGATAATTGCCTTGACAATTTGACTCAAGTTCTTCAAAGATGTGAGGAGACCTCTCTTGTGCTTAATTGGGAGAAATGTCACTTCATGGTTAAGGATGGCATTGTCCTTGGACACCGAGTCTCGAGTGAAGGATTAGAGGTGGATAGAGCCAAGATCGTGGCAATTGAAAAGTTACCTCCACCCACTAATATCAAGAGCATACGAAGTTTCTTGGGGCATGCGGGTCTTTATAGAAGATTCATCAAGGATTTCTCTAAAATTACGAAACCTCTTTGCCATCTACTTGAGAAGGATGCCAAGTTTGTATTTGATGATGAGTGTCTAGTTGCTTTTGAGAAGTTGAAAAAGGCTTTAGTCTCCACTCCGGTTTTGATTACTCCAAATTGGGAAGAGCCTTTTATCATTGATTGTGATGCTAGTGATTGGGCGATAGGAGTGGTTTTGGGCCAAAAGCGGGATAACTTGTTCCGGGTTATACACTATGCTAGCAAAACTCTAGACTCGGCTCAAAAGAATTACACAACTACCGAGAGAGAGTTCCTTGCGGTGGTGTTTGCTTTTGAGAAGTTTCGGCCCTATCTTGTTGGCAACCGCACTATTGTCTATTCGGATCACACCGCTATTCGGCATCTCATTGCAAAGAAGGATGCTAAACCTCGCCTCATTCGATGGATCCTTCTCTTACAAGAGTTTGATATGGAGATTAGAGATCGAAAAGGGTGTGAAAATGTGATAGCGGATCACTTGTCTCGACTTGAGAACCCTATTGAGGGTGATTCCGAGGATTCCAAGATTGTGGATGGTTTTCCGGATGAGAGACTTCTTGCTTTGAAGCTCTATACTCCATGGTATGCCGATATTACAAATTTCTTGGTCATTCATGAGTTACCTCCGGATTTGAAGTCATATGAGAAGAAGAAGTTCCTTCGTGAGGTCAAATTCTATTATTGGCAAGCACCATATTTGTGGAGGAGATGTGCGGATGGCATTATCCGACGATGTGTTGGCCAAAATGATTGGAATAAGATCATAGAAGAATGCCATAGCTCACCATGTGGAGGGCATTTTGGAGCAAATCGAACCGCGATGAAGGTGTTTCAAAGCGGATTCTATTGGCCTTCGATTTTCAAAGATTGCCTCGCCTATGTGAAGAGTTGTGATAGATGCCAACGCTTGGGAACAATCACCAAACGTGATGAGATGCCTCAAAACATCATGGTTGAGGTAGAGCTCTTCGATGTTTGGGGGATTGACTTCATGAGACCTTTCCCCATCTCTAATGGTTACTCTTACATCTTGCTTGCGGTGGACTATGTCTCACGATGGGTGGAAGCCATTCCCACGGCTACCAACGATTCTAAAGTGGTGCTTAAGTTTCTTAAGAAGTATATCTTGTCTCGGTTTGGAACCCCGAGGGCACTTCTTAGCGATGGGGGGTCACACTTCAACAATCGTTGGCTTGGTAGCCTTTTGGCTAAGTATGGAGTGAAGCACAAGGTCACATTACCATATCATCCTCAAGCAAATGGCCAAGCCGAGTTAGCCAATCGGGAGATTAAGCAAATTCTTGAGAAGTCGGCTCGATGATGCTCTATGGGCGTATCGAACGGCATACAAGACACCTATCGGAATGTCTCCATATCAATTGGTGTTTGGTAAATCATGCCATCTCTCGGTCGAGTTAGAGCATAAGGCTTATTGGGCGACAAGACGAATCAACTTTGAGTTCAAGGAAGCCGGGTTTGCAAGGCAAGATTAATTGGTGGAGTTAGATGAATGGAGGAATGAAGCTTATGAGAACTCGAGGATTTTCAAGGAGAGAGCCAAGAAGTTTCATGACCATGGAATTCGAAGCCGAGAGTTTAGTCCGGGGGATGCCGTCCTTCTCTTCAACTCTCGTTTGAAGTTGTTTCCCGGGAAGCTTCGTTCAAAATGGACCGGGCCATATTCGATCTATAGATGCTATCCGAATGGAACTTTCGAGCTATTGAAGGATGATGGCTCGACTTTCAAGGTTAATGGCCACCAAATCAAGCATTACTTCCGTGCGGATATTGAGGAGGCCACGGTCTCGTTGCTCCAAGATCCATAAGCTCCCTTGAGGTATTGTCGAGCTAGCGACGTTAAACAAAGCGCTCGTTGGGAGGCACCCCAACACGTATCCTTTATTTTCTCGTTTTCTATAAGTTTAGTCGTTTAAGTCGAATAAAAGTTGAGAGTGGGTTAATTTGTTTTGGAAATATATTTCTAAGTGTTGGATACTTTCTTTTGCCTTAGAAAATTTTTGAGATTTTTCAAGTTGGCAATTTCATGCCTTAGAAAAATTTTGAGAATTTTCAAGTTTTGTACTCCAACACTTAGAAAAATTTTGAGGGTCTAAGTTCTACTTTTGCGCAGTCCGACGGTAAAATCGAGAAAAAATAGCAAAACTTGTCGGAATTCGATTCCGTCGATTGCATTGGATTCGGAAGACTCGAGAGTAGGGGGGAGGACCGACTCCCGTCCCGGACCGGCCCGGGAAGGCCCGGGCCAAATCCTGGTACAGCGTGAACGGCGACCGGAATTTCGGTTGCAGCAGGGGTCGCCGCGGCCACGGCGACCGGAAGTTCGGTTGCAGCCAGCGCGCCTTTTTCAGGCTTTCCCACGGCGGTCAACCCTTTTCTCCCTGGTTTGACCGCCGTCCCTCCTTGTTCCTATTTCCTTTTTATTTTTCCCTTTTTCTTTATGTGTTTTATTGTTGTCTTCTTCCTCATTATTCCACCCATATCATACTTTATCTCTCTACTTCATGAACTACTTCACAACATGGCAAAATTTTGAATTTTCTTTTACTCATATCTCTTCATCCTTTTTGAATCTTGCAACACCCCACCATAGAGTTGCTTCTTATCACTTGAGCTTCCTTTTAAGCCCATAATTGTTCATTTTCATGCTTGTTTTAGTGTAGAACAAAAAAGTGGATTGTGGATAAGTTCTTGAGGTGGTTTGCTCATTCTTGTCCAATTGTGCAAAGAATCATGAGGTAAGAAGTTTCTCACATTGTCTTAGTATGGGTTTATGGTAATTCTTCTACTCTCCTCTTGATTGAGCATGAGAATTGGTATTGGAAGCATGATACAAAATGTTGAGTATGTTATGGTTTTGTGCTCTTGTAAGAGGGAATAGTTGAATGGTTAGATATGCATTCATGGATAGATGATATGAGATGATAGCTTATTTGTATGATGATTTGGGCTCCATTTGTGAGGATTAAGCTTGATATGGTTATTTCTTGAATATAGGAGAAGTTCTAACAAGGGGAAGGCACCTATCAAGGATGTTGGGCCTAGCAAGAAGAGGAAAGGAACAAGTTCATCAACTCGAATGCTTCCAAATGACCCTAGACTCCCGGAGACTCATGGAATTGTCATCGAAGATGAAGTCGAAAGAGCCACATTTGCTACCATTCTGAACAAAGGAATTGAGTCGACTTGTTTTCCTTCGAAGGAGGTGTTGGTGAGTTTGGGCCTCTATGATAATTTGAAGTGCTTGTTTGACAACATAGGATGGGGGAGTTTTCTTGATGATGCGTTTGCGGATCGCCGAACTTATTTGCCAATCACCCTTGAAATAATGAGCACTATCAAGATTGGGTCTATTCACATCCTCAAGGAAGTGCCTTTTCAACTTTTTGGTGAGCGTCGGGTGTTGTCCATGGACGAGATTGATGATTGCTATGGTGTGCCTCATGGAGGGGTTCGCTTGGTCAAGACCACTTATTTTCCTACTCAATTGTGGAGTCGTATCTCTAATGATCATGGGGGTTTAAGACCGGGTTTTTCAAAGACTACTGCGGTGGTAAATCCGGTTTTGAGGATGGCATTGAAGATTATTGCTCACACTATTCTTGCTCGGAAGGAGAACACATCGGTCCGGTTTGATGAACTTTTCATCCTCGAGGGAATGCTCACGCGCACACCTACTCATTTTTGTCACTTATTCTTGCCACAATTGGGTAAGCAAGCACATGGTGTGAAAGGTGTTGTTACTATGGGTGGTATGTTGACTCCTTGGGCGAGGAGATTATGTGATGGACTTAATGGTTGCCCTCATTTGGATGAGAAGTACCTTCTAGACCTCCGAAAACTTTTCTTCATGCGCTTCCTCATCGCCTCGACGCCTCCGTTCTTCTTTGTGTTCCATGACCGTGAATCCAACGAAAGGCTTTTCCCGCTTCCAAATGATCAATTGGTTCGTGTGACGGACATCCATGATAGGAAGAATTGGAAGTTAGATTTGCCCTCTCATACACATGCTATTGTTTGGGGAGTCTTTAATTTTGGAGATGTGGATGAGAGTGGCGGAGTTGGTGAACCGAGTGTTGAGGCAAGACGTGTTGAAGATAGTGATACCCACACTTCCACACATGGTGAGGATGTGGCTTTGGGAGTTCGAATCACACACATGGAGAATAGGTTGTCTACAATGCAATCCACATTTGAGCAAAGGTTCGACACCATGGACATAAACATGGAAAGTCACTTCACCGCCATGAACACTCAAGTTAATCGTGTGGAGCGTGGGATGAACTCGATGGTGACTCTTTTTGAGCAATTCCGGGATTTCCAAGTGAGCCAAGGTCTTCCATGGCCGAGGCCTCCGCCTTCGTAGATGCCTTCAAATGTTTGTAAGTGTGGTTTACGCATTTTATTTATTCTTCCTCCCAAACTCATTCTAGATTTTTTTTTTCTAGAATAAGTTTGGGGGAGGGGGTACGATAAAATGTGTAAATCACTTTATTTTTATTTTTGGGTGTTTTCTACTTTTACTTGTGGGAATTGTTTGTGGATTTTGTTCATTTGAGTTGCTATGTTGTGGTTGGTGGTTGTTGCTTGTTTTGGATGAGAGTGTGTAGAATGGATTGAATGTGGTGGAGTTTTGAGGAGAAGAAAATTTGGGAAGAAAATTTGGATTTGAAAAGGTTTGTGCAAATAATTCAAGTGATGTTTTCATGCTTTATATGGGTGCTTAATTGCGTAGGTGCAAAATTTTTCAAGTTTCATTTCAAAAGCATCACTTGAGTTATAGTGTCTTTTGTTCACATGGTTAGATATTGTGGTTATCACTCCTTTGCTTTCAAGAGAGATGCCGATGATGATTTGAGCGGAAAATGCATCATATTTTTTGGGATTTCTCATGTGTGTTTTGAGCATGAAGTGATTGCATAGCATGATTAACTAGGAATGATTGATCTTAGGCACATGAACTCTAAACAAAAGCTTGTGAGATTTGAGCCGAAACGTTGCATCAATAACGTTACTTTTTCTTTCTTGTGAGTTTGCCATGTTTTGCATTGTTATCTTCTAGAACTTGCCTTCAATCTCGATCGAGGTTGCTATATGTGCCACTAGAACTTAGAAATGATTTTAGGCCCTCACTTGTTAGCCTCATTATTCCCTAAACACTAACCAAATGAAATGTCAACTTTGTGGTCCCCCTTGAGCCTTTAAAGCCTTTATTTTTGAACCGGATGAAAGGGGGTGAAGGTTGGTTAAGGGAATCCATTGAGAGGTTGTGAGTAGTGAGAAACGAGGTTGGAGTAGTTTGATTGAAGAGTCGTTGTGAGATGAGAATACTCCTATGAGCTCTAGTGAACAAAAAAAAAAAGAAAAAATGAAGGAGATGAGAATGGAAGTCTCATAGAAAAAAAAAAAAAAAAAAAAAAAAAAAAAAAAAAAAAAAAAGAAAAGAAAAGAGTTGAAAAGAAAGGAAAAAGTTTGAATAAAGTTAGTTGTGTATATGAGAGCATAAAGGAGTTATTCATGCATATTTAAGAAGCTTCAATCAAACTTGGGTATGAAAGAGTGTTAAGAGGTGAAATGGTGAAGGTAGAAGGTGGAGAAATTCACACTTGGAGTGGAAAAGAGGAGGTGAAAGTACTTAGAAGATTTCTTAGTCACTTAGCCTAAAATCCCTACCTAAACCAATGTCCCCACATTACAAGCCTAAATAAAAGACCTAATTGATCTTAGTTCGAGTGCACAACCAAGCGATGGAGATCTTGAGGTTTAGGGCAAGCTTATGGCAAGAGCAATGCATGCATGAGTTCGATGAGTGCAAATTTCATTCCATACACTTGAGAGAAAGAGTGATACACGTACACTTTGGTAGGTTTAGAGTTTCATTGTGTTTGAGTGATTGATTTCTTGGTTGAGAATGTCGTGTGGTTGTGGATTGTTTGATGCACCTTGGGAGTTCCATGTTTGAAAATGATTTATTGAGTGAGCTTTGAGGCATCGATGATCTTGACTTGCATACCCATATGTGCTTATGTTCTTTGATTGTTCGTTCCATTGTCGGGACGAGCAATGGCTTAAGTTTGGGGGAGTTTGATAACACATATTTAGCATGCTTTAGAGTGCGTCTCGATGCGTGTTTTGGTTCGGATTTGTGCTTAAATGAATAGAAATGATAGGTTTTTACCATTTATGCCTTTTCTATATGCTTTGCGTTTTTCTCTCGGTTTCCGTGCTGATTTCAGGTGCTGTGGCAATTTTCTGGGCAAGTTTGACTTAGCCTATGTCGAAGAGGGTCGAAAGAGGAAGCCGTAGCACTTTGCGGATTAATTTTCCGATGTCGGACGAGAGAGAACGAGCCAAAACCGTGAGAGCGCGCAAACTGGAAATGTGGGCGGAAATTGCACGGGTCAACCGGAAATGGAATAGTCAACTCCTCAATTAACTTTTCAGAAATTACAGATTTTACCCCACCTTCTCAACTTAAGTTTCTAGTATTTGCAATTTAGCCCCAATGCTTGGGAAAACTATATATAGCTAGATATTTTCCTTATTTGTCATCTAATTTGACTTGTATTTCATATGCACAACTTCTCTTAGAACCCTAGCTATTTTTCCCTCTTTCTAATTTGGTATTTTCAAATATTTGTGGATGATCAAGCTTGGAGATTGAAGATTTATTGAAGATTTTTCATTCCTTTTCCTTTCCTTGTCATTTCTATTATGATTTCTCTTATTTTCCATGGTTTGATTGCTAGATCTATGGCTAGCTAAGTTTGCATATGGCTCCAAGTGATGGATAATATGATGTAGATGATAGGTATTAGATTCTAGGATGTTGATCTACCTTCCTCTTGGATTGCCTATGGATTGGGACTTTAATTTGTATGCATGAATAATTGATCACTAGGAGTGCATCTAAGGTGTTTGAGGGAATGCCTAGTAAGCTTCCTTTCATAGCACTTGACATCAATCCATACCCATATCACTTGATTTCATCTCTTATAGTTCCTAGAAAGAATTAGATGAGTTGGATGAGAGTTGATAGGTTATCTTAGACATAATTTGAGCTTTTTGGAGTTGTTAGAGTATTTAAAGGCTTAGAAAGCACTTGTTGCTCTATCAATCAACTTGTTAATCACCCTAGTAAGGTAGGTTAGCATATATGATATGAGAAACCATCCAAGGTGGATTAAATTGGCTTGAAACACCTAGATTCTAAGACCTACATCATCATCATATTGGAAATCACTTGGATCCATGCCTTTTAATATTGATATTCTACATTTGCATTTTACTTGCTTTGTTTGCTTTACATTGTTGAGTTTACATTTCACTTTACTCTTTGCCTAGTTTAGTAAAAAACCAAATCATGATCATGTGCTTAGATAGTATAATGGAGACGATATAGACTACTTGATTTGCTATTGCCATTTCACTCCTTGTGGTTCGACATTCGGACTTACCTTGTTCGATATCATTGCTAGGCTAGAAATTAGCACTAGTCACTAATTAGAAGGACGTTTCTTTTGTTTTCGGATTAAATGTAGACTTGAGACTATTTCAGTTAAGAAAGCAATGGCAAACATTAATTTGAAGGGTTTTTGCTTTATTGTTGAATTAAACGCCAACTTAAGACAATTCTGGAGATGAACGTGTTGATTTGGAGGATGTCCGGATTAAATGCAAATTTGAGCAGATTTCGACGAATAATGTGATGATAGCTGACGACCACTTTAAATATTGTGGAGAAATCGTAGAGAATTTGTATATTCTTCTCGTTAGAGTTCTCTAACTAATTCTTGTGGTGATTTATGAATGTTTTAAGCACTATTATTTATATGTCTAGAGAAATTCAATATAAGCCGCTTAGAGTTGGCTTTTTAAGTCTGAACCTGTAGAGGTAGAATCTACAATTACGGTTGTCCGGACGATACGGTTGATCCGGTCGATTAGGGCACTAGCAATCTGTAACCAACACAACAGACACGTTAGAGCCCTACGAAGAACACCGGACGGGGTGTCGGCTGTGGGACCTCCGACGCTCAAGTTAGTACGATATTCGAATAATAGAACGTAAAAACAAACGACAACAAAAGTAAATAGTAAAGCAATGGTGATGGTCGCGGATGACTGTGAGCGTTCGGTCGGATGGGGTGATGTGAGAGATGGATTGATGATGGAGAGAGCATGTACGGCAAACTCCGGCGGCGGTGGATGCAAGGGGATTGCCAAGTACGCGGTGAGTGCTAGAGAGCAGTTCAGAGCGGAGTGGAGAGTATGAGCGTGAGTCTAGATGGTTGTTCAACCTAAGTCGTTCGTATATATAAGACGGCTAGTCGGCTACCATCCATTAGGGTTTACCGTAGTCGTACCTATCTCTCCGGCCTCAACGGCCTTGTTGGTTGCGATATTTGCGGGGGAGATCTCCTTCCTTGACTCGTTTCTCCCCATTGAGTTATCAGATAGAGTCAATGCTCTAGTGGGCGCGATAAAGCCAGCCTGGCGTGGCGGACACCCTTCAGCCCAATACATACGGTCTGACGTGGTGGGCCTTCTTCGGCCCGGTATGTCCGGTCTAGCATGCTAGTTGGGCCAATTAATCAAGTACGTTGATTTATTGGGCCAACGAATTTTGTCCACTACAAACCCACAAATATTGGGTCTAGGGATGAGGTGGCGCAATTTAATTGTTTCATTCAAATTTATTCCTTTACCGCGCAAATCCAACACATGACAACTTCTTGTTGGTTGAAAATTCCACATATTTAAATATCAATTATATATCTATTTAATCTTAGAAATTATACTTAATTTAATCCAAGATTATAAATGGAAAATAAAATTAAATATTTAATTCTTTATAAAATTATTTGTATAACATTATTTGTTAAACTTCATAAATAATAACTAAATATATAGAAATTTTGGACATTTTTCAATTATATACTCCCTCTGGCTCAAGATTCATGACACGTTTCTTTTCAACATTTGTGGCAAGCGTTTTCGAGCGTCTTGACGACTAGCTTAAAATTATCTTTTTAAGGAATTTCTTCTTTTATGAGATCCCTTAATACTTGTAGTATCCCGTAAAAGAAAAAATTCCTTAAAAAGATATTTTGAAACTTATCATCAAGACGCTCGAAAATGCTTGCCAAAATGTTGAAAAGAAACGTGTCACGAATCTTGAGCCAGAGGGAGTATATTTTACTCTCAATCACACATCTTGTTATTTTTCCAAGTGTGAGATATGATTGTTGCTTTTATAAGAGTATTACACTTCTCAAGTTCCTTATTTTTTCGATGTGGGATATCTAACACATCCTACAAACCAAACTATGAGAAGAGTACCACATCCCACTATCACACATTGAAAAGCTATCAAACTTGAGAAGAGTGACACCCTTATAAAAGCACATACATTTGTCCCACATTGAAAAAAAAAATAGCAAATAAGGGTGTGAGAGGAACACCTATATAATTAGAAGAAGGTTCAGAGCATTATTGTTAGATCCGGGTCAGAGATTAACAACAATTATACAATTATTCATCATATTTACATATTTGCAAAGAATATTTGCGTACACACAATCATAAACAGAAATAAGGGAAGAATCAACACAGGACATCAATCTTCTTAGCTCGATTCCACCGATACATCACTTCTCCGTGAAAGGGGATTAAGATAGAGGCAAACGCAAAGCGTCCGAACTATCCGTCCAGCCTTGTCCACAAAGTCGAGATATAACGGGGAAGAATGGAGGATGAAATGGTTAACGCAAGGCGCTCTTCCACTTGTCCTTGAATAGTGATGAGAATTATACCTTCGAGTTCCGTATTCGAGGTCGCCGAGCGCCTGCAAAACAAAGCAGGAGGAACAAAGGGGGAGGTTCCTCCGGGAAGGACTTCCGACGCTCAAGTCAGTAAGAGCACGAAAAAAACTCTAAGTAGAGTGTGAATGAAATAGTGTAGAAAGTGTAGAACTCGTACCTCAGAATGGTGAAATCGCTATCTATTTATAGGTGTAAAAGGGGTGAAAAGGTGAATGTACCTGTGCAGGGAGGACAGGAAAGGAATTTCTAGGGGGACAAGATTACCTCTGTCATTAATTTGGTGGTCCTCACCCTAAGGTATGTAGAGTCATGCGGACTGCGTGCTTCGGCAGATCCCTGGGCATAGGCAGATGCCGAAGGGTCTGGGGATGGCTTCTGCACGGGGCGGATCTATGCAGATCCTTAGGGCCTCTGCTCAGAGCATGGCATCTACACCGAGGTCAGCATCTGAGGCCTCTAATACGCAGATCCAGTCAGCTCTCAAGGACGCCACGCGGTGACTAGAGCTAATTTCTAGCCTAGCAATAATATCGAACAAGGTAAGTCCGAATGTCGAACCACAAGGAGTGAAATGGCAATAGCAAATCAAGTAGTCTATATCGTCTCCATTATACTATCTAAGCACATGATCATGATTTGGTTTGTTTTCTAAACTAGGCAAAGAGTAAAGTGGAATGTAAACTCAACAGTGTAAAGTAGACAAGACAAGTAAAAGGCAAATGTAGAATATCAATAGTAAAAGGCATGGATCCAAGTGATTTCCAATATGATGATGATGATAGTCTTAGAATCTAGATGCTTCAAGCCAATTTAATCCACCTTAGATGGTTTCTTATATCAAATATGCCAACCTACCTTACTAGGGTGATTAACAAGTTGATTAATAGAGCAACAAATGCTTTCTAAGCCTTTAAATACTCTATCAACTCCAAAAAGCACAAATTATGTCTAAGATAACCTACCAACTCTCATACAACTCATCTAATTCTTTCTAGGAACTATATGAGATGAAATCAAGTGATATGGGTATGGATTGATGCCAAGTGCTATGAATGGAAGCTTACTAGGCATTCCATCAAACACCTTAGATGCACTCCTAGTGATCAATTATTCATGCATTCAAATTAAAGTCCCAATCCATAGGCAATCCAAGAGGAAGATAAATCAACATCCTAGAATCTAATACCTATCATCTACATCAAATTATCCATCACTTGGAGTCATATGCAAGCTTAGCTAGCCATAGATCTAGCAATTAAACCATGGAAAATAAGAGAAATCATAATAGAAATGACAAGGAAATGAAAAGGAATTGAAATGCTCCACAAATCTTCAATTTCCAAGCTTGATCATCCAACAATATTTGAAAATACCAAAGAAGAAAGAGGGAAAATAGCTAGGGTTTTAAGAGAAATTGCTCAAGTGAAATACAAGTGTTGTTAGATGCCAAATAAGGAAAATATCTAGCTATTTATAGTTTTCCCACAAATTGGGGTCAAATTGCAAATACTAAAAACTTGAGTTGAGAAGGTGGGGTAAAATCTGTAATTTCTGGAAAGTTGAGTAGATGTTTGACTTGTGCATTTTCGGTTGACTTGTGCATTTCTGCCCACATTTCGCAGTTTGCGCGCTCTCACGGTTTTGGCTCGTTCTCTCTCGTCCGGCATCGGAAAATTAATCCGCAAAATGCTACGGCTTCCTCTCTCGATCCTATTCGACATAGGATAAGTCAAACTCGCCCAGAAAATTGTCACAGCACCTGAAATCAGCACGGAAACTGAGAGAAAACGCAAAGCATATAGAAAATGGATAAATTGTAAAAACCTATCATTTCCTATTCATTAAAGCACATATCTTAACCAAAACACGCATCGAGACGCACTCTAAAGCATGCTAAATATGTGGTTATCAAACTCCCCCAAACTTAAGCCATTGCTCGTCCCGACAATGGAACGAACAATCAAAGAACATAAGCACATATGGGTATGCTAATCAAGATCATCGATGCCTCAAAATACTCACTCAATAAAGCATTTTCGAACATGGAACTCCCAAGGTGCATTTAACAATCCACAATCACACAACACTCTCAACCAAGAAATCAATCACTCAAGCATAATGAAACTCCAAACCTCTCTAGATGCAAGTGTATCACTCTTTTTCTCAAGTGTATGGTTGGAAATTTACACTCATCGAACTCATGCATGCATTGCTCTTACCATAAGCTTGCCCTAAACCTCAAGATCTCCATCTCTTGGTTGTGCACTCGAACTAAGATCAATTAGGTCTTTTATTTAGGCTTGTAATGTGGGGACATTGGTTTAGGTAGGGATTTTTAGGCTAAGTGACTAAGATATCTCCTAATTACTTTCACCCTCTCATTTCCACTCTAAGTGTGAATTTCTCCACCTTCTACCTTCACCATTTCACCTTTTTACACTCTTAAGTACATAAGCTTGATTGAAGCTTCTCAAATATTCATGAATAACTCCTTTATGCTCTCATTCACAACTAACTTTATTCAAACTCTTTTTTTTTTTCTTTTTCTTTCCAACTTTTTTCACTTCTTTTTTTTTTTCTATGAGAATTCCATTATCATCTCTTTCATTTTTTTTTCTCCTTTTTTTTTAATTAGAGCTCATAGGAGTATTCTCATCTCAAAACGATCTCTTCAATCAAACTACTCAAACCTCGTCATCTCACTACTTCACAACCTCTCAATAGATTCCCTTAACCAACCTTCACCCCCTTTCATCCGGTTTAGCAACAATGGCTTCAAAGGCTCAAGGGGGACCGCAAAGTTAACGTTTTATTTGGTTAGTGTTTAGGGAATAATGAGGCTAACAAGTGAGGGCCTAAAATCATTTCTAAGTTCTAGTGGCACATATAGCAACCTCGATCGAGATTGAAGGCAAGTTCTAGAAGATAACAATGCAATACATGGCAAACTCTCAAGAAAGAAAAATAACGTTATCAATGCAACGTTTTGGCTCAAACCTTACAAGCTTTTGTTTAGAGTTCATGTGCCTAAGATCAATCATTCCTAGTTAATCATGCTATGCAACCATTTCATGCTCAATACACACATGAGAAATCCCACAAAATATGATATCAATTTTCGCTCAACTCATCATCGACATCTCTCTTGAAAGCAAAGGAATTGACAACCACACTATGAAAACCAATACTTCAAGTGATTCATTCGAAAGAAGTTTTAAAAATTTTGCAAAATTTGCAAGTAAGCATACATTTACACACATATGAATCACTTGAATCACATTCCAACTTATTCACCCTCATCACATACCAAACTCACTCAAACACATTCATTCCTTTCAAGCATCCAAATCAAGCACAATCAACTTTATCAAGCAAATACAAGCTTCAAAATCACAACTTTAATGAAAAACCGAAGAGAGAAACAAAGTCTAAAATGAGTTTGGAGGGAAGAATAATAAGGAATTTAAACTACACTCACAAAGGTCCAAGCTTTGGATGGATATCACATTTAATGCTACCCATTCCGGTACGCGCTCGATAAGTTGAATCCTTTCCTTCGTCATGCATAGCTTCTCTTTGTCACCCCCTAGCAATATTCAATCTCAATTCACATATTAGTAATCACATATCAAAGCATAGCTCAAGGGGTGAATAATAAGCTCATGTAAGGGGATGATTTGAGATACCTTCCTCCTCATGTTCCAGCCCTAATTTGACAACTTATTTACACCAAAATAACAAATAACAAAATTACTTAAAACTATTCTATGTTGTAGAGGGTTGAAAGAGGAATCCATAGCAAAAAACGGAATGCAATTCGGACTTCGTATGAGGGAGAACGAGGCGAAACGGCGGGATTGCGCATAGGGGAGGAGGAGCTTTGGCGGTCAAACCCGGGAGGAAAGGGTTGACCGCCAATGAGACACCTAAAATGAGCTCACCAATGGCGACCAATGAAAAGGGCGCCATAGCCATTGGCGACCAATCAATGGCCGCCACAACGGTCGTGGTTCGTTCTGTTCCCGGACTTGGCCCGGGCGTTTTCGGGCCGGTCCGGGACAGGAGTCGGTCCTCCCCCCTACTGTCGAGTCTTACGAACTCAACGCAATCGAAGGAATCGAATTCCGACAAGTTTTGCTATTTTTTTTTCGATTTTACCGCCGGACTGTGCAAAAGTAGAACTTAAACCCTCAAAATTTTTCTAAGTGTTGGAATACAAAAACTTGAAAATTCTCAAAAATTTTCTAAGGCATGAAATTGCCAACTTGAAAAAAATCTCAAAAATTTTCTAAGGCAAAAGAAAGTATCCAACACTTAGAAATTTTTTTCCATAACAAATTAACCCACTCTCAACTTTATTCGACTAAAACGACTCAAACTAAACTTAAAGAAAACGAGAAAATAAAGGATACGTGTTGGGGTGCCTCCCAACGAGCGCTTTGTTTAACGTCGCTAGCTCGACGATACCTCACTTTCCATCAAGGATCTTGAAGCAACGAGACCGTGGCCTCCTCTATGTCTGCACGAAAGTAGTGCTTGATTTGGTGGCCATTAACCTTGAAAGTTGTGCCATCATCCTTCAACAACTCGAATGTTCCATTCGGGTAACATCTATAGATCGAATACGGCCCGGTCCACTTTGACCGAAGCTTTCCGGGGTATAACTTCAAACGAGAGTTAAAGAGAAGAACGGCATCCCCCGGACTAAACTCACGGCTTCGAATTCCACGATCATGAAACTTCTTTGCTCTCTCCTTGAAAATCCTTGAGTTCTCATAAGCTTCATTCCTCCACTCATCTAGCTCAACCAATTGGTCTTGCCTTGCAAAACCGGCTTCCTTGAACTCAAAATTGATTCGTCTTGTTGCCCAATAAGCCTTATGCTCTAATTCAACCGGGAGGTGGCATGATTTGCCAAACACCAATTGATATGGAGACATACCGATGGGCGTCTTGTATGCCGTTCGATACACCCATAAAGCATCATCGAGCCTATTAGCCCAATCCTTTCGGTTTGCAACCAACTTCTCAAGAATTTGCTTAATCTCCCGATTGGCTAACTCGGCTTGGCCATTTGCTTGAGGGTTATAAGGCAATGTAACCTTGTGCTTCACTCCATACTTAGCCAAGAGGCTACCAAGCCAACGATTATTGAAGTGTGACCCCCCATCGCTAAGAAGTGCCCTCGGGGTTCCAAACCGAGACAAAATATTCTTCTTAAGAAATTAAGCACCACTTTAGAATCGTTGGTAGCTGTAGGAATAGCTTGCACCCATCTCGAGACATAGTCCACCGCAAGCAAGATGTAAGAGTAACCATTAGAGATGGGGAAAGGTCCCATGAAGTCAATCCCCCAAACATCGAAAAGCTCTACCTCAACCATGATGTTTTGAGGCATCTCATCACGTTTGGTGATTGTACCCAAGCGTTGGCATCTATCACAACTCTTCACATATGCAAGGCAATCCTTAAAAATCGAAGGCCAATAAAATCCGCTTTGAAACACCTTCATCGCGGTTCGATTTGCTCCAAAATGCCCTCCACGTGGTGAGCTATGGCACTCCTCTATGATCTTATTCCAATCACTTTGGCCTACACATCGTCGGATAATGCCATCCGCACATCTCCTCCACATATATGGCTCTTGCCAATAGTAGAATTTGACCTCACGAAGGAACTTCTTCTTCTCATATGACTTCAAATCCGGAGGCAACTCATGAATGACCAAGAAATTTGTAATGTCAGCATACCATGGAGTATAGAGCTTCAAAGCAAGAAGTCTCTCATCCGGAAAACCATCCACAATCTTGGATTCCTCGGAATCGCCCTCAATAGGGTTCTCAAGTCGAGACAAGTGATCCGCTATCACATATTCACACCCTTTTCGATCTCTAATCTCCATATCAAACTCTTGTAAGAGAAGAATCCATCGAATGAGGCGAGGTTTAGCATCCTTCTTTGCAATGAGATGTCGAATCGCGGTGTGATCCGAATAGACAATGGTGTGGTTGCCAACGAGATAGGGCCGAACCTTCTCAAAAGCAAACACCACCGCAAGGAACTCTCTCTCGGTAGTTGTGTAATTCTTTTGAGCCGAGTCTAGAGTTTTGCTTGCATAGTGTATAACCCGGAACAAGTTATCCCGCTTTTGGCCCAAAACCACTCCTATCGCCCAATCACTAGCATCACAATCAATGATAAAAGGCTCTTCCCAATTTGGAGTAATCAAAATCGGAGTGGAGACTAAAGCCTTTTTCAACTTCTCAAAAGCAACTAAACACTCATCATCAAACACAAACTTGGCATCCTTCTCAAGTAGATGGCAAAGAGGCTTCGTGATTTTAGAGAAATCCTTGATGAATCTTCTATAAAAACCCGCATGCCCCAAGAAACTCCGAATGCTCTTGATATTAGTAGGTGGAGGTAACTTTTCAATTGCCACAATCTTGGCTCTATCCACCTCTAATCCTTCACTCGAGACTCGGTGTCCAAGGACAATGCCATCCTTAACCATGAAGTGACATTTCTCCCAATTAAGCACAAGAGAGGTCTCCTCACATCTTTGAAGAACTTGAGTCAAATTATCAGGGCAATTATCAAAACTTGACCCAAAAACCGAGAAATCATCCATAAAGACCTCCATGATATTTTCAATCAACCCATGGAATATTGCCATCATACACCGTTGAAAAGTGGCCGGTGCATTGCATAAACCAAAGGGCATCCTCCTATAGGCAAAAACACCATAGGGACAAGTAAATGCCGTCTTGTGTTGATCTTCGGGGGCAATTGTGATTTGATTGTAGCCCGAGTAGCCATCAAGAAAACAATAATATTCATGCCCCGCCAATCTATCAAGCATTTGATCAATGAAAGGAAGAGGGAAGTGGTCCTTCCTTGTCACCGAATTCAAAGCTCTATAATCAATGCAAACCCTCCATTTAGAAGCCACTCTAGTAGATATCACCTCATTGTTCTCATTCTTGATAACGGTCATACCTCCCTTCTTCGGAACAACTTGGGTAGGGCTCACCCATTCACTATCGGAAATAGCCCAAATCATACCCGCATCTAGGAGTTTTAAAACCTCTTTTCTAACCACTTCTTGAAGAACGGGGTTCAATCTCCGTTGTGGTTGCCTTTTGGGCCTTGCATCCTCTTCCAACAAGATTCGGTGCATACAAACACTAGGGTTTATACCCTTTATATCATCAATGGTCCAACCAATCACCGATTTATATTGCCTCAAGACTCTTAGCAACCTCTCCAATTCGGACTCTGAGAGGAAGCTTGACACTATAATAGGAAAAGTTTCATTATCACCAAGAAAGGCGTACCTCAAGTGCTCCGGTAGTTCCTTCAACTCAAGGGCCGGAGTTGAAGTTTGACCTTTATCATCCCCCTTTGCACTTGCTCGGTCTTCCTCCTTTCTTAGCTCTAAGAACCCCACTTCTTTCTTTGGACAAAATGACTCTTGAGAATCCAAGAAGGCTAGAGTATCCAAGAGCTCATCACAAGCTTCATCTATCTCGGTGTAGGAGTAAATGGAGTTTTGGATAACATCCTCCAAATGATCTTCTCCTCTTGGTGATGGAACCACTTCTATCAAATTGCACTCCTCAAAATCATGGTCACTTGACTTCTTCATGGCATCATAGATGGAAATAGTAAGAGTTTCATCATTTACACGAAAGGTAAGATTACCCTCATGAACATCGATCAATGCCCTTCCGGTTGCCAAGAATGGTCTTCCAAGTATAAGAGGCATCTCTCTATCCTCCGGCATATCCAAGACTACGAAATCCACCGGAAAAATAAAGGTTTCCACCTTCACTAGAACATCTTCCACAATTCCTTGTCCATAAGTGATAGAGCGATCCGCCATTTGTAAGCACACCGGAGTAGGACGAAGATTTCCAATATCGAGCCTCTTGAAAATAGAGAGAGGCATCAAATTTATAGAAGCCCCAAGATCACAAAGAACATTTCCAAATTCCTTACCCCCAATGAGGCAAGCTATAGTGAATGATCCGGGATCCTTTTTTTTCAATGGAAGTTTCCTTTGGAGAAACGCACTAACCTCCTCCGTCATGTTAATGGTCTCAAGCAAATCAAACTTCCTTTTGTTAGAAACGGCCTCCTTCAAGAATTTGACATATCCGGGCATGTCCCTCAAAGCATCCAACAAAGGAATGTTAATATGAACCTTGCTAAACATAGCTAGGAACCTCTTCATTTTTTCATCCATCTTCGGCTTTGCTAAACGATGGGGGAACGGTGCCTTGGTGATGACATCCTTTTTAGGTAAAGGAACTTCAACTACATCATTTTTCTTGTGAAGTTCTCTCTCAAGAATAGGATTCCTCACCTCCTTCTTCTTCTTTTCAATCTCGTGATCCTCCTCCTCATAGGACAAATCTGCAACAAAAGGCTCTTCATCAACCTCTAGAACCTCATCTTTGTTCCCACAAACTCTCCCACTTCTTGTAGTAATAGCACTACAATTCTTCTTTGGATTCACCTCCGTATTGCTAGGGTATTGCCCTTGCTTGTGTTGAGAAGCAACATGATTAGCCTTTTGGCTCATTTGACCCTCAAGCATCTTGATGTGCTTGTCCATAGAGGAAATCGTGTTCTCCAATGTGGTGACCTTTTGTCCCGTTTGAGCAATGAAAGTGTTTTGTTGAGCGGCCATTTGAGATTGTTGGTTGGCCATTTGTTGAATAATGCTTTCCATCCCCGGTTGGAGAGGCTTCTTCTCTTCAACAACTTGATGTGAAACACCAAATCCGGGAGGAGAAGATTGAGGAGCATTAAGAGCATTTTGCGGATTTCCATAGGAAAGATTTGGATGATTGTTGAAGGAAGGATTTCCATAATTTCTTCGAAAATTACTTTGATTCCAACGGTTTATGTACTTCACCTCCTCCTCGTTTAAGACCTCATCATTTTCATATTTCTTGATAGCTATTATCTCCATCATGTCTCTTTGACCTTTGTCATAATCACTCTTTAGAGTAGTGATTAATGAAGTCAACTCATCATATCTCTCATCCGATAGAGAGGCAACCCTCTTTGTGGAAGTCCGTTCCATAGGCCATTGGTAGGCATGAGCGGCCATCTCCTCAATTATCCTCAATGCTTCCTTGGCATGCTTGTTCAACAAACAACCCCCTGCGGTTGCATCAACTACACTTCTTGTGTGAGAAGTCAGTCCACTATAGAAGTGAGTTACTTGTTGATCTTCACTCAAACCATGTTGAGGACATTTCCGGATGAGCTCTCTATATCTTTCCCAAGCTTCAAATAAGGTCTCATCTCCATGTTGAGAGAAATGAGAAATCTCCGAAATCATCTTGTGAGCCTTTGAGGGAGGGAAATACTTTGATAAGAAAGCCTTGCAAAGATCTTGCCAAGTGTGAATCTCCGACTTATTCAATCCTTTGTACCAATCTTTGGCTCTATCCCTCAAAGAGAAACCAAACATCCTTAGTCGAATGGCATCACAAGGGACACCATTGAGCTTAACGGTATCACACATCTCCAAGAAGGAAGTGAGATGTGCATTTGGATCCTCCAAGGGACTTCCTCCAAATTGAGCATTCATCACCATTTGAATCAAGTCGGTCTTCAACTCGAAATTGTTGGCATTGATAGTGCCCCACTCTCCTCCTTGATATTGATCCGTTGGAGCTTGATACATAAAGTTGATAGGAGGTGGTGGCGCCTCATTAGCCTTCCTCTTTTGCTCATCAATTTCTAATTGCATCTCTTCCATCCTTCTCATAATAGCCTCCATATTCGGGTTATGATCACCCATATCTTGCTCTTCTCTAAAATTCCTTCTTCGATGTCTTCTCTCAAATTGCAAGACAAGTGGCTCTACAAGTCTCCCCTTGGACCTTGTGAGCATGTACCTTCAAAACAAAAAGAAAAAGAAAATTAAAAACAAGCTTAGATTAGTAACAAGTGACTAAACAAACTATTGAAATGTCTATCTAATCACTCCCCGGCAACGGCGCCAAAAATTGACTAGAGCTAATTTCTAGCCTAGCAATAATATCGAACAAGGTAAGTCTGAATGTCGAACCACAAGGAGTGAAATGGCAATAGCAAATCAAGTAGTCTATATCGTCTCCATTATACTATCTAAGCACATGATCATGATTTGGTTTGTTTTCTAAACTAGGCAAAGAGTAAAGTGGAATGTAAACTCAACAGTGTAAAGTAGACAAGACAAGTAAAAGGCAAATGTAGAATATCAATAATAAAAAGCATGGATCCAAGTGATTTCCAATATGATGATGATGATAGTCTTAGAATCTAGATGCTTCAAGCCAATTTAATCCACCTTGGATGGTTTCTTATATCAAATATGCTAACCTACCTTACTAGGGTGATTAACAAGTTGATTAATAGAGCAACAAATGCTTTCTAAGCCTTTAAATACTCTATCAACTCCAAAAAGCACAAATTATGTCTAAGATAACCTACCAACTCTCATACAACTCATCTAATTCTTTCTAGGAACTATATGAGATGAAATCAAGTGATATGGGTATGGATTGATGCCAAGTGCTATGAATGGAAGCTTACTAGGCATTCCATCAAACACCTTAGATGCACTCCTAGTGATCAATTATTCATGCATTCAAATTAAAGTCTCAATCCATAGGCAATCCAAGAGGAAGGTAAATCAACATCCTAGAATCTAATACCTATCATCTACATCAAATTATTCATCACTTGGAGCCATATGCAAGCTTAGCTAGCCATAGATCTAGCAATTAAACCATGGAAAATAAGAGAAATCATAATAGAAATGACAAGGAAATGAAAAGGAATTGAAATGCTCCACAAATCTTCAATTTCCAAGCTTGATCATCCAACAATATTTGAAAATACCAAAGAAGAAAGAGGAAAAATAGCTAGGGTTCTAAGAGAAATTGCTCAAGTGAAATACAAGTGTTGTTAGATGCCAAATAAGGAAAATATCTAGCTATTTATAGTTTTCCCACAAATTGGGGTCAAATTGCAAATACTAAAAACTTGAGTTGAGAAGGTGGGGTAAAATCTGTAATTTCTGGAAAGTTGAGTAGAGGTTTGACTTGTGCATTTTCGGTTGACTTGTGCATTTCCGCCCACATTTCGCAGTTTGCGCGCTCTCACGGTTTTGGCTCGTTCTCTCTCGTCCGGCATCGGAAAATTAATCCGCAAAATGCTACGGCTTCCTCTCTCGATCCTCTTCGACATACGATAAGTCAAACTCGCCCAGAAAATTGCCACAGCACCTGAAATCAGCACGGAAATTGAGAGAAAATGCAAAGCATATAGAAAATGGATAAATTGTAAAAACCTATCATTTCCTATTCATTAAAGCACATATCTTAACCAAAACACGCATCGAGACGCACTCTAAAGCATGCTAAATATGTGGTTATCACGCGGCAAGGCTGATATTAATCCCTATCATCTAGTCACCCCCCAGGTCCAGAAGCGTGCGCTATCAGGTTCTATTAGACGCTTTGGCGGGAAACTATCTTTCTGATGACATCATAAATGTCTTGTCGTGTGGAAAAATGGCATGACAGTTGGTTTCTCGAGGAAAAAGAGGCATAAAGACTCTTTTCCTCATCATTACCTTTAATCTACACATAATCGGGACAAGAAAGAGAGAGAGAGAAAGAGAGACATCCAAATCGCCCTCCCATTAATTAGGGGATTCTCTCTTCTTATCAAGCTTCAACACTGTCAAAACCGATGATAAAATTGTGCAATTAACAAGCTTGAGTTTCTCTAGCCATAATAGTATCTATTATGATTGTGCGTATTATTTTTATTTGTTATACATATTTAATAGGCGCGTGAGAACACGCGAGGAATTTTCGCAGACTCATTGATAGTGGTAGTACGTCGTGGGATAGTGAATGGGACATATTTCATTTTATTTCTCTCTCCCTCCCCCCCTTTTAGGAGGGTTTATAACTTCCCCATTTTCTTCCTATTTCTCACATTGCTCCAAAGAAAAAAAAAAGAACGCGCTTTCATCTCTCTGGTTTTCCTCGTGCTTCAGGAGATTATTCTGCCTCCTCCTCTCACCAGGATAGACATGTATTCTTCTTGTTACTGAGCCATTCCTTCCCATTTTTCTGTGAACTGTATTCAGGTGGATTTGGAGTTAGAAAGCTTTTCGTTTTCCTATCTTTTTCTTCTACGTTTCCTCGGAGGAAGACCAATGGGTTTAATACTTTCAACTATAAGCCCAGTTTTTAAGGAAACAAAGTAGGGGTTTCAGTATGGAACGAATGACTCATCATTACTGAAATTTTGGTACGGAATTTGCCCAGGTTCGCTCGACGTTGTGCGTTGCTGCCATCTATAGTTCTTTCTACTGACATCTCGCTAAGAAAGAATTTTTATTCCCCTTTTTGTTTTTTTTTTTGTTTTTTTTTTTTGTTTTTTTTTTTTTTTTACTCTCTATTACTTTGTAGCTATGGATTCAACCATACAGAGCTTAGGGCAGAAAGCTCGTGAAAACTGTTACGCAAAATAGAGCAGGCGAAGGCCAGTAATTCTAATCCTGTTTCTTCTCCGGGCGGTACTTCCACACAAGCAGTTATGGCGACTGGGGTCCTCGAGCTTTCCCAAGAAAATCCCCTGGAAATAGCAACTGTTGGGCCACACTTGAAGCCCTTCTCTCCAAACCCAACTGCTGATAGCCAGCTGAAGGAGACTATTATGTGTTTCTCTTTACTACCTGCTTCTAATCAACCAACTTCATTCCTTCCGGCTTCCCTAGGACTCGTTCTGTCGACCTTTATTGATGTGGATACTTATGTTCCTTCTTTCGCCCGCCTCGAACTTCCTTCCAAAGGATTATCTCCTTCCTTCAAAAGGAAGAGTGATTCCTCCCCTTCCTCAGCCATGAAGAAGAGTAAGACCCAGGTGAATCCTTCTGGTGTTCAGGCATTGGCTTTTGAGCAATTACAGGAACGTCTATCCCAATCCGAGAGAAGTAGGGAGCAATTCCAGGCTGAGGTTCGCCGCCTCCAGGAGTATTTACAAGACAGAGAGAAGCATTGTTCTTTCCTTGGACAGCGCATGTCTTCTCTCTCTGAACGGGTGGGGGAACTGGAGAAGGCTCTGAAAACTTCTTCGGATCGAATGATGCAGGTACAGGAGGTTTATGCAACCGAAACAGAGCAGCTAGTACATCGTCATGAGCAGGAGTTGGAGTGCTCACGGGCTTCTACCTACACTCAAGGGAGGAGAACTAGCCTAGACCAAGGCACCTCTTCGGGGATTCAGGATTGCAAATCTCATTTGCTGATGACTCCCTATGGTCAGGCGTTTCTGGATTATCTAGTGAAGCACCTGCCAGAGGCGTATCTCCACACACCTGATTTCTGGCTTCGCATGGTCGAGCCTCTTACTGAATGGGTTGCGGCGGCAATTCTTGAGTGCTGCCAACAGCTGGGTCTTCCTAAGCGGGCCGCCGCCATCAATGTGGGGCCTATAGTAAGAATGTTTGAGACGGAACCTGAGACTCTTAGGAGGGACCGTTACTTGTTAAGGAGCCTTGGTTCATGCCCGTGCTAAGAGAAGCATCCCAGATCCTCCGTCAGCCTCCCAAATCCCTAGAAGATCTTCCTGCTTGGGGTGTCCCTTTATTTCCTCTTTTCCCTCCTAATGTCATGGTTATGAGGTCTATGCAAAAGGCTTTTCGCGAGGTATCCTTCTCCTTTTGGAATTTTATGACTAGATTCCTCATTTGCCTCTTCTATTACTTTCTGTGAAGTTTGTTTGTTATTATTTATTATTTTTCCTTAGCAACTTTCTTTCTTTGTTAGGAGTTAAGAGAGAAGAATGCCCTGAGCTCATCTGGAAGTGGGTAGCCAACTTCCTCTGCACCTATCCTGGTTGAGGCGGTGGATGGTTCCCAGGGGGCAGATGCTTTAATGGCCACAACGGACCAGACCCAGGATAATCCTATCACACGCTCTGCAATGACTTCTACCCCTTTAGAGGATCAGGCTTCCTCTCCTCTTTCTCAAAGCTCTGAAGATCCGGCTCCTGGCTCGGATCCCTCTATTTGATCCTTAATTATGCTACATTTGGCTTGGTGTCTTAAAACAATTTATCTTTTATGCTATTGATGGGGTGCTTGTTTTATGGCCCTGAAGTCGTGCCGGTGGGGTACAGAACACTGTTATTTCTGTTTGCTTTTTGGCCAGGTGCTTTTTAAGGCCTTGCATTTGACAGATTTATATCTTCTCTTTAGATTACTAAAACAATCATATTCCAATCTTCTTTGTTGTTCATTCGGTATGTTTGGCTTCTGAGTGTTTTCTTCGTGATAAAACATTCTACGTAGATGAGATATAGGATATGAGGGATCAGGGATCGACATGACTTATGACTCATTTTATAGCTATTAAACAGATACTTACTATAAAAAATTTCCCTTCAAGGGGGATCGACATGACTTATGAATCATTTTATTTTCCCTTCTGAGTGTCTGTTATTTTATTTTCCCTTCATGGCTTCGGGAGCGCTTCCCTTTTTTCCTCTGGTGATTTCTTTGATACCCGCCTGAGCTGAGACGTCGATTGTATCCTAAACTTTTGCCATCATTTTAGCGATTAGAGTTTCCCGGTTCCCTTTCGCCGTTGAGGGATTGTGCATGCAAACTGCTTTAACCTCAGATCCCTTCTTTATATCTTTAGCCGTTCCTTGTTTAAGTTGGTATAGCATCTGAGCCTCGAGGGTTATGACTTCCTCAGATCATTTCCCCTTGTTATCAAGCCCTTCATTCAACCTTTTGGTTGTTACAAGCTTCGTCACAAAATTTGTGTTTGAGTAAAACACCTCTTCCACACCACTGTGCTGATTTTTCGGAGGTTCGTTGCCCTGTATTTTTGTATCTGTTAAGGTGATCCACCCGTCTTCTTCCAGATTAGATTTCGCGATCATTAGTTGCTCCATGGGGGTAGGTGAGTTTTGCTCCTTTTCTGTGGCATCTGCAACTTTGGGCCTCTTCCCTTCGAATTCTGCCTCTGGATTTGAACCGACAGGTTCAACTATTGGCCTTTTCTTAGCTTCTCCTGTCTGTACAGACTGGATGTAACATCTGCGCGAGACCATCTGATCCCCAGACACTTGACCCACTTGGCTTCCCACCGGGAACTTCATCATTAAATGGTAGGTGGATACCACGGCTTGGAAAGGGTTCAGAGCGGTCCTCCCTAAGATAATGTTATAGGAGGACTCCTGCCTTACTACCAAGAAAGTGACCGGCTTTGATACTCGCACAGATCCTTCGCCAGGGTGAGTATCAGATTGATTGAACCTAGTGACATCACCGGGTCCCCTGAGAAACCATGTAGGGCGGTAACCATGCCATTCAGAGGCTTCTGAAGGCTCATCTGGCTAAAACAGCTTTCGAAGATTACATTGACCGCGGCCCCAGTGTCCACGAACACCCTTTGGACTTTATACCTCTCTATTTCCACTGTTATGACCAGTGCATCATCGTGTGGGTGTATCACACCTCGGTTGTCCTCAAGTCCAAATGATATCTCCGGCAGGGGTAGGCCTCTCTCCATTTTTAAGACTTCATGCCTCTCATGCATATGCAGTTCCCTTACAGATTTCTTCCGGCTTCTGTTGGAATCTCCCATGGTGGGGCCCCCATACATCATTTTGATAACGCCCTTGGGTTCTGGCACTCCTTCAGCATCAGATGCCTTTTCGTCAGTTTCTTTACACTTCTTATTTTGTCTCGTTTCTCTCTTGACGTATTCCAGGAGCTCTTCTTCCTGAATCAACTTTTTTATGGCTATCTTCAGATTTCTACAATCATTGGTAGTGTGGCCATAGTCGTTGTGAAACTTGCATAATTTGTCGGAAGGCGGGTTCCTTGGTGGGTGCCTGTGTCCTATAGGGATCTGCACTCCTAACTTTTTCATCACTGCTTCTAGCAGATCGGCTGGCTGCCTGTCAAGAGGAGTGAAAGATCGCAAGAAGCGCTCGTTTTTATCAGTTCTTCTAGCATCTGGGGCAGGTCTCTTCTTTTCTTCGGGCTTCTTCTCTTTCTGGGAAGCAATTTCAGCCCTTTTGCTGCTCATGGCCTCCTCCATATGAATGTACTTTTGTACTCTCGTCAGCAACTCCTCGAAAGAAGTGGCTTCCTTTTTGATAAGGGATGCGAAGAATTGTCCTAGCCTCAGGCCATCTACACAAGCGTGCACTTTTAATTTCGGCTCTACCCCGGGTATTTCCAGAACTTCTTCATTAAAGTGTGTCATGTAGTCCCTTAAGCTTTCATGGGGACCCTGCTTAATTGTTGTCAGATGTAAAGAATTCCTGGTGGTTCTTTTAGCACTCACGAACTGTTGTAGGAACTCTTCCCTCAGATCCTGAAAGGAGTGGATTGAGGATCTGGGTAGCTGTTTGAACCAATGTTGGGCTGTTCTAGACAGAGTAGTGAGAAACACTCTGCATTTAACGCCTTTAGAATATTGATGTAAGAGGCACAAGCTCTCGAAGTTCATTAGGTGTTCCTCAGGGTCACCCTTTCCTTGGTATTCACACGAAATCGTTCTGAAGTTCCCTGGGATAGGATCTGTTTGGATATCCGCTGAGAAAGGGTTGCTTTCATCGATGTAGGCATGAGAGAACTCCACTTTTTGTCCTCTGTTCCTTTGGGATATAGGGTGGATCATATCCTTACCCTCATCCGAAATATGAATTTCTCTTTCGTTGGCTTCTTCTTCTTCCGATGCCCTTTCTGGGATCTGCTTCTGCTTCTTTAGCTTTTCTAGGTCCTTCGCCAGAAGCTTCATTTGCTCCTGCTGTTGAGCACATTTTTTGGCCCATGCGTCATCAGTTGCTTCCCTGAGTTCTTTGGGATCTTCATCATCTGGGGATTCCCAATCACTGAGGAATCCTTCCTCTTGGGCTGTGGTCATTAGAGGCAATCTAGTGACCAGCCCCTGAACCACACTTGCATCTTTATGCTTCTGTTTGTATGCACTAGGGGTACTTTTGCTTCCTCCTCCTTTGAGGGCATCATGTTGGGCATTTGAACCTTTGAGATTCATCCCCAAAGCGTGGAGCTTTTTATCAACAGCTCCGTCAATCACACCTTCTATGGGTGTCTTCATTTGTAAGAGCGAGCATGGCAGGAGAAAAGAGAGCTTCAGCATTTACAATTGTTGGGAATTGTTAAGGATCACATGTTAAGGGGGAACCTAACGGGACGCTTTAAAATTAAAGTGTATGTTTTGATTCGATCCCAAAACCCCCTATGTATCCTATTCCCAAGCGACCCTATTTTGATGTATATAATTTAGAATTTTTCTAAGCCTATAATGTTAGGAATGCTTATTTTTATGCTTTAGATGCTTAGGTTTTAAGACTGCTAGAAGTTCAAGTGAAGGCCACTCGCTTGAGTGTGTTTTCCAAGCGAAGCGAGTCTACCGAGCCGAAGCGAAGCGTGCCGAAGAATAGCGAAGCGAAGCGAACGCTACAGTAGAATCAAAGTGAGTCTGCTGAAGCGAAGTGAACGCAACAGTGAAAGTCAAAGCGAGTCAACGATTACTAAAGCGGATGCTTAGAAAATCTATCTCGAAGCAAACGCTACAGTATGACTTAAAGCGACTCGATTCAAGCGGACGCTCCAAATTCAAAAGCAAAGCGAGCCCCCACCTAACAGAAAGCGACCGCTCGATTCCCGCTCCAATTTAAACAACGAGTTCAAACTTCAGTCAAGTGCAGATCGACGCATTAATTGCATATCTCCACGTGTCGATTGAAGAATGGAGCAACGGAGTTGACCGCCAGACCGACAAGGACGCCGCAACAGTACTGGGCGCTCCAGTTACTGTTAAAATTGGCTCTTAGCCATTTTCGGCAAAGAGACAAATTGGCGCGTCTGAAAAAACTACTGGCCAGGGCGAGTACTGTCGAGAGAAGGAGGGACAAAGCCACAAACCATCAAACGGCTCTTGCCCATCCCTCCGTCTATAAATAGTGAAGGTCGAAGACGGAGAAGCGTAGAACACTACTTGAGCATTCAGCGCCTACTGCAAACAAGCACTCCCCAGCCTTTGAGCAAATCTTCGAGTCCTTGTTTAAGTGTGCTCCGAGTTTCTGCAACATCAAAACTCGTCTTCGCAACCTTCACACTCCATAGATCTAAGCCTACTTCATAAATCCTAGCTTAGAGAAGAACTCTACCCATCTTTGCATTCATTGTAAAGAGTTCTTCATTTAGAGTGTCGTCAAAACCAAATACCTTAACCCTAGTTCTGTCTAGTTAGGTTTTTGTGTTCGTAGAAAGGTTGTTGTGTCAAGATCCAAGACTCTATTTTCTTCGATAGTAGAAGTCTCGATCATAGAGTATATATCCAAGCTAGCACAGTCCTCGATTGTGTGGAGCTCGATCTCTGCTAGGTTTGTGTGGAGAACCCGAAATCTCCCAGTTGTTGTGTCGGATCCAAGCGGGTGAAGCTCGATCCAGTCTTTGTTTTTGAGGAACCCGTAATCCTCAAGATTCTTGAGTGAAGAGAATCCGTTGCTGCGTGCAACAAAGTGGACGTAGGTGTTTTATCACCGAACCACTATAAACCTTGGTGTCGTATCTCTCTAACCCTACTTTCCGTTCTTTACTTGCTTTGATTATCCATATTGCACAAGCATCATAAACAAACTTAAAACGGAGTTTTTATATACTTAGGAAAGAATAGCTCACTAAATTCCGCACTACAAGTAAGCCTCACTCTTGATCAAGCATCTGCTTAGGTTGAGAAGTAAGCTTCCACTGTAGATCTAGCTTGAAGCTAGGTCTTAAGTACTTGAAGCGAGCGCTCCCCCCCCTCTACGTGTTTATCCCCTATCAAACCGGGACCAACAATTGGCCTCTGTTACCAGAGTGTTTCTTCTTTCATTCCCCAGTGGAGAGTTTTCTGAGCCTCCAGGGGCTTGTGCAGCCTCCCTTGGGTTAGCATCTGAATTTCAGCCATCTTTGCAAGTTTCTGCAATTTTGAAGAATTTTCAGAACGTTAGTCCCAAATGACTATAAAATGGGACGTAAATAGATGTTGCCTATTTTACATAGGGCTTCTGTAAGTATGGTGCATTTACACAAGTCTTTATAGATGTTGCCTATTCATGTAGGGCTTAAGTAAGGTTGCCTATTTGTATAGGGCTTAATAGATGTTGTCTACTCATGTAGGGCTTGATGAATGTTGCCTATTTACATAGGGCTTGATGTATGGTGCCTATTTTCATAGGGCTTGATGTATGGTGCCTATTTTCATAGGGCTTAATGTATGGTGCCTATTTGCATAGGGCTTAATGTATTCTTTGCCTATTAGATAGGGCTTATGAGGGTTCTGCCTATTAGATAGGGCTTACAAGTTTTTTGCCTATTAGATAGGGCTTATGAGGGTTCTGCCTATTATATAGGGCTTACGAAATTCGTGCCTATTAGATAGGGCTTTTGAGGGTTCTGCCTATTATATAGGGCTTACGAAATTTGTGCCTATTAGATAGGGCTTATGTGAGCATTTTAGCTCATTTTGCAGAGAATTTATGCCTTCCAATGTGGGGCCCCCTCATCATGGTGAGGGGGGTGACCTCGTCATTTTGGGCTCTCTGTTTTTGGTATTTGCCTTTTGTGGTTTTCGATTCATGATACTACAGGGGCCCATAATTGTATCACAGTGCTTCCTCTGTACTATCAATTCCTCATAACCCTCAGGCTGATATCATGATTCATGACTTTCGACGGAACTTTAGACTCATCGATTGTCAGGAATGGAAATTTGATATGCCTTGGAATTGCTCCAAATTTGATTCAACTTTCTAGAATTCTTCACAACTTCACTACAAGGAAAAGCACAGTTTAGCCATTTCACTTACTTCCTGCAAAAGAAACGCAATTTAGGCATCGCCTCATACGCTGCAGTTTAAACCAGAAAAAATCCAACATAGATCAACTAACACTCTTTGCATTTGGATTTTTACAAATTATTCAGCAAACATAATATACCCATTCACTCTAGACATCAATTTTTCTCTAGATCTCCCATATGAGGGGGTGAAACACACTTTTACTGATAATACTACAACAACGAGCTAAGAATTTTGTTCATAAGAGAGGAAATCAACGTCTTAAACTTAGGATTTCCCACAGACGGCGCCAGTTGTTAGATCCGGGACAGAGATTAACAACAATTATACAATTATTCATCATATTTACAAAATTTCGTGTACACACGATCATAAACAGAAATAATGGAAGAATCAACACAGGACATCAATCTTCTTAGCTCGATTCCACCGATACATCACTACTCCGTGAAAGGGGATTAAGATAGAGGCAAAACGCAAAGCGTCCGAACTATCCGTCCAGCCTTGTCCACAAAGTCGAGATATAACGGGGAAGAATGGAGGATGAAATGGTTACCGCAAGGCGCTCTTCCACTTGTCCTCGAATAGTGATGAGAATTATACCTTCGAGTTCCGTGTTTGAGGCCGCCGGGCGCCTGCAAAACAAAGCCGGAGGAACAAAGGGGGAGGTTCCTCCGGGAAGGACCTCCGACGCTCAAGTCAGTAAGAGCACAAAAAAACTCTAAGGAGAGTGTGAATGAAACAGTGTAGAAAGTGTAGAACTCGTACCTCAGAATGGTGAAAACTCTATTTATAGGTGTAAAAAGGAGTGAAATGGTGAATGTACCTGTGCAGGGAGGACATGAAAGGAATTTCTAGGGGGGCAAGATTCCCTCTGTCATTAATTTGGTGGTCCTCACCCTAGGCTGTGTTTGGTACATAAGATGAAGCAAGATGAGGCAAGATGAGATGAATCATCTTGGTTCATCTCATTGTTTGGTACATAAATGGAATAAACTAGAGAGCCCGAGATGAAGCTCAAGCCCGGTGCTATTTCACTATTCCGCCTTGATAACTCATCTCACGTTTTTGGTCGGATGACTCATCTCAACGCAATATTTTCTCTCTTTTACCATTTTACCCTTATATATTTATACAATTTTAAATAATAATAAAAATAATAACAATACTAATAAATAATAATGTAATAATAATAATAATAATAATAATAATAATAATAATAATAATAATAATAATAATCCCAACGATAAAAATTGAAATCGGTAGGCGTATTTATTAAGGGTAATTTAGGGATATCAATGGGCCGGGTACCCACCCCATTAAGAACTTCCCAAACCCAACCCGTTAAAATTTCGTATACCCATACACGTCCCAAACCCGTTTAAAAATTCAATTTTAATACCCATACCCGGCCCAAACCCATTGGGTAATACCCATTTATTACCCGTTAAACCCAAATAAAATTAATAGTAATAATTTTTTATAAAAAAAATATAACTTAATATATATATATATACAATAATCGAAAATTTTAATTTAAACGCGTGTATCTCAATAAGTGCTAACGAGGGATATACAAAATGTAAAACAAATACAGTATCAAATTAAATGTTAACAAATAACAAAACTAACGATATATGTTTTTATCATTTTTATCAAGTAGATTTTTTGAGATATATTCTTTCAACTTTATATATATTAATAAAAACCTTAAAATTGCTAATAGTTAATAATTTTTTTATTTTCAAAAATATATATATATATATATATATATATATATATATATATATATATATATATATATATATATATATATATATATATATATATATATATATATATATATATATATATATATATATATATATATATAAAATGGGTTTGGGTAGTGGTTACCCAGAGGTGTAAACCCATACCCGATCCAAACCCGTTTTGGGTATTTACTTTATTATCCATAGTTCCAAACCCAATTTACAATACCCAAACCCGTCCCAATTGAGTTTGGCCGAGGCGGGTACCCGCGAAAACCCGACCCATTGACATCCCTAGGGTAATTTGGTCAATCTAAATTTTAATCTAGAGTTCTGTAATTTGTACCAAACACAAAACGAAGAAGAGATGGATGATTCATCTTGACAACTATTCACATGAATCATCTTGAGATGACTCATCTTGCTTCTTCTTGAGATGAATACCAAACGCACCCCTAAGGTATGTAGAGTCATGCGGACTGCGTGCTTCGGCAGATCCCTGGGCATAGGCAGATGCCAAAGAGTCTGGGGATGGCTTCTGCACGAGGCAGATCTATGCAGATCCTTAGGGCCTCTGCTCAGAGCATGGCATCTGCACCGAGGTCAGCATCTAAGGCTTCTAATATGCAGATCCAGACAGCACTCAAGGACGCCACGCGGCAAGGCTGATATTAATCTCTATCAATTATGAAACAAAATAGTTTAAAATTTGATTATTTTTTTTTTAAATAATAATAATAATAATAATAATAATAATAATAATAATAATAATAATGGGCCGGTTTTTCCGGTTAAAATCGAAACCGAACCAGAACTGGAACAGGAACTGGCTATGTGGCGATTTGGTTACGATTCCTCACCAGTGAAATCGTAACCGACGGTTCCGGTTCCAATTAAAACCTGAAACGGAACCGTGAACAACACTACTTCGGATAATAAGACAATTGAATTTTTTAACCTGTAATAGATCCATTTAACTCCAAAAAAATGGGTCAACCTGGACCGTTGCTCGTTAGGGAAATTGGGCTCGGCCCCAAAAACCACCAAATTTTTATTGAGCTAAATCAGGCCCTCTTTTATTATTATTATTATTATTATTATTATTATTATTATTATTATTATTATTATTATTATTATTATTATTATTATTATTATTACATTCAAGTTTAAGAAAAAAAATATTGACGTGACATACGTTAATAGTATACTTGCCTTGTTGACACGGTTTGATCTATACACAGATAGAATTTTATTGTTGCATTGTACATTGATATTTTTTTTCCTCTCTAAGAGTATCCGCAGCAACGATCGGAATTAGCAGTTGGCAGACGATTGTAGTTGCAGTGGTTGTTCCGGCAACGTCAGGTTTCTTCACCGGTTACCTGTGTGCACGCTGCCACATGGCGATTGACCGCCACGTGAAGTCGGTCTATTGGTTGTTTTTATTATGAATTTCATTTCCTTTTTTTTCCTTTCCATGTTTTCTTAAATTTTCTTTTTTCGTTCCTCTTTTTTACTTTTTTTCCCTTTCCTTTTCTTTTTATCACCCCGGATTTGTTTTTTCCATAATATTCATTATTTTTTTCCTTGTCGATTCTCTTCTTTTTGCTGATTTTTTCCTTTTTTTTTTCTTCGTTTCTTTTCTTTTCTTTTCTTTTCTTTTCTTTCACGTCCTTTTTAATTTAATTTTCCTTTCATTTTTCCTTACATTTTATTTTCTGATTTCTTTTTCTTTTCCTACTGTTTTTCTATTGTTTCTTTTTATTTCTTTGTTTTCATTTTATATATTTTCTTTCTCTAATTTTTTTCCACTTACTATTTATTGCTATTTTCAAACGCGCAATGCAATTTAATTTTTTTTAAATCTCGTTAAACAACAAAATAATTTTAATGAAACAAAAATTGAAAAACAAATTAAAAGGTCCGGTTAGCATTAAAATACTAACAACTACCTCCTATCAATAAGTCGCTACTGTAATACTTTTCAGCAACCTCCTGAATATATCATAGTCAGCATAACGTTTGCATAGCAACCATCAGTCTCATGATCTCTCCTATTGGTGCTCTAAGAATTTGAATAGTTGTAGAAATTGTAGGTCACGACGTATTACTGAATGCGACGTTAAATTAACCTTTTAACAACGGGACAAAGTGTATTAAATCTACCATGCGTGTGGGAATTCCTTACTTGCTCCTATCACGTTGAGCACTCATACTTTGAGGGTGTTTGGCTAAGCTTATAAGCTAGCTTATAAGATGTTTGACTGCTTATAAGCTGTTTGACTGTTTATAAGCACTCTAAATGTGTTTGGCAAAATAAGCTCCTTAAGAGCTTATAAGATGTAAAAATAAGCAAAAAGTGCTTATAAGCACTCCAAAAAATAAGCTCCTCCACCCCAACTTATTTTTTTCAAATTTTGCTTATTTACCACTATAATTCTATTTTATTCTTATATTTATATTATATACACTTCCATTTTATGTTACAACATTATGATTTCAAAAAAATTATTTTTTAAATTATTTTTTTAATTTTTCAGATTTTATTTTTTTATTATCTCCTTAAGCTTATAAGCTATTTTATCCAAACACTTCAACAACTTATAAGCTCTTACCCTCATACATCTTATAAGCTCTTAAACAGCTTATAAGCACTTTAGAGCTTATAAGCATTTTGAAATAAGCTTAGCCAAACGGGCCCTTTAGCACTTGTTAGTAATACTACTTTTGTCTCATTCTACTTGAGCTTATTTAATTGGGCATGTATATTAAGGACCGTAAGTGTTACTCCCTCCGTCCCTTCTAAGACGTTACGTATTCCTTTTTGGTACGTCGCGCGAAAAACGTTACATTTCCTTATTTGGTAAAAAATTACTAAAGGAAAAGCATTTTCTGCATATCCACTTTTCACTTTAACACACAAATCACCATTTCTTAAGTCAATAATGCTTTAGATATTCTTCAATCAAACCATGGGCTGACAAGGCAAAACGCCATTTACGTCCATGGTAAATTTAATAAACACCATAACCCACGTGCTAATTCAAGGTTGTTTAGCATGACAACGGTGGAGACAGCTTCATCAAACGCAACAAGCATCAATTTAAGTGAAAACAATATAAATTGATTGTATCAGTGAAGATAACACCATTACTGTAAATTAAGGGGATGTGTTAATGTATTCAATAGAGGAGCATCTCCCTAATATTCCTTCCGTTTCTTCTGAAACGGCCATTTTCTTTTGGGCACGTGTATTAAAAAATTGAGGTTTATTGTATTATAGTGGTGGTCCACATACTTAAAATGAAGGTTTAGTATATAAAAGTAGTGTATTAACGAGTTAATGGGGGTGTAAACATGGGTTTGTTGGGCCAAAATAGGAAAGTAGACATTTCGAATGAAACACCCCAAAGGGGAAACGTGATTATTGCAGAAGAAACGGAGGGAATACTATGCTAATTCAAATCAAACCCGTTCAGACGTCGGTGATGCAACACTTAACTACTATCTATGGCACCCGACGTGTCGCAAGAGGAAAAGTGTCACGGGGTTTTTGCATAAACAAGTCGACGTTTAGACTGGGGCTCCCTAGAAAATGTTAAATGCCCATTAATGATCTTAAGTTCTTCCACATCTCCAAAAGGTTGTGTTCTCACTTGGAGATCCTTACATTTTTTGTTCTACCTAATGCTCAAATTTTATATTTACTAGTATTACACCCGTGCGTTGCACAGAATATGTCAACAACAATAATAACAAACATAAATTTTTGTAATATTAAATTTTAAAATTCATATTTGTTATGGACGTTTTTTACATGGAATTCTCTGTCTCGGATTTGATGTTGTCAACCATCTCCCAAATCACAAATCCCAATTTCTATCTTTTTTTTTCTTTTCAATTCAGTGATTTGGTTCAGCTTTCTAATTATTTTCTAGGATTCAATAATCTCGTTTCGTTTATAATTATTTTTTATCGTTCAATTTCATTTTCATTGATTATATATTTTTCATTTCGACATTATTTAGTTCGACTTTTTCGAATGCAATATTTTCTAATACCTTATAAATTAATATTTGAATTATTAAATTAAAAAATAAAATAAAAATAAAAGCTCGATTTGTTCATCTTTCCTTATAAGTTCAAAAACTGAATAATAAAACAATTTAAGCTTTGATTTTAATTTTTTTTAGATTTAATGATTTCAATATTAATTTATAAGATATTAGAGCATATTACAATCGAAAAAAATATTACAATCGAAAAAATCGATTAAAATAACTTCGAAACGAAAAAATGACGAAGGTGCCCGCAGTGGTGCCCATCATTGGGTTAGTAGCATATTGTTCCTCTCTCTCTCTCTCTCTCTCTCTCTCTCTCTCTCTATATATATATATATATATATATATATATATATATATATATATATATATATATATATATATATATATATATCGTCTATTATTAGGCGGGACGAAGTGAGTATAAATAAAGTAAAAACTAATACCCCTCTATCCATGATTTAGTAAACCTAAATAACGGGTATAGGTTTTTTTGCATTTTGATAATATATTAATAAATTAATATGTTAAAGTGTTAAAGTAGAATAATTGTGTTGTCCATCTAATATTTTTAATATTATTAAAATGTTAAAAAGTTGAGTGATAAAGTGATCGTGGGATTTACATCCCCAAAAGGAAAGGTTCATTAAATCATGGACGTCCTAATATAGAAAGAATGTTAGTAAATCAAAGACGTTAGAACAAAGTTTTCATTCCTTAACAAAAAAATATTAGTACTTCTAAAAAAATTAATATACTCCCCCTCTCACTTCAACTGGCTTGTTCATTTTTTACACGAAATTTTAATTTATTAGGACGCGAAAGGTAAGGAAAAATAAGGGTTATTAATTTATTTATTTTTTTCATTTTAAAAAATTAAACTACTGAATTGGTACAATCATGACATACATAATTATTGAAGTGGGAAGGTGAAAGTAGTAAATAAAATTACAAGTATAGTAAGTATGAAAGATAAAATCTGAATCTTTTTTTAATTTAGTCCATTCATATTGGATATGTTTTATTTTCATCCACTACTTTGATATAGAGAGACATTATTTAAAATAACAAAATTAATTTAAAACTACTAAAACATATTTACACTACTTTATAAACTATTATCAATGTCTTAATTCTCATGCTGAGAAATTTTTTTACATCTATATCAATAGAGTCGAGGGAGTAATATAATAAATATTTGGTTTTTTTTACTATTAAATTAACCAACAATATCAAACAACAATATTGAAATAATTTCACATGTGCAACATCACATGGTGGACCCCATAAAATTTTGGAGGGAAAATGACATTTTTGTAAATAAGATAAAACTCCACTTTTAAGTATAGTATAGATATCATAGATAGAAATCATATAATTTATTTTGTGATTCATTGTAAAAGGTTTGTATTCGTCGTATAAATCACCTGTATTCGTCGTATAAATCACCAACCCAAATTGGGATGTCAAACGGGTCAACCCACCGGGTTTCGGGTCAGCCGTATCGGGTTGCGGGCTATTTGGTAAGGGCTAATCGGGTTTTTTTTCTTCTTACGGGGTAATATTTTTTTGCCCTAACCCTAACCCTCTCAGTTTCGGGCTAGTCCACGGGGCCATCAAGTTTATAAGAAATAAAATTGACATCGTATAAATATAAAAATGATTATTATGTTAGTACATATTTGTATTAAAAAAAATTATTAATTATTGTAAATTTCCCAAAAATATTTTCGAAATGTCAATCTTTTTTTTTTATTTTCACCAAGTGTTGAAACAAAAAACGTATAGAATTTAAAAGGAAGATTATATTTTATTAAAACAAATTTAAAATACTCAATAATAGTTAAAAACACAGCCTAATTATCAAATTTATAAGTAGAGTAATGAAATATTCATAAATTAATAATTTATGGCAACCCACCGGGCTTTCGGGCCAATCCTATCGGGTTCGGGCTTTTTCAGGTCCAGCCCTATTGGGCTTTTTTACTTTCGAGATATTATTTTTTGGTAATTCTATCCACAACTCTCATTTTACTCCATACAGCCCCCATTTTATTTTAATAATTAAATTAATAGTGAAATTACAATAATACCCTTAAAATCTTCTTCCCCCCTCACTGCGTTGGGGCTTGACAGCTAGGGCTGTCAATTCGTGCGTGTCGGGTTGTTATCGTGTCGACCTGATAACGACCCGACCTGTTAAGGCCAAACCCGAACCCAACCCGTTAAGAATTCTCCAAACCCAACACGAACCCGACCTGTTAAGGTTCAAACCTGAACCCAACACGAACCCGACACGAACACGGTTAAATTCGTGTCGACACGAACACGATAGCGACACGTTAAGAACTCGATTTACCATAACACGAAATAACACGAAATAACACGCTAAAATTATAAAATTAAATGAAATCCTAACTTCCAGCTTTCATAAAATCCATAAAATTAATATCCATAAAAACCATAAAATTAAATCCATAAAAATAAATAAGAAGAAATTGGAATAAGAAGAAATGAAGAATAACCTTAAAATTAATTAATTAAATGACAAAAATAAATAATATTATAATATATTAATAAAATAATAAATTAATTAATAATTATTCTTAACGGGTTACACGAACCCGACACGAACCCGACACGAACCCGACACGAAATTTTCGGGTTCTTATTGGGTCAACCCGTTAACGACACGAACCCAATAAGCCTCAACCCAAACCCATTAATATCGTGCGTGTTCGTGTTGGGTTATCGTGTCGGGTTGAAAATTGACAGCCCTATTGACAGCCATCAAAGCCCCCTTTCATCCTTTTTCGGCAATGGCATGCGACAGAGTTGCCAACAAAAACACTTGTCTCATTGGGTCGCAATCTACTTCAAAGGCGACGATGCTTTCATTTTGGCCTCTGACAATAATTTTTAGTCTCTATCTCATTCTCCACCACATAACTCGATTCTTTCTCTTGCAAATTTCCCTTAAATTAAAGTAAAAAAAACGAGACGATAATCACATAATCGATTTCGAAAATCATTCATCTTCAATTGTCGAATCTAAACGTTTGAGGAAAGGCAACAACCTTGAATTCTCTTTCGGAATTGCTTCCGCTGACTTTGTACTCGATGTGGGTGTGGATTGGACTGTAGTAACAGTTTGGATGGGGAGTTTGAAGGGGGAAAGATCGTCTTGTTTCTTCAATTTGAACGAGGCAGTGTTGTTCTGAGATAGAATATTCTTCTTTTTATTTTTCTTCGCCTTCTATGAACGGTCGCCGATAAAGGTGAAGTGGAGGAGGGAAAGAGAAAAAATGATTTCAAGGGCTGTGTGCAGCCAGGGATAAAGTTGTAAATTCCCTATTTTTTTTTTTACTTAATTAAATTGGAGGCTGTGGGGAGAAATATGGGGGTTGTGGATAGAATTACCCATTATTTTTTGGTCCTAACCCACTATATATATTCTTCGGGCTATTCGGATCGACCCGTCGGGTTCGGGTTTTTTGACATCCCTAAACCCAAATCTCAACTATAGATTAATGAGCGGAGTAGTTGAGTTTGAGAGTTAGGATTGGTCGGCTCTTGGGTGTTTAGTGAACCCAAGGTTAGGCCATTTGGGGAGTCAATTGTAATTGCCGATGATCCAAGTTCTCTAATATGTAAGATCTTGATGAACTTCCTTTGAAAGTCCAAAATCAAGAAATTGCTAAGGGAAGGGAACGTTGCATATATATGTCGATGAATTTGATGCTTTCATAGACTCATTAATTATATTAACAATCGTTTCATTTTAACCTCTTGGCCTTGTTTCCATTTTTTATATGGTCTCCGCCAAAATCACAAACCTACTTAATATTTTGATTAGATCGGATACACTCAAATGGTCACTAATGAATATGCCAATTTATCTATTATCTATTATTATTGTGACAGCCTATCATATTATAGCAGATATATATTGACCAAACGGCTTTTAATAATACCATTATACAATGCGATTTTAAAACCCAAGAGAAAAAATTGGGGCCATTATAAAATAATTTCTTACTTCACTGACTGAAAAGTACTCTCTCTGTTTCACTTTATTAGTCTTGTAGTTATTTTGGATCGTCCCATTTCAATAGTCTTGTTTTTTAAAATAGAAATAATTAATCTTTACATTTTAACGAGAACTCTTCACTTTTATCATTTAACACTTGTAAATAAAACCATTTGCAAAAAAAAAGGTATGATCAGTAAAGTGGAACATAGTGATTATAACATTTGGGAACTATATTATTCTTAATAAAAATATCAAGAATTGCATTACAATGCATGCTCGGCTTTATTCATTATTCCAGCTAATATACCACTTCTAAGTCTTAAAGTTAAAGTGCAATCTATTTTGCAAGAAACTAGTGTCTTTCTTTCTTAACAAACCACTTTCTCCTTTTTCTTGAGTGTAAATTTCAATCAAAATACATTATATTATGGAAGTGTGATATTTTACAAATAAAACACTTGATTTATAAAGAAAGTGTGATTCATAACTACAGAACTGCATCTATGATACTTTCAGTTTTGTTACATATATTATTCAGAAATTTCGAAATGAAAACTTAAAACGGAAATAAGATTAAATGGCATGTAGCGTACTTAAAAAATTTAGAGGAGTATACCTTCATTTTAAGGAACGAAATAATAGATACTCCCTTCGTCCTCCATATATTGACATAGTTTTATGGGCACAAGTTTTTTTTGCATTTTGATAGTATAATAATAAATTAATGTGTTAGAGTGTTAAAGTAGAATAATTGTGGGTCCATTTGAATTTTTTAATAGTATTAAAATGTTAAAATAATAAAACGTAGATGTATAAAGTGTTATAGTGTTAAAGTGATTGTGTGGTCTACGTCCCAAAACAGAATATGTCAATAAATGGAGGACGTCCTAATATAGTAATTATGTCAGTAAATAGAGGACGGATGGAGTATTAAATTTAAAGACCGAGTCTCGAAAAACTCAAACCGAAGGTTTTAGTATCCAATGAATAGGCCAAATTCCCATACTTAATCCCCTATTCTTTTTATTGTCCAAGCACACATTACTATATTTCAGGATTCGGTGCATAAAAGGCCCACAATCATGCTTAATTGCTTATCGAGCGTCAAATTATGATTAATTAACTAGAAGTATAATATATAATGCCCAGATATTTCTCTTTTCCTGTGGGCTCAAGAACGCTGCCGCTCCCTCCCTTTGTATTTTAGACAAAACCACATCCTCCAATCACAAACCAACAACGCCCTACTCCAATACATATCTTTACTTATTTTATTGTCAAACAACTTTTATATGATTCTTGTTGGAGAAAAGATATCTAAGTCACCTTATACTAGTAACCTTTGTGGGCACCTTCATGTTCGACATTATTTTTTTCAATTATAATATATTCTAATGCCTTATAAATTAATATTGAAATCATTAGATTCCAAAAAAATATAAATATCAAAACTCAATTTATTTTATTATACACTTTTTTGAACTTAGAAGAAAAATCGATTTGAGCATTGATATTTATATTTTGTTTAGATTTGGTGATTTCAATATTAATTTATAAGGTATTAGAATATATTACAATTGAAAAAATCGAACAAAATAATGTTGAAATGAAAAAATGACGAAGGTGCCCACAAAGGTGGCTAGCATTATCTTGAATTAGTAGTTCCCAATGAAGAAAAGTGTGGACTAAATTCACTTAGTAACTAGTAATAAGTAAGCCATGTTGGGTCTAAAAGGAAAATGGTCAAGTCAGCCGAGACACCCCGATTAAGAAACGTGGCTAAGTCGATCGAGACGAAGGGAGTATTATATCAAATCGAATTCGAATGCATAGAAAACAAATGCATTACGGTATGTAAATATGCATGATAATAACAACGATAAATAGTGGCAGCGGCTAAGTAACACAAACAAGCCATTTTGAATGAGATCCGACATTAGATTAATTATCTTTTTCGTTTCACTTCGATAATTTTTTTTCGACAAGATTTTATAATTAATACATTTTTTGAAAGCAAAAGTTAACTCTTTTTAATTTAAAAACTAGATTACTCCCCCAATTCATCTTCAATTAATGTGTTTCATTTCGGTAAGATTATATGTGCAGTGTTAAAAGTGATAAATAAGGGGTTCACGTTAAAAAGTACTCCCTCCGTCCAATTTCACTTGTTCTTAATACTATTTTCGTTCGTCCCACTTCACTTGTCCTCTTTTCTTAAAAGCCAAAAATTAACCCTTACTTTTTGATGTGTACCCCTTACTTTTTTAATTTAACACTACGCATAAAATCCCGTGCCGAAAAGAAAGAGGACAAGTGAACTGGGACGGAGGGAGTAAGAAGTAAGGATTACTTCTTTCATTTTAGAAAATAAGTCAATTGAAGTGGAACGTCACGATTATGAAAAGAAGCAAAATAAAGTGGGACAGGTGAAATACTAAAGTAAAATGATCAAAAATAACATACAAGACTGATGAAATATGACGAAGGGTAGCATTTTCATTATTTTCAGTTAAATTTCTATTCTCTATTTGTGTAGAATTCGAAGAATGAGCGGCATGAGCCGTTTTGAATAATTGTCTTTTATAGAATTTCTTTTTAAAATAAAATTACTAATTTAGATCCCAAGATCAGGAAAAAAGAAGGCCGTGGGTCCCAATCCCTTCCTCAGCGCCACTATAACTTGAAGCAGCACGTTCCTCTTTCTCTCTCTCTCAGAGAGCTTAAAAAATAAACTACCAAATCTCCACTCCCAAAAACCAAAGCGCCATTTCTCCGCCGTCCGCCGCCGCCGCCGCCGCGGCAGCCATAGAAACCACCCTCAAGCTTTTTATACCTAATTCTCCCAACTATATTCGTCGATTTTGACATATGGCTAATTTCTCGGCCTCTCTCTTTCTCTCTCTTCTAGCACCTTCTAATTGATTAAACCAATTCACCACTCGGTTCCATTTCCCCCGAAATAACCCAATATCTCTACCAAGAAGAAACCCTAGATTCTTCCATCCATGGAAAATCCCTCCACACATCAATCTCGTTTCGGCGGAAGGAATACCATCTTCGGCAAATATGAATTGGGGCGGCTCCTCGGCAAGGGGACCTTTGCGAAGGTCTACCATGGCCGCGACCTGAATTCATCGGAGAGCGTTGCGATTAAGGTAATCAGCAAGGATCAGGTGAAGAAGGAAGGATTGATGGAGCAAATCAAGCGCGAGATCTCGGTGATGCGTCTGGTCCGCCACCCGAACGTGGTGGAGATTAAGGAGGTGATGGCGACGAAGCAGAAGATCTTCTTCGTCATGGAGTACGTCAAGGGCGGCGAGCTCTTCGCCAAGGTGGCGAGGGGGAAGCTGAAGGAGGACGCCGCCCGGAGGTATTTCCAGCAGCTCGTCAGCGCCATCGACTTCTGCCACAGCCGCGGCGTCTCCCACCGCGACCTCAAGCCTGAGAATCTCCTCCTCGACGAGGACGGGAACCTCAAGATCTCTGACTTCGGCCTCTCCGCCCTGCCGGAGCACCACCGCAACGACGGCCTCCTCCACACGCAGTGCGGTACGCCGGCCTACGTGGCGCCGGAGGTGCTGCGGAAGAAGGGCTACGACGGCGCCAAGGCGGACATCTGGTCGTGCGGCGTCATCCTCTACGTGCTCCTCGCCGGATTCCTGCCGTTTCAGAACGAGAACGTGATGAAGATGTACACGAAGATATTCAAGGCGGAGTTCTCGCCGCCGCCGTGGATCTCGCACGAGGCGCGGCGGCTCATCCAGCGGCTCCTGGTGGCGGATCCGGAGAAGCGGATCACGATCCCGGCGATCATGAGGGTGCCATGGTTCTGCAAGGGATTCACGCGGCCGGTCGCCTTCTCCGTCGAGGAATCGATTCAGGAACCGATCGAGGAGCTCGAAATCGTCCGATCGAAATCGTCGCCGCCGTTCTACAATGCCTTCGAATTCATCTCGTCGATGTCGTCGGGCTTCGATCTGTCGAATCTGTTCGAGGATGGCCGGAGATCGGGATCTCTCTTCACATCGAGATGCTCGGCGGCGGTGGTGGTGGCGAAGCTGGAATCCCTGGCGAAGAAGCTGAATTTCCGGCTGCTCTTGAGCAAGGACTACAAGGTCAGGATGCAGGGCGCCGCCGAGGGGCGGAAGGGGCACCTGTCTGTGACGGCGGAGGTTTTCGAGGTGGCGCCGGAGATGGCGGTGGTGGAGTTCTCCAAGTCCGCCGGCGACACGTTGGAGTATCAGAAGTTTTACGAGGAAGACGTGAGGCCGGCCTTGAAGGACATAGTGTGGACGTGGCAGGGCGAGAGCTGTGCTTGCCAGGGCTAGTTTCGCAATTTTACATTTTCCTCTTTTTTTTTTTTTAAAAAAAAAAAAAAAAAAAATATTTTTCTGGTTTTGTGCATACTTAAACAAACACGGCCTTAGTTGTTTACCCAATTTTGTGTGAACTTGGTGTTAGTTTAGTCCATGCAATCAATGTAACCATGCATGATGCATGGGTAATAGGTGTCTCAACAATTTTGTTTGTGCATACGTTTTCGATCTTATATAGGGGCTTGTTTGGATATCATCAAACTTGCGCCGTATATCGAAGTTTTCTCATGCACATTTTATTTGAATTGAGTCACCCATTTTATAAAATGGGAGATTCATTCAATTTATATTAATACATAGAATTCTGAACATTTTTCGAAGTGGATGTATGAAAAATGAGTAATTTTAATACGCTCCATCACGAGTCGGACGGAAGATTTTGGAGCCAGAAATTCTGATTCTTGCTTTGCCATTTTTTTAGGTTTATTTATTTATAAAATTTTAGGACCTTTAAATATAATGTAGAGAATTTATGGGAAACTGAGAGACGTTATCTAGGAATTGTGGTTTATTTCAAAAAAAATTGAAAAATGTGGTTGTGAATTGGGAAAAATATTACTAGTTGAGTTGGGTTGTTTAGGTACGTAGGGCAAGCTGTGGTCCATAACCACAAATTGGCTAATAGTCAACGTCAATTAATGGTTGTTCGGAGTGATCTTACAATAATGTCTTAAAATTAATTATTTTTTTCATGATACGTCTCAAAAATTATTTAATTATATGATGTTTTTAATTTTGCTGAAAACACATTCAAAAATGGTTAATTCACATAGTATTACAATACATGTTTCACAAAGACTTGTGTTAGACGATAAAAATAAAAATAAAAAAGTAATGTCTTAAAATTAATTATTTTTTTCAAGATATGTCTCAAAAACCATTTACTTATATGATGTTTTTAATTTTGCTGAAAACACATTAAAAAATGGTTAATTCACATAGTATTACAATACATGTTTCACACAGACTTGTGTTAGACGATCAAAATAGAAAAAAAAAAAAAAAAAAAAAAAAAAAAAAAAAAAAAAAAAAAAAAAACCCTACCAAAGCGTACTATTTCAAATCTAAATTCATTTTGCTAGCATATATTTTAGTCAGAAATGCTCGTTTGCGCATTGTATTTTAGTGTGTCCACTATTGATTGTGCATTGTATTTTAGTGTGCCCACTGTTGATAGATAGTGATAGAGTTAAAAGTTTTCTTAAATAAAATAGATTATGATATATATATTTAAAAAAATTATTTATTAATAATATATTATGCCATTCGCAACATTCTTAATATGTCTAGAATGTCGACGGTGAATAAGGGAAAAATTCCTCATGTTTTAGTTGTATTTACATAGATTTTAATCTAAATCTTGGTTCAAGGAAGAGATCTCCATTCAAATAAGGATCTAAATTGTGGAAACCCTAAATTAAAAATATTTGAGCATTAATTATGTAGAAAATGAAGTTTCTAAGTATATTCCAGTGTGGGGTGAGGGCGTGGCCGACTTCTTGTCGAGTCTAGTCGGTCAAGGGCTTGGTTGTAATTCTTTGAAGTAATGACGCTTCGTTTATTTGACCAAAACTAACTTGAAATTTTTAATTTCAACTTCATTAATTGTTGATGATTTTATAAATTTAAATATATAAGAACAGACATAATATTTGGTCAACTAACTTTGTCGCCATTCTCCAATTTCAAACCTTACACATTCAGATGTATAATACTCCATTATTTTGATATATAGTGGAAGCCATTTTCTCTCAAAAGATAAAAAGAGTGAGAGAGAGAGAACAATTTATGCCCTTTTTATCTCATGTAATGTGTCTTTTATACAGTACTGCCTCCATCCCACTCATAAATGGATAATTTTTTCTCGACACGAGAATTAAGACGAGAGTGATACTGATGAATAAAGTAGTATGAATGAATCTTAATGGATTAAAATTTTGCTATTTAAAGTAATATCCCTATATGAGTGTAACGGACGGAAATAGATTTTATCCCATTATAAGTGGGACATGAATGGGACGGAGTGAGTATTCAACATGTTTCTTGCTACTCTCTTGTTCGCACACTAAGCAGTTATTCTGTACCTATTAACCATCATTATCTCATGTGTTATGATAAATACTCCCTCCGTCCCAGTTTACTTGTCCTCTTTCTTTTCGACACGGGATTTTATGCGTAGCGTTAAATTGAAAAAGTAAGGGGTCCACATCAAAAAGTAAGGGTTAATTTTTGCCTTTTAAGGAAAGAGGACAAGTGAAGTGGGACGGACGAAAATAGTATTGAGAACAAGTGAAGTGGAACGGAGGGAGTAGTACACAAGCATGCAAATAAAAACACGTTATTCATCCCATAATGATTTTTAATACTCCCTCCGTCCCTTTCAAGTTGAGTCATTTATTTTTGCAGTTTTTCGGCACGCTTTTCCACGCTTTTAGATCACGAATTTTAAGATGTATTTTTTTAAAAATAAATTTTTTACGGGATATTACAAGTATTGTAGTATCCCGTAAAGAAAAATTTTCTTCAAAAATCCATTTTAAAATTCATCATCTAGAAGCGTGGAAAAGCGTGCCGAAAAACTGCAAAAAGAAATGACTCAACTTGAAAGGGACAGAGGGAGTAATATTTTACTGATACAGTTGTCGCGTAATTTTTACCCTTCACATACGATCTTCGCCATGTTTGAGAACGATTATAAGTATAATTGTTTTGAGAAAAGTCTATTCAAAATTATATTATGATGTGTAAATATGAAAAAATAAGTAGTTAAAATCATACATGATTATGTTTAAATATATATACATATAATCATGCTCAATTATATAATCATACTTATTTTTAAAATATTATATGTTTATATGCTTATTGTCCATCACAAATTGATTTCGGTTAATATAAGTCATAGATTTTAATAAGATCAATTCTTTGGATAAATTCATATTTTCCATGTGATTGATCCTGTTTTTGTGAGAAATTAATACGTAATGTGAAATATAAAGAATACGGTAGATTTTATGTGGTTCTATCTATCGGAATAGATCTATGTCCACAAGGAGAAGGAGGATGATGTTTTATTGATCTATGGCGTGTACAACAGAAAGTATTGAAAGCGTGAATGAATCCTCTAACTCTAACCTAGTCTCTATTTATATACAATTATGTAGAATTCGACTCTAATAAGGACTCTTTTGAGTTTATGTCTTATTTTATGATAGATCCGAGTCTTCTACGTCTCTTAGGACTCAAATTGTGTGTTGGTTTAAAGAGTTCTTCGTGGGCCGAACTCCTCACGGGCCGAATTGCTTCTTCTGGGCTTGGCTGCTTCTCTTTGGACCGAACTACATAGGTTGAGCTCATTGTTGGGCCCATTATATTGGGCCCAATGCTTGGTGCCTAGTGGTTGGGCCATATCCTATCACATCCCTCCCCCCTCCCTCCCTAAAAAAAACTTAGAAGCAAGGATGTGATGGTGGTCGAGTTGAGTTGAGGATCTTTCTAACGGAGTCGTCGATATATAGCCGTATCAAATTTTGAGATTTGTCATAGTCAAATCGTACTGTCTCACTGAAGTGGTTTGAGGAGTCGATTGGTCCGTCAAAATTTGAGATTCTGACAAAGTCGAATCGTACTGTCCCACTGAAAGAGGTTTGAGAAGAGTCGATTGCTCCTTCAAAATTTGAGATTATGACGAAGTCGAATCGTATTGCTCCACCGAAGTGTGATGGTCCGTTATGCCGAGGTCGGTACTGGACGATTGTCGAACTCGAAGTGACATCGTTTGCCGAAGTCGAACATGTGGCGTGTGCCGAAGTCAAACATAGGACGTGTCAGACGATTTAATGCATGCGGTGGTTGGGGTCCCGATAGAATTGGGATGTGATGGGTTGGTGGATGTGAACAGTTTCTTTAGGGTTTTTGAATAGCTTCTGTGATACGCCATTCTTCTTTTCACTCCTATTTCGGATTTCTAAAATATTTTCTTCTTTGCAAAAATTTCTCCCTCTTTCTCTGCAATTGTTCATCATCGTTTCCACCGTGAGTTTTTCACCGTAGTTCGTCACCCTCATCTTCGCAGAAAAGTAAGTTATTTTCTATGGATTCCTCTTCTTCTCCAATTGTTAACGTCAGATCTAGTTCACCCTCGGGTTCATCGACGGTTGTGTCCCTATCGTCGTCGTTCGCTAGACTAGAAACTCGTACCGTAGATTCCATTATTCCTTCGTCTCTTTTTGTGTCGGATCCGGACCTAAGGGATATGGGTAAGGTTTCGACGTATCCATCATGTCTAGATGATCATAGGATACAAAAGCTCACTCAAGAATTCTTCTTTCCCCCTTCCGTGGTAGTCGTCGTTCCCTAGCCGGAGGACCGGGCTTGCTCACCTCCGGCTGGTTTCGTTACTGTCTATGAAGATTCTCTCCGGGGAGGTCTTCGTTTTCCCCTTCCTGGAGCTTACACCGAATTGCTGCGAGAGTTCGGAATTCCTTTGGCCTAAATAACTCCGAACTCATTTCGACAGTTAATTGGTCTGGGTGTTGTTGTAGGGCGTCACAAATTCCCGTTTCCATAGGATTAATTCTCAGGTTCTTTCAATTCAAATCTATTCTCGGGTGGTACTACCTTACACCCCGGCGTCGTTTCATAGTTAATACGAAGTCAAAGTTGCTTGGTTGGCAGAAGAAATTTTTCTTCTGCCAGTTCGAAGGTGCCCTTTTGTTCCTCTGGAAAGAGGGGAAGTTAGGATATGTAGATACTGATCTTGAATTCGGCGGGCTTCAAACTGCAATCGATAAGGTGGGTCACATCGATGATGACTTTGCCGAGACCGAACTGACTGCGGTGGGGCTTAGCCCTTATGATCCAGCTACTTCGGTGGCTCCGGGGAGAGGTGGTGTTTCATTCCTTCCACTTCGGTGTTTCCTTTATGTGCTTCTTTATTATTATTATTATTATTATTATTATTATTATTATTATTATTATTATTATTATTATTATTATTATTATTATTATATGGTTGACTGGTGTATCTTGATTTCTTACAGTGGAGTTCCTCATGCCGCCAAAGATGAAGAAGAGGAAGTTGAGGACGGCGTCGGACTCCGTTGCCGACGTCGGGAAGACGCTGTCTGAAGGCTCTTCCGAGAGGACGGAGGACTTTATGAGTTCTCCTTCTCCACCTATCGCACGTTGCGTTGTTTGAACCAGGAGTGGGTGCAACCGATTGCTGTGTCCACTGTTGACGCCGACTGCCAGATTGTTGGCTTTGAACCACCTCGCCCGCGTTTCCCCAAGGTTTTATATTATTACACTTCGTATTTGGGATTTTTGGACTGCTTTTGTTTCTCTTGTTCGTGTCTTACTTGTTGAGTCCTTAGTATGTGCAGTGTGTAGAGCCTGCTGTGGCCAATTTAGCTCGGGTGAGTACGGACATGGCGAGGGTTACCGACGTCCTTCGCGAGGCGGCTTCGCAATTTGAGTGAGTGTCGCTTCCAATTTTTGGAGGGGGAGAAAACTGGCTTGGTGAAGGAGGTGATGGAGGCCTAGGCCAAAATCCGCGTATGAAGTGGCCACATTGGACGAAGTGGCCACTGATTACCTGAACTTGGACAAAGTCAAGTACGGGTATGAAGTGGTCCCCATGGAGGAGCTGCTTCATAGCTATGCCGAGGTCCTATTCAAGTAGACCGAGGTTTTCACGGTCGTGGAGGAACTGGAGACATGTTCCACCCTCCCCTCTGCCGAAAACATCCGCAGCTGCCCGGTGGACAGGAATGAGGCCTTCGGGGCCGTGCTTGTTGATGTGGGTCAGCAGATCAAGCACCCCGAGGTGTTGTGCTATATGACCACAAGACATGTCGTAAATTCTCCACCCAGTTCCCCTTAGCTCGGTCGAGGCGAGTCTTAAGTCATTTCAAAATCATTTCTATTAGTGACTTCTGATTGGTGTTTAAATGTTAGGATTTTCGTAGTATTTTCGAGTCCGTTTTCGTTATGTTTTGTGTCTTTTTCGTTTGTCTTTTGCTATGATTCGGTTGTTTGGAGTTTGGTTCATGTAGGATCATTAGGTGGAAGGAATGGACGAAAACGGGTCGGAAAAGGCGAGGAATTGAGGAAGAATCGAGCACGGGGCGAGCATGGGGTTGGACGCCCGTCCAGAGTACGCTGGACGGCCGTCCAGAGTACGCTGGACGAGCGCGGACATACCCTGGACGAGCGTCCAGGGAAGAATTGAAGAGGACTGCGAGTACGACGTTGGACGAGCGTCCAACGTACGTTGGTCGACCGTCCAACGTTCCGACCAGCTGCTATTTCCTTATATAATTAGGTTTTCATACCTATTATATATACTATCCCTTGTACACGAATTCTAGACATCTTTTATCATCTTTTAGCTTAGTTTTTCAGCACTAAAATACTCTAGTTTAGTTTTACTTTGTTCGGATCCGAATTCTTCGTAGTTGCAATTTAATTCAAGACGCTTTATTTAATTCAAGTTCTTCGTTCTTCGTCTCAATTTTCGTAAGTTCTTTTATTGCTTTCGTTTACTTGTTTTAATTGCTTGCTTTCGTTTTAGATTCGTTTTCTTAATTGCTTCGTTTAATTGCCTTAGTTTAATTTCGTTCTTTCGATTTTCAAGTTCTAGTTTAGATTCATTTTTCTTTGCTTTCGATTCTCTAGTTTTTCAAAGCTTTCAAGTTAGATTTATTTTCCTTTAAATTTCCAGATTTTATTCATCATGTCTAAGGTAGTTTATGCTTTCTTCGTTGCTTCCTTTATTGCTTTCTTTTCGATTCTTGCCTAGGTAGATTAATCATTTTATTTTAGTTTAATTCTTAGATTTATTTCTTGCTCTTTAGATTAGTTATTTACTTGCTTTTATTTATTGCTTTGATTTATTTTATTTGCCTAGGATTTAAAACAAAAACCCCAAAAATCTTATTACTTGCTTTCCTAGATTTAGGCTAGATTAGGATTTACTACATAACTGATTGCCCTGTTAAGTTTTCCTTGAGATTCGATACTTAGGTTTTACTTGCTAGTGCTACGATAGGATTTCGTTCTATTGCAAACACTTTTTAGTGAAACAACTTCGGTCTGATCGTTTGCTTGGGGTGAGTTGCCGAGGTAAATTTCTATTGGATTTGAAGCTCTTGGCACCATTTCTTAATACAGTGAACTGCGTTCCATTGTCCGAGACTAGGATGTAGAGTATACCGAAGCAACAAACCATGTACTTCGAGACGAAGTTGAGGGCGTTCTTACTTGTGATCCTTGCCAATGGCTCAGCCTCTACCCACTTTGTAAAGTAGTCGATAGCGTCTATTAAGAACTAAAGTTGTCCTGGCGCCTTATCGAAGGACCCACGATGTTGATTCCCCACTGCACGAATGGCCATGGACTTTGCATACTGACGAGGTCGGTTTGAGGCAGTCTGGGGACATTAGCATGGATATGGCACTTCGGACATTTCTTGACGAGCTGTATCGAGTCTTGAAACATTGTTGGTCAATAGTACCCCCACCTCATAACCTTCTTAGATAAAGTACGAGGTCCGATGTGACTCCCACATGCTCCTTCATGCACTTTGCGTAGTTTATATTCGACTTGATTTGGGCCTACACACCAAAGTAGAGGTTGGTGTTTCACTAAAAAGTGTTCGCAATAGAACGAAATTTATCCTAGCACTAGCAAGTAAAACCTAAGTATCGAATCTCATGGAAAACTTAACAGGGCAATCAATTATGTAGTAAAAACCTAATCTAGCCTAAATCTAGGAAAGCAAGTAAATAAGATTTTTGGGGTTTTTGTTTTAAATCCTAGGCAAATAAAATAAATCAAAGCAATAAATAAAAGCAAGTAAATAACTAATCTAGAACTCAAGAAATAAATCTAAGTATTGAACTAAAAGAAAGCAATAAATCTACCTAGGCAAGAATCGAAAAGAAAGCAATAAAGGAAGCAAAGATAGAAGCATAAATAAATCTAGACATGATGAAATAAATCTGGAAATTTAAAAGAAAATTAATCTAACTTTGAAAGCTTTGAAAAACTAGAGAATCGAAACTAGAAAAACGAATCTAAACTTTAAACTAGAAATCGAAAGAACGAGATTAAACTAAGGAAACTAAAAGAAGCAATTACGAAATCGAATCTAAAACTAAGTAAAGCAATTAAAGCAAGTAAACGAAAGCAATAAATAACTTACGAGGATTAAACGAAGAACGCGAAGTAAAAGAAAAACTTGAATTGAATTGCACGAACTAAGAATCCGGATCCGAACAAAGTAAAACTAATCTAAAGTGTTTAAGTGCTGAAAACTAAAGCTAAAATATGCTAAAAGATGATACAAATTCGTGCACAAGGATGATATATATATACTAGGTAAAAACCTAGATGAAAAAGGAAAGAACAGCCTGGCCGCCTAAGTTGGACGGCGTCCAACTTATTCTGGACGGCGTCCAGAACTTCGTTCTGCATGATTTGCTTCACTCCGCTGGACGCCCGTCCAGCTTCATCTGGACGTGGACTTGGACGGCAATGTGGACGGCGTCCAACTCCATCTGGACGGCGTCCAGATCATGAATCTGTCCTTGTTCGCTCGATCGTCGTTTTTCTTCCTTTTCGGCCCGTTTCCGCTCCTTTTCATCCATAATCACCTACAAGTCCCAAAAACTCCAAACAAACGAATCATAGCCATAAACACACACAAAGACACGAAAACATTACGAAAATGGACTCGAAAATACTACGAAAATCCTAACATTTACACACCAATCAAACTCCCCCACACTTAGACCTTTGCTTGTCCTCAAGCAAAACAAAATAAACAATAGACTCAAGTATTGTGAACTATATAGGCCTCAAAACTTTTCGAAAACAAACTCTCATGATCATGATCAAAACTATGCACACAACCTTAGCATCAATCAACACAATCTATTCAACTAATTCAAAGTATGCTAATCCATCAAAGAACACTCTCCAACATGTGAAATTTTGTATATGAAAGTGAACACTCAACTCTCTCAAAGAAAATATGTAATATAATGCACATCAAGAGGGTTCACTCAACATCAATGCAATGCAACATGTTTACCATAGACTTGCCTTCAATCTCAACATCTCCACCTAATGTAATACTTACAAACTAGGATAAAAAAGGTCTTTATATAAGCTTGTAATGTAGGGACATTGGTTAAGGTAGGGAATATATAGGCTAAGTGACTCAAAATGCTCTAAATTATCAACCTCTTTTTCAACTTCGATCAAAGTATGGATTTTTATCTCCATCTTCTACCCTCCAACACACCAAATACAAACTCAAAGATGCTAAAATATCAACTATACAAATCAAAGCTAACTATCCCCTTATGTTTATTTTTTCTCTTTTTCTTTTCTTTTCTTTTTTTTTCTAGAGCTCAACTAATAAATGTTGTTTCTAATGCTGAACAAAGGCTCTATTTTTTTTCTTATCTCTTTTTTTTTTTTTTTTTTTCTAAGCTCATAGGGATAGCTAACTACACTTAAACAAGCATCTAAAATTTCTTCTCTTTCTCTCCTTCTACACCACAACAAATATTTTCCAATTATCTCCTTCCATATCACCAACTACAACTAAGGATACCCATAATCATCCAAACCTCCTATCATCCGGTTTCACAAAGAACGGCTAATAAAGGCTCAAAAGGGGTAAACAAAGGATTATGAACAAGGTTAGTGTATAGGAATCATGTGGCTACGAAAGAATGGCCTAAGATCATCTCCTAGTTCGTAAATATACCAAGGTCTTGATGGAGAAACAAGGCAAGTTCTAGAAACAATGAAGCATGCATGATCACTCAATCAAAGAATAGGCATAACTATGCACAAATAGCTCAAATCTCACGGGTTCAAACTAACTAGTTCCCGACATCATAGCATACTTCAAATTCAATGAATAAAATGCGTTGCTTCGCCAAGGCTCCATGCATAATAAAGATCATGAATTTTTCTCAAAAAAATCAACAAAAATTTTCTATCATCGGCCAAATCCACAATACTATCATCACATGCTCATTTGACTCATTAACTCCTAAGACTCAACAAAATTAAACACATCATGCCAAAGTTTCAAAGACCCCCCCCCCCCCCCCCCACACACACACACACACACACACACACACTTAGAATCAAGCAATGACCTCATTGCGAGAAAAAAAAAAAAAAAAAAAAAGAAAAAAAAAAAAAGAAAAAAAAAGAAAAAAAAAAAAAAGGAAGGGATAGAAGGAACTTATCGCACAATGTCGACCAACACACTTGAAATCCCGAGAAATTCCAAGTTGTACCTACCAAACAAACACAAAACACACTACCAAAGCGTAAAATCGAACAAACTATAGAGAAAGCAATAAAAGACTCAAAACGAAACGAAAAGACATCACAAGGCTATTTTCAGTTGAGAGGATCTTGGAACCGTGTATCATTCCATCGGGGATCGAGCGGATTAAGAAAGGAACAATTTTGGAGTTCGAGAAAATTGGGGAGGCCTGTTCAGGGTTGGACGGCGTCCAACTCTCAAATCTGTTCAAAAGTTGGTTTTCGCCTCGTCTCGACCTCTCTTCACGCCAATCCTTGTACACTACTCCCTGCACGAAAAATAAAAATGAAAACAAAAGAAAATACGACAATAACCAAAATAAAACCTAAGCTACATATTTTTTTTTTATACGTGGGTTGCCTCCCACCAAGCGCTTATTTAACGTCGTTAGCTTGACGATGGCTACGATCAACCGAAACCCGTAGCACCAAGCGACGTGTTGGTACTCCTCGCGACATATCCACTCTTCGTTTTCGACAAATCTCAAAGAACTCGGTCATCATCAACTCTTGACTCCCCCACACTTAGTTCGAACTCCTCCTCAAATATCGCCAATTTAAACTCTGCAAGAAAAGATGTTACACAATTGGTGAGGTTAGAAAGAAAAGAGTTAACGACAACTTCCTCTTTCGATGCATGGTTCAAGTGTTCCTCTTCCACATCATCAACCTCCTCCAAATTCCCAAGATATTGCTCGATTATATCCTCTTCCTCATCCACACAACTAAAGAACTCGTCATCTTCAATGGACTCCTCATCTTCAAAGAATTCTTCTCGAGCCGCTCCCTTGTCAAAAATCTCACAAATATTTTCCTCAACACAAGGGTTAGCGAGCTTAACATAAGAGCATAAATGAAAAGAAGGAGTAGGAATAGAAAGTGAATTTCCAAAAGCAGAAAACGTTACCGAACCTCCTTGACCGGCCATGCTCAATGTGCCGGTGCCCACGTCAATCCGGGCTCGAGTAGTGGCCATAAATGGTCTTCCCAACAAGAGTAGATGGCCGGTAGCGCTCTTAGCTCCTTTGCCCTCGTGAAGCACTACAAAGTCGGTAACAACTCGCATTCCACCAACAAGGACAGTAACATCTTCCACAACTCCCAAAGGACTGCTCACGGTGCCGTCTGCTAGCTCAATGCGCATATCGGTAGCTTGAAGGACTCTTGAGTTCATCTTTTCAAAAATAGAATACGGCATCAAATTCACCGCAGCTCCTAGATCCATCAATCCCGAGACGGTCTCTCCACTATCCAAAACGATGCTCAAGTCGAAACCTCCCGGATCTCCTCTTTTTGGAAACGAATTGATAGGCTCGAAATCCTTCTTCTCCTTCTTCCCAACACTCTGAATAGGTGGAGCATACGGGTTGAGCGTCTTGTATTTCACACGACTTGGAAAAGGAATGGGAGGAACATAAGGATTGAAAGTCTTGTGTAGAGGTGGGGACTCTTTCTCGGGCTCCTTCTCGGGCTCTTCCTCGGGTTCCTCGGGCTCCGTGCGTTTCTCGTCGGGGTTGGACGGACGTCCAACTTCGGGAGCTACTGGATTCGGAGTTTGGAGGGTTGGACGCCGTCCAACTTCATCTGGACGCCGTCCAGATCCTGACACTGTAAGATGTTGTTGCGCGTTGGGCGCTCGTCCAGAAGGTATTATTGTGGACGGCCGTCCAGAGTTGGACGCCGTCCAACCTGGACGCCGTCCAAACTCATCTGGACGCCGTCCAGATCCTTGCACTGCCGGATTATTGTCGTCGCTCCACTGCTTGATCGGGCTCCTCCTATCACTTGAACTCCCTTGGGGCGACCTCGTGACATGATCGCACTATTTTCTACCACACAAAATAGGTATAGTATACGAAAGTACGAGTATCGTATCCACAGGGATTCATATATCGAAATCACACAAAATACCTCTACTCTAGAATTAAACTGATGTCTAGGCAATTAAGAATTTAAAGATGTGGTATTATATGCTAGGAAAATAAATAAAATAAATAAAAGAGAACACAAATAAGGGAACAAATAAATAAGCAATTAAACAAATAAGGCAAATAAGTAAATAAGGAAATAAATAAATCAAATAAGGAAAAGTGTTGATTCTAGGGAAGCCTACCTAATCAAATATATGCAAGCAATTAATGAGTACAATAAACCAATTTAATCCAATCTAGACATGATACATGAAAATAACCTAACACTCCGATTAAGGTAATGCAAGTCGTCACCTAATATGATCCTAATATCCTTTCGGACGCATAGATATCAAACTAAGTGCAAAAGAGAACAAGTATCAATGATATAATCAACTAGGTTCAATTATGACACCTAAATTGACTATATGCAAACATATGATAATTCAATTTCAATTAAGACAAATCAAATCATCATACCATGTATTCATGAGATCTATTATGCAATATCCTATCAAGGCATATAAACATAACTATGCATACACAATTAGTGATCAATTAATCATGCATGAGAATAAGCACCATGAAAACATGCATCTAGATTGAAAGGCTAATTGCAAACAAAAATACTCACATAAATTCAATTAGGCATTCAATCCCTAAAATCAACTAATAAAAATTAGCTAGACATAATTAAAAGAAAGGTAGAAGGAAGAATAAACATAATTAAAAGCATAAAGTAAAAAAAAAAAAGGGATAGAAAAACTCTTGAATCTTGATGAATCTTCAATCTTCAATTGTCTTCATACATAAAATAAATCTAGATCTAAAAGTATAAAAGTATGGAGAAAAGAATAAAAACTAATCTAAAGAATGTAGGAGAGTGGAGGAACCTGTTTACAATGATAGGTTTAGAGGTATTTATAGGGTAGAAGTTTACATCTAATACCTAATTGTACAAGGAAACCAAGAAAAAGTCAAAAATAGCCTTTTAGAGAAAATCCCGTCTGGAAAACAGGAGGCACCTCTCGACACCTCTCTCGATCGAGAGGTTGGTCGAGAGGGTCGAGAGGGTTCTGCGCAACTTTCTTGTTTCGGTCATATCTTCCTCATCCGAGCTCCGAATTGACCTCCGTTTTCGCCTACGTGCTCCTATCGAACTCCTCTTCAATGCTATGCTTTCACTTTTCCAGAATAAATCTTCCAAAAAATCGTGAGAAGTCAGAACTTGGGATCAATACTTCATCTCTTCCTTGGTTTCATCGTCTCTTGTCTCATCTTGGGTTTTCTCGACATAAAAGCCCTAAAAACACTCAAAACAACCCAAAAGCGTAATCTAGCTCGAAATAACATAAACAATACAAAACATGAGCTAAACTATCAAAATACGACAAGAAAACGATAATATAACACTTAGATGATAGGGTAAAAATGCACCCTATCAAAATCCCCCAAACTTAAACATTGTTCGTCCCGAACAATAACAAAAACAAAATAAACAATAGACTCAAGCATTGTGAACTATGTAGGCCTCAAAACTTTTTTTCAAAAACAAGCTCATGATCATGATCAAAACTATGCATACAACCTTAGCATCAATAACACAACCTATCCAACAAATTCGAAACATGTCAATCTATCAAAGAACACTCTCCAAACATGTGAGATTATGCATATAAGTGAACTCTCAACTCTCTCAAAGAAAAGATGTAATAGAATGTACATCATGGGGTTCACTCAACATCAATGTAATGCAACATGTTTACCATATGCTTGCCCCTAATCTCAACATCTCCACCTAATGTAATATTCACAAACTAAGATCAAAAAGGTCTTTATAAAAGCTTGTAATGTAGGGACATTGGTTAAGGTAGGGAATATATAGGCTAAGTGACTCAAAATACTCCAAATCATCAACCTGTTTCCAACTCCAACCAAAGTATGGTTTTTCAACTCCATCTTCTACCATCCAACACCAACTACAAAACATCAATATCATAGATGCACATAATACAATTCAAGTTAACTACCCCCTTATGCTTTTATTCTCATTCTCTTCTTTTTCTCTTTTTTTTTTAGAGCTCATCTAACGAATGTTCTTTCTAATGTTGAACAAAGGCTCTATTTTTTTTCTTTTCACAACTATTTTTCTAAGCTTATAGGGATAGCTAACTATACTTTAACAAGCATCTAGGTTTTCTTTTCTTTTTCTCCTTCTACACCACAACAAATATATTTTTTTTCAACTCCTTCCATACCACCAACCACAACAAAGGATACCCATAATCATCCAAACCTCCTATCATCCGGTTTTACAAAGAACGGCTAATAAAGGCTCAAAAGGGGTAAACAAAGGATTATGAACAAGGTTAGTGTATAGGAATCATGTGGCTAAAGAAAGATGGCCTAAGATCATCTCCTAGTTCATAAATATACTAAGGTCTTGATGGAGAAATAAGGCAAGTTCTAGAAACAATGAAGAATGCATGATCACTCAATCAAAGAATAGGCATAAATATGCACCAATAGCTCAAATCTCACGGGTTCAAACTAACTAGTTCCCGACATCATAACACAATTCAAATTCACCAAACAAATTGCGTCGCTTCGCCAAGGTTCCATGCATAATAAAGATCATGAATTTTCTCCAAAAATCAACAAAAATTTTCTATCATCGGCCAAATTCACAATACTATCATCACATGCTTATTCGACTCAACTTAAACCTAAGACTCAACAAAAATAAAAAACTACTAATAAAATATCCAAAAATTAAGCTACAATCCAAGAACCCATGTAAACGAGTTAACAAAGCCACACTTCCCCCTCCCCCAAACTTATTTCGAATCATGATGAAGGAATAAGTTTAAGAAGAAGAAGTGGTTAAGTTAACGAGCGTACCTTTCACCGAAGCTCGTTTACTATCGATCTTCTCCTCTTAGTCGAAACCTCATCGAGAAAACCTACAACTCACAAGCTTCGCAAATTCTTGGATAAAAAGCTTAATAAAAGATAAGACTCAAACAAAATACGAAAACAAATAAAACAAAAACTGAAAATTAAAGATAGAGTTGGGTTACCTCCCAACAAGTGCTACGTTTTACGTCTTTAGCCCGACGATACCTCTCATCAAGGTGGATCAAAATGAAAGTTCGTCTCTCCCCCATCATCGAGTTTCTTCATGGCTCCATCAATTGATCTCTTGAATTCGGCTAACTTCAATGGTGGAATGGCTTCCGACTGATTTAAGCACTCGAGAATCTCCTTGAAAACTTCATCCGGTGCCGGCGGTATAGGTGGTTTCAAGACTTGAACGGCAAAAACATCCTCTCGATGATCATCGGGTCTCTTCATTGCTTCATAGATGGAAATCTTCAATTCCTCTCCATTGACTCTAAATGTCAAATCTCCATCTTGAATATCGATCAAAGCTCTCCCCGTAGCTAAAAATGGCCGTCCTAAGATCAATGGTTGATTCTCATCCTCGGGCATATCCAACACTACAAAATCAGCCGGGAACACAAGATTCTGAACTTGTACGAGCACATCTTCAACTATCCCCCTTGGATAAGAAACTGAACGATCCGCCATAAGTAGGGAAATAGTAGTCGGCTTCATCTTTCCAATCTTGAGCCGGTTGAAAATAGAGAGGGGCATCAAATTGATGCTAGCACCAAGATCACAAAGGACATTTTGGAAGACGTGATCACCAATCTTGCAAGCTAATGTGAACCTCCCGGGATCCTTTTGCTTTAATGGAAGCTTCTTTTGTAGGACCGCGCTACACTCCTCCGTCAAATTGATCGTCTCAAACTTCCCCCACTTCTTCTTTCCCGATACCGCATCCTTGATGAACTTCATGTGATTGGGCATGTCTCGTAGTGCATCTAGAAGCGGGATGTTGATGTTGACCTTTTGAAGCATCTCCAAGAAACGTTGATACTTCTCATCTTGCTTTGGCTTGGTCAATCTTTGCGGGAAAGGGGCCTTCGGAGTGTAAGTCGGAAATTGGGGCGGCTGCTGGGCCTCTCGACTGACCTCTCGATCGAGAGAGGTGTCGAGAGGTCCCTTCTGACCTCGATTCTTGACCTCTCGATCCACCTCTCGATCGAGAGAGGTGTCGAGAGGTGGATTCTGCATCAGCTCGTCGTGGGCCTCTCGATCCCCCTCTCGATCGATAGGGGTATCGAGAGGTGGATTCTGACCTCCAGTATTGACCTCTTGATCGACCTCTCGATCGAGAGAGGTGTCGAGAGGTCCTCGCCTCGCCACTTGGATCCTCGTTTCTTCGAGCACCACATTCTTGAAATTCCCGACTCCTTTCTTCTCAGCTTCCAAGGATGGATTTGTGTACGTAGTACCGCTCCGAAGCTCGATAGCATGAACTTGATGGTCGGGCTTATGGACTCCTCCTTGAGCATTGGCTACTTCATCAACTCGAGCATCCAACATATTCATGTGCTTGGTCAAATTTGTGACTGCATTCTCGATATTAGAAACACTTGACTCCAAGGCTCCGATTTTATTTGTCGTCGTTGATATGAGATTCTTAATCAACTCCTCCAATGAAGGTTCCTTCTTCGGCTCTTGGACGGCTTCATTCTCCACATGAAAGCCAGGGGATATGTTTGGATGGCGTCGATTGTTGGGATCATAAGTCTTCTTGAAAGCATCCAACTCCGTTGCCGTCTTGGTGTATTTCTCCATCAAATCATCATAAGCTTCGGATCCAATGGCGGCAACCTTCCTTCTCCCAACTCTTCTATCGGTAGCCTCCTCGTAACTTGCGTTGACATTGAGCTCGATGATCTCCCAAGCTGTCTCTACATCGTTATTTAAGAATCCTCCTTTAGACGCATAATCGAGCTCCTTCTTGCATTGCTTGTTCAATCCTTGATGGAAGCGGAAAATTTGTTCCCCCTTGTCAAGACCATGATTGGGGCATACACGAAGCATCTTTCTGAATCTCCCCCATGCTTCGTAAAGGTACTCATCTTCAAATTGTTGGAATTTGTTGATCTCGTTTAGAAGCCTCTGAGCCCTTGAAGGTGGGAAGAACTTATTTAAGAATAGTTTGCACAGCTCGCTCCATGTCTTTATCTCGGCTCGATTCTCTATATCCTCAAGCCACTCTCTAGCATCATCCTTGAGAGACCACTCGAAGAGACTGAGCTTGATGTAGTCTGCAGGCACTCCATTTGCCTTGTATGTGGCACAGATATTGAGAAATTGCTTCAGGTGAGCATTAGGATCCTCCATCGGTGTGCCTCCATATTGATTTGCTTGCACCATGTTGATGAGGGAAGCCTTGATCTCGTAATCGGTAGCCTCAACAGTCCCCCATCCTCCATTCTGGAATCGATCAACAACCGGTTTGAACCGATCGTTGAGAGTCTTTTTCACTACCGAATCCGCCATAAGAATATAGTCCTCGACAAAGAAAGGAAACGGTTAGTTTAATACAAAAAAAACAGAAAAATAAACGCCTAAATCACCTATTAATCCTATTTCAAAATATCTATGTGAAATCTAATCAATCCCCGGCAACGGCGCCAAAATTTGGTCGCACTATTTCTACCACACAAAATAGGTGTAATATAATGAAGCACGAGTATCGTATCCACAGGGATTGATGTATCGAAAACGCACACAATACCTCTACTAAAGAACTAATGTGATGTTTAGGCTTTTAAGTGTTTAGGATGTGGTATTTATAAACTAGGCAAATAATAAAAAGAACTCAATTAAATCAAATAAGGAAACAAAGTGTGCAGGAAAATAATTAGTCAAAATTAAACAACTTAAGGCACAAGCAATTAAGTAAATAAGGAACGTGAACAATTAAGGAAAAGTGTTGATTCTAGGGAAGCCTACCTAATCAAACATATGCAAATAATTAATGAATACAATTAACCACTTTAATCCAATCTAAATGTGATACATGAAAATAACCTAACACTCCGATTAAGGTAATGCAAGTCGTCACCTAATATGATCCTAATATCCTTTCGGACGCATAGATATCAAACTAAGTGCAAAAGAGAACAAGTATCAATGATATAATCAACTAGGTTCAATTATGACACCTAAATTGACTATATGCAAACATATGATAATTCAATTTCAATTAAGACAAATCAAATCATCATACCATGTATTCATGAGATCTATTATGCAATATCCTATCAAGGCATATAAACATAACTATGCATACACAATTAGTGATCAATTAATCATGCATGAGAATAAGCACCATGAAAACATGCATCTAGATTGAAAGGCTAATTGCAAACAAAAATACTCACATAAATTCAATTAGGCATTCAATCCCTAAAATCAACTAATAAAAATTAGCTAGACATAATTAAAAGAAAGGTAGAAGGAAGAATAAACATAATTAAAAGCATAAAGTAAAAAAAAGGGATAGAAAAACTCTTGAATCTTGATGAATCTTCAATCTTCAATTGTCTTCATACATAAAATAAATCTAGATCTAAAAGTATAAAAGTATGGAGAAAAGAATAAAAACTAATCTAAAGAATGTAGGAGAGTGGAGGAACCTGTTTACAATGATAGGTTTAGAGGTATTTATAGGGTAGAAGTTTACATCTAATACCTAATTGTACAAGGAAACCAAGAAAAAGTCAAAAATAGCCTTTTAGAGAAAATCCCGTCTGGAAAACAGGAGGCACCTCTCGACACCTCTCTCGATCGAGAGGTTGGTCGAGAGGGTCGAGAGGGTTCTGCGCAACTTTCTTGTTTCGGTCATATCTTCCTCATCCGAGCTCCGAATTGACCTCCGTTTTCGCCTACGTGCTCCTATAACTCCTCTTCAATGCTATGCTTTCACTTTTCCAGAATAAATCTTCCAAAAAATCGTGAGAAGTCAGAACTTGGGATCAATACTTCATCTCTTCCTTGGTTTCATCGTCTCTTGTCTCATCTTGGGTTTTCTCGACATAAAAGCCCTAAAAACACTCAAAACAACCCAAAAGCGTAATCTAGCTCGAAATAACATAAACAATACAAAACATGAGCTAAACTATCAAAATACGACAAGAAAACGATAATATAACACTTAGATGATAGGGTAAAAATGCACCCTATCATGACACCATTGCGTTGTAACCCCGTGATTGCATGAGCTTGGTGAGGCGGAACGGGAGGAACATATGGAGGATATTGCACCTCGTTGGCGTGTTGCGGTTGAATCCCTTGGCTCGGAATTCGCTCCGGTTGTTGCATTAGGTGCATGGAACTGGAAATTTGGCCAATGGCTGTCTCGAGCCTCTTAATGTTTGCATCAAGTGCATGGAGACGATCCTCATCGACGGGAGGCTTTTGTGGAGGTCCTTGGGGACGAGCATTTGGATGTGTAGGTGGTGTAGGATGAGGTTGAGGAGGGTAGTATGGAGATGGTGGATAATATGGATTTGGAGGGTATTGAGGGTATTGAGGAGGTGGATAATATGGTGGAGGTTGAGATTAGTAAGGGTTTGGTGGAGGAGGATAGGAGTTATTATATGGTGGAGGACGCCTATTAGGATAGGTAGGAGGATTACCTTGCCCTTGTGTCGGCCTCGAATTTTGATAGTATCCCCCTTGATATCCTTGAGGTGGAGGCACTTGAGGTGGGTATCCTTGAGCGGCGTAGACCTCGGCTCCTCCTTCGTATGGAAACTCCCCCATGTTGTGGCACACCTCCTTGATGTGTCCAAGCTCTCCACAAATCTCGCATTGGTCGGGTTTCCTCCCTTCCTCCTTCGGGGCCGGTGCACTTTGCTTAATCTTCAAGTTCTCGAGATCCCTATACATGTCAGCAATTTGCTTCTTCAAATCGGGGCTCATCGAGATTGCACTCGCCTCCACTTTCCTCGGTCTAGCTGATTTTTGTTGAGAACTCGCAGCGAGCGTCTCGAAAATATCCTTCAACTCGTCAGCTGTCTTGACCGCTATGTTGCCTCCGGCCGAACTATCCACCATGAATTGGCAAGTTTGGTTGAGGGCGTCGTAGAAATATTGCCAAAGCAACTCCGGTGCCATTTGATGATGAGGGCATTGTTGAAGTAGCTCTTGGAACCTCTCCCATGCTTCATGAAACGACTCATCGTTGTCTTGGGAGAAATTCATAATCTTTGACCGCACCTCTTGAGTCTTGCGGTTCGGGTAGTACTTGAACATGAACTTTTCGCACACCGCATTCCATGTGGCAAGAGAGTTGGCCGGGAGCGCCAAATACCACGACTTTGCTCGATCCTTGAGGGTGTACGGGAAGCACTTCATCTTCAAGTTGTCCTCCGTGAGTCCCGAGAGTGGGAAAGTTTGCACCACCGTGCAAAACTCTCGGATGAACGTCAAAGCATCCTCGTTGGCCAGTCCATGGTAGGATGGAAGCAACGCCATGTGGTGAGGTTTAAGCTCATGATTCCTGACCGCTTCCGTCAGGACAATCGCCGAAGTGGTGCGCCGAAGTGGTGGCTGTGAATGTGGGACGAGCAAAATCGCCCATGACTCTAGCTGCCATGGCTTTGGGCTCTGCAAACAACAAGACTAAACCAAAGTCTCGAGAATCGATCTCCTCCTTCTCCTTCACGGCTAAGATCGCTTTCCTTTGATGGATGTTGTCGACGTAGGGCGCTAAATTCCTTTGAAGACTTCGACGACCATGCATAAACAACACTCAACAAAAGGGTTAAAAGCACCGAGTGGGAGAAATAAGAAAATTGAAGAAACACAAATAAAAATAAAACAAATAAAAATACTACACAATAAATCGCCTAAAGTTTTCCCCGGCAACGGCGCCAAAATTTGTTTCACTAAAAAGTGTTCGCAATAGAACGAAATCTATCCTAGCACTAGCAAGTAAAACCTAAGTATCGAATATCAAGGAAAACTTAACAGGGCAATCAATTATGTAGTAAAAACCTAATCTAGCCTAAATCTAGGAAAGCAAGTAAATAAGATTTTTGGGGTTTTTGTTTTAAATTCTAGGCAAATAAAATAAATCAAAGCAATAAATAAAAGCAAGTAAATAACTAATCTAGAACTCAAGAAATAAATCTAAGTATTGAACTAAAAGAAAGCAATAAATCTACCTAGGCAAGAATCGAAAAGAAAGCAATAAAGGAAGCAAAGATAGAAGCATAAATAAATCTAGACATGATGAAATAAATCTGGAAATTTAAAAGAAAATTAATCTAACTTTGAAAGCTTTGAAAAACTAGAGAATCGAAACTAGAAAAACGAATCTAAACTTTAAACTAGAAATCGAAAGAACGAGATTAAACTAAGGAAACTAAAAGAAGCAATTACGAAATCGAATCTAAAACTAAGTAAAGCAATTAAAGCAAGTAAACGAAAGCAATAAATAACTTACGAGGATTAAACGAAGAACGAAGAACGCGAAGTAAAAGAAAAACTTGAATTGAATTGCACGAACTAAGAATCCGGATCCGAACAAAGTAAAACTAATCTAAAGTGTTTAAGTGCTGAAAACTAAAGCTAAAATATGCTAAAAGATGATACAAATTCGTGCACAAGGATGATATATATATACTAGGTAAAAACCTAGATGAAAAAGGAAAGAACAGCCTGGCCGCCTAAGTTGGACGGCGTCCAACTTATTCTGGACGGCGTCCAGAACTTCGTTCTGCATGATTTGCTTCACTCCGTTGGACGCCCGTCCAGCTTCATCTGGACGTGGACTTGGACGGCAATGTGGACGGCGTCCAACTCCATCTGGACGGCGTCCAGATCATGAATCTGTCCTTGTTCGCTCGATCGTCGTCTTTTCTTCCTTTTCGGCCCGTTTCCGCTCCTTTTCATCCATAATCACCTACAAGTCCCAAAAACTCCAAACAAACGAATCATAGCCATAAGCACACACAAAGACACGAAAACATTACGAAAACGGACTCGAAAATACTACGAAAATCCTAACATTTACACACCAATCAGTTGGAGATACAACTCCCGATATAGAATACCTTGTTGGAGGACATAACGCAAGGATTTGCTCAGAAGTTTCCTGGCCTCGATCTTATCATTGGGTAGTTCGCTATTTTCCAAGTATTGCCGAAGTGGAGTCATCCGTGATGATACTAACTTTAGCTTCCTCTATGCTCCTCTCTTGGACTTCTTCAACAGGCGCAGTTGTTGATACCAAAGCTAGTTTGCTCAGGGTATCTGCTCGGATATTTTGTCCCCTTGGGATGTGAACTAACTGAAAATACGAGAGTGACTGTTGTAGGTCTTTGGCTTTCTCAAGGTACTTCATTATTCTGTAACCTTTGGATTCGTACTTTCCCAACATATGGTTAACTATAACCTGAGAATCACTATGGACATTTACAACTCGTATCTGGAGTTCGCGGGCGAGGCGAAGTCCTGCGAGTAGGCTTCATATACCGCTTTGTTATTCGTGGTTGGGAAAGTGAACCTAAGTGAATAGGTGACCTCTTGGTTGTTTGGACCTATGAAGAGAATGTCTACTCCACTTCTTGCCTTGATCGACGCTCCATCCACATACACCTGCCAACACTCTTTAGGTACTTCATTCATTGTTTCACCCTTGGTCTCGACCGAACTCGGCTCCATGGACATCGGCTTCTCTATGAAGCTAGTCTCTACCATGAAATCTACCAACGCTTGTCCCTTAATGGCTAGGCGAGGATAAATAAGTTGGACATTATCTGTGCTAGGGTAATGCCGAACTTCTGTTGAAGTTCGGCATACACGGAAGGAAGGGGAAGACGAAGACCGCACTTTAAGCAGTCCTCATAAATGGTGACAAACCCTTCCGGAGGAACCGAAGCCCTATACTCTAAACGAGGAACTGCAAGATATACAAAATTTGGAAATAAATATTTCCTAACAATATTTTGGATTTTGGGGGTGATAGGGGGTATTTTTACCATATATCTAAGTGTTTAATAATCGTTTTCTCTTCTTATTTTGATAGTTTAGCTCATGTTTTGTATTTTTTATGTTATTTTGAGCTAGATTATGCTTTTGGGTTGTTTTAAGTGTTTTTGGGGCTTTTTTGTCGAGAAAATCCAAGGCAAGACAAGAGACAACGAAACCAAGGAAGATGATGAAGTATTGATCCCAAGTTCTGACTTCTCACAATGTTATTGAAGAATTATTCTGGAATTATGGAAGCATAGCATTGAAGAGGGCTTTGATAGGAGCATGGAGGCGAAAATGGAGGTCAATTCGGAGTTCGGATGAGAAAGATACGGCCGAAACAAGAAAGACGCGCAAATTGGCAAACTGACTCGACCCGGTGCTCGACCGAGTCACCAGCTGAGTCAATCATACAAAAGCTCGACTCGACCGAGTCAATGGCCGAGTCAACGGCCGAGTCAACCCTTCCGGAAATCCTATTTTGACAATATTTTATTCCTTATTTGTTTCCTTTTACACTTAGTTTTAGATGTAAACCTCTTCCCTATAAATACCTCTAAACTTATCATTGTAAGGAGTCTCCAACCTATCTTAGATTAGTTTTTATTATTTTCTCTACACTTTTATCTTTTAGATCTAGATTTTAGATTAGTTTTTACATTAATGTATGAAGACCATTGAAGATTGAAGATTTATTCAAAATTCAAGAGTTTTTCTATTTCTTTCTCTTTTATTTATACTTTTAATTATGTTTGATCTTCCTTCTACCTTTCTTTTAATTATGTCTAGCTAAATATATTTAGTTGATTTTAGGGTGAGTATGTCGAATTGAATCTACGTGAGTTCTTTTAATTACAATTAGCCTGTCGATCTAGATGTATGTTTCATGGTGCTTGTTCTCATGCATAATCAACTGGTCATTAGTTGTGTACGCTTAGTTATGTTTTTATGCCCTGACCGGATAATTGCATAATGGATCTCACGAATACATACTATGATGATTTAATTGTCTTGACCGAAGTTAGATTGTCATAGTTCTTGCATATAGTTGATATACGTGTCGTGATTGAACCTTGTTGATTATATCTATCGATACTTGATTTGTTTTCGCTTGATTTAATTCCTATGAGACTGGGAGGAGATTAGGGTTTTATTGAGTGACGATTTATGCTGCCCTGACCGGAGTGTTAAATTACTTTCGTGTATCGCATCTAGATTGAATTAAATTGTTTAATTGAGTCAATTGTTGCTTGTTTAGATTTGATTAGATAGACTTTCCCTAGAATCAACGTTTGTTTTTACTTGAGTCTTTTATTTGATTTATTTGCTTATTTGTTTATTTATTTGAGTTCTTTGATCTGTTTAATTTCTTTGCCTAGGATTTTAGAAAACCACAATTTCATTTTCTTTTTGCCTAGACATCAATTTAATTCTATAGTAGAGGTACTTTGTGTGATTTCGATATATAAGTCCATGTGGATACGATACTCGTACTTATTCTTTGCTATACCTATTTTGTGTGGTTGAAAATAATGCGATCAAATTTTGGCGCCGTTGCTGGGGATTGATTATATTTCATATAGATATTTTGAAATAGGATTAATAGGTGATTTAGGCGTTTATTTTTCTATTTTTGTGTATTGATCTAACTTTTTTCTTTCTTTGACTGAGTCGTGAGGTAGTGCGAAGCAGAGCAAAGAAAAGGAGATTGAAGTGATTGACACACCACTTTCGTCGCCACCACCACCACCACCACCAGAGGACGAAATTGTTATGGCGGATTCGGTAGCGAAAAGGACTCTCAACGGTCGGTTCAAACCTGTTGTTGATCGATTCCAAAATGGAGGATGGAGGACTGTTGCGCTACTGATTATGAGATCAAGACCTCCCTCATCAACATGGTGCAAGCAAATCAATACGGAGGCACACTGATGGAGGATCCTAATGCTCACCTGAAGCAATTTCTCAACATCTGTGCCACCTACAAGGCAAATGGAGTGCCTACAGACTACATCAAACGCAGTCTCTTCACGTGGTCTCTCAAGGATGATGCTAGAGAGTGGCTTGAGGATATAGAGAATCGAGCTGAGATAAAGACATGGAGCGAGTTGTGCACACTATTCTTAAATAAGTTCTTCCCACCTTCAAGGGCTTAGAAGCTTCTAAACGAGATCAACCAATTCCAACAATTTGAAGATGAGTACCTTTACGAAGCATGAGGGAGATTCAGAAAGATGCTTCGTGTATGCCCTAATCATGGTCTGGACAAGGGGGAACAAATCTTCTGCTTCCATCGTGGATTGAACAAGCAGTGCAAGAAGGATCTCGATTATGCATCTAAAGGAGGATTCTTAAATAACGATGTAGAGATAGCTTGGGAGATCATCGAGCTCAACGTCAACACAAGTTATGAGGATGCTATCGACAAAAGAGTTGGGAGAAGGAAGGTTGCCGTCATTGGATCCGAAGCTTATGATGATTTGATGGAAAAATATACCAAGACGGCAACTGAGTTGGATGCTTTCAAGAAAGGAGTGATTCGGTGTGACGCAATTGTCGATACGCCCACATTCCAACAACAAAATGAAGGATCCAGTTTTGGGGAACAAGGAGGCCAAGGATGGTCGAACTATCAAGGAGGTTTCAAGAAGACTTGTTATCCCAACAATCGAAGCCATCCAAACCTCTCCTATGTTAATCCCAACAATGCAATGCAACCACCCCCTGACTTCCATGTGGAGAATGGAGTATCCAAAAGCCGAAGAAGGAACCTTCATTGGAGGAGTTGATAAAGAATTTCATATCAACGATGACAAATAAAATCGGAGCCTTGGAGACGAGTGTTTCTAATATCGAGAATGCAGTCACAAATTTGACCAAGCACGTGAATATGTTGGATACTCGAGTTGGTCAAGTGGCCAATGCTCAAGACGGAGTGTAAAAACTCGGTCAATTTCCAAGCGCAACCGAGCAAAATCCGAAAAATCATCAATGCCATGATATAGAGCTTCGGAGTGGCACTCGGTATGTCAATCCATCGCTATTTATTGAAGATTTGGGAGATGGGAGCAACTCAGAGTCGGAAACGGAAGAAACGAAGGACGAAGGCACGGAAGGAAGAGGACTCGACCAAGTCAATGGTCGAGTCAACGTGGAAAAATCTGCCCAGGACGGACCCGACCGGACGCTCGACCGAGTCGATGGTCGAGTCACTACCTCAGAAGGTCGACTCGACCCAGTGCTCGACCGAGCAACTGGTCGAGTTAATGTACGAGATTCTCGACCAAATCAGCTCGACCAAGGACTTAACCGAGTTAACTATCGAGTCAACCCTGTTCCGCCCCAAATGAAGGAATCCAATTCGAAAGCTCCTTTTTCACAACAATTGGCGAACACCAAGCAAAACGAGAAGTACCAAAGATTTTTGAAGATCTTTCCAAAAGGTCAAAATAAACATTCCACTTCTCGATGCGCTTCGAGACATGCCCAATCACATGAAGTTTATCAAGGACGCCGTTTCGGGAAAGAAGAAGTGGGGAAAGTTTGAGACGATCAACCTAATGGAGGAGTGCAGCGCGGTCCTACAAAAGAAGCTCCCGTTGAAACAGAAGGATCCCGGGAGGTTCACGTTAGCATGCAAGATCGGTGATCAAGTGTTCCAGAATGTGCTTTGTGATCTTGGTGCTAGTATCTACTTGATGCCACTCTCCATCTTCAAGAGGCTCAAGATAAGAGAGATGAAGCCGACTACTATCTCCCTCCTAGTGGCAGATCGATCAGTTTCTTATCCAAGGGGGATAGTTGAAGATGTGTTCGTACAAGTTCATAATCTTGTGTTCCCAGCTGATTTCGTAGTGTTGGACATGCCCGGGGATGATAATCAACCATTGATCTTAGGACGGCCATTCCTAGCTACGGGTTGAGCTTTGATCGATATTCAAGATGGAGATCTGACATTTAGAGTCAATGGAGAGGAATTGAAGATTTCCATCTATGAAGCAATGAAGAGGCCTGATGATCATCGATAGGATGTTTTTGTTGTTCAAGTCTTGAAACCACCTATACTGCCAGCACCGGATGAAATTTTCGACAATAGCATCACCAAGTTTTTACACCATTATTTGGAGATTGCCGGAGTTTGCGAGGAGATTCTCGAGTGCTTAAATCAGTTGGAAGCCATTCCACCATTGAAGTTAGCCGAATTCAAGATCTCAATCGATGGAGCCATGAGGAAACTTGATGATGGGGAAAGACGAGCTTTTATTTTGATCCACCTTGATAAGAGGTATCGTCGGGCTAAAGACGTAAAAAGTAGCACTTGTTGGGAGGTAACCCAACTCTATCTTTATTTTTTTTATTTTTTTTTTCAGTTTTTCGTTTTTTGTTTTTCTTTGAGTCTTATCTTTTATTAAGCTTTTTATCCAAGAATTTTCGAAGCTTATGAGTTGTAGGTTTTCTCAACGAGGTTTCGACTAAGAGGAGATGATCGATCGTAAGCTAGCTTCGGTGAAAGGTACGCTTGTTAGCTTAACCACTCCTTTTTTTTGAAACTTATTCCTTCATCATGATTCGAAATAAGTTTGGGGGAGGGGGAAGCGGGTTTCGTTAACTCGGTCGTATTTGATTCTTTGTGTTTATATCTTGGATAGTAGTTTATTTTTTATATTAGTAGTAGTTAGTAGAGTCTTTAGGATTTTAGACGATTGAGTCAAGCATGATTTATGAGTATTGTGGATTAGCCGATGATAGTATGGATTTTTGATTGTGGATAATTGGATTGAATTTATGCAAGGAACCTTGGTGAAGCGACACAATTATGTGATAAATTCTTTGTTCTGTTTGGATATTGGGAATCATATTTGTTACCTTGGTGAGGATTTGAGCTTTTGGGCATGCTGATGACAATTTTGTTTGTTGAGTGATCATGCGTGCTTTGAATTTCTAGAACTTGTCTTTGTTCTCCATTGAGACCTTATTATGTATATGATCTTAGAAAGGATTTTAGGCCATTTTTCTTTAGCCACATTATTCCTATACACTAACCTTGTTCATAATCATTTGTTTACCCCTTTGAGCCTTTATTAGCGGTTCTTTGTAAAACTTGATGATAGGAGGTTTGGATGGTTATAGGCAATGTTTTAAGAACCGGACCGGCCGGTTCGACCGGTTCGACCGGGAACCGGTCTTGATTCGGTCCGATTCAAACCATAAAACCGGAGGTCCTGTAGAACCGGATTTGAACTGCTCGAACCGGTGAAAACCGGCCGAAACCGGAAGAACCGGCGAACTGGGGCGGTTTTCGGAAAACCGACCGGTTCAATTCTCTTACCCAAAAAAAATTTATTTTTTGTGTTGAGAGGGATTTGAACCCTAACCTAGTAGATAAAAGACCAATAACTCTACCATCTGAGCTACAATAATCAATTATTTTTAAGAAGATATTTAAATATATTAATTGCAATTGATATAATTAAAGTATTATTTTTATATGAATGTCTATTTTAACTCTATCTTTCTAATTATCAATAACTTTTCACTTAATTTTCTCCGAAATGACCTATTAGCATAATGTTTTATGATAATAAAAATAATTTTACATTTTTTAAACCTTTATATAGTAGTTAGGAATACAAAATTAAATATAACCAATAAGTTTTAATTGTAAAAAAATATATTTAAATCATGATATTTAAATTGATATCGAGAATAAATTTCTTTGTTATAACTTTAATGTATTTTTTTACCATATAAGGTATACATTTATTCATATTTTTATATATGTTATGTATTTTTATAATTATTTAATAATTAATTTAATTGCATAACGGTTCAACCATGGTTTAACCGGTTCAACCAATTGAACCATGATCCGGAAGCCTCACCGGTTTGACCTCCGGTTCGGTTTTTAAAACATTGGTTATGGGTACCTTTTGGTGGTTAGTTGTATGGAGTAGTTGAAAAGAAGAGAATAATTGATGAGATGTGGAGGAAGAAAAAGAAAAAAAAAAGAAAAAATAGATGCTTTGATTAAGTAGTTAGCTATCCCTAAAAGCTTAGAAAAAATAGTGATTATGAAAAAAACAAAAAAGCTCTTGATTATGATTATAAAGAATATCTTTAGATAAGCATAAAGGGATAGTTAGCTTTGATTTGAGTTGTATAATTTTACATCTTTGGTTATGTAGTTGGTATTGAGTTATGGTATAACATGGAGTAAAATTCATACTAGTTTGGAGTTGCTAAAAGATTGGTACTTGAAGACGTCCAAGTCACTTAGCCTGTATATTCCCTACCCTAAACCAATTTTCCTACATTACAAGCTTGCTAAAGTCCTAAGTGAGTATTCATTACATTAGGTGGAGATGAGAGAAAAGGGCAAGCCCATGGTAAATTCATTGCATTGTATTGATATTGAGTGAACCCTTTGATGTGCATTATATTATACATCTTTTCTTTGAGAGAGTTGAGAGTTCACTTATACACATATAATTTCACATGTTTGAGAGGATTTCCCAATTGATGATCATGATTTGAATTTGTTGTATGGCTTGTGTGGTGTAGTTTTGAGGTTGCTTGTATAAATTTGATCTTAAGATTTACTTTTGAAAATCTATGAGGATACATAATTCACAATGTTTATATTGATTGTTTTGTTTAGTTTTTGTTATTGTTCGGGATGATCAATGTTTCAGTTTGGGGGATTTTGATAGGGTGTATTTTTACCATATTATCTAAGTGTTTAATAATCATTTTTTTTTTCTTATTTTGATAGTTTAGCTCATGTTTTGTATTGTTTATGTTATTTCGAGCTAGATTACGCTTTTGGGTTGTTTTAAGTATTTTTAAGGATTTTTTGTCGAGAAAATCCAAGGCAAGACAAGAGACGACGAAACCAAGAAAGATGATGAAGCATTGATCCCAAGTTCTGACTTCTCACGATTTTATTGAAGACTTATTCTGGAATTATGGAACCATAGCATTGAAAAGGGGTTTGATAAGAGCATGTAGGCAAAAACGGAGGTCAATTCGGAATCGGATGAGAACGATACGACCGAAACAAGAAAGACGCGCAAATTGGCAAACTGACTTGACCCGGTGCTCGACCGAGTCACCAACCGAGTCAATCATACAGAAGCTCGACTCGACCTATGACTCGACCGAGTCAACGGCCGAGTCAACCCTTTCCGGAAAATCCTATTTTGACAATATTATATTTCTTATTTGTTTTCCTTTAACACTTAGGTTTTAGGTGTAAACCTCTTCCCTATAAATACCTCTAAACTTATCATTGTAAGGAGTCTCCAACCTATCTTAGATTAGTTTTCATTATTTCTCTACATTTTTATCTTTTAGATCTAGATTTTAGATTAGTTTTTACATTCATGTATGAAGACCATTGAAGTTTGAAGATTTATTCAAGATTAATTAAAGAGTTTTTCTATTTCTTTCTCTTTTATTTATGCTTTTAACTGTGTTTAATCTTCCTTCTACCTTTCTTTTAATTATGTCTAGCTAAATTTCTTTAGTTGATTTTAGGGTGTGTATGTATAATTGAATCTATGTGAGTTCTTCTAATTACAATTAGTCTGTCAATCTAGATATATATGTTTCATGGTGCTTGTTCTCATGCATGATTAACTGGTCATTAGTTGTGTATGCTTAGTTATGTTTTTGTACCCTGGCAGGATAATTGCATAATGGATCTCATGAATACATACTATGATTATTTAATTGTCCTGACCGAAGTTAGATTGTCATAGGTCTTGCATATAGTTAATATAGGTGTCGTGATTGAACCTTGTTGATTAAATCTATCGATACTTGATTTGTTTTGCGCTTGATTTAATTCCTATGAGACCGGGAGTAGATTAGGGTTTATTGAGTGACGATTTATGTTGCCCTGACCGGAGTGTTAAATTACTTTCGTGTATCGCATCTAGATTTGAATAAATTGGTTAATTAAGTTAATTGTTACTTGTTTAGATTTGATTAATTAGATAGACTTCCCTAGAATCAACGTTTGTTTTTACTTGAGTCTTTTATTTGATTTATTTGCTTATTTGTTTATTTATTTGAGATCTTTGATTTGTTTAATTTCTTTGCCTAGGATTTTAGAAAACCACAATTTTATTTTCTTCTTGCTTAGACATCAGTTTAATTCTAGAGTAGATGTACTTTGTGTGATTTCGATATACCGGTCCCTGTGGATATGATACTCGTACTTATTCTTTGTTATACCTATTTTATGTGGTTGAAAAATAGTGCGATCAGGGGCATCTAGACTTGAAGTAATTCGGAAACCCTACCGATATCCTCTACATTTGGAAAAACCACCCTACACGACGTAGGAATGGAAAAACATACAGTGAAATACTCGAAATTAACAAAGGACAGGGGCCATGAAGTCGCCACCGGCCGGAGAACCAACGGCGATACAAACACGCCCCAACTTTCATTGCCATGAGATTCACCGACACGAGAAAAAGATGCCATGGAATAACTTACTTATGTATGAAAAGCAAAGAACATGTCACTCGGAGAACAACAATGGAAATTCCGGCGGTAGAGAGTGGCAGCGATAGAAATGAGAGAAACTCGAACAGTTTTGTTGGGCAAAGTAAAATGAGGGAATAACGTATTGAGGAAATTATTCATACCCTAGTTTCGCATGTACACTTTCACCCGACGGTCCCATCGCGTACCACCTTTATTGGGAACCCAACTGCCGTATTCATTAAAATGGCATTCACACATACCATCTTCGTCTTCAGCGGGACATTACGTATTCGACTTTGTCAAATGTCACTCTTTTGACGAGGTAGTGTTTGTCTTTTGTGGGACGACACACATTCGACTTCGTCAAATGTCACACTTTTGAACAAGGCAGTGTTCCTTTCTTCGGCGGGACAGAACGCATTTGACTTCGTCAAATGTCACACTATTGACTAGGCAATGTACCTTTCTCCTATATCACACCCTCGTTTTTACTTCTTTTCTTTTTTTTTTTTTTGGGGGGGGGGGGGGGGGGGGGGGAGGGGGATATGATTGGATATGGCCCAGCTACTAGGCCCAAGCATCAGACCCAATATAAATGGGCCCCGACATTAAGCTCGGCCTACGCAAGTTCGACCAGTAAGAAAGACTCCTAGATCGACTACAACTCAAACTCCAATTAGAGAGACGTAGAAGACTCGGATGGTTATCATGAAGACCGAGATAAACTCAAAGAGTCCTTATAGGAGAAGACTTCGTATTAAGGGCGAAATTCAATATGATCACCTATAAATAGGGGCTAGAATAGAAGGAGAAAGAACAACCACTTTGTAATCAATATTCACGCTACTTAATAAAGATCCATACTCTTGCTCCGTGGACGTAGATCTATTCTAATAGATCGAACCACGTTATTTCCTTGTGTTCTTCACATTATCGTTACGTCTTTTATTACCCTACGAAAATAAAATTGATCACTAGTATGTATAGTTGTCGGGGGAATGTTCTCCTATCCACAGTTGCCATTTTTAATGTACTCAAAGACGGCATAACATATTATTAATGAATAAATTTTTATAAATATATATTACTTCCTCCGTCCCTCCCACCTCACTAGTCATGTTGAATATTCATATGTGAGGTATATAATATTCTAACAGGACTAGTGAAGTGGAACAAAGGGAGTATAACTTATCAAAACAAAGGAAATTATATTACTATCACATTAACTGTGAGCACATTAAAAATGTACATACTGTAAATATGTAAATAATACATGGAGCATTTGTGATAGTTCTCGATCGATTCATTTATCATTGTACTTGCAAAAATATTAATTAATAAACGTAAAATCATATAATATATAATAAGATGAAGAAAAATCAAGATATGTACAGCAACCGGAATTAAGAATATACAAGAAAAAAGTAGGCTTGATATTTGACTTCCACCAAAATAGTTGTTATGAAGCAGCTAAAAAGAGTAGTACCATTTGCAATCTAATTCAGACCAAACGATTCCTCACTTTTTTAATTAGATGTCTAAAATCTGACGTAATATTTTCAGTTGAAAAAATTCAAATTAATACTCTATGTAACATTTCATTAATCATGAATGTTATATTGAATCTTTTCATTTCAGTAGTAGCTACTTTGTTCACAACCGGAATTTCCGTCAGCATTTCCACAAGAGAAATAATAGGCAATTCGGAGATTTTTGTAGTTGAAAAACAAATCGTGACGAATATTTAGGGTTAATTACCAAGCAAGTCCTAAATTATTCATCATTTATCAAAATACTCTAAATTATTTAATATACTTAATTAAATCTCAAATTATCAAATTTGGTAGTAATTTTACCATCAACTCAATTTTTCGGTGACATAATATTTACATTGGACACCGAAATCCGATGACATATATTCATATGGGATGTTGGAATCCATATGAAAATTTTAATTTAAAAATAATTTAAACTTGTAATATTTTTTTTTTTTTTTGGAAAATTTCAGCATCCAACGTGGAGATTATGTCGTCTGAAAAATGAGTTGATGATTGAATTGATAGCAAATTGATATTTTAAATAGTTCAGAGTACTTTTGATGAAAAATGAATAGTTTAAGAATTTTTTGGTAACTAACCCAATTATTTAGGTTCCTTTCCATCAAAACGAACATTGAATGAATGAATCGATGACTCTAGCAATATATAGAGCATTGCTAGGTAGATGAGAATTCAATTTCACTTAGGCATGAAAGCTAACATGTTATCATTTATGATTCATACTCCCTCTGTCTCATTCATAAAGGTATAAGTTGTATTTTCGTCCGTCCCACTCATATAGGGATATTATCTTAAATAGCAAAATTTTAACCCACTAAAAGTCATTTGCACTACTTTATCCACCATTATCACTCGTCTTAATTCTCGTGCTAAGAAAAAATTATCTGTTTATGAATGGGAAGGAGGGAGTAGTTGATAATTCAGACTCTATCTCCTTATGTCCCTTTCAAGTTGAGTCATTTCTTTTTATTTCTGCCACGTTTTTCCACGCTTCTAGATGATGAATTTAAAAATGGATTTTCGAAAAAAAATTCTTTTACAGAATACTACAACACTTGTAGTATCTCATACAAGAATTATTTTTATAAAAATACATCTTAAAATTCGTCATCTAGGAACGTGAAAAAGCATGCCGAAAATTACAAAAGAAATGACCCAACTTTAAAGAGACGGAGGGAGTACTACCTTATTAGTTAATCCAAGATAAATTAATTCAACATTATTCCAACACTCGTGCTATATATCTGTTGGTAGTAATCATCAATAGATAAGAATTAATTGCCTAAGGTAAGTAAGAGACCCTTTAATATTAAAGAAAAGATAGGTTAGAGATAAGGAACGATTTATTTAATATATATCCACATTAATTACATGCACATGGTATATATGTACTATCAAACAGATTTGATATGCTAAGCTTTTATAATATTGAGTCTTTTTTAATTTCGAGCCTATCCAAATCAAATTTGGATTCGTTTTTTCTTCGTATGCTTCTCAATAGAAATATATGACCTTCACTTGTTGATTATTCATATATCTAAGGAAACATTTGTGAGCTAGTATTTTGTTATAAACTAATACTCTCTTCGTCCCATTTATATGATGATAAATGTTTTTTGACACAAAAAATTAAGATAAGATTGAAGTGGTGGATAAATTAGTGTAAATGTGTTTTGATGGATTAATTTTTTTTACAATTTAAAGAAAATAGTATTTCTCTCTATATGAATGGAATGGAAGAATATAAATAACCTATTAACTTTCACAAAACATGTTCAATTGGAATTTGTGTTTCTTATGTTGATGGACACGATTTAATGCTTACTTTCTTAAATTGCTAGTTCAAAATTTGCATCTTTATAATCATATTCAAATGAAAATATGTGGCTTGACATCGTCACTACTAGAAAAACATGTTGATATATTAACACTTATGACACTTTAAAAAGTGATATTATAATCTATTTAAAAATACATATAGTTGAAGCTGCATATATTTTGTTGAAACACTATAACTATTTATGTCCCTCATTATTAGTCTCATTTGATGATTCGGGCACATGAACTAAGAAAGAATGAGATATGTGATTACAATCAATTATAAGGAGCGATAATTAACTGTAGCCAAATATTTTTTGTTATTTTATAACATTGACTAATGAAATGGGACAGAGGTAACAATGACATTACGGCAGTAAAAAGTGTCAACAAAATATTAAACACTATCCTTCCATCCTTCCATCTACTGCTACATTAGCACATAAAATGCTTCAAAATTGTTATTATAATAAATTGTAACAATATATTTTATTGTAGGGTTTTCAAGTGTTCTCTAATTTTCAAGTAGGCGCCTTACCTACTTTTATTTAACCAAACATTTGCTAAACTATAACGACTGCCAGAGTTAACGATTGCTTATTCATTTCATTTTTTAAATGGAGGGATCATATCAATTATTAAGGTTTGTCAAATCAAATCAAGGGGATGTGACGAAGAATCAAGAACTTTTTGAAAAATAAATAGCATGTTATAGACTTTATGTCCAAATAGTATAACAATTGACAGCACCAGAAAAGTCACAATATTGATTGCTTATCTTGTTAAATCTGCATTGAATTATTTACTCAAGATAATGAAATTTTGGAATCGCTCGATATAAAAATCCTAGCAAGAAAGAGTACAAAACTCTTATGTATATAGTGATAATTATTCATGAAATCCATTTTTGTCTTTTGCAGGAACTCGTAATCTTCTCTTTAGTGCTTGGAATTCCTCCAATCGCATTAATTTAGAATTGTATATCATCCCAACTTGTCCAATTTTTTAGTTTTACTTTGCGGCGTGATTAATTAGAAATAATATGCACATAGAAATAATGTCACTATTCATTACAAAATTTTTCCGGGGAACTTATTTTTTTTAATAATATTATCACTTAGAGATAATGTCACTCGTAAAATACCCTCTCACTTTTCTAATAAAACAAAATTGTAATGCAACAACCAAAATTGAGAATTTATGTCGTGGGACCCACCCGTAATAAATCCAAAATTGAATATTCCATCTACCCCACTCTCCCCCCTCTCTCTCTCACACGATTCCTTCCCAATTTTTACACGACCCACCGAAAATTACCCAATCGGAAAAAAAAATTACACTCGCCGTCGCCGATATGTCTAACCAAGATGAAGCAGGGCCCTCAAACCGAGCCCCCCCACGCCGACGTGCCGCCTCCCGCCGTCGGCAGCAGAGCAGCCGGCCGAGCCCCAAGTTTACCCCGACCCCCCACCGCCGGTAAGTTTGTTGTTTTCATATTTTATTGTTTTCGAATGCAAAGCATGGTTTCGAGCACATTGTTAATAAGCATGAAGCATACTATGGTTTACATCGATTCCAAATTTTCTGAATTTTTTTTGGAGTTCATATGTACACGACATTATCCTCAATTCAATCGTGTAATACACGATTAAAAGCCATAATCAATCGTGTAAAGTCAACGATTTTGACTTTTGAAATTGTTGACTTTACACGATTGCATTCAATTTTGACTTTTGATCGTGTGTATCACGACTAAATTGTGTAATTTATCGTGTATTTTGACTTTAATTGCTTGAAATTGTATTTTGACTTTGCCAATACACGATTAATTTCTTAATTTAAGGGTGAATTATACGAATGAAATTCCAATTTTTTCGTGTAAAGTCAACAATTTTGACTTTTCAGTCAAAATTGTTGACCTTACACGACTGAAATGGAGTTTCAACCGTGTAGTACACGACTGAAAGTGCATTTCAGTCGTGTAATCGGCCGAACCTAATGCATGAAATTTTCAAATTTTTTTTTATTCGTTTTGTTTCTTCTCGATTTGCAGCCTAGGTTTCAATGGATGCGGGGCCGAATGCAAGGGTTTAGAGGGCAAATAAACCTCTACATACGGGACGACGTGATTCGGTCGATTCCGCGCGTGTTGCGTCGAGTAGGCGGCCAACGCTTGCTCGATAGATTTACGGAAGGCCCGTTCGGATACCTCCTCGAAATTCGGAGGAGCGGGAGTGCGAACAACGCCCTCCATGAGCTTCTAGCCCGAGAGCTCGAGGATGAGTCGATTCCCGAGATGGAGAGGTGGTTCCACGTAGGTGGGCAGGACATACGCTTCCGTGCCCAAGAGTACGCCCTCGTGACGGGCCTGGCTTTCGGGGAATCGGCTTTCAACCCTAATGGCCGTCATGACCCTCCCAAAAGGAGCCTCCTCTACACGAAGTACGGGGGCGAATCCCCTAAGATAAATAAGTTGAAGGCGGACTTCAACGACGACAAGAATGTACTGGGAGAGGCCGACCAGTATCTGAAGGCGGCCAACCTGCTCATGTACTATCTCATGCTACTCGGCCACGACAACCCGACGATCGAGGACTGGGCATGGCACCTGGTGGAGTTCGAGGAGCAGTGGAGGGCATTTCCGTGGGGAGCGTGGTCGTTCCAGATCCTCCTCTACCAGCTGCACGTGGTGAAGAGGGACCCCGCCCTCATAACGGGCGTGCGACCCACCTATCACCTGTACGGGCCGGTTTGGGCCCTGAACATTTGGGCCTACGAGGCGATCCCCCGAATGGGGCAAGCATGCGGGGTTCGGGATCGTCCGACACTGTCCCTCCGCCTCAGAAGATGGGCCACGTCTTCCTCTTCGTGCAACTTCAGACAATTCTTCGATAATCCCGAGGTAATTGATTTAGTATTTTTTTTACCTTGTTTAATTTATTTCACGTTCAATTTCTGTAAATTTGCTTTAAAAGTCAAAGTCAACCTTTTTAAAATCCAATTCAGTCGTGTAAGTCAACAATTTTGACTTTAAAGTCAAAATTGTTGACCTTCCACGACTGAAATTGAATTCAGACGTGTACTACACGGTTGATGTTGCAATCCAGTCGTGTAAGGTCAACAATTTTGACTTTAAGTCAAAATTGTTGACTTACACGACTGAATTGCAATTTCAACCGTGTAGTACACGACTGAATTACAATTTCAGTCGTGTACTATGCCGTGTGTTGTGGGTGAAATTTAAAAAAAAAAATTTTAATTTGACTCCTAACACCTCTTGTTTTATTTTTCGTTGTAGCTCGAGGTTCATCCGACACTGGAGGTGGATGAGTACGATGTTCTCGATTATGGATTCCATAGTCTCGAGAGCATCGAGCCGATAGGCGTGGCCTACGTTCTCTCCAAGTGCCACGAACAAACCAATCTCCCGCCCGAGAAAAGGGTGTCGAAGGCGAAGCGGGAGATGGCGAGGGCCGTGGAGAAGCTCAAGTGCAGGGACGCTCCTCAGGCAGTGGCCCCTCGTCGTCGTGCTCCTCAGGCAGCGGAGCGAGCTCATTCCGACGGCGGGATCGAGATGCCGAGGCCGAGGGCTGATAGGAGGCCCGAATCATGGGCCTCGAAGAGGCCACGGAGCGAGCACGCTGACCCCCGGCCCTCCGGCTTGATCTGCTGCGCACACGGAGATCCGTGCGAGCGCGGTCCCCTCGGTGACGACTTCTTGGACCGATTCGGGGACCGTCTGGTGTCCCGATGGGAGCAGGATCGCTCAGGGACCGGATTTCTAGGCCGACTGGCGAGGGCTATCGCCGGGGAGCTGAAGAAGTTCGTATCGAAGAGTCCGAGCCGCAGCCGTTCTTCCTCCGGGGGCGAGGGACAGTCCCGTGTAGGTGAGCAGCCGTTTGCGGGGCTCAGGGATGTCCGGGTCAGTGAGCACTCGCTTGGGGGGCTCAGGGATATCCCGATCGAGACGGCTGCTGATTATCACACCGTATACCGTGCCGAGAGTCAGAGACGGTCTGACGAACGGCACTCCGTGAGCCGCGCCTCCGGTGCTCACGTCGCAGACCATCCTTTCGACGAGCCTGAGCCCTCCCAAGGCTCCCATCACTCTAAGTTGAGTGAGTTTGTTGACGAGAAAGATAGGATGGGAGCGAGCTCAGATGAGGAAGTCACACGTGTCTCGACTAGGGAGACACGCCCCTCAGCCTCTCTACTATCTCCATACGTCGTAGAGCGTCCCAAAAAGCGATCCTCTCCGTATCAGAGGTTTAGGGAATCGGGACAGTCCCACGTGGAGATGAGCCGGACCGGGTTCTACCTTACACAGGAGATCTTCTCCACGATCGAGGACACGACGCAGTGCCTCACTGCCCAGGTAATTTTTTTACATGTTTTGTTTTGTTACTTTTACGGTTAATTTTGTTCTAATTAGGGTACTAATAAGATTATTTTGAAATGAATACAGGAGATAGACCTGTACACGGTCTACTGACAACATAGACTCCAACAAGGGTACCGTCTTCTCGATGGTGTTAACAAACTTCACCACATAGTTTTGCCCCTTACGTTTTACGTAAGTTCGTTTTCTCATTTTCCGTTTTCATTTGTTTCAATTTCCATATTCATGTATTTCAATTTGATAAAAAAACCTAATAAAAACTGTTGGGAACCCCTTGCAGTTTGATTTTGATGATGTTTGTCGAAACCACACTTAGGCATATTTTACTTGTTTAGGGTCAAAGCCGATAGATCGACCTGCTACCTGTTAGTGCAGGTCGATACTCTCTAATGTTCAAATGCAAGTTCGATCCACCCTGTAAGAGAAAGGTCGATTTATCGACCTACCTCATTCGGATCGAGCTGGCATGTCTGCCTGTCTATCGACCTTCCTTATCAAGCTTCCAGCCTGCTCTGCCTTAGAAGATTTCAAGAGCTGGATTTCAATATCAAGGTCGATGCTCCGCCTTCATGGAGCTACACGACCTGATCCTTGCCACGTAGTGTGCCAGCAAGGACGAATCTTCCCAACGGCTAGAAGTGAGTCAGCTTCCAACGGCTAGTGCCACGTCAACCTGACTCCAACGGCTAGTTTTTCAAAACTGCCTATAAATACTTCAAGCCATATCGGATTCAAGCACGGGAAACTCAAGCTATCAACGCCAAATCTCTGCCCAAAAATCTCTCTCAAGTTCATATCCATTCAAGTGTTCGAAATCCGATTAGTTTCCCAAACACTTGACGAAGAGAGGTTTCCGATTCCGATAAACACCACAACGACGAAGCGTTCACTGCTGCTTGTCGTTGGTTCAACAACTTCTTCTCCGACTAGTTCGAAGTTAGAAAGTTTGTTTGTGTTCTTCGCCATTGTAGAGTTTAGTCAAGCTCTGTAATTAGCGAAAGGTTGTTTGTACATTTTCTGTACGAAAGGTTGTAAGGGTCACGACCCAAAACTCGTGTCTAGATATTTTCAGGTTAGAGTGTATTTAGAACTGATACTCAGTCAGTATAAATAAGAGAGAGGTTGAATCCAAAGGTAAAGGGATTCTCAGGTCGAGTCGACCTGATGTGGACGTAGGAGGGTTTCTCCGAACCACGCTATATCGCTGTCTCTCTCTCTCTCTCTCTTTATTTATCGCCCTTTCATTTTACTATCAAACTGACGAGCATCAACCTGCATATCACGCATCAACCTGCTATCTATATTTAGCCTTAAGATTTTTCAAAGAGTAAATCAACCTCCACCAACTTCCGCATAAGCAGTTTGATAAATCAAGCTTGTTCCCAAACAAGCTTGATAGATCAACCTGTCTCTGATAAGGATCGACCTTGACAATCGACCTTTGATCGACCTGATTTTACAAAAGTCAAAAACGGTTGGTTATTGGTGTATTCCCCCCCCATACACTAATTACTCTTTCCCGGGACCAACAAGTGGTATCAGAGCAGTGGTTCTTTTGACCGCTGCTTTGCATACTAAAAGTTCTTTATCAAACTTTTGGTCATTTTGAACCGATCCTTTAGAAAAATCGTTTCCATTCATTCATATCATATTATTTGCTATGGAGGCTTCTCTTCTCAGGGTATGTGAAGACTTCTCCATTCAAGGGTATGAAGACTGGAGCTTCCGAATCAAGATGTGTCTCAAGGCACATCACGTCCTTATGTGGGATATTATCGAAAATGGCCCCTCCCCCATTTATGCAGCGAAGATTATTGTGGATGGAACAGCCCCCGGGGAGGCTACATACGAGAAAGTCCTCAAAAATCCTCGCGACTACACAACCGAGGAAAGGAAGGAAGCCAGCCTCGATGATTACGCAAAGGGACTCATCTCCAGCACCGTGAAGGGCGTCTACCTGGCCAAGATCCGAAATCTTGAAACCGCCAAAGAAATGTGGGACACCCTCCGGTCCATCAGCCTTGGCTCAGAGGAAATGAAGGAGAACAAGCTGTCTATGGCATGCAGCAAGTTCGATGACTTCAAGATGGTTTCGGGTGAAACCATAGAAGCAATGAAAATTCGCTTCACCGAGATTATTCTCGAAGTCGCTGCAATCAACCCGTACAAATATACGCAGCGCGAGAAGAATCTTAAAGTGATACGTGCCCTTCCTGCAAATTGGCACGTATACGCTGCCATGCATCCAGCCCGATCGGATTTCAACTCCCTCACCACTGAAGATCTTTTCGACATTCTTGTCGGAAATGAAAATGAGATGATCCGCATCCATGGATCAACACAGCCTTCCACCAGCAAGAAGGCTGATGAAAAGAACAAGGAGGTAGCTTTCAAGGCCGACTCAGCCTCTGCTGCTACCCCAAGTCCGATTGACGAATCCATCGTCAAGAAGTTCGAGAAGATGACTCTCGACTATGCTCTAGCTGCTAGGAGAAATGAGAAGCTCCTAGGGAAGGTTGTCAAATACAAAAAGTTCTATCGTGACAACAAGCGAAACTTCTCAAACCGCAACCACGACCGCCCTGACAAAAAGGGAGAAGGTAAACCCTCAACCTTCAATTCTTCTAACACACCCGAGGGTGGTTGCTTTAATTGTGGCAGGCCAGGTCACTACAAGACCGACTGTCCGGATCTTACCAAGGCCGAGAGAGACGAGCTCCGTGCAAAGCGCGATAAGAAGCTTAAGGATCAACGAGCTGCCATGATCGCCGAAGAAACAAAGGAAGCTCACCTCTCTGACAGTTCGTCAAGTGATGACGAAGGTTACATCGCTTTCGACGAAAGTGATGATGAAGAATGTTTCGTTGGAGAGCACCAACAAAACGAGGGATCTTCAAAGGTAGATCCTCAACCCATTTCACTTTCTTTTCCTGACGATGATTGTGCAGAAGAAGGTGATGAAGACCTATCCGAGGCTGTGTCTTGGGAAGAAATCAAGAAACAGCTCGATGACTATGCCGACCTCGTGGAAACACTCAAAGAGGTCGTTGAAGATAATGCTGAACTAATGGACAAAAACGAAAAATACAAGCTGGCATTAGAAGAAAGATTCTCTCCCTATGATGAAGAAAAAGAAAGGGAAATAGAAGCCCTAAAGTCAAAGGTTGATGAATTGACTTTCCGGGTTAAGGAGTTTGATACCAGGGCACTCGAGAAGGACGAGTCCCTCAAGACCAAAGATGCCGAAATACACAGCCTTACCTCAAAATTGGCTGATTTGGTTATTCGACACGAACTCCTAGTGAAAAAGGAAGAAAAACTTCAACTCACTTTGAGTCAGTTGAAGAAAAGCGGAAAGAAGCTGGAAGAAGTCCAATCCATGCAACGCAATCCGCGCGATCACTCTGGTATTGGATTCCATGGAAAATCCAAAGAAAGCAAGGATAAAGACTGCAAGATCACGTTCGTGAAAGCACAGTCAAAATCAAAGAGTGTTCGGAAAGCTCATCAAGCTCTCCCAGATAAGATGGTCAAGCTGAAGAATCCAGTTCGACAGCCCCAAGCCATCCTTGTAAAGCAATACAACAAGGAACAGCCTGTTCCTCAAAAGAAAGAGAGTCGACCTGCTCAGCATCGTCGACCTGCCCCCTCTCATCAAAAGCAGGCTGTTCATCAAGGGCGATACCAAGGCCAGTACTAAAGGCCGTATCACCCTCAGTTCTTCTTTCCTGCTCATCAAGGTTGTCACTGCCACTACCCTCAACAGTCGAACTTTCAAGACTGGCAGTATCAACCTGGTCTTCATGAAGAGCAGTATTATCAGCCTCGTCGCCCTCGCTCAAAGAAATCCAAGGCTCCCAAGCCCAAGACCGCCACTGCCTCGTCCTCAGCCTCGGATAGAAGCAGACCGGCGAAACAAATCTGGGTCCCAAAGGCCGTTCCCGCAACCGATGGGTTGCTAAGTTTAACTAATTGCAGGTCGGGAAGGCTCAAAGAAGGAGCCAAGCAGCTCGTGGAGCTGTATGGATCATTGATAGTGGATGCTCAAAGCACATGACGTGTGACAAAACGCTACTATCAAACTATCAAGAACGAGACGGGCCACTTGTAACCTTTGGAGGAAACTCTAAGGGACTTACGAGAGGCCAGGGCGATCTAAAAGTTGGTAAAACAACTATTTCTAACGTCTCTTATGTTGAAGGTCTTAATCATAACCTATTCTCTGTGTCGCAATTCTGCTCGAGTGGTAAACGAGTAGAATTCACCGCTAACAAATGTCTCGTGAAAAATGAGGAAGGAGAAACACTTCTTACCGGAATTTTGCAGGATAGACTCTATATTGTTCAATGGACAGATTGGATAGAGACCTGCCTGGTCACAAAGGCTGATTCCGAGACAACCTGGCTATGGCACAAGAGGTTGAGTCACTTGAACTTCAAGGCCATCAACAAGCTCGCACGCAACAAGCTGGTGAACGACCTACCAGATCAAGTTTTCGATCGTGATCATATCTGTAAAGCCTGTCAAGCTGGAAAGCAAACAAGATCATCCTTTCCAAGTGTGACGGCACAAGCTTCAAATCAAATTCTTGAGCTTCTCCATCTCGACCTCTTTGGTCCAGTCACTCCCTTGAGTATAAACGGTAGAAAATACGCTCTCGTTATTGTAGATGATTATTCTAGATTTACGTGGGTTATTTTCATGTACAAAAAGAAGGAGACATTGGAGAAGCTACCTGCGTTGCTGAGCAAACTGTGCAATCAAAAGGAGAAATCCATCATCTCCATTCGATCCGATCGAGGCACCGAATTTATCAATGCGATGATCGAAGAATATTGCACAAAGAGTGGAATTCATCATCAAACTTCAGCTGCACGTACACCTCAACAAAATGGCGTAGTGGAACGCCGTAACAGGTCGCTGAAGGAAGCAGCTCGTACCATGTTGGATGAAACCAACCTTCCAAAGAAGTTTTGGGCAGAGGCCGTTAACACAGCCTGCTATACCCAAAACAGGTCGATCATCACTACCCGACATGGAAAGACTCCATACGAGCTGTGGAATAACAAGCTCCCCAGGTTAAAGTATTTTAAAGCTTTTGGGTGCTTGTGTTACATTCATAACAATGGGAAATCTCAATTAAAAACTTTTGATAGTAAGGCCGATCCAGGAGTATTTTTAGGATACTCGGAGGTTAGCAAAGCTTATAGAGTTTTTAATAAGAAAACCCTAGTTGTGGAGGTAACACCTCATGTTGTGTTTGATGAATCTACTTGTCTGTACAGAGAGTTAAGTACAGGTTCAGATCAGTCTGCTGCTAACAGGCCGTCTAACTCCCCCATCGACGACCTGCTAGTATGAGCACCAAATGATCTAGAGGAAGAGGATCAATCTGATCCAAAGGTCACACAGCAAGGGGGAAGTGATGCAAGTAATGTTCATACTTCGAGCTGTAATACATCAGCCGGATCTAACTAGGCTGATCCCCCTCCCTCAGTCCCCCAGACTGATGCTGTTCACGACCTTACATCCCAAATCGAGCAGCTCGATAGCACAATGGAGCAGCTCAACATCCAGGCCGAACAGCAGCCTGATCAACAGCCCGATCAACAGCACGTCCTCACTGATCAACCTTCAACTCACCCGGAGTTTGACGAACCCATTAATGAGCCCGATCCAATCATTTCAAACAAAGAAAGAGCTCGACGCAGACGTTGGATCGATGCTCATCCAAAAGAACTCATTGTTGGGAACCCAAGCCAAGGAGTGCGTACAAGAAGGACGATTGGTGAAAGCGCGCTACTAAGCTGCTATCTCTCTCGAATTGAACCCAAAGATGCCATTGAAGCTCTTCGTGATGCTGACTGGATTCAAGCCATGCAAGAAGAACTCAATGAATTCAAGAGAAATGAAGTATGGTCTCTAGTTGATCGTCTTTATCATCAGGGCGTCATTGGAGTCAAATGGGTTTACAAGAACAAGAGAGATGAATCTGGAGAAGTTGTCAGAAATAAAGCCCGATTGGTAGCAAAGGGTTACTGTCAACAAGAAGGAATCGACTATGATGAGACGTTTGCCCCCTTTGCAAGATTAGAAGCTATAAGGCTATTTCTAGCTTATGCCGCTCATCAACGATTCAAAGTCTACCAGATGGATGTTAAAAGTGCGTTCCTCAATGGCGTTCTTGAAGAAGAAGTCTATGTGGAACAGCCTCCTGGATTCGAGGAGGGTGATTCAAGCAAAGTCTACAAACTGCACAAGGCCGTCTACGGACTTAAGCAAGCTCCTCGAGCTTGGTATGAGACGCTATCATCCTTTCTCATCGAATCAGGATTCAAACGTGGTTCAGTCGACAAAACCCTATTCACTATCAAAGTGAATGAACATATCCTTTTAGTACAAATATATGTTGATGATATTATTTTTGGATCTAAATCTCCCATTTTGTGCGAAAAATTTGGTAACCTCATGACAGAAAAATATAAAATGTCTATGATGGGGGAAATGAATTTCTTTCTAGGGTTGCAGGTCAAGCAGTCCAATGAAGGAATCTTCATTAGCCAAACAAAGTACGCACACGAGCTGGTAGATAAGTTTGGTGTCAAAGACAGCAAACCCGTCAAAATACCGATGCTCTCCGGTGGGAAGATCGACCCGGATCCCGAAGGAAAACCTGCCAACATAACTCAGTACAGGGGTATAATTGGTTCATTACTTTATCTAACTGCGAGTCGACCTGATATCACTTTTGCAGTTGGAGTGTGTGCTCGATTTCAAGCTAATCCGAAGGAATCGCACTTGGAAGCAGCAAAGAAAATTCTTCGATACATTAAAGGAACCACAAATTTAGGTCTTTGGTATCCTTGTGATGATAATTTGCAGCTTACAGGTTATTCAGATTCTGATCATGCAGGGTGCAAGCTCGATAGGAAATCTACCTCGGGTACTTGCCACTTTCTTGGAAACAAGCTGATTTCGAGGTTTTCAAAGAAACAAACTTCAGTAGCCACCTCCACCACAGAGGCCGAGTACATGGCCGCAGGGAGTTGTTGTGCACAAATCTTGTGGATCAAACAACAACTCAAAGATTATGAAGTTGAAGTCAGTGAAGTGCCAATATTTTGCGACAGCTCGAGTGCCATCGCCATTACTCAAAATCCAGTTCTTCATTCAAGATGCAAGCACGTGGATATTCGACATCACTTTATTCGTGATCACGTGGAAAAGAAGAATGTGGTTATTGAGAAGATACACACTGACATTCAACGAGCTGATATCCTAACCAAACCCCTAGCTGAAGAAAGATTCAAAATGCTATGTGGAAAGCTAGGGTTATTAAATGTTGAGTCATCAGGCCGATCGTAAGCCTACAGGCCGTCATCTTCTAAACAGTCTGTCACCTTTTTCAAAAGCTTGTTCGGGACCAACAATCGGTACCAACAAGCAGGCCGTTCATAGTCTACGCAGGCCGGTTTCATCTCAACAGGCCGTTTCTAATTAGACAGGCCGATACTAAGGGGGAACAGGCTGTCAGCTAATCAACAGGACGATCGTGACTCAACGGGCCGTTACTCTAACAGGCTGTTCATAAGCTGGCATGTCGTTTCCAAATGAACAGGCCGTGTCTATCAACAGGCCGTTTCTCTATCTTCAGGCCGACGTTGAAATCAGCAAAATCGACCTATGTTCCTCAAATTAAGGGGGAACTCTTAAACGAGTGATCCATCACTTGAGGGGGAACAAAGGCTGATGTCTGACTCCAGGGCGTTTATTTCGCCAGGCCGATGTCTTCCCTCAGGTCGTTAATTTCGACAGGCCGTTATCTGCCACAAGGCCGATAGCATCAAACCGATATCAACCTTAATGCTACCCGCATTAATGAAGGAAGAATCAAAAGGGCAGTATCACCCTTTTTGTCTTATAACTTCTTCAATACGCATTGAATTCTTCATTTATTATTGATATTTATTTCTCAATGTTTTACATTATTTAAGGGTCTGTTAATTTGCAGAAAATAAGAAGAAAGGGAGTAATGATTACCATTTTTGTAACACATCTAGTCAAGTGTCAAATATTGACACATTGACCAATGTTGCATTTAATTCTCTGTCTTTTTTTTTTTTTTTTTTTCTGAAAAAGCACCATATTTCGTACGTTTCCTTTAACCCACGCGCGGATGTGAACCGTTTCACATTCCACGCGCTTTAATCGTGCGGACGTGGTGTAATTTGAAAACTTTAACCCTTTCAAATTCGAACAATCTCAGCCGTTCGAATTTCTATATATGTCATGCAGTTTACTCTCAAAAACATTACTTGCCTTCTTCATTCATCACTCTTCTCTGCAAAACCTAATTTTCTCTCTGCAAAAATCATCCGCCGCCGTCGTGTTCTTTTATTCAACTGCTGGTTACTGCTTTTCACTCGTTGCACAAAAACCTTCACCGTGGTTTGTGCTTTATTGATGTCTTTACTTTCATCTTTCATCATCTGTTTGAGTACAGATCTGATCTATCTATCTTGTTGCAGAAAATCAACTTCAATGGCACAAACATCAACTTCCGGCAAGCCGGAGATGCACTGGGACGAGATCTCTGCGTATCTGGAATCGCACATCAAATACGAACCATATATGGTTCGTAATAACTTCGGTTTCCGCGATCTGGACTCCATGTTCGCGCTGGTGGAGACGTGCTTTCCCTTCCACCAGATTATCTCAACCAGACCGGCGAAGTTCCTCCCCAAAATAGTGTCCACCTTCTTCTACAATTGGAATAAGGACGATTCCATCTCATCCCACACCGTCTCCCTCGGGACACAGAAGGCCGTTCATCACATCAACGTCCTTGATGCCGTCAAGGCCGCTTTCGGCTTTGGGGATGGCGGAGAAATGCAACTCTCCGACATCAAGAAGGAACAACTGCAGTCCGTGATCGACCGGGTCCTTATTGAACCAGGGCCGTACTTGGAGAGGTCGTTCAAAAGGACCGAGCTGCGTCCTAAGTACAGGCTGCTTATGGACTTCATCCAACGGTGCTTTCTAGGGCACGTTGGAAATCACGACCAGGTCACGCCCTTCAAGTTCCAAATAATGACGGCCGTGATACTCAACCTGCCTATCAGCTGGGCCAAGCTGATGGTCTCCCTGCTCTGGGAGGAGGCCAGGCAGATCGAGTGCGAGATGGACGGAGAGGCCGTGGTGGGAGTGCGCCTCCACATGGACAAGAGGCCGCTTCGTCTTGGGACGAAGGCGACCAGCATAATTATTTCCTTCTTCAAGCAAAGGAAATGGTCGGACGCGGAGGACTTCCCCCACAACTTCATTCCCAAAGATCTCCATCAGTTGGAGATGGCGATTGGGGTCGCACCGCAGAATTACTACGGGTCGTCAGACCACGTGAGGGAGCATCTCAATCGGACTGGTCAGTCCAAGATTGGGTGGAGGGTGCCAGCTCGCCATGTCCAGAAGAAGAGGAAGGCCGATGATGTGCCAGTGCCTCCTCGCCCTGCTAAAAAGACTCCTCCCCCAAAGAAATCCAAGCCAACTGCTCCTCATCCGACCAGGCCGTTTCACAAGGTCCTTCCCATGGAGCCCGTGGCCGTGGAGCCTATTTCTGTCAGGCTGCCCACGCCCTCGCCCTCGCCCTCTTCTTCCCCGGAACGGACTCCTTCTCCAGTCCGTTCCGCGATCGAGCCAATCGCCTCGCAGCATCGCCCTGCATCATCTCAGCAGGTCGTTGCCGGTTCCTCTCCCTCTCCCTCTCGCTCCCCTCCTCGCGTTCGCGTTGGATCGGTGGAAATCCAGGATCTAACTGGAGAGGAGGAACTCCATGACACCATCCTGCCAGTCCAGCCAATCTCCGAGCAGGCCGTGTCTCCTGCTCACGCAATGGTGGCCTCAATGAAGGCTGAGGCCAGGCTGAAGGTCATCGACCTGATGCTGGGATCGATCGACTCCCCAAATCCCTCGACCTGGCAGCTCGCCTCCAGTTCTATCTGGTGTGTAAGTCGAGCTATTACTACGTCTTTCAAGCATTGCTGGAGGTCGTCACTCTCGACGACCTGAAGGTCGAGGAGCTGGAGTTGGAGGCCGAGTTCAACTTCTTCAATGTGGAGGATGTCGCCGCCAACTTCCAATCACTTGTGCTGCGGCGCATGAAGGTCGAGGCCAAAATTTTGGGTATCGACCTTCGCCCCCTCTACACCAACGCCCGCGCCATCTTCAACTCCGCAGCCATCCATGGAGACGAGTTCGATGCGATTCGAACTCCGGAGCAATCACCATCCAGGAATGTGGGTGGTGATCAAGCTCTTGATGCTGCTGCTCCGTCTCCTCAAGGGTCGAAGGCTGACATGGAGGTCGAGCTCAATTCTCTTTCTGCAAAGCTCGATTCTCTTGTCATCAGCCTTCCCGACCAAATCAAGCAGGCCGTAGCAGAGGCCCGGGTCGATATTGTAAATGAAGCCAAGACCCAGGCCGATGAAGCTTCCAGGGAGCGTGTCACAGACTTTGCTGTCAATCTGCTGAAAGAATACACTGACAAGCTCCTGCCGGCCCAGCTTGTTGCTAATCGAATGGCGTCCCTGGAAGAGATTGGGGAAGTCAAGGAGGACGTTGCCAAGGTCGATCAACGTGTGACCGACCTGACTGCATCTATCTCAAATTCGGCATCGGCCTCCAATGACCAAGTCAACGCCATTCACGGCACCCTCTCCTCCCTTCTCAATGGCCAACAGGAGTTAAGGGATGCCGTGATCAAGCTGCAGGAGGAGGACGCTACACTTCTTTCCCTCATCAGAGCCCTTTCTGATGATGTCAAAAAGGGGGAAGAAGAAAGAGCCGCCGCCGCCGCCAAGAGGAAGAGGTCTAGCAAATCCAAATCCTCCTCATCCTCCTTGGCTCCTCCCCCTCCTCCTCCTCCGCCTCCTCAAAAGAAGCCCGCTTCTCAGGCCGCCTCCTCCAAGGCCGTTGCTCATCAGGCCGATCCTATAGCTGCTGCCGCTGCTGCCGAGGCCGCCGCCGCCGCCAAAGCTCGATTGGCTAAAGAGGCCGAGCTAATAACTGCTATGACTTTAGCCGGAGCGACCCCGGAGCAGACCGTGGACCCTGTCGAGCAGAAGCGCTTCATTGCTATGCGCCGGGCTGATGAGGCAAGGAAAAAGAAGGAGATGGATTGGATCAGCCAGTCCGCCTCCGCCCTGATTTTGGAGGCTGGAGTCCAGCAACAGGCCGTGGCGTGGCATGATGAACGCCAGAACGCCCTGTTGCGGGAGCTCAACAGTTGCTTCATCCTCCTCCACTACTGGATCCATGACCCCTCCCTTCCTGAAGACGATGACGACGCCTATGCAGCCTACATGCTCAAATTCCCCCACCAAGATTTCGTTGGTGAATTGCGGAAGAAGGCTGCAGAGGCCGGTGCGATGCTAAGGGCTCCAGCAAAGCAATATTTTACGCCCTTGCTTCTTGGTAATTCGGGGTACTTGGATTACTCCCGAATTGACCAATACATCGCACTGACCGCCATCGGTCTGAACGTCAATGTGTCAAATTTCGATCCCGACTATTGCCGAATCAGGGATGGAATTTACGCAAGCATGAAGTCGAAGTCGAGGGAGCAGATCGAGGAAGAGCGCATTGCAGCCCGTGCCCAGCTGCAGCAGATGTAGTTAGATGATTTTGTTGTTTGTTATTCATTTATGCTCTCAGCCTGTCTTGTAAATTCTCAATGTATATCGCTATCGAGCTTAATGAAGCAAAAATCATCTTTCGACCTGACGACAATATCTCTTTGTCCAGGCATCTGCCTTTACTGCTTTATTTACATTGCTTTATTATCTGCCTCTTATAATTCCTTATCAACCTTCATGGTTATCGACCTTTCATTGTTTTAAATCTTAGGAATTATTTGTAAAGTGTATGGTTTCGACATCATCAAAAAGGGGGAAATTGTTGGGAACCCCTTGCAGTTTGATTTTGATGATGTTTGTCGAAACCACACTTAGGCATATTTTACTTGTTTAAGGTCAAGGCCGATAGATCGACCTGCTACCTGTTAGTGCAGGTCGATACTCTCTAATGTTCAAATGCAAGTTCGATCCACCCTGTAAGAGAAAGGTCGATTTATCGACCTGCCTCATTCGGATCGAGCTGGCATGTCTGCCTGTCTATCGACCTTCCTTATCAAGCTTCCAGCCTGCTCTGCCTTAGAAGATTTCAAGAGCTGGATTTCAATATCAAGGTCGATGCTCCGCCTTCATGGAGCTACACGACCTGATCCTTGCCACGTAGTGTGCCAGCAAGGACGAATCTTCCCAACGGCTAGAAGTGAGTCAGCTTCCAACGGCTAGTGCCACGTCAACCTGACTCCAACGGCTAGTTTTTCAAAACTGCCTATAAATACTTCAAGCCATATCGGATTCAAGCACGGGAAACTCAAGCTATCAACGCCAAATCTCTGCCCAAAAATCTCTCTCAAGTTCATATCCATTCAAGTGTTCGAAATCCGATTAGTTTCCCAAACACTTGACAAAGAGAGGTTTCCGATTCCGATAAACACCACAACGACGAAGCGTTCACTGCTGCTTGTCATTGGTTCAACAACTTCTTCTCCGACTAGTTCGAAGTTAGAAAGTTTGTTTGTGTTCTTCGCCATTGTAGAGTTTAGTCAAGCTCTGTAATTAGCGAAAGGTTGTTTGTACATTTTCTGTACGAAAGGTTGTAAGGGTCACGACCCAAAACTCGTGTCTAGATATTTTCAGGTTAGAGTGTATCTAGAACTGATACTCAGTCAGTATAAATAAGAGAGAGGTTGAATCCAAAGGTAAAGGGATTCTCAGGTCGAGTCGACCTGACGTGGACGTAGGAGGGTTTCTCCGAACCACGCTATATCGCTGTGTGTCTCTCTCTCTCTCTCTTTATTTATCGCCCTTTCATTTTACTATCAAACTGACGAGCATCAACCTGCATATCACGCATCAACCTGCTATCTATTTTTAGCCTTAAGATTTTTCAAAGAGTAAATCAACCTCCACCAACTTCCGCATAAGCAGTTTGATAAATCAAGCTTGTTCCCAAACAAGCTTGATAGATCAACCTGTCTCTGATAAGGATCGACCTTGACAATCGACCTTTGATCGACCTGATTTTACAAAAGTAAAAAACGGTTGGTTATTGGTGTATTCCCCCCCCCCCCCCCCCCATACACCAATTACTCTTTCCCGGGACCAACAAAAACAATGTTTCAATTTTCCATAAATAAAGACACAACTCCGAGCCGAGTACAAGAAATTTCACCAAAACGACGAGACTTGGGGGTTGGCAAACGAGACTTTGAAGTACACGAAATGGCAGATCCCCTACGATTTCATCGCGGGCTGGGAGGGGATTAACACGTACCAACCGTGGATCACCGGCCAATATGTAAGTTCTTAATATCCTATATTGATTATGTCGAATTTAATTCTTCGTATTGCTAAATCGTGTTTTTTTTTTTTTTTAGTTTCTCGTCGTTTGCCATGTCTCCTCCTCCCATTGGATCGTGTGTCGGGTGAACGTTCCTTGTTGGTGCATCGAGGTGTACGATTCCCACTATTGGATGTACGAGGGAAATAAAAACCTTCCACTCAAGCAATCACGGATCATCCAATGCTTGCCCTTGTCTCGCCTCTTCTCACGCCTCTTGGAGTACAATCCCCAATACTTCACGCGTGTCAACTCAAAGCTCGAAAACTGGAAGACACGATTCATGGACATCCAGTTCGCCCCTCGGGAGTATCAATTCGTCCAAAAAGATGACGTGAGTTGTGGCGTGTACACGTGCATGTATTTGGACTTGCTCCTTGGGAACCATAAGCTATACCATGGCGACGAGAAATTGGTCGTGAGAAAATTTCGAAAGAAGATGGCTTCGAGAATTTTTATGATTTCTAAGGGATGGAGGAATTGGTGACAAATTGTATTTTTTTTTCGAATATTGAATGATTTTGATGCTTATTTAGATTTGTAAATTGTTGAATTCGAATGATGTTTCTTGTTAATTAGATTTGTTTGAATTTGATTTTGTTCGAATGATGTTGATTTTGGTCATTACAAGTGAAGAATCGAAAATTGTCAAATGGTGGAAAAATTGTTTTTTTTTTTTTTTTTTTTTTTTTTTTTGACATTTTTACTCTAACATTCGGCTGAGTACACGGTTGAAATGTAGTTTCAACCGTGTACTCAAGATCCCCAACCGTGTACCCTAAACCGTGTACTCAAGAACCCCCTATTTTTTTTTTTAATTTTTTTTTTCAATTTTTTCAATTCGTGGAGCTCAATTGAGTTGGAATCACTGTTACTTTCATACATTGTGCAATCTTATGATTCGATCACGTTACGTGAATTACTCGTTTGAAAGAACATTACGTTCGTAAGTTTGTTCTAGATCAAACGTAACCTTAGTAGTTAGACTATATAAGTGACACTCACTCTATACTTCATACTTACATAAGATATCCTTCAATTCAATTGATTTTGGCTTAATTATGACATAACTTACGTTATTACACGTTTACAAAACTTAATAGACTCGAGATACACGAGAAAATCAAACGAAACACGAGAATTTCGCAAATTTAGGCTTAATTTTGACTTTTTAGGCTTAATTTTGACTTCTCACGAAAAGGGTACACACTATTTTTCAATTTAAATCGTGTAGAGTCAACATTCGTGTAGAGGGCATTGACTTTTATTTAATTTTGACTTTGTTGACCTTACACGGTTGAATTGGATTTCCAATCGTGTATACACGATTGAAAACATCATTCAATCGTGTAAAGTCAATGACAATTTTGACTTTTTTTGTTACTTTACACGATTAATACTCGAATTTAACCGTGTAAACACGTTTAAATCAACAATAATGTCGTGTATTTGGCCGAAGGTTTCCCTTTTTTTAACACAAAAACATCAATTTTCACCAAATGATCAACTCAAACAAAATCTAATATGTTTACATCCAATAACATTCTTAAACATCCAAAAACGTTCATTAACATCCAAAAATGTCAATTTGGTTAAAATAAAAATATAATTAAGCATCGGTGTCGTACGGACATCGGGGCCTAGTATGCTCCTCGCTCTTGCAAATGCTACATTTTTTCTTACCTCTTGGACGTCGAGGGGGAGCATTTAGATCAACTCCGGAAATGGGAAGCGAGGCTTGGCAACTCCGTCGCTTGTGCCCGTATTGTCCGCATCTTGAACACCTTTGCCGGTTCGTTGAGGATTCTCCTTCAACGGCCGATCGAGCTCTTGCCATCGGTGGTCGCCCGGCTTGCCTAGGTACAAGAGGGGGCAGCACCCTCCATCGTGAAATGAATTCGGGAACACTCCACGTCTCGGGATGAGGAACCGGTTGAATCTGAGGAGAATACGTAGCAACTAACGTGGATTGCCTGAACTAATGGCTCACGTAGTCAGTTGCCCGCCCACCGGAGTGCCTGTAACAACATACAATACAAAAACGTTTAGAAATCCGATTGAAATACGAAAAGCATGAAACTAAAATAAAACGAGAACTAGTCGTACCTTATCGCCGCACAAGCGTGTCGACAAGGGATGCCGTCTAACTCAAACTCACGGCATTCGCAAGTCGAGTTTTGGAGATCGACGAGGTAAGTCTGCTTTTCACCTTCGACTCTCCAAAGGGTGGGCGTAGGCGTTCCTCTGACGGAGTAGCGACGGCCCCATTCCGACGATGCCGACATCTTCGTATAGGCCTTCTCGGTGAGTTCATGTTGGCGAGCTAGGGCACTAGTCCGATGTTCGTCGAACCACTTCTCGACGACTATCTGATACACCTCGATCATGGCACAAATCGGGAGTCTCCGAGCCCACAACAACCGAGCATTCATGGTCTCGGCGGGATTCGAAGTCATGAAGCTCGTACGTCGGACAGGACACTTGCACCTCGCCCACCTCAGCAGGCCAATGTCGCTCAACCTCCTGTAGATCCCGCCTCCCTCCCTGCTTAGGTCCCTCAGATTCCCCCAAATATTCATCGAATTGGGAATCTCAATAGGCATAGGCTGCAGACTCGAATATAGCCCCCGCATGCCTCCCGTACCTAACGAAATTTCTCTGGAGGTGAACGAAGTAGAGGCCGTGAGCAGCATGCGGAAAGACGGAGTCGATCGCATTTGCGATGCTCACGTGCTGATCGGATACAATCAACAAGTCCAAGGGCGCCCCGAAACTCTCTCGGACTTTGGCCAAGAACCACGTCCAAGATTCGTCGTTCTCTATGGGACCGAATCCAATGGCAAGGGGGAACACTTGCTCGTTCCTGTCTTTCGTCACCGCCACAAAGAGCATCCCCATGTTCTTCCCCTTCAAGTGCGCCCCGTCTACTACGATCACGGGGCGTAGCAAACCATTTCCCCACGCCTCGATGGACGGACCAAAGGCGAGGTAGAAGTAGGTCAGATGGTCGGTGACGTGGGAGGTGTGGATGTTGTACTCGGTGCCCGGATTCATCTCCTTCAAAAGGTAGAGGTAAGAAGGGAGCCTCTGATAAGACTCGTCGAAGGCACCGTACGTCATCTCTATAGCGACGTTCCTCGCACGGAGAGCGAACGGGTAGTCAATCTGAATACCGTACTCACTCCGTAGCTCGTCCACCATCTCCTTTGGCTTCAACACTGCGCCCTCGGTGATCAATCGACGAGCGTAGAATGCTCCTAATACCATGGCCGGCACCTGTCGTTTGTTGTTCGAATTTAAATCAACTAGACACGTGTGATCGGCCTCGTACTTGTTGATCTTCCAAATCCCGCCTTTCTGCGTTGCATTCAACTTGAACTCGCAATCCTTCCCCGAAGTGCACCTAAAACCCACACGGCCTTTGTCGGAATTAGGGATACAATACTCCTTCCGGAGATCCATGTGAAGCAATCCGACGGCTATATGCAAGTCATCCTTCTTCTTGAAGTATCCGTCCTTTCGCAACTGACCCAAGGCCGGTGCCAAGTCGGGATCGATCCATCCTAAAGGGAGCGCGGTGTCTAGATCGACGTGCGGTATCAACCAATGGCGAATCGCCTCCTCGTTAGCGCGAGCACGAGCTTCGTCGTCTCGGGGCTCTTGGTTTTGTGAGTGCATGCTACGAAGCCCGATAACCCTATCAATATGGCCGGGCTCGCGGATCCATGCTCCGAATTCAGCCGTTAGGCTCTCAAGTAATTGGGATCGTTCCTCCACATTCCTTGCTTCCTCGCCCTCGGACTCGAGAGACTCTTCTTCCGACTCCGGCTCTTCTTCGTCGCGTACTTCGGCTTCAAATGCATTCGATCTCGGGATCGGCTCCTCTTCGACGCTATAGTTCTGAAAAATCGTCGATCGTTGGGTATTATGGGCTGCCCGATTTGCTCTACTAATGACGTAGATCGTCGGCGCATCTCCCTTCTCGCGATGCACATTCTAAGCAAATCCCCGGTGCTCTTTAAAACGGCCTTCACCGTCTCCTGCTCGTTGAGGTTCGTCAAGTGGAATGGCAAGTGCTCCGATTCATCACCCAAGTAAAGTTGAATGTCTACTACGTTTTCATAGCTCAAACTCGCTATGGGATAAGTGACGAGAAAAGAGTCTCCATTTACATACGATATTCCCTCCCAACGACCGCTATGACGGATAAGAATTCTCTGATCACCCATGTCGATCTGTACCAAAAAAAAAAAAAAAGAAAATTAATAATCTGAAAAATTTTTGTTCTTAAGTACACGGTTGAAATGTTAATTCAACAGCGTATACACGGTAAAATTACACAATTTGTCGTGTAAAGTCAACAATTTTGACTTTCAATAGTTGACTTTGTTGACTTTACACGACTTATTGTGTTATTCTACCGTGTATACACAGTTGAATTAACCATTCAACCGTGTACTTAAGAACAAAAAAAATTTCTATTTTTTTTTTCGCATATTATAAATAATAAATACAGAAAATCGAATATTACCTTGGTATTTGTCTTGAAAAAACGTCTTGAATCGATTCCAAATTTTCCAGAAATTAGAGAATGCCTACAAATATTCTCTCTCAACAATTTGTTCAAATTTAGTGTTGTGATGAAATGAATTATGTCTATGCTATTGCTATTGTTTTCTCACTTTTTCTGATTTTTCAATTAATGAAGTGCTAACAACCTCTACTTTTAATCAATTTCACAGATTTGGTTGTTGAAAGTAAATAAATGCAATTTCCTATTTTTAAAAAAATAAAACACGCCAATCTCCTATCCAATTTTTTGGTGGTCGTGTATGTGTTATTCGTGACCTCCATTTTTTTTTTTAATTTCCACGTCATATATGGATTGAAATTTTCCAATACACGAAATTTCAATCGTGAATTGAGAGAGTGAAATCGTGTACAACACAAATTGAATTGAATTTTATGGTGGGCCCCACGTTTGATCTATATATTTAGTTGATTTTTGGTTTTATTAGACAAGTGGGCCCAAATAGTAAGGGTATTTAAGACATTTCAATTGAAAATGGGTATAGAAGTTATACTTCTTAAAAAGTGGGTATAAAAATACCACTTCTTATAAAAGTGTGTATTTTTAAACTTGACCCATTTTTTAATCCAACTCAGATGCAAATTCGCGTCGATCTATTATCTATCGTTTCAATTTGCAACTTCTCGACACTCTACAAACTAATGTGCTACAATTGTCGGATTTTTTTTTTTTTTTTTTTTAATAAGGTTAGCATCTTGTGTGAAGTTAAGTTCAAGCTAAATTTACGACGAGATGAATTCTATAGGGTTAAAATTATTATATCTTCCCAAAATTTATCATCTACACTTATTCGTCAATTTCGAAACCTCATACTTTTTCACCAACCCTAAAATACTGTTAATTTATACTGATCACGTTTTGCAAGGTAACCTCCAATGATATGAATGGCATGCAATGAAAAGTTGCAATTAAGTACACAAGTCCTACAAAAAATAACTTCCCGAAAACCCTAGCAAGTATCATCCATAATTTCAATTTAATAAATTAACAAAAAAAATGATGGACAAAATTGGAAGAATATATTAACCCAAATATAATTGAGTTGAGTAAGGATGGAAACAGGGCGGGATGGGTCGGGTATGGCTTCCTCACCCCCATACCCAAAAGTCCCCTCCAAACACGTCCTAAAATCCGATTAAATCAATGCGAGTACAGGGCGAGTATTATCCTACGGGGGAAGGATATCCATCTGGTACCTGATAATATTTTTATTATTAAATAAAAAATTAATGAAAATTATTAACCAAATGATAAATAAACTTTAAAAAAATAAAAAAATTAATTTAATAATATTATTGCAATAAAAAAAATATGGTAGAATAAATAATTAAATATTTAAATTTATTAAAATTTTAAAATATAATTAAAATTTACTATCGGGCAGGTACCTGTAAACCCGCCCCCGCCTCACACCCATACCCGGCCTCGATCCCATAAATCTCCACCCGCCCCTGCCCCATTTCAGCAAGATAGATCTGGGAGTAGTATATTTGTCATGTTTTTCTAATTGAGTTGTTTTACATGATTTTTTTCTTATAATAGAAAGAATTAATCTTACATTTTAATTTTAACGTGGATCCCTATTTTTTCACTTTTAATATTGCGCCTAAAATTTTGTGTCAAAAAATAAGAATCAAAGTGGAATTGAATGATAACTTATGTTGAATTGTTGATGCTACGTTTAGACTTTAAAAAAAAAAAAAAAAAAAAAAAAAAAAAATTGATGCTACGTTTACACTTCTATACAGATGGTGCTGTTTTTGTGGGTTGATATATACAAAATTTTGGCCCATGCCATTTCATCATCAGGTGGTTCCCATGCATTTGTTGGATTGTACAGATTGCCTTGATAATAAGTGACTCCACTTCAAGAATCTTCCTATGAATCTGTCATAGCTTCTTTAATCTCTCAATTGACTTGTTAACAAATAAATATTGAATTTAGGAAATTAAATAATTGTACTCTCTTCCCGTTTCTTTTAAAACGACCACTTTATTTTGGACACGCGTATTAAGAAAATTGAGGTTTATTTTTTAATAGTGGCGGTCCACATACTTAAAATGAGAATTTAGTGTATAAAGATAGTGTATTAAGGGGTTAATGAGGTGTGCATAGTGGTGGCCACGGTTCCGGTTCCGGTTCGGTTCCCGGTTCCACACCCTAGGAACCGGAACCGAACCGCCTATCTCACGGTTCCATATCCGGTTCCTAACCGGCGGTTCCGGTTCCGGTTCGGTTCCGGTTTGGAACCGGTGGAACCGGCCAATTTTTTTTTTTTTTTTAATTTTATAATTTGAAATTTAAACATAGTATTCAATAAAGGTAGAAACTACATTCAAATATATAAATGTTAGTTTCACACCCACTTATATTATTTTTTCAATGTGGGAGGAGTTCTCTACATTTATAGAGTGTTATCTCCTCCCAACTCTAGTATTTTTTCGATGTGGGACAAGTAAAGGTGTGAGATGTGCTCAAAGAAGAAGAGGTATTTGTCAAAGAAGAAGAAGATAGTTGTCCCACATCGAAAAAATACTAGAGTTGGGAGGAGATTAAACTCTATAAATGTAGAGAACTCCTCCCACATTGAAAAAATAATAGAAGTTGTTGTGAAACTAACATCTATATAATTGGATATAGTTTCCACCTTTAAATTATTAATAATATATATATATATATATATATATATATATATATTATTAATAATTAAATTTGAATTATTAAAAAAATATTTAAAAAAATAATAAATTGGCCGGTTCCAACCGGTTCTGAACCGGAACCGAACCGGAACCGGAACCGCCGGTTCACGGTTCTGGCCTTCAAGACCGGAACTGGACCGCCGGTTAGTCCGGTTCCTTTGGCGGTTCGGAACCGCCGGTTCCAGTTCCGGTTCCAGAACCGGCGGTTTCGGTTCCGGTTCCTGGTTTTAACCGGCGGTTCCGGTTCGGTTGGGCAGCACTAGGTGTGCACATGGGTTTGTTGGGCCAAAATAAAAAACTGACCATTTCGAATAAAATGTATGAAAATAGAAACTTGGTCATTTAAGAAGAAGCGAAGGGAGTATATGATTATATTGAATTTAGGAAATTAAATAATTGTATATGATGTGCTACTACCATATGTGGTACATTACTTTACCCAAATTGTGCAATATGTCCGATATATATTGCATAGAGTGTTCTAACTGTTTGTCCGTCTACAATTTAATAGTGTTCTAACTGTTTGTCCGCCCCCGCCTCACACCCATACCCGGCCTCGACCCCAAAAATATATATTGTATGGAGTGTTCTAACTGTTTGTTCGTGTTCTAACTGTTTAATTTATAAATATCGATTTTAATTAATTTTATGTATTTTTGTTTAGCAATTTTAGTTTATACTTCCTATATTTCAATTTAATAGTCTTGCATACTAATTACTATCTCAACGTCCCACTTCAATAGTAAATATATTTTACAATAAAAATAATAATTAATTTTTACATTTCATTTTTAACTCTACACCGCAAAATATGGTATGGAAAAGAAATAAGATTGTTGAAGTAGGACGGACGGAGTACATATTTTACTTAAATTCAACAATTACATTACTTCATAGTTTTCACTCATCTACGTAGGGTTTATACTCCATACATCCACCGAATACAAGCTCTTCTTACCTCATTTGTCCGCAGGGGCGGATGCTATTAAGTGCAAGTGGGTGCAGTTGCACCCCAAAAAAAATAATAAAAATTTACTATATATATATATGTAGGGAGTGGTTCGTGTGCAAATAAATCATTGCGTGCTAAAATGCGAAAGATACTTAAAACTATATAAAATCATGCTTAAATCAGTATATATTTATGCTTACAACACCATTATGCTTTTTAATGTACAAATTAATGCTTAAACCTAGTCATGCTTATGATACCTTATAATCATGCTTAAATCAATTACAGCCACAGATCAAATCAAGATCAATGGTCCAGATCTATTCTTATTTCTCACACCAGGACTTATTTCAGATATATATGTATATGTATATATGTATATTGTATATATGTATATTTTTATTGCACCCATAAATATATATTTTTTAAATATATATGTATATGTATATATGTATATTTTTTATCCCTATGAATTTTCTAGTATTGATTTGGCTATCTTGATTGTCAACTTGATGTATTCATAGCGGGTATGAAAAGAGATGATGAGTGTCAAAATCTGCAGGATATTAGTTCTCTTTCCATGAAATGACTTATATCAAGAATAAAGAAAAAAGAGACGATGAATGTCAAAATCTGCAAGTGTGGAAAGAGTATTTTCCGAAATGACTTATATCAAGAATAAATTGAGAAATAGCTTGGGAGATCAGTTTTTGAATGATTGTTTGGTCACTTACCTTGAAAATGACGTATTTCTTCAAGTTTCCGAAGACGAGATTATCAATCGTTTTCAAGAAATAAAGCCTCGTCGAAAGTTAGATTAGTAACTATGTATTTTTTTTAGTACATTTTGAAATGTATTTGACATTATGGTGTTTTAATTTAAATGTCTTTCTTTTCTTAATTTATTTTTTCGCACCCCCAAATTGAAAGTTCAGGATCCGCCACTGTTTGTCCGTCTACAATCTATGTGTCAAACTGATTTTTGAACGTGAACCTCACATCCATTATTCCCTTTACACCTCAAAACTCAACAAAAACACATTATTATATTTATTTACGTTAATACTCATTCACATTATACGGATCCAAACATCACTTTAACATTACTTATTATAAAAATTAAAAATTGTGTCTAAAGATTTTATGCACGTAATAGGTGACAGAGGGGTAATTATTTTTTAACATTGAATTTCATTTTTATTAGTTAAATATTGTTGATAAATTCAAAAGTAGAGTATATAAAATTTCAATTTTCAATTTCTTTTGTGATCAAATCCCACACCGGACCGAATCTCCTTCCGTTCCTTTTATTACGGATCTATATTTTTTTCCGATTGTGCCGACATTAAAAAGTCGAGATCGTTGGCATCTATGACGGGCTCGAATCGCCGGAAAGTCGAGGGGTGTTTTGGTCTTTTACAATCAAAGTGGCTACAAAGACACATGTTTGGAAAGTAGCTTACAAATATTTCCTCGTCCCAAAATGACTCCTTTACAAATTTCATTAATTAAGAAGTCGCAACAACGGTCGAGTTTTCTCAATATATGGCACGTACGCATAGTGTGTGGAATTTCGGATTCCCATTTTTGCACGTCTTATTTATTTAGTTACCTCTTCTTCTTCTTTCCTTCCTGGGCTATACGTGTAATGAGATAGTTGTATCTACATTAAGAAAAGAGAAAAAATAAAATAAAATATGATGATTAGTTCATAACTTCCAATAATATAACGCTATAATTGTATGGCAAAAACTTGTATGTGGCCGGCTGCACCATGCGGCCGGATCCACTTGACCCGCCCGGCCCGCCAACCCGACCCGGCCTGGCCCAACTGTGGTCAACCCGACTCGGTTGACTCAATTTCGGGTCGGGTCAACCCGACCCGGTCCGTGTTGACCCGACCCGTTTAAGTAAAGTGTCAATCTTTGTTAATAAAAGTGCTAATCTTTATGAACAAAAGTGTCAATCTTATAAATAAAAATTTATACGTAATTTGTATGCAATAATGCTATTTGGCCATAATGTGGCCACTCATTTGTATGTATGTAGTAATTTTAAAATTACTTTTTAGGGTTCATATATCAATTTAGGGTTTTATAATTATTGTTTAGTATTTAACTTCAATTTTATAATGTTGAATATGGATTATAAATTGAAACTTAGGATATATAATTCTCCAGCAAAAGTGCCAATCTTAATGAATAAAAGTGCCAATTGTTCTGAATGAAAGTGCAAATCTATTTGATATCGATTTTTTTTTTGACTTGTTATTATATTGTTTTGATATTATGGTTTATATTATATATATATATATATATATTATTTATTTCCATAACATGAAATTAATATTCATTATTAACGTATTTTTCGTAAAAGTGCCAATTATTATGAATAAAAGTGTCAATGTTTCAAAAGTGTCAATCTTTGTAAACAAAAGTGCCAATGTTTCAAAGTGCCAATCTTTATAAACAAAAGTGTCAATTTTAATCTGGCCTCACGGTAAGGCCGGCCTGACAGGAGTGTGCCCCTAATTGTATATATTTAACTAATGTACATCCGGCTTAAATTTTTTTAAATAATAATAATAATAATAATAATAATAATAATAATAATAATAATAATAATAATAATAATAATAATAATAATAATAATAATGTACATCTCACCTAGTTTTTGAACTCATTCCAATTAAAAAATGAGTCCTTATTTCATGTTCAGAATTTAAAATCTTATCAATTTTACTGTGAAAAATATATTTTTCATAAAAGTGTTTAATTTTTTCATTATTCAATATTCTTAGTCTATTTGATAATTTAGCTATTATTGTATATTATTGTTCCACATAAGTCTATTAAAAAAATAAATAGGACAGAGGTAAGAGGTAGTAACTTCACATCATTTCACGTATCCAAAATTATTCAGAAACATTAAATAAGGTTTGCACATCAAATATAAAGTTTTAATATACTCCCCAAAATGGAAATGAACAACCTTTTGGAACACCCAAAATAATTGACTTATTTGATGCGATAAGGAGGGAGTATTAGTAATAGTTAGGGGCAAAACCTTCAAGGCAAACATATTTCCCAATACAGTATAAACTTTGAGTGTCGAAGTGGTTTAATATTTTATGGACCTTTTAGAAGTATAGATGAAAATAATATAATGTAGTGTAGGATTTTTATTTATAATTGCTAAAGTTTAAAGAGACTCACAGTTTTAATATATGTTTACTTTGACTTATATTAGGTCCTTACAATAACTTATATTATACTCCCTCCGTCTTACTACCTCTATCTCATTAAATTAGCCTCATTTGATGTTTTGACTTTTTCGGCACTCGAAACCTAGTACGGGTTTTACGATATAATTTTGAAATATTATTTTTTTTACGGGATAGCCCGACACTCGTAGTATCCCGTAAAAGAAATAATATTCCAATATTATATCGTAAAACCCGTACTAGGTTTCGGTGGAAACGCGTGCCGAAAAAAGTTACTATTCAAATGGGGCTAATTTAGTGAGATGGAGGTAGTATTTCATTAATCATGTTTACTATTTTGATCTGCACTTTATGGGTCCAATTTTCAAAAATGGGAAGTGGGACGGACGGAGTATAAATATATACTCCCTCCGTCCCGCCAAAGATGTTACATTTCTTTTTGTCAATTTCTGACATGTTTTCCACGCTTCTTGATAAAGTGTTTTAAATTAGATTTTTGAAGAATTTTTTCTTTTGCGGGATAATACAACTATCATAGTATCCCGTAAAAGAAAAAATTCTTCAAAAATCTATTTTAAAACGCATCATCAAGAAGCGTGGAAAAACGTGTCAGAAATTGACAAAAAGAAATGTAACGTCTTTGGCGGGACGGAGGTAGTACTCCATTTGTCTCATTTCGTTAGTCTCATTTATCATTTTTGTATGTCCCATTTATTAGTCTCACTTCCTAAAATGACAAAGAATATTTGGCTACAATTAACTCGATCTCTCTCCTTACAATTGATTATAACCACATATCCCCTCTTTCTTAGTTCATGTGCACTGACCAAATAGGACTAATAACAAGGGACGAAGGTAGTATTGTTTAATTTAAATGGACTGTATGGCTAGGATATGAACATCTAAAATTGTACTCCGTCTGTCTCACTCTATTAGTACACATTTTCTTTTCCGTTTGTCCCATTTATTAATCCAATTTCTTAAAAATGAAATAAATTAACACTAAAAAAAACATCTATTAAAACCCCTCTATCTATGGGTTTTTTTAGTTTTTATGCCAAAAAAATGAACTAATTAAATGGGACGAAAAAATTATTAAAAAAAAAAAAAAAAATTCGACAGTTTGGCTAGTTCAAGTTGTTCAACACTGTAATTGGACCACCAATTCCAATTTGGAACTATAACCGTTAAGGTAGCCGACCCGGTTCCGATTAGAACCGTGAACATGTCTATCTACAATTTTAATATGTGTGCTCAATAAAGCTTTAAACCGCTTCTTAGTATTATATAGATGCTAGTTTCTTGCCAACTTCTACTATTATATCAATGTGAGATAGGTCTCATGCATACCTATATAATAGCACTACTTCTTCCAACTTCTACTAACCTTCTTCTTTTATCAAAAGTTAGTCTTGCTTTCCTTTTGAACGTTTCAAAAACATAGTTTCATAACAATTTCTCGACAATCTCTCATGCAAAACCCTATGCATATTAAACATGACCCACTACATTTTCTTAAATAATTGCATTATTCACATACTTTTTTATTCAGTGTACTTGACAAAAACGCCCTTAATAATCACTTTTTATTTCCAACTTTAATTGTTTAACATCCTCGACCTGCTCTACCAACTACTCCCTCCGTCCCTTTATACTACCTCCATCCCATTATATTAGCCCATACACAATAGCCAATGCAAAGAGGGATATGTGGCTATGCTTAACTTTAAGGAGAGAGAGAGTTAATTGTGGCCACATATTCTTTGCCATTTTTAGAAAGTTGACTAATATATTAGATGTCTCGATAAGGTAACGTGGACTAATATAACGGGATGCAGGTAGTACTAGTTACATAATCCTTTTTAGTACGTTTCGCGGAATACGTTACGTTTCCTTATTTGGTAAAAAGTTACTAAATGAAAAATCACTTTTTGCACATGCACTTATCACATTAACACACAAATACACAATTTTTTTAATTCTCGTATTCCAAAAAAAATGTAACTAGTATAAAGGGACAGAGGGAGTACTGTTTGTACGAGAGAGATGTAAGCAATAAAATAGAACAACCAGTAAATTTTAAATCTCGTTTATTCAGGTGTTATCCAGCTAGCATTAATTATGGAAAGAGTAATTAAAAATCGAGGTAGAATCAAATTAAGGGCAGTCAAATTTTTAGCAATTAAATTGTGTGGCTATATAGGTAACACTGTAGAATTACATGCTTAGAGGGACCCTCTTGTGATGAACGATAATTATTAATTATATATCATGATAACTTATAAAATATTAAAAATGCAATCTTCGACCTATATTATATATTATCGCCATACACGAAAAGAATCTGCAACAAACTATGGCCGTCAAATTAAATAAATTAGTCGTGGGGTATACAAATGCATTATTAGGTTTTTGTTAATTTAATAGTGAACCAGTGTCCTCGAAAGAAGAATAATTTAGTAGTATTAAACTTGATGTACTTATATGGTGAAACTCAAATTTGTCCCTTTTGTTCTCGACAATTATGTCTTCTTAAAGCATATTGAAACTTATGGAACATTCTTACTAGTTAATTAGAATTATCATCATTATTATTATTATTTTATATAAGTACTCCCTCCGTCCCACTTCACTTGTCCTCAATACTATTTTCGTCTGTCCTACTTCACTTGTCCTCTTTCCTTAAAAGGTAAAAATTAACCTTTACTTTTTGATGTGGACCCCTTTTTCAATTTAACACTACGCATAAAATTCCGTGCCGAAAAGAAAGAGGACAAGTGTACTGGGACGGAGGGAATATTATTTTAATTCAGCTTGCTCACTATGATCATTAATTCTAATCTACTCCATCCATTTTTACATACCTATTTTGAATTTATCATTCAATAATGGTATGTGGTCATAATGTGGCCGGTCACACAACGACATTTTTCATAATATATGTAATTTTTAAAATAGTAAATGATAACTATAATTTTTTACTTTTATATTTTAATTTAAGAATATTTTTTCTCAAAAATTACATATTTTTCTCTTTTTTTAAGATAAAAATGTAACAAATTCTTTTAAATAGTAAAAATTATCAAATAATTAAAGGGTTAATTTATAAAATACGTAAAAAATACGGAGTATTGCTTTTTGAGTTTTTTATAATCTAAAAAAAGTTTAACATAAATATATAAATTATTTGATACTAAATTTTTTTTTTTTTAAAAAAAGGTTAAATTATGACCGAATAGCGCCAACCTCTATGATTCCCTTTTAAATGCTCTATTCCAAAATTTAATAATAAAGTAGTTAAAACTTTACTATTTTTATCCTCATAATTGTAAATATGTATAGATTCGTATACAAAAAAAATAGGGAACGATAAATGAGATTAAATATAAATTTACGTAATTTCATGATGTGTAATTTGATGTTGAGGGAGACTTATAAAAAAACGTAGGGAGCATGAGCTATCAGGATCTATAAGATGATGGGAAGAACCTAAAAAGAAAAAAAAGAAAAAAGAAAAAGTATATTCTTTGCTAGAGACGTCAACTGGACCGGACCGGATCGATCAGAATAACACAACCCAAGCCTGTTAAGCCCGGCCCAGGACCGGCCTCTTTACTTGGTTTGCAGATGAACGAGGGCATTTTATGCATACAAAAGAGAGACTACTAAACTAGGACTGAAACATTTTGATACTAGAAGGTGATTTTACCATTTTGGCACTTGCTAAAACCACAAAACCACAAGAAGCAAATGCCCTCTGCAATTTTAAGAAGCAGGTGCCTAACTCTAGCATCCCTGTATCTATCAAGGGATTAAAGTGTCATTCGATAGAAGCGAAGGGTGCCTTCTTCCTAACTAGTAGTAACATACTCGAAGCTTCATATGCTAATAGTTCCATCCTAGCCGTTGAATCTTGTCGAGGAAAGGATATACATAACTATAGTTCTTGGAAATCCTTCAAGATGCTATGCACAAAAATCTGATAACTAAATACCAAAAAAGAAACCCGAAGATCATCCATTCATAGTTTACCATTTTTTTCATCTTCTGGGATGTGGTTGCTCTCCGTTTTCTTGATCAATACCTCCGATTCCTCCTTAGTCGCATGATTCTCCAAATCATTCCTTGCTAAGACATTAGTTTCACATGTCCCTTCATCAGATTCAACAACATTGTGAAAGCCAGGTGAAGAATTGTCTTCAGATTTACTGAGACCGTGGTCTACATCTTTTAATCTGATAGGACAAATGTAAGTGACTCAGCATTAGGGGCTTTGCTCGAATTTCGGGACTCTATAGAAATTATACCAAAAGACCTAGAACTTTTGCAACGAAAATCTGACCTTTTAGATGTTGAGGCAGCATGTTGTTGCTGTTTCTTCAATGGACCAGCTTTCCTTTTTGAGCTCTTCTCTTTACTCCTGATAAGTTCGTATAACAGATCATTTAAACATTGTTCCAGAGAATTCAAAAAAGAGAGAAAGTGGTAACAGAGTTTAGGATAATTATGTGAGGAGAATGAACATCCACGATAAGAAAATGCCAACTTTGAAGACCGTAATCTGCAATCAATGCTGTTAATAAATAAAATATACCTAAATGTTTGAGAACTAAGTATCACAACATTAAGTAAAAAGTTCTTAAATAATCCTGCCTGAGATTTGAGGTCAGTTAAGAAGCTCTTTCAAATGCCACATGCGACAAGAATATGTAATTCGAGGATGCAGGCAAGAAAGCTCCTATTCAGTTTTGATGAACGTAAAACTTTTTAAAGCATATAGTTTAGTAGTTATTTGTATTTCTATGAATTAAACTTACTTGTTAAGCTCTTTGGACGGAGATGAATGATCAACTTCTTGTTTCTGCAAGAAAATTGTCAGATCAATAAACCCACACAGCAAGGCAATGTGAAAAGATTGAGCATGACATAAATATATAACAGCGAGGGTTCTTTTTGAGAGAGAGAAGTTATCAATTGAGAGAATGAAATGCTAAAATCTTACTTGTACAGGATGCTCGTCACCAAATAGTTTCCATTTTTCTTTCCTCAGATTTAAGACCTCTAAATCACCATCATCGTACAAAATCTGTAGGGAAGTTAACTACAAGTGTTAGACAGAAATATTAAACAGCAAAAAAACTGAAAGCATGACGACATAGTTAAAATCTGCAGCTACAAGTAGAGTCTGCATTGGGAAGAGGTTTCTTCTCAACTTAACATAAATGCTAGGAAAAGGAAGGTATTGCCGTTTTAACAATCCAAACAAAAGCATGGACAAATGCCTATGATTACAAGAATTTAAATCCATGAAGAAGTTTGTGGCCTTAAAGCCAAAACCTACATCAAAAGCAGTGCTCAAGATGGAAGCTTATCTACAGTAAATTAAAACATGAAGGGATTGTTATCACCTTATATTTCTTTGTTTCAGGATCAAAAGCTTTAATAGTTCCTGCATAAAACCTGCATGTAATGAACACTAAAAATGAGCAAATTTGCTATTTCCATATGAAGCATCTGTAAAATCCAAAACTATAATAAACTTGCTCCAAGGAATTACAGAGGCACCCACAAGGATGATACAAAATTTCCTGATCTCTATTTTGAGAACCGCATCATGAATCATGATAGATACCCAAGCCAAAAAAGAAAGAAAGAGAGAAAATAATCCTATCATCTCTGGGACAGCTAGATCAATAAAACTTCTAATTTTAGCACAGTTCTTCTATCCTTAGCACTTCTGACCTAATATTTGGTATTCCAGTTGCAAGCAAGAGTGCATTGGAAAGACCAGGTAAGGTCAAAGGGCTTTGCTGTCTGAGCTTTTGCATTTGTGATAGATTTTTTAGAGATGAAATCTTCTTCAGGGAAAGTGCGACAAACATCTGATATGACACAATCAATCTGTCCTTAGATTCAACACCATAAGCTTTGCACAGAAAATAAAGGGTACTGAGTAGACCCGAAAAGGAAATCTACGGAGTTCACAATGGATCCAAACAAGCTATGAGTATACTCCGTCTTGGAGAAGAAGCTTGCTAGCTCAGTCTTTCAGCAGTACTTGAATATAATGGGCAGCGAGAGCATAGTTAAAATTTTCCAAAAGAATGTTGGCTTTTCATTAGAATGCAATGAATTTAATTTGATAGTAGCTAAGCAGGATAGGCTCTTGTACATGGTTAAGAGGAAAACAATGTCAGAAACAAAGAGGGTGTTTGGCTAAGCTTATAAGCTAGCTTATAAGATGTTTGACTGCTTATAAGTTGTTTGACTGCTTATAAGCACTCTAAATGTGTTTGGCAAAATAAGCTCCTTAAGAGCTTATAAGATGCAAAAATAAGCAAAAAGTGCTTATAAGCACTCCAAAAAATAAGCTCCTTCACCCCAACTTATTTTTTTTAAATTTTGCTTATTTACCACTATAATTCTATTTTATTTTTATATTTATATTAGATACACTTCTATTTGATGTTACAATATTATAATTTCAAAAAAATTATTTTTTTAATATTTTTTTTTGATTTTCAGATTTTATGTTTTTATTATCTCTTCAAGCTTATAAGCTCTTTTATCCAAACATTTCAACAACTTATAAGCTCTTACCCTCATACATCTTATAAGCTCTTAAACATCTTATAAGCACTTAGAGCTTATAAGCATTTTGAAATAAGCTTAGCCAAACGGGCCCAAAATTGCTTCCTACTACAATTATTGGATCCCAAGTACCTCAGGCACAGTATGAACCCCAAGAAATGTTCAACGAAACGAACTACTTTTGCTTAAGTTACAGAAAAAGGGATGTGGCTTATGGGTGATTTACTACAGCCAAACAAATTTAAGAAATGTGGTTCACTTTATGGCCAATCGTAGTGAATAACTTAAAAAATGTCCATGTGCAATATCATCAAAAAACATAGTACAAACAATAAACTTTCTCAAGCAAGAACTCAATTAAATGAACTACCGCAAGCATATAATTAACAAGTCATACTCACATTTCATCCATGGGCCACCAGACTTGTATCCTTAAATTAACCAACTTTTGCCCCAAATTGACACGTGGTCTTCTTGATTTCTTCTGAATGGAAGTGTTTCACAAATATAGTAAAGAAATTATGCATCTCAAAGAATTTTCTAATTTAACACCATACGTTATGATAGGACAGGATGGTACCTTTTCCTTTTCCAAATCGGCTTTTGCAGGTTTAAGCGTAGGAAATCCCTCCATCTGCAGAGATTAACCCAAAATAATTACACGTACATTTCCTAGCAAAATCCAAAAAACAAATGAAAGACATTAAACATAATAACCTTCTGTGCAGCATCTTTCTGTACATGTTTATGGGGTATAATTACTTTTCTACCAGACAGTTCCTGAGATGATGATAGCTGATGTTTTTCTTCTTTGCTTGTGTCACCAATTACCCTTCCTTCCTTTTCCACCCTTATTTTACCTGAATCAGAAATAGCCCTTTTACCTGACGTCTTTGGCGCATCATAGCCTCTCTCCTTCAGTTTCGACATTTTCTTTTTCAATGTTGATGAAAATTCCAGGTCCTTGTACTGATTAACCATTTTCCTTTTATTTGCTGAGTGGCCATTAAATGAATCATTCTTTTCTCGCACAGAATTGATTAACATGCTCGAGTTTCCCAGTTCTGATGTCAAAGACAAGTCCTCGTTATAACCGGGAGATCCTTCATGAGAATAGATGTCTCCAGTTCCCAGAGTATGTTCATACTCTTCTGATCTTATTGCAGTATTAGGTTTCCTCCTCTTCCGGAGAACACCTTTATCTTCTGATTGCACAATCTGATTAGAGTCTCTTACTGTTTCCAACTCAATTTCACTATGCAACTTAGTTACAATACCGTCATCAATTTGGGGTGAGCAATTTTCATATATAGTCTTGGAAAGTCCATCTATTTGGGATGCCATACCAGCAGCAGTAGGTGAGCTTTCATTTGATACCTGGTTGAAGAAAAAACATATACGAACTAGAATGTAATTAGAATTAAAAAAAATAATTAAATATTCTGAGCTTTTCCATATACAACTCCAGTGAACAATTGGTTAATTTTGAATCTTCAAGATATCAGATAAGATGTACATTTTCCATAGAGAAAAAAAATGCTTGAATCAATCTATTGAAATTAAAAAACAATGGCAAAATAGTCTGAGCTTTTACGTACACAGCTCCAGTGAGAACAATAGGGTTAGCTTAAATGATTCCAGGATATCAGATAAGATGCATTTTCCTTAAGAGTAGACAGCTATCTTCGACAAAAATGCCGACAATGACAAGATATTAAGCTATTGCATAAACCACATATTTTAGCAAGATAAATTGGGATTTTTTTTGTAATTAGCAACCAACGTTGAGTTTTAGATGTTCTTGATTATATCACTGTTAGTCATATAAGAAGGGAGTTCTAACTTAACCCAAAACAATTATCAAAGGTAAAATGGTTGGCTCCCACCCACTTTCATGTGGAACCGAGGTGGGATACCGTTCAACTTTCATGTGGAATACCGTAACATTCATATGGAATACTGTACTACTCATCCAAAAAATTAGCTCTTGGATTTACGATTCAGTTTTGAGACGTAAGCTCTCAATTAAGGTGATACACAAAGAAACTGCTGATTAGAAAGGTCCTCTTCAAAAAATTACATGTCCATTTAAGCAGGCACAGCTCATACATATATAAACTTACTATACTTCAGTCATAAAATACTATTCTGCCACAACTTTTTCCATCAAATTTTGCATGCATCAACAAAGAAGGTTCTTGTGAATTCAGAACATATCTTTGTAAACATAAATTAGTAATAAATAAAGAAACTTATAGCTCCCAATGACTTTTCTTCTTTATTAGACCACTGGTTTTTTTACCAATAAAAGAAAGTTATAAGCTACTAATTTTTCAATTATAGCATGTGGCAGAGTTTCTAAATCCAAAATCAAAGAGCACAGTCAAGATATAATTATCCAAAACCATCTAATGAAATACCCAATCTAACATAGACAGCAAATATTAAATCCAATGACAATTACATGATGGAAAACTCATGACTAAGAAAGTATATCACAGAAAACAAAGTAGTCTCATCTAGCATAGCAAATATTAAAACAGAATAAGATTTCATGATGGAAAATTCACAACTAAGATCTTATATCCCAAGAAACCAAGTAAATCACATTTGATCTGAAACCATGGACCACCGTCTATATTTTGCCCCTCTTTTCCCTTTTTTACAGAGAGACTACTGAAACACATAGGTAAGTTTATTATTGAAAAACATCTTCTTGTATTGAATCAAATCAAGGACTGATGGCTATGAACTCAAAATAGGCTGTAATATGCTAATACTCAATGGTGAGCAACCAGAGTACCAATAAAAATACACATGCCAAAGCATATCTGGATTTTTTAAAGCGTCATATGATGGGATAATAAAAAATCCCAGCAGGTGAAATCCTAGAATGCTACACCCAGTAATCTATTGTACAATGTACGAATAGGATGAAAGAAAGAAAGTTGAGTTCGATTAACAAGTCAAAAGTATCCTATCTTAAGTTAAACCTTCCAACTTTTTGTATATAATCCTCAGTAGTTATTTCCTAATCTGGCTAATTTTGCAGAAGTCCCTGCAATACTATTTAGATGCTCAACGATTAAATTGTGATCTGAACTCTAAGATTCATTTAAGTTACATCTATGGGCTCACTTGAAGTTTCTCCTCTTTTCCTGCTCCTAACAGCTATATGTTATATCATCCAAAGTAGTTTATACTGCCTTCATTTCCATCTCTGAAGAACACCTTTCTACTGAACTATCCAGTTTCCAAATCTAAGTTTATTTACATCAAGTCTCACAAATATCCCACAGCTGATCCATTTCATGCTATATAGAACTTCTCAAGGCACATTTTGCTTAAATGGAATAGCAGTTTTCTCACTATACAATGTTATAGAAACTACTCGAAGCCATGTAACATTTCTGTTGCACGGTTACTTTGGTTAGTATAATTAATGGAAGAATTTCCTAAAGGTTGTTTAGATCCTCTTAAGTTAGTTCCAGAATACGACATGACTAAGGTCTAAGATTTCTATGATAAGTAGCCTAGGAAGTAAACAAAATAATTGAACTTAGGAGCAGAGGCCAATTAGCGTTCGACCCATCATCACGTTCATCAATGACTAGCATTTGATCATCCATCACACAATTTGGTTTTCATGTGTCATATAAGGTGACTCAAAGAATGTTTTTCTGGAAAACTAGCAAAGGGAATAATGGCTTTGATTTCAATCATCAGAAAACAATGTATCATTAAATTCAGAGATCAGAAGAACAAACCATGTTACTTTCATGGAATGTATCGTGGCATATGGATGCAACTATTCCAGCAAACTCGTCAAATTCCAGATTCATAGTCTTCACTGCTTCTCTGAGACAAGACTGGAGTTTAGCTGCACAATTTTCAAAGACTTTTTTCCCCAATTCCCATGAAATAGGAGAAGCATCCTGAAGCACAAGTACATTTTTTTTAGAAAGGACTGGGATAATCATAGTACGATTGTAGGTAATTAAGGCATGTGATTACCTTAGTTTTCATTTTCACACTAGCTAGAAGGGGCCTCAGAAGATTAACTGGGATTTCATCACTTTCTTTTATCACCATAGTCATGATCATTTCCATGTACATGAAGACATCACAAGGATGGTCGGACCTTCAACATAATTAAAATTTTAATTACTCATCACTAAAGATAAAGTTGACACTAAAACCATGTCAACTATTCCTCGACCCAGTCTATACTATCAGCAATAAAATAATCAGAATTAGAAAGTCCCAGCTATGCAAGTCTCAAATTCACGTAATAATATAAAAACTACTCACAAACTTACCTAATGTTGTTTAGAAAAATTCGGAACATCTTAACAACTAGCCCGTCAGTATCTACATCCAGCAACATCAGGCATGACCTCACTTTTGCGACAGTTTCAACAATGTGCAAAGCCCTGTAGTAATTGCGACCAGACTCGCATGACAGTTGCTCGAAAGCGGTCATGTATAGTTGGAAAATTACCTGTCACCAGCAACCACAAAAAAGAGTATGTGGTCCATGCAACGATAAATGGCAGAATGAGATAAGAGAAAACATGCTTTAAATTACATAACTAAGACATGGAAAAACTGACATACTGCATCTGCATACCCTCATTGTGTCATCTTCATAAGGGAATTCTGGAGCAGTTATTCTGGTGAGCTCATTACAGCAAGATGCCACTGCCATTTGGACATTTAGATCATCATTGTGCAATAATTCATCAGTGATAAGTGCCTTCATTGTCTGAAAAAGTGCTTTGCATGTAGATCTGGGAGGTTGTTGCCATACGTTGGCTAAAAGGCTCTCTGCTTTCTGAAAGTACAAAAGGACTATCAGTAACAACAACCTAGCACGGAAAAGGAAGGAAAATTAAAGAAAACTGAATAGAAAAAGTGTTGTCATCAGTGAAACATATACATATATATGAGGGGAATGAGAGGAGTAGCAATCAACAAAAGGTATTTTCTTCTTATGTTTGTACCAAAAGGAACTAGTTTGGAAAGTAAAACAGATAGCTGGTTACACATCTTTCAGTTTTCATAAATTACAAAACAGCAAACAGAATTGGATCAAGCAACTGATTTATTTACACTAGGGTCTGATGCAACTGGATATGGTATATAACAGAATGGTTTGAGCGAACCATCTTAGGTCCTGATAATGAAATAATTCTGCAAATATTAGTATCAATTAATGACCTTGACTGCAAAATTGTATTGTTTTACATAGATGTCATCTTTTTTTCTCCCATCCAGGATCACAAGAAAAAGAGCCCCCAATCCTAACTAGATACTCTAGGAGTTATTTCTGGTATTTTATTCTGAGCTTCAGAATGCACAGAACATTCCCATCTTACTTGGAATGAAAGAGAGTCCATGAGAAGTCCATTTGCAGAAATGTCACATACTCACATTAGCAAAGATGCTGTAGTCATTGAGGAGCAATATATTATATAGCACACTTTCAACATGCATAAGAACACTAAGATGAAGGTCAAGTTTGTCTGGCATGTCTACTCGACCAAGAAGCTTCATGATTACAGTCAAATCTATATTTGCAGATAAATTCTATGACTTTGTGACATGGAACTAAAAGCTACGTCAATTGGTAAGCTTTTTACCATTGGTAACATTACAATACATCCAAACATAAATTAAAGTATCAGTCAGAGTGAGACAGAGATGGGGGACACCAGAAAGAAAGGGGAAGTTATAGAATGAACATACAATTTCAGAATCAGAAAATGGAATTTAAGCCCATAACATAGGCAGTCCAATTTCAAATTATTCAAAAGGATGTAAAAGACCACACAATCGAATGATAACTTAATTCCAACTGGTTGTCTACTGCCGTTTTTAAAAGCAAACGAAGTACTAACGAAATTGGACTAGCATAGAGCGAAAGAACAAAGGGGGATAGATGAGCTCCTTAGCAAGAAAAATCCATGACTCAAATAGATCAGTCTGTCCATGGCCACACATTCATCCTCTACAACTTAGAATCTGTCACACAAACTAGATCAATAGCATGAATGAACGCGTAAGGACTAGCCTCCACGCCTAAACAGGCACTTCCAAATGTACGGGGCAGGATAAAAATGCCTAGAAATAACAGGAATTCACATAGGAAAAGAGTGGGAAAAAAAGGATTTTTTTTTTACACTAATACACACATTAAGACTTAGAGTTAAACATGCATTTGCTCAAACAGCTTCCCTGCACTAGCATAGTTCAATTCTTAAACGCTTCAGCACAAATAGCCCCTAATATGTGAAATAGGAATCACAACACACACACACACGCTCAGAGAGAGAAAAAGACGCGTAAATCCACATACATCAAGGAGCACGAGTAGCTCATCAGTTGATGAAGGATGCCTGAGAAGTTTACTCCCAACTTCAATCAACTCCGGTTCTATCGCCTTCTGCGACGAATCATCTACACCAGCAGAACCCATTCCTACAATTCCATGTTAAGATTGAAACAAATGAGATTATCAGAAGAGGAGAAAAGGTAAACCAAATTGCAAAAATGCAAAAGGAAATTATACATAAAATGCACTTCAATAATCGCGCTTACCTCGAAACAAAAGATGAAGATGAAAAAAAGGAAACCGATTGCGCGAACCGGTGAAGAAGTGATAAAGGGGGCGTTTTGCGGAATGGTGTGCATGCAAGCAAGCTCTAAAACCTCTGCTCCGGATTTCGCTTCACCCCATAAATTGCTGCTAATTCTTGGGTATTGAATCCGTAGGTTGCAGAGACAATTCCTTTCCTGCTGGTACACTGGCTTTCTTTTCAGGAAAAAGAAAGAAATGCTGTGTTTTGCGGAGTACTCTCTTTTAATTTTTTTTTATTTAATACTCTCTCCCCCCCTCCCCTAAACAGTCACAACTCCCAAGGACGAATATATGTGAAGTGAGAATATTTCTCCATCCATAGTAACATTCTTAATTCTCAATATGCTCGTGCATGACTTGACATAATACTACTGAATAAAATAATTAAAATATATACTCTAATCTATTTAAATAAATAAACCTTAGCACCGTCAAATTAATGATAAACACATTAAGAGTGTCCACAGTGAACATAAGAGCGTTTTTATATATAAAATATACGTAAAATATTACTACTTGAGTACTAATTAAGTGGGACAAGGGGGGAGTATTAAATTGTTTTTGATGGTATAATCTATGTTGAGATACTAGTATTTTTGCCTTTGTCTTGAATTTTGGGGTCTGTTAGACCGCACTAAATCAAACTCATTTTTGTTATACTATCAAGTAAAATATTTAATGGCTTTCAACAAAATAATAATAATAATATTATTATTAATATTAATATTAATCCTAAAACGGTATCATTTATATATCTTTTTCATATCACTTTTTACTCTCTAACTAATGTCCTAAGAATTGCTTGACATTAGTAGAATGGTGGAGTAAGGTAAATGTCTCGGCAATGCCTAGACGAATTACACAAATTAGAACTATGATGCATACTTTTTATTTTCTTTTATTATATTTGCATTACTCATAATTTGATTTTTTTTTTTTTTTTTTTTGAATTCATGATAAAGGAGGAGAAGAAGAGATGTGAAAAAAAAAGCTTTGACCTGACAAATATAGTGGCGCTAAGTGCCTAGACGATTAAATATTAATCAAGACGGTGGACTCCCTTTTAATATCTAAGTAGGAAGTAGACCTAAGCGTGGATTTTTACAACAATGATAATAACATCAACATATATGTTGACACTACATTTTAGACTCACTTAAGTTTTTTTATCTGTTTAATAATACTATGTGAATTTTTTTTTACTCAATTTATAAAATTAATAATATAATTATTATATTTACTAAATAAGGAAGTATTGCACATCTTTTAAAAGAACTGCTTTGAACGTACAATAAAACTCATTCGTACACATAATATCTTAGATAATCTAAATAGATTCAGATTTTTATTCTCGAATTGATATATTGCTTTCATAAATGAACAGTTAATGCATTTTTCAAAATCCGTAAAGAGCGTACTCATCTGCTTAACAAAACAGGTATTAAGCAAATCGAGTATTTATATCCATTGTCATGTCATATTTATGGGTAAATGATACAAATCCACTAAGATCACGTTAATCATCAATTATTATGTTATATAATGTATGCACATATGCCATGCACATTATGGCTCAATGGGGTTTGGTGTGGCTAAAAGCTAGAGTAGGTGTAGGCGGCAGCATGTCAAGGCTAAATGAAGGAATGGGTTGAGTAGGAGGTTCATAATCAGAGACTAGAGGAGTGCCAATGGTGAAGATATCCTCGACAAAATTCACATGACGCGAGGTATACAATATGTTGTCAGTGAGATCAAGACATAGACATGCACTTTGAGTTAGCGAGTAACCCACAAATACACATGGACGCGAGCGATCAGAAAGTTTGTGCAAAAGTATGGACAAAGCCAAGGATAACACTGGCAACCGAGTATCCGGAGTTTCAAGACGTTAGGAGACCGATGAAACAAAGTTTCAAAGGAAGAACGCATGTTGAGGTTAACTTTAGGTAAACAGTTGATGAGATGTCGTGACAGTGGCAAAGGGCCAATAGGAAAGAGGCATGCGAGAAGAATGTAAGACATCGAGAGCAGTGTCAAGTATATGACGATGACAGCGTTCAGAGAAAGCATTATGCTTGGGAGTGTGAGGTGGTGTTGTGAGGTGAGTGATGCCAGGAAGAGTTGGGTGAGAGCGTAATGCTAAATATTCTTCTCAATTATCATTGTAAAGAGTAATGATCTTAGTTTGAAGGTAATTTTCAACTAGAGCTTGGAATGCAACAAACATGTGTAAAACATCATATTTGCGCTTTAGAAGATATAGCCAGGCGTACGAGAATAATGATCAACAAATAATACGTAGTATTTGTAACCATCATGAGACAAAACAGGAGAGCTCCAAACATCCAAGAAAACAACCTCTAAAGGAGATGATGATTTTATTGAAGAATCATAAAAGGATGTTTGTGACTTTGCACACATTTACAAAAGTTACAAGAGAATTTTGATGACTCAAATGTGTTCAAGTTGTGTGAAGAAAGAACATAATCTAGAATTTTGTTGGAAGAATGACCTAATCTAGCATGCCATAAGGAAAAAGCCTATTTGATGGAGGTGAGGGCAACAGGAACGGAAGCAAGGGTAGGATGAGGCGGCCAAAAGTAAAGCCAGTTAATGCGCTGGCCACGAAGGCGAACGTCCCCCGTGCGACGATCCTTCACCTGAAAACCATATTTAAAATCACATCAATATCATTATCCATACATAGTCGAGAGACGGATAAGAGATTACACGACATGCATGGAACATGAAGAGAGTTTGAGAACTCTAATGAGTTAGAAAACGGTAGTACAAGGTTTCTACCGTTATAGTGTGAGAGATGCATAGACTTTTACAGTCACCAATGAGCACCGATTCATGACCAATGTAGGGTGAGTGGAGCGAGAGATTCGCAAGATCTGTGGTGATATGGTGTGAAGAACCGGAGTCGAGAAGCCACTCCGAAGAGGCAGGAGATGTTATGGCAGTATGAGCTGAAGGAGATGAGTAAGCTTAATGACTCGGATTGATTTTGCAACGGTGTGAGTGAAGGCAAGACAACGACGCGCCAAGTGACACGTTTCCCCACATAATTGGCATTTGCCAAGATACGATCGTGGACCATTTGAGTTCTGTGGGAAATTGCTGTTGTTGGGAGGGCGAGATCCGGCTGGAGGCTGCTTCGATTTGGAGATAGGGTTCATGTTGCGTGAACCAGCCGAAACATGGACGTAGAAGGCCGTCATCGGCTGACTCCAAGCATGGTTGATGTGCGACTCCAGCTACGCCTCCATGCTCAAGAGCTTGTCATGCAGCTCGTCAAAGCCGATAGGGTGTTCACGAGCGTGGATTGCGCCAGAGACTTCTCGGTATGAGTTATCCCAACCATGAAGGATTTTGAGGACAAGATCCTCAGAGTCAGTGGCAACACCAAGCAGCGTGAGTTCATCTACTACAAACTTGATTTCATGATGAATATTTGTGACTGGCCTTGATCCTTTGATGGGATTGTGGAGACGATTCCTAAGCACTAGAACACGGCCTCTGAACGGTTTGCCGTAGGTAGTGGCGAGAGTGAGCCAGACATCGCGAGATGTTTTCGCCAATACAATGAACGGAATGGGAGCGGGAGAAATAGTGGAGATAATCGAGCTTATAATAAGTTTATCTTGAAGAATCCAGAAGGAGTAATCTGGTTTGATGATGCAGCAGCCTTCATGCCTTCATTAGTCGTTGTAGCATCGGCATAAATGATGGTGGCGGAGGGACAGACATGAGAGCCAAAAACAAAGCCCATCAAATCACATCCCGTAAGGACGGTTTGGAATTGAAATTTCCATGATGTGTAGTTGGAGCTATTAAGCTTGAGAGGTGCTTGCAGAGAGGGCGGCGGGTGGGAGATGATTCAACCTAAAGAGTCTCTTGATACCATATAGAATTGGATGAAGATAAAATCTTATTCCACACATTATAAGAAACGAAATACATGTATTTATACAATACAAACTAAACCCTAATAATACTAACCAGGCCCTAAGCCTACGTAGAAGAACAACGGCCCATATGTACAAATACAAGACTTCATTAGCAACTGAATTATAAACTAATCCAATAGCTACAACTAAATCCATAATGCAGACTTTGTAGAATTTAAAGTATATCATATATAGTTTCTTGAAATATAGGAGTATATGAAATAAAACCTAAGAAATATAAGAAGTATATATATATTCTGGAAAGACTAGGGTCACTATTAAAAAATGACCTATTGTTACATTGATATATATGGCACTTGAGAAAATGTTATTATAAACTATTTAAAATGCAAATAGCTAACATTGTATTTCGCTGAAACACTAGTGTAGTGGCCAAAATCCGCCTGGCTGGCCCAAAACCCAATTATCCACGCTTGATTGGCCCTATTCAGATACTTGTGAATAATCAACCCACTCAGTCAGACAAAACAATCTAGTTTGCCCAACTAAATGTTGGGAATTGTTAAGGATAACATGTTAAGGGGGAACTCAAAATGGGACGCTTTAAAATTAATGTATATGTTTTGATTTGATCCCAAAACCCCTAAGTATCCTATTCCCAAGCGACCCTATTTGATGTAGAATAGGTTAGAATTTTTCTAAGCCTATACTGTTAGGAAGGCTTCATTTTTGCTTTAGATGCTTAGGCTTTAGACTGCAGGATTTCCAAGCGAAGACCACTCGCTTGAGTGCGTTTTCCAAGCGAAGCGAGTCTACCAAGCCGAAGCGAAGCGTGCCGAGGAATAGCGAAGCGAAGCGATCGCTACAGTAGAATCGAAGCGAGTCTGTTAAAGCGAAGCGAAGCGAGCGCTACAGTGAAAAGTCAAAGCGAGTCAACGATTACTAAAGAATACACTAGGGAAATTTATTTTCCAAGTACACGCTACAGTATGACCTTAAAGCGACTCAATTTGAAGCGGACGCTCCAAATCTGAAGCGAAGCGAGCCCCTACCTAACAGAAAGCGACAGTTCAATTCCCGCTCCGATTTTGAACCTAAGTTCAAACTTCAGTCAAGTGAAGATCGACGCATTAATTGCGTATCTCAACATGTCGATAGGAGAATGGAGCACCGAAGTTGACCACCAGGCCGACAAGTACGCCGCAACAGTACTGGACCGCTCCAGTTACTGTTAGAATTGGAACTTAGCCATTTTCGGCAAAGGGACAAACTGGCGCGTCTGAAAAGCACCAGGCCTGTGCAAGTACTGTCGAGAGGAGGAGGGACAAAGCCACTAACCAAGCAACGGATCCTGGCCAACCTCCGCCTATAAATAGTGAAGGATCAAGACGGAGAAGAGTAGAACACTACTTGAGCATTCAGCGCATACTGCAAACAAATACTCCCAGCCTTCGAGCAAACCTTCGAGTCTTTGTTTAAGTGTTCTCCGAGCTTCAGTTTCATCGAAGCTCGTCTCCGCAACCTTCACACACTCTAGATCTAAGCCCATTCCATATCCAAGCTTAGAGAAGAACTCTAGCCTTCTTTGCATTCATTGTAAAGAGTTCTTCATTAGTGTGTTCGTCGTAAACCAAAAACCCTAACCCTAGTTTGTCTGTTAGGTTTTGTGTTTATCGAAAAGGTTGTCACGATCCAAGACTCTACTTTCTTCGATAGTAGAAGTCTTGATCATAGAGTCTAGATCCAAGCTAGCACAGTCCTCGATTGTGTGAAGCTCGATCGAAACTAGGTTTGTGTGGAGAACCCGTAATCTCCCGTTCGTCGGACTCAAGTGAGTGAAGCTTAGTCCAGTTAGGTTTTGTGGTGAACCCGTAATCACCCAACTGTTGTCAGATACAAGCAAGTGAAGCTCGATCTTGACTTTGGTTTTTGAGGAGCCTGCAAGTCCTCAAGGTTCTTGAGTGAAGAGAATCAGTTCCTTAAAGCAACAAAGTGGATGTAGGTGTTTTATCACAGAACCACTCTAAACCCTGGTGTTTGTATTTCTTGCTCAAACTTTTCATTTGTTTACTGCTTTGATTATACATATTGTACAAGCATCGTAAACAACTTAAAACGGAGTTTTCAAATACTTAGGAAAAGATTAGCTCACCAAATTCCGCATCTCGAGTGAAGCCTCACTCTTGATCAAGCATTCGCTTAGGTCAAGAGGTTTGCTACCACTGTAGATCTAGCTTCCTGCTAGGTCTTAAGTATTTGAAGTGAGCGTTTTACTTGTCACTCTGAGATAAAGGAAAAAGAAGTTGAAAAACTTTTACACACGTATTCACCCCCCCCCCCCCCCCTTTACGTGTGTTTCCTCTATCAAACCGGGACCAACAAGTGGTATCAGAGCAGGGGTTCTTTCGAGCCACTGCTTTGCATACCTGAAGCGAGTCCCCTCTCGCTTCACGTTGTCTCACTGAACCAGATCCATTTTCCTAAGTGCATCAAAACCCTCACTCACGCATACTGCATTACTACTGACGTTTCATCATGTCTACCTACAGTGCATCGAAGCTTCCGCAATTCTCTATTGAAGGTTATGAAATATGGAGCATTCGTGTCGAGAGCTTTCTATGCTCCATCCACGACAGGATGTGGGAGGTCATAGAGGAAGGATCGATCGAGATCAAGAAAGCCATCTCAGTGAATGTCCCAGTTGCCGAAGGCCATGAAGCTCATGTCAGACTAGAGTATGTGGACAAGGCAAAGGAAGATTACTCTTCCAATGACGTCAAGATTGCCAACCTAGACCGCATCGCACGCCACACAATGCAGAGCATTGTGTCGGACGCTTACATCCCAAGAATCAGGAAGTGCACCACAGCAAAGGAGATGTGGGAAACCCTAGCCCTAATCTCCCAGGGCATAGACAAGATCAAGGAAAACAAGCTTGCTGTGCTGATGAGAGAGTTCGAAAGTCTCACAATGAAGTCTGGAGAATAGATTGACGCCTTCGAGCTACGCGTCACCAACATCATTGCCACTCTCATCTCTCTTGGCAAGGAATTCACTGACAAAGAGGTCAACCTCAAGATCGTTCGAGCTCTAACACGGAAGTGGCAGACCATGAAGGAGTTGTACCTAGCAACAAAGGACCTATCGAAGCTCACACCGGAGATCCTATTCTCTGAACTTAAGGCTCATGAATTCGATCTCAATCGAATGATCCTGGACGATGAAGACGAGGGTCCTACGTCATCGAAGGGAGTCGCTTTCAAAGCTACAGAAATGCCAAGCGACCAGACGATTGCCAAAATGTCGAGAGAAGAGCTGGAAGAGCACTACGCGTTCTTATCAAAGAACTTCAACAAAATGAATTCACGCGTGGGGAAATACAAGAGGTTTTACAAGCAATACAAGGGAAAGAGCACTGATGCTCGTGATGGAAAAGGAAAGCGAGAAGAATCATCAAAACCGATCTCAAGGGATATGATGGATGTGGAGTGCTATCACTGCCACAAGATGGGCCACTACAAGTCTGACTGCCCAAAGCTGAGTGCCAAGGAGCGTGAAGAATTGAAGGCCAAAAGAGAAGCTCCCCGGCAAGCGCTTGTAGCTAGGGAGCCGCTAGACGCTCCAAGCGAGGACGTGCCAAGCGACTCAGACGCTTTCACAGATCCCAATTCTAGCGATGGAGAAGATCTGGGATTCATGGCGCTCAACGATGAAGATACGGGAGAGGTATTTTTCTATCCGCCTATCGATTCAATTACACTGGCACACACTCACGAAGAGGAAGTTCATTCCTCGACATGGAGTGAGTTGCTTAACAAGCATCACAAATTGTTAAGCGATCACGAAGTGTTGAAACAAGCTATATCTGATAGCGAGAGAGAGAACCGAAAGCTAGCCACTGAACTTGATGAAGTCAAGATTAATCTAAGGGATAAAAGCTTGGAAGGAAGGTATGAAACCCAATCCAACCTAGTAGCCAACTTAAACAAAGCCTCATTCGCTAGGCAGGCACTAGAGAGCTAACTTCTACCTTTTGGTAGAAAGGGAGGTCTTGGATATGAGGGTGGACCTTCCAAGTCTACAGTCTTTGTTGGTGCTTCTAACACAACACCATCAGTTCCTTTGGAAGTGCCCACTGCCTCCAAAGTAACCACTAACAAAGATAAGGGCAAAGCGTTTGAGAACCCTAAGAAGAAAACCATGAAGATGTCTGTATCTCAAAGGGAAGAATCTAAGGGTAAGCAAAATTCAACAGTCCCTAGCACTCACAATGCTAAAGATTACCAATCAAAAGGTAAAGGGAAAAATGTTGAAGCTTCTAAGTCTCAAACCAAGACACTAGAGACAAAGGATCTTCCTCTCAAGAAGAGAAGTAATGTCTATGTGTCACGTGAGTCGAATTGGAGATGGTCCAACTGCACTTACGTTGAAGGGGAAGTGTTTGAAGCATCCAAGAGGTCGCTTCAAACCCCAAAGGTTTCTCTAGCGAGTCAGGGTCAAAACCCTAAGTTGACCGCTCCAAAGAAACCAAGCGAGTAGCTTGCAAAGACTAGAAATACTAGTTCAGTCTCAAAGCCTAAGGCTAATCCGAAGCGAGTCGCTTCAGGATATAAGCAAAAAGGTATGAGCATAGGTATGTCTGAAGCGAATCGCTACCCCTCATGCACACACTGCTGCACATGTGAAGCTGCGTCCAAGCATAATTCACAGTTTAGAAAGGTCGAGAAGCCCAAAGCACAAGCTAACTCTCAAAAGAGAGTGAAACAAGTGTGGGTACCTAAGGGGACTAACCTGCAAGGACCCAAACTGATTTGGGTACCAAAACTTGCCAAATTGCAAGTGAGCGCTATGGATCCCATGCCCAGAGAAGGTCAACCCATTTGGTACTTGGACAGTGGATGTTCAAGACATATGACAGGCATGAAGTCTCTACTTCAAGAATATACAGAGAAGAAGGGTCCACACGTAACCTTTGGTGACAACTCTAAAGGAAGCACTAAAGGATACAACGTATTGAAGATAGGAAAGCTCAGAATCGAAGAAGTTTCCTATGTGGAAGGACTGAAGCACAACTTGTTATCCATTTCACAATTTTGTGATAAAGGATACAAGGTAGAGTTCATCTCCAACAAGTGCGTGGTGAAGAACAAACTCACATCCCAGATTGCGCTCATAGGAATAAGACAAAGGAATGTCTACATTGCGCAATGGGATAGCTGTAAAGAGGAGACGTGCTTGGTCGCTAGAAGTGCTACTGAAATTGGATGGCTATGGCACCGACGCTTGAGTCATCTCAATTTCAAGACGATCAATCGCTTAGCTCGGAAAGGCTTGGTGCAAGGCATACCTAATAAGGTCTTTGTCAAAGATCATACATGCTCACCATGCCAACGAGGGAAGCAGACGAAAAAGCACTTCGCCAGCTTAGAAGAAGCATCTTCCAAGCGAGTGCTCGAGCTACTTCACATGGATCTGTTTGGACCGGTCACTCCAGTAAGCGTCAATGGAAGAAAATACACTCTCATTGTAGTAGACGACTTCTCTCGCTACACTTGGGTTGTATTTCTCTTTAGCAAGAAGGAGACGCTGTCCAAATTGCCTCAATTGCTCAAGCGCCTCGCTGTGGAGAAAAATCAAGCGATCGCTACCATTCGCTCCGATAAAGGCACAGAGTTTCTAAGCTCTACAATCAAAGCTTACTGCACGGAGCATGGGATAGTGCACCAAACATCCTCAGCACGCACACCCCAGCAGAATGGAGTTGCTGAAAGAAGAAATCGAATCATCAAAGAAGCCGTTCGTACTATGATTGCAGATTCAAAGCTTCCGATGAAGTATTGGGCTGAAGCTGCCAACACCGCATGCTACACTCAGAATCGAACGCTTCTCAACAAACGCTTCGACAAGACACCATATGAAATATGGACAGGGAGAATTCCTAACATATCTTATTTCCATATTTGGTTGTCGGGTCTTCATTCACAACAATGGGAAGTCACAATTGAAAGCCTTCGAAAGTAAAGCAGATGAAGGAATATTCTTAGGATATTCTACGTCTAGCAAAGCTTACAGGGTGTTCAATTGTAAAACCCTAATTGTGGAGGAATCACCCCATGTTGTATTTGATGAATCTTCTTTAAGTCTTCCACAGGAACAGGTTCAAGCGAATGACAAAAATTAAAGCGAGGAACCCATCAATCCATTGACATGGGATATGCTTGAAGATGATGAAGAAGTTAAAGATTCAAGCGATCAAATTTCTCAAGAGAAGGTTGAAGCTGCCCCCAAGACTCAAGAAGCGAATGCAGACCAAGCACCCATTCCGATCGCTTCAGATGGAGAAGGAAGCGAGCCGCTTGAAGAAGAAGCAGAATCTGGTGGATCCAAGCGTGCATGGCTCAAAGATCATTCACCAAGCCAAATCATTGGAGATCTATCCAAAGGAATGGTGACCAAAAGCCAAGTGATTGATGAAAGTGCTATATTCAGCTGCTTTCTATCCAACATCGAGCCAACAAGCGTGGAGGAAGCCCTAGCAGATTCCAATTGGGTGATTGCCATGCAAGAAGAGGTGAACCAATTCACCAGAAACGACGTATGGTATCTAGTGGATCGTCCAAAATTCCAGCATGTGATTGGCACCAAGTGGGTGTTCAAGAACAAAACGGACGAGGACCACAACGTCGTGAGAAACAAATCTCGACTCATTGCCAAGGGCTACTGCCAAGAGGAAGGGATCGATTTCGATGAGACCTTCGCTCCAGTGGCCAGACTTGAAGCCATTAGACTATTTCTTGCCTATGCAGCGGCTAAGAAATTCAAAGTCTATCAAATGGACGTCAAGAGCGCGTTTCTCAATGGAGATCTCAAAGAAGAAGTGTATGTGGAGCAGCCGCCAGGATTTGAGCAAGGAGATAAGGTGTATCGATTGAAGAAGGCCCTGTATGGATTGAAGCAGGCACCTAGAGCGTGGTATGATACGCTATCTCAGTTCCTAGTGGATAATGGATTCCACAAAGGAAAGATAGATCGGACTCTCTTCACCATCAATCATGGAGAAGATATGCTATGGGTCAAGATCTACGTGGACGACATCATATTTGGATCGCCGAACCAGTCGCTTAACGAAAAGTTTAGAGAATTGATGAAGACCAAATATGAAATGTCAATGATAGGCTTGATGAGTTACTTCCTAGGTCTTCAAGTGAAGCAACAGGATGATGGGATATTCATCATTCAAGCGAAGTATACTCGAGATATGCTTGCCAAGTTTGGTGTTCAGCATGCTAAAGCAGTGAAGATCCCGATGAACACCAACTGGAAGATGGAGCCAGACCTAGAAGGGAAGTCTGTGGATGCTACAGACTACCGTGCTTTGATCGGTTCCCTTCTCTATCTCACTGCAAGCAGGCCAGATATAGCATTTGCAGTTGGAGATTGCGCTCGCTTCCAAAGCAATCCCAAGCATAGCCACCTTCAAGCTGCCAAGCGAATTCTTCGCTATCTCAAGGGCAACGTCAACATGGGGCTATGGTATCCTGCAGAAGATAATCTAGAGCTTACAGGATACTCCGATGCTGACTATGGAGGATGCCGAGTTGATAGGAAATCAACCTCGGGCACGTGTCAGTTCTTGGGAAGCAAGCTTATCTCATGGTTCTCGAAGAAGCAGACAAGCGTAGCAACTTCAACGACTGAAGTTGAGTACATGGCCGCCGGAAGCTGTTGTTCTCAAATCTTGTGGCTTCGCCAGCAGTTGAAGGACTACAGAGTTGAAGCGAATGAGATTCCAATCTTCTGCGACAACAACAGTGCTATTTGTATCTCGCAGAATCCAGTGCTTCACACCAGATGCAAGCACGTGGAAATCCGACATCACTTCATTCATGATCATGTCGAGAAGAAGGATATCAAGCTTGAGAAAATTCATACCGATCTCCAGCGAGCAGATATCCTCACCAAGCCTCTAACTGAGTCTCGCTTCAACCAGCTATGCATGGAATTAGGGTTACTAGACCCTGGTGAAGATGCTAGATCCAGGATGCACAAGGGAGTGGACGCTTGCCTACAAGCGGCCCTCGCCTTGGATCTTCACCAATTCGAGCGAGTCGCTTCAAAATTCACTTGCTTGAAGAAGGAGAAATAAGGTGGAGAAAGGTGGAGTGTTGGAAGACGTTCCCTACCTACTAACAGGATTGTTAAGGCTATGGTTAAGGGGGAACTATTGATTGCTCTCAGAGCGATCTACTTCCAAAGCGAGCAAGAAAAGCTGTTACCTAGCCTAGGATTCCTAGCAAGTGGGTATAAACACTTGCAAGTACCTTTTCTAGTAAAGGTTGTGGGGTCTTGTATCGGCCCCACGTAAAAACGGTGAAAGCTTAGGCAGGGCTGGCACCTAGACCTTGCGTCATCTTCCCATCTTTCCGCCGAAGAGGAGCATGTCTTCTCATCTCCTTCGTCGTGGATAATCACTCACTTCTACTCACTCTTCATTGAGTTGAGCTGTCGGGTGGTTATTCATTCTTCTCCCACCCTGAATATTGCATCGCTTCAATTTATCTTATTTTGGGTCAAGCGAGTCGAATGCATATTCATTCTGTAGATCTTAAGTGGAGAGCTTGAAGGGTTACCTTTTACTTCTAAAAGGTTGCATGACTAGTGTCATGTCTTTGCGTAAAACCGAGAATGTCTTGTCAGAGCTTCCCATTGTCATCCTGTCCTATTCCGACCTGAGATAAGGACTTGTACTCATCTCCCATTCATTGTGAATAAGTACGCAAAAGTGAGTCTCCCTTCGGGTTGAAGAAAGTTAGTGTACTTTATTCATTCTCCCCTTCATTCACTTCGATGGAGGACTCTCTAGTTCGTAGAGGAAGATGGAAGAGATGAATGCCAAGAAGATCAAGCTTGAAGAGATCTACATATGTGGTATCAATCTCCTACGATGTGAGATTGACTGGTAAGTGTTTCAATTCAAGTACACTAAGCAATGTGAAGTGTGCTAGAAACCTTCACGTGCTATGTGGAAAAATATGAAATGAATCTGACACAAATACAAAGAGGAAAACATACTTGTTTATCCTCGAAGTATGTAAGTCAGAAACATTTTAAATTAAGTCAAAGAAATTTCAATTTCTTAACTAGTCATTTCAGATGGTCAAGCGAGTGCTTCGACACTCAAGCGAGCCATCGCAAGCGGGTGTGGAACAGTCACACCAAGCGAGTACTTCACAAGCGAGTAAAAGCCAAGTGGCCACACTCGAAGTGAGCGGGTACGAAGCGAGCGTATGAGCTGTACACACTCGAGTGCAATTTTACTTTTCTACTTTGCATTTAATGCAGTTGAAGTACAAGGTAGAAATTTCGGGCGCGTGGCGTACACTTCAAATTTGAAGCGGGAATTTCTCACACAATCCAACCGTTGAATCTCAATAGTTTTTAAATCTCAGCCGTTGGATCTACACCGTTTGAACAAACGAATAATAGGAGGCCACGTGGAGTGCCAACTCAACTTGACGGCTCACTTTTACTGTGATGACGCCGGACACGTCAGTCACGTCGCCGATAGCCGCCGCCCATACTCAGAACTTTCGGGGAAATTACCAACTCACCCCTGCCACGTCAGCCAAACCCTAAATCCATAAAAGGGAGTCGACGCAGACCTGCAAGATTTTTATCACTTCCTAAAATTTTCCATTCTTGTGAAAACTTTTCTGCATCTTCTACAATTTTCGCAAGTCTCAAACCTTTAAATCTTTACCAAATTCTCTCATTTTTCAACCATGGTGAAGAAAGTTGCTACCCAGACAATGGAGCAGTTCCTTGCATCTCTCGGAGACAATATCAATGTCGAGCCCCATGTCGACACGACGATCGTGGAGCCCAAAGGATTCTTCCGCAAGGCCGTGACCAAGGCCGGCTTGTGGAACTTTGTCACTGCGAAGCCGAAGAAGATACTAGCCAAATCTGTGGCTGAGTTTCTGCTAAATTTGAAGGATGGATAGACTACTTCTACGTTTACAGATCCAGAGGATAATAAGCCGGTTTAAGTAGATCTAGACGCCATCTCAGGAGTTTTCAATCTACCGAAAGAAGGAGTGGATGCTCTTTCGGATCTGGAACTGTCCGTCGACGTCGAGTTTGCTCGTTTTGCCGCCGACAAAAATGCAGAATTCAAAGTTCAGAGCAGCAACATGAGAACAGACTTGCAGCATCGAAACCTTAGGTCAAGTTTCCGATACGAAGATTTTAGCAGTCACCGCCATTGTTGATAGCTTGACCGGCACAAGATTCAACTGGCACAGTTGGTTTATCAACCAGCTTCACGAGACTGCCAAGGATTTTGAGTACGAGGAAGGAAGCACCGAAGAGATCGTTCGGAAGGGGAAGCTTCGCTTCTTCGCAAAGCTCTCATACGCATTTGAGAAGCTGTTCCCGAACAGGAGGTGGAAGAATACTGCAGAGTACAAGAAGAACAATGTCTTCTATGACCTGTATAAAACTAATAAAATCATCGTGGATAGAGGCATCTTGGAAGTGGATGTGCTCCCCGCAGCTCCTGTCGCCGAAAGGCGAAGTGAGAAAAAGTCCAAGCGAGCCGCTTCACCTGCGAAGCGAGCGAAGAAAGTGAAGCGAGTCGCTTCACTGGTGGAGGCAAGCGAGGAGGAGGAGTAGCCGCTTGCCAAGGAAGCCGAAGTTAACCAACCCCAACCCTTTCCAGCCAAAGAACAACCCCAAGCTTCCCCAGCCCAAATCCAGACCCATCAACCCCAAGAACCACAAACTTCAACAACTGCACAACCCCAAACTCAACCCCAACCCCAACCCCAACCCCAAGCATCCACTCACTCGCCCTATGAGGAAGAATCTGCTTCCTCAGTTCCCATTCCAAACTTACCTTTTCTCAATACCGATCTCGAAGCAGCCTTTACTCTCTATGAACCAATTCAACAAGCTCCCACCCAAGCCCAAACCATCCAAACTTCAACCCCCAACTCTCCCACCGAAACAGCCGACACCACCCACACTGCAAACACAGAAATCACCATCCCAGCACCCAAAAAGCCCCCACCCCAACTTCTGAGGAGAGAGCCCTACGCCGCTACTTGGCGGATAGGAATCTAGCCACAGAAGAAATTCAAAACCGGTACCCCAACCTTGAAATGACTGAAACCTTTTTCACCAAAGCCACCGACTTCCTAACCTACATTACCTACCGTGGAACCGAATACTATAAAATTTTCAACCTCCGCAAAGCCTTCTCAGAAGAAACCCTTGAAGCGAAGGAGGTGGAAATGCTTCAATTCATTGGAGTAGACGGTTTCCATGTCTTCATCAATGAAGCTCATTAATGGGAGCTACTTGACGCCAAAGTAAAGCGTGCATATCCCGACGCTGTGATCCCAGAGCGGACGCTATCTTCTCACAAGCAGAGATTGATGAAGGAGCATGAGGCTAAAAGGACGGTGAAGGAGGAGGAGATTGCTCACCTCGGGGAGGAAATAAGGAGGGTGAGTGAGGAGGTGGAGAAGAAGAAGGAGGAAGTCGAGAGTCTGCGTAAAGACTTTGACGCGAAGAAAGCCGAGCTGGAGGGTAAGCGCGAGGAGAAGGAGAAGCGAGTGGAGGAGCTCAAGCAGTCGCTTGAGGCTGAGAGGAGCAGGCTTAGAGATTTTAACACCAAGTTAATTGCTGTGGAGAAGGAGAAGACCACAATGGCCACAAAACACAAAGAAGAGCTTGAAAAAGTCTCTGGCCATCTGGAGAAGATGAGGAAGGTTGTGGAGGAGAAGGATGGGGAGTTGATAAAGATGGGATGCGACATGGCTCGGGCAGCGATTTAAATTGCTGCTCAAGCGAAAGAAATAGAAACACTCAATTCCAAGCGTGCGGAAGAGTTGAGTGAATTGGAGAACAGAAGGAAGGATGTTGATCTGAAGTAGGTCGAGCTAGCTATCAGGCTTGATGAGACAAACAAAATGGCGGGAGATTTTGCCATTAAAATAGCTGCTGCATCTCAGATCAACGTGATGCTCAACAACCGGGAACGTAACCTCGCTACTCAACGGGCCGAGCTTGAAGCGGCCCAGACTCACTTTGATTTGCTCTTGCAGGAAGAGCGAAGGAGGATACGTGCTGAAATTGAAGCGGAGCTGGACGCTCGCTTCAAGGCTGTTGAGCCTCTCGAGAAGTTGATGGCCTCGGTGAAAGAGAGGGAAGAGCAGTGCAAGTATCTGCTTGAGGAAGTCTCGGAGAAGACGGCGGAATTGTGCTATCTCAAGAGCACACATTTGCGAAGCGAGCAGAGTGGATGCTACACACCGTCTACAACTAGTTTTCCTCCATCCGTCAAGCCATCACCGGAAAATCACTTATCACTATTCCCTCTGTTGATGATGCCAAAAAGGGGGAAAGTAAAATGGAAGGATGGATTGGAGAAGGAAGTGGAGCGATTGAAGGGGGAAGCAGAGTTGGAGAAGGAAGTGGAGGAGAGAAGGGAGAAGGAGAGAAGGATGATGAAGCACGGGTGGAGCTGGCGCGCAAGAAAGGGAAGGACGTGGTGATCTATGAAGAGAAGCCAAAACCCCAGTCCGGGAAGCTTCTATCCGCGTCACTCACTGCCAATGTCGTCTCTGCTGCTCGTACCCAGCAACAGATTGCAGAGGACGAAGCTCTTGCCTAGGCCTTGCAGCAGGAATTCGACTTGAGCAGGAAGGGGGTCACTGAAATCCCATTGGTGAAGCCAACACAAACCGTGGGCCCTTCAAGTTCATCTGTTCAAGCTGCAGCCTCAACCCTGGCTCTCGCTACCAGCACTGTAGCCGCCGCTCCAGCCGCCAAAAAGATCACTTCTTCTGTACCCAATGAGAAGAAGAAAATGGCACCCCCTCCAGCACTTCCGGCGCCAAAGACTCAATTGAAGCATGCTGCACCCGATAGTAGAGAGTTGGATCCCGCGGCCAAGCGCCAGAAGATCCAACAGTCTCTAACAACTAGAGCTTCACGCCAATCACTTAGAAGGAAGGAGGAAGAGGAGAGGAGGAAAAGGTCAGAGAAGGAGAAGAGGCTCCAAGCTGCTAGAATTAAGAAAGTTGAGGAGAGAGCAGCGGAGCACTGGGAAGAAGTTAGGCTGATTCAATCAGCAATTGTCCGAAGCGCCTTCATTCCATTCACCCCGGAGGAGTCCGAAGCATGCGCAACACAGAGAGACATCGATGCATGCCGAGTCACTATCAAAGAGATGATTGACTCCGGACGCTACACCGAGGATGAATTTGATGTCATCCGAAAAACTATCAACAAGCGTCTCCCTCAATTCAACTCCGAGATGAGTGATCGCTTCAACAAAAAGATGAAGGAGTTGACTGAGAGGACGGAAGAAGAAATCAAGGCAAGGAGGAGAGACCATCCAGATGCCTGTGAGATCGAAAACTTCATATCTGATGATCTGATAGGCGAATGGATGCATTGCAAGGACAAGTTCATCAAGGCTTATTATTTCTGGCAAGTAGTGCCCCTCCAGGATGAATGCTCAAAACTAGATGCCTTGAACAATTTCTTGTACCTCTACAACGAGGAATTGCGCCGAAAGATCTTCACACAGGCAGAGCTCGCGGAGACCAAACCGAAGAATGTCAAAGTGCCTGAGAAGAAGCAATTTCCTCTACCTCTTTTGCCAGGATCAGACGTGCCGAAATGCGGGTTGATTGAGGATGAAGTGGATGAAGCGCTGGTGATGGAGAGCAGTCACAAAGAAAGCAAGGACAATGTGAAGACCATGGAAGTAAAAGTTCTATCTGCTTATTATAGCAAGGAAGAGGAGGAGAAGACAGCAGATGAATTCTAATTCCATATTTTGTGAACTGCTCGTTCATAAATATATCTTTATTTTCTGTCAAATTGTGTCATTTACAAGCTTTGTGAATGATTTATCCTTTTGTTACAAAACTCACAATATTAACCGAAAAAAAAAGGGAAAGGAACTCAAAAAAAAAAGAAAAAAAAGAACAAGTCTGCAAAAGAAGCAGTCGCTTGATGTTCTTTTCACGATTAGTTTCATTGGGTTTTGGCATCATCAAAACGGGGGAAATTGTTGGAATTGTTAAGGATAACATGTTAAGGGGGAACTCAAAATGGGACGTTTTAAAATATATGTATATGTTTTGATTTGGTCACAAACCCCCTAAGTATCCTATTCCCAAGCGACCCTATTTGATGTAGAATAGGTTAGAATTTTTCTAAGCCTATACTGTTAGGAAGGCTTCATTTTTGCTTTAGATGCTTAGGCTTTAGACTGCAGGATTTCCAAGCAAAGGCCACTCGCTTGAGTGCGTTTTCCAAGCGAAGCGAGTCTACCAAGCCGAAGCGAAGCGTGCCGAGGAATAGTGAAGCGAAGCGATCGCTACAGTAGAATCGAAGCGAGTCTGCTAAAGTGAAGCGAAGCGAGCGCTACAGTGAAAAGTTAAAGCGAGTCAACGATTACTAAAGCATACACTCGGGAAATTTATTTTCCAAGTACACGCTACAGTATGACCTTAAAGCGACTCACTTTGAAGCGGACGCTCCAAATCTGAAGCGAAGCGAGCCCCTACCTAACAGAAAGCGACAGTTCAATTCCCGCTCCGATTTTGAACCTAAGTTCAAACTTCAGTCAAGTGAAGATCGACGCATTAATTGCGTATCTCCACGTGTCGATAGGAGAATGGAGCACCGGAGTTGACCACCAGGCCTACAAGTACGCCGCAACAGTACTGGACCGCTCCAGTTACTGTTAGAATTGGAACTTAGCCATTTTCGGCAAAGGGACAAACTGGCGCGTCTGAAAAGCAGCAGGCCTGTGCAAGTACTGTAGAGAGGAGGAGGGACAAAGCCACCAATCAAGCAACGGCACCTGGCCAACCCTCCGCCTATAAATAGTGAAGGATCAAGACGAAGAAGAGTAGAACACTACTTGAGCATTCAGTGCATACTGCAAACAAATACTCCCAGCCTTTGAGCAAACCTTCGAGTCTTTGTTTAAGTGTTCTCCGAGCTTCAGTTTAATCGAAGCTCGTCTCCGCAACCTTCACACACTCTAGATCTAAGCCCATTCCATATCCAAGCTTAGAGAAGAACTCTAGCCTTCTTTGCATTCATTGTAAAGAGTTCTTCATTAGTGTGTTCCTCGAAAACCAAAAACCCTAACCCTTGTTTGTCTGTTAGGTTTTGTGTTTGTCAAAAAGGTTGTTACGATCCAAGACTCTACTTTCTTCGATAGTAGAAGTCTCGATCATAGAGTCTAGATCCAAGCTAGCACAGTCCTCGATTGTGTGAAGCTCGATCGAAACTAGGTTTGTGTGGAGAACCAGGAATCTCCCGGTCGTCGGACTCAAGCGAGTGAAGCTTAGTCCAGTTAGGTTTTGTGGTGAACCCGTAATCACCCAACTGTTGTCAGATCCAAGCAAGTGAAGCTCGATCTTGACTTTGGTTTTTGAGGAGCCTGCAAGTCCTCAAGGTTCTTGAGTGAAGAGAATCAGTTGCTTCAAGCAACAAAGTGGACGTAGGTGTTTTATCACCGAACCACTCTAAACCCTGGTGTTTGTATTTCTTGCTCAAACTTTTCATTTGTTTACTGCTTTGATTATACATATTGCACAAGCATCGTAAACAACTTAAAACGGAGTTTTCAAATACTTAAGGAAAAGATTTGCTCACCAAATTCCGCATCTCGAGTGAAGCCTCACTCTTGATCAAACATTCGCTTAGGTCAAGAGGTTTGCTACCACTGTAGATCTAGCTTCCTGCTAGGTCTTAAGTATTTGAAGCGAGCGCTTTAGTTGTCACTCTGAGATAAAGGAAAAAGAAGTTGAAAACTTCTACACACTTATTCACCCCCCCCCCCCCTCTACATGTGTTTCCTCTATCAAACCGGGACCAACACTAAATATCAAGAAGTCATATTTTCATTTGGGCCGACTGAACCCACAACCGTTTAGGGGTCCGTCTAGTCAGTCAAAGGATTCAAATTAGTCTCAACTAACCAAACAGACGGAACGAGTTATCTACAATAAATCTCCCCATAATCTCAACGACTGGAAGCGGACTAGGGTTTAAACGGAAAAACCCTAATAGGGTGAGCTGTCCTATATAAACTCCCGACTGCTAGGTCAAAGACACGATCTCACTCACTCACTCACTCACTCACTCACTCACTCATGCATTGATTCCACTCGCCAACTGACTCCTCCTGTGAAACCCTCCAGGCTCTCCATCAGTCGGTGTCTGTTCAACTTCACTCAGACAGCGCCGCCTATCATCACTTCCATATCATCCATGCTCTCCACTATTCTAATCGGAATTTACATCACTATTTATTTATTTGTCTGTTTTGCTATTATTTTTTGTCTGCTTTTTCCAATCACTAACTTGAGTGTCGAAGGTCCTTTGGCCGACATCCCCATCGGCGTCCATCGAAGGGCTCTTACGTTTGTTCTGTTTGACAGGTTGCTAGTGCCCTCTCAATCGAATCAGATCAGTTGGGTCAAACCATTCGGATCCAATTCAATTGTAGAATTTCCCTCTACAACTAGTGTTTGGTGTCCAGATGTTAGATTTTTAGTCGTCTTTTCATGTCTGTTTTCGTTTTTTTTTTGTCTTTTCGTTTGGTTATGGCTATGTGTTGGGAATTGTTAAGGACCTATTTGTTAAGGGGGAACTTTATGGCACATTTTATAAATGAATTATTTGTTTTGATTTGATCCCAAAACCCCAAGTGTCCTGTTCCCAAGCGACCCTATTTGATGTAGAAAATAGGTTAGAATTTTTCTAAGCCTATACTGTTAGGATGGCTTTGATTTGCTTAAATTTTTAGACTGTAGAAATTCCAAGTGAAGGCCACTCACTTGAGAGTGTTTTTCAAGTGAAGCGAGTCTACCGAAGCTGAAGTAAAGCGTGCCGAAGTGTAGCGAGCGCTACAGTGGAATCAAACCAAGTCCAACAAAGCAAAGCGAAGCGAGCGCTACAGTGAAAAGCCGAAGCGAGTCAACGCGGGTCAACACTTACTAAAGCAGTCACTTCGGGAACTCACTTCCCAAGTACTCACTACATAATGACCTTGAAGCGACTCGATTCGAAGCGGACGCTACAACTTCAAAGCGAAGCGAGCCATCACCTACCAGAAAGCGACAACACAACTCCCGCCCATATTTTGAACTCCAGTCAACTGGAGATCTCCGCATTAATTACGAGATCTCCACGTGTCGATCGCGGAGAGGAGCAGAGGAGTTGACTGCCAGGCCGACAGGGCGCCGCTACAGTACTGGCTCGCTCCAGTTACTGTTAGCTTTGTAACTTAGCCGTTTTCGGCAAAGAGACAAACTGCGCTCCTGCAAAAGCAACTGCCTGCGCAAAGTACTGTCGAGAGGAGGAGGGACAAAGCCACCAACCAAGCAACGGATCTCGGCATCCCTCCGCCTATAAATAGTGAAGAATGAAGACGAATAGAAGTAGAACACTACTTGAGCATTCGAGCGCCCACAGCAAACAAACACTCCCAAGCCTTTGAGCAAATCTTCGAGTCTTTGTTTTCAAGTGTTCTCCGAGTTTCCAGTTCATCGGAACTTGTCTTCACAACCTTCACACTTAGAGTCTAAGCCCACTTCAAATACCCAAGCTTAGAAGAAGAGCTCTAGCCTACTTTGCATCTACTGTAAAGAGCTCTTCATAGTGTGTTCTTCAACCAAAAACCCAAAACTTTGTCTGTTAGGTTTTGAGTGTTGTCGTTAGGTTGTCTCGATCCAAGACTCTTCTTTTCATCGATTGAGGAAGTCTCGATCATAGAGTTTAGATCCAAGCTTGCACCTACATCGTTTGTGTGAAGCTCGATCGAAGCTAGGCTGTAAGGAGAGCCCGGAATCTCCCTGTCTGTGTTTGACTGAAGCAAGTGAAGCTTCCAGTCTTGTCTAGGTTTGAGTAGTGAACCCGCAATCACTACGTCTGTCGTTGGATCCAGGCGAGTGAAGCCCGATCTCGACCAGGTTTTTGAAGGACCCGTAACCTTCAAGTTCTTGAGTGAAGAGAACAGTTGCCGTGTGCAACAAAGTGGACGTAGGAGCTTTATCTCCGAACCACTATAATCCCTGTGTCGTATCTCTCAACCCTAAACTCTTTACCTTGATTATTCATTGCACGCGCATCTAAACAAACGAACTTGGTTTATTTAATTACTTAGGAACGATTTTAGCTCACCGAATTTCCGCATACACGAGTAAAGACTCCCTCTTGATCAAGTCCTTACTTCGGTCAAGCAGGCAAGCTACGTACTGTAGATCTAGCTTCAGCTAGGTCTTAAGTGTCAAGCGAGCTCTTTACTTGTTACTCTGAGTTAAAGGGAAAAAAGTTGAAAAACTTAAAATACGTATTCACCCCCCCCCCCCCTCTATGTATTTTCCCTATTAACAAACCGGGACCAACAAATGGTATCAGAGCAGCGGTTCTTTCGAGCCTCTGCTTTGCATATCCGAAGCGAGTCCCCACTCGCTTCACGTTGTCTCATTGAACCGGGTCCTATTTCCTAAGTGCATCAAAAACCTCACCCACGCATATTGCATTTACTGCTGATAGTTTGCTATGTCTACATATAGGGCATCCAGCCTTCCACAGTTCTCGATCAAGGATACGAAACATGGAGTTTCCGAGTCGAGAGCTTCCTATGCTCCATCCACGACCGGATGTGGGAAGTTATAGAGGACGGACCAATCGAAATCAGGAAAGCCATCTCTGAGAACGTCCCAGCTGCCGAAGGTCGGGCTGCCTATGTTCGACAACGGTACGTAGAGAAGGACAAAGATGAGTACACTTCGAATGACTTCAAAGTCGCCAACCTCGAAAAGATCGCACGCCACACGATGCAGAGCACCGTGTCGGACGCCTATCTACCACGTATAAGGAAGTGTGCAATGGCGAAAGAAATGTGGGAAACCCTAGCCCTCATTTCTCAAGGCACAGACAAAATCAAGGAAAACAAGCTTGCCGTTCAGATGCGAGAGTTTGAAAGTCTGATAATGAAGCCAAGAGAGTCCATCGATGCCTTCGAGCTGAGAGTCACCAACATCATTGCAACTCTCAACTCACTTGGGAAGGAACTCACAGATAAGGAAGTCAACCTGAAGATTGTCCGAGCTCTAACGAGGAAGTGGCAGACAACGAAGGAGTTGTACCTAGCTACCAAAGATCTATCGAAGCTCACACCGAAGATTCTGTTCTCCGAACTCAAAGCTCATGAATTCGATCTGAATCGAATGAACCTCGATGAAGAGGATGAAGCTCCCACGACGTCAAAGGGTGTAGCTTTCAAAGCTGCTGAAGGGCCAAGTGACCAGTCGCTAGCCAAGGTGACGAGGGAAGAGTTGGAAGAACATATTGCGTTCTTATCCAAGAACTTCAACAAGATGAATTCTCAAGTGGGCAAATACAAAAGATTCTACAAGCAATACAAGGGGAGGAGCACTGATGCTCGAGAAGGAAAAGGGAAAAGAGAAGAGACGACCAAGCCGATCCCGCACGACATGATGGATGTGGAGTGCTATCACTGCCACAAGATGGGCCACTACAATTCCGATTGCCCGAAGCTGAGTGCGAAGGAGCGAGAGGAACTAAAAGCTAAGAGGGATACTCCAAGGCGAGCGCTCGTAGCGAGTGAAATGCCGGTCGCTTCAACTGAAGAAATCGCTAGCGACTCGGATACATTCACAGATCCCAACTCCAGTGAGGGAGAGGATCTTGGACTCATGGCGCTCACCGACGAAGAGACTGGAGAGGTATTCATCTATCCCTCACCTAGTTCAATTACACTCGCACACACTCACCAAGAGGAAGCAAATTCCTCGACATGGAGTGAGTTGCTTGACAAGCACATTAAATTGTCAAGTGACCATGAAGTGTTGAAACAAGCTTTGTCTCAAAGCGAGAAGGAGAACCGAAAGCTAGCCACTGAGCTTGACCAAGTCAAACTTAACTTAAGGGCTATGATTAGTAAGTTCGAGGATCTCTTCGCGAGACATCAAAGCTTGGAAGGAAGGTATGAAACCCAGTCCGCTCTAGTTGCCAACTTGAACAAAGCTTCATATGCTAGGCAGGCACTAGAGAGTTGACTTCTACCTTTTGGTAGAAAGGGAGGACTCGGATATGAGGGTGGACCTTCCAAGCCGACTGTCTTTGTTGGTGCTTCTCACACGACACCATCAGTCACTTTGGAATTGCCCACTGCATCCAAAGCGACCACCAACAAAGATAAAGGCCAAATGGCTGAGAACCCTAAGAAGAAGCCAATGAAGATGTCTATATCTTCAAGGGCAGAAACTGTGGGCAAGCAGAAATCAACTATCCCTAGCACTTACAATGCTAAAGCTTACCATTCCAAAGGTAAAGGGAAACCAGTTGTAGCTTCTAAGTCTCAGGCCAAGACACAAGAGACAAAGGATCTCCCTTTTAAGAAAAAGAGTAATGTCTATGTGTCACGTTATCCGGACTGGAGATGGTCCAACCGGACTAACGTTGAGGGGGAAGAATTCGAAGCACCAAAGAGGCCGCTTCGAACTCCCAAGGTTACTCAACCGAGTCGGGGTCAAAACCCTAGTTGGACCGCTTCGAGAAAACCTAGGGAGCCGCTTCGACAGACTGTAAAACCTAAATCAGTCTCGAAGCCTGTAGCTAATTCGAAGCGAGTCGCTTCAGGATACAAGCCAAAGGGTAAGAGCATAGGTAAGCCTCATGCGAGCCGCTACTCCTCCTACACACACTGCTGCATGTGTGAAACTGCTATAAAACAGAAGTCACAGTTTTCAAAGGTTGAGAAACACAGAGCACAAGCTACCTTTCAAAAGAAAGTGAAGCAAGTATGGGTACCTAAGGGAACTAACCTGCAAGGACCCAAACTGATTTGGGTACCAAAATCTGCCTAATTGCAGGTGAGCGTCGTGGATCCCATGCCAAGTGAGGGTCAACAAATCTGGTACTTGGACAGTGGATGTTCAAGACACATGACCGGCATGAGAGCTCTACTCCACGACTACATAGAGAAGAAGGGTCCACACGTCACTTTTGGTGATAACTCTCGAGGAAGCACCAAAGGGTACGACGCACTGAAAGTCGGAAAGCTCACGATTGAAGAAGTCTCCTACGTGGAAGGACTCAAGCACAACTTGCTATCCATTTCACAATTCTGTGACAAGGGATACAAGGTGGAATTTATTTCCAATAAGTGCATTGTGAAGAACAAACTCACGTCCCAGATTGTGCTCACTGGAGTCAGACAAAGGAACGTCTATATAGCACAATGGGACAGCTGCAAAGAGGAAACATGCTTAGTTGCAAGAAGTGCTACAGAAATAGGATGGCTATGGCACAGACGCTTGAACCATCTCAACTTCAAAGCCATAAACCGCTTAGCTCGAAAGGGTTTGGTGCAAGGCAAACCAAATGAAGTCTTCATCAAAGACCATCCATGCTCACCATGCCAACGAGGGAAGCAGACAAAGAAGCACTTCGCAAGTATTGAAGAAGCTTCATCAAAGCGAGTGCTCGAGCTGCTTCATATGGATTTGTTTGGTCCAGTCACTCCAGTTAGTGTAAATGGAAGGAAATACACTCTAGTTGTAGTCGACGACTTCTCTCGCTACACTTGGGTTGTATTCCTCTTCAGCAAGAAGGAGACACTGACCAAGCTACCACAACTGCTCAAGCGTTTGGCTGTGGAAAAGAATCAAGCGTTTGTGACCATCCGCTCCGACAAAGGCACAGAGTTCTTGAACTCTACCATTGAAGCTTACTGCACGGAGCATGGCATAGCACATCAGACATCCTCAGCGCGCACACCTCAGCAGAATGGAGTTGCTGAAAGAAGAAATCGAATCATCAAAGAAGCCGTTCGAACCATGATTGCAGACTCGAAGCTTCCAATGAAGTATTGGGCTGAAGCTGCCAATACAGCATGCTACACGCAGAATAGAACGCTTCTCTGCAAACTGCACGACAAAACACCATATGAAATATGGACAGGGAGAATTCCTAACATATCTTATTTCCATATCTTTGGTTGTAGGGTCTTCATTCATGACAATGGGAAGTCACAGTTGAAAGCCTTTGAAAGCAAAGCTGATGAAGGAATATTCTTAGGATATTCCACATCAAGCAAAGCTTATAGGGTGTTCAACTGTAAAACCCTAATCGTGGTGGAATCACCCCATGTCGTATTTGATGAGTCTTCTTTGAGTTTTCCACAGGAACAGGTTCAATCTAAAGAAGGAAAGTCAAGCGAGGAACCCATCAACTCTCTTACTTGGGACATGCTTGAGGATGATGAAGAAATCAAGGGCTCAAGCGAGCAGAATGTCCAAGGAAAAGATGAAGCTGCCCCAAAGATTCCTGAAGCGAGTACATGCCAAGCATCCAATCCAGTCGCTACAGAAGGTGAAGCGAGCGACCAAGAAGAAGATGAAGATGAAGCTGGCGGATCCAAGCGTGCATGGCTCAAGGATCACTCACCAAGTCAAATCATTGGAGATCCATCCAAGGGTGTAGTGACCAGAAGTCAAATGTTTGGAGAAAGTGCCATGTTCAGTTGCTTTCTCTCAAACATTGAGCCGTCATGCGTGGAGGAAGCCCTAGCCGATTCAAATTGGGTGATCACCATGCAGGAAGAGCTGAATCTGTTCACCAGAAACGACGTTTGGTATCTCGTGGATCGTCCCAAATTTCAGCATGTGATTGGCACCAAGTGGGTGTTCAAGAACAAGACGGACGAGGACCACAATGTTGTGAGGAACAAGGCGCGTCTCGTCGCCAAGGCTACTGCCAAGAGGAAGGAATCGATTTCGATGAAACCTTCGCTCCTGTGGTACGGCTTGAAGCGATCAGACTATTTCTAGCCTATGCAGCGGCCAAGAAATTCAAAGTCTATCAGATGGATGTGAAGAGCGCGTTCCTCAATGGTGAATTGAAGGAAGAAGTGTATGTGGAGCAGCCACCGGGTTTCGAGCAAGGAGATAAGGTGTATCGATTGAAGAAAGCCCTATATGGATTGAAGCAAGCTCCCAGAGCTTGGTATGATACCCTTTCTCAATTCCTAGTGGATAATGGATTTCACAAAGGAAAGATAGATCGAACCCTATTCACCATCAATCATGGAGATGATATGCTATGGGTTCAGATCTACTTAGACGACATCATATTTGGATCACCAAACCAGTCGCTTAGCGAGAAGTTTGGAGAGCTAATGAAGACCAAATATGAGATGTCGATGATTGGCTTGATGAGCTGCTTTCTAGGTCTTCAAGTGAAGCAGCAGGATGATGGCATCTTCATCAATCAAGCTAAGTATACTCGAGATATGCTTGTCAAGTTCGGTGTTCAGCATGCCAAAGCTGTGAAGATTCCAATGAACACGAACTGGAAGATGGAGCCAGACACAGATGGGAAGTCTGTGGATGTTACAGACTACCGAGCCTTGATCGGATCCCTTCTATATCTCACTGCAAGTAGGCCGGATATAGCTTTTGCAGTTGGAGTCTGTGCTCGCTTCCAAAGCAACCCCAAGCACAGCCATCTTGAAGTTGCCAAGAGAATTCTTCGATATTTGAAGGGCACTGTCAATATGGGGCTGTGGTATCCAACGGAGGATAATTTGGAGCTCACTGGATACTCAGATACTGACTATGGAGGGTGCCGAATTGATAGGAAATCAACTTCGGGCACTTGTCAGTTCTTGGGAAGCAAGCTGATCTCATGGTTTTGAAGAAGCAGACGAGTGTAGCAACTTCAACGACTGAAGCCGAATATATGGCCGCTGGAAGCTGCTGTTCTCAAATTCTATAGCTTCGTCAGCAGTTGAAGGATTACAATGTTGAAGCAAATGAAATTCCTATATTCTGCGACAACAACAGTGCGATCTGCATCTCTCAAAATCCAGTGCTTCACACCAGATGCAAGCACGTGGAAATTCGACATCACTTCATTCGTGATCATGTCGAGAAGAAGGTTATCAAGCTCGAGAAAATCCATACCGATCTCCAGCGAGCAGATATCCTCACCAAGCCTCTAGCTGAGTTTCGTTTCAATCAGCTATGCATGGAATTAGGGTTGCTAGACCCTGGTGAAGAGTGCTAGCTTCAGGATGCACGAAGGAGTGGTCGCTAGTTTTTCGTAGCGTCACGCGCTTCGAATCTTCACCAACTCAAGCGAGTCACTTCAAAATTTCACTCGCTTGAAGAAATTGAAGTTAGGTGGAGAAAGGTGGAGTATTGGAAGAAATTCCCTACCAACTTATAGGAATTGTTAAGTATTTGGTTAAGGGGGAACTTGTGCTTACTCTCGGAGCAAGCTACTTCCAAAGCAAGCAAAGAATGCTGCTATCTTGAATTTTGCATCGCTTCAATTTGCCCTAGCTTGGGTCAAAGCGAGTCGATTGCAAGTTTATTCTGTAGCTTATAGGAGGAAGCTTGAAGGTTTACCTTTTTCTACAAAAGGTTGCAGGGCTGGTGACATGCTTCTGCATAAAATACGAGATTGTCTTGTCAGAGTATTCTCATTGTCATCCTGTCCATTTCTGCTCTGAGATAAGGACTTGTACTCATCCCCCATTCGTCGTGAATATGTACACTTACGTGAAGCTCCCCTCTAGGTTGTAGTAAGCTTGTGTACTATATTCATTCTCTCCCCCATTCACTCCGATGGAGGACTCTCTAATTCGTAGAGGAAGATGAATGCCATGAAGATGAATGCCAAGAAGATGAAGTACTCTACAGGTGGTATCAACATGTTTCAAATGCATTCATCAACAAGTGGTTTCACCAAATGAAGTCCAAATCAAAAGAAGTCTTCAATAAGTGGTATCAATCTCCTACGAAGTGAGATTGACTGGTAAGCGTTTCAATTTTAAGTACACTAAGCCGAACCGTGCTAGAAACCTTCACTTACTATGTGGAAAATATGAAATGAATCTGACACAAATACAAAGAGGAAAACATTCTTGTTTATCCTCGAAGTATGTAAGTCAGAAACATTTTAAATTAAGCAAAGAGATTTCATTTCTTATTCCAGTCACTACACCTGACGAAGCTAGTGCCAGGTCACACAAGCAAGTCATCGCAAGCGAGTGCGGAGCAGTCACGCCAAGCGAGTACTTCGCAAGCGAGTAGAAGCCAAACGGTTACTCTCGTAGCGAGCGGGTACGAAGCGAAGCGTATGAGCTGTCAGCACTCGAGTGCAGAATTTCACTTTTTACTTTAGCATTTAATGCAGCGGCGCGTAGAAAGAGGAATGATAGGCGCGTGCACGTCAAGTCGAGAAAAGCGGGAAAATCGTCCTCAATCCAGCCGTCGAATCTGAACCGTTTTAAAATCTCAACCGCTGGATTGACGCCTATTGGAGAAACGAATCAAAAGATGCCACGTGGCAACGCCAAGTCAAGTTGGCGGTTCACTTTTCCTGTGATGATGCCGGACACATCAGATCCATCACCGAAGGTCCGCCGCCTCCGCACAGGATCTTCGAAGATATTATTGTCTTGCCCCTGCCTCGTCAGCCGAACCCTAGTTCTATATATATGAAACGCTGAAGACCTGCAGAAAAATTCACAACTCTCAAAAATTGCCATTTTCGTGAAATCTCTGCACCTCTGCAAATTCACGTAGCCTAAAACTCCTCAAAATCTCAAACTTTTCTCAAATCCCTCTACAAATTAACCATGGGAAAGAAGGAGAAGACCGAAACGATGGAGGATTTTCTGAAAAACCCTCAGTGATAACATCAACGTGGAACCACATCTTGATGAAGATGTGGTGACTGAAAATGGTTTCTTCCACAGGGCTGTGACCACGGCCGGCCTGTGGAAGTTCGTAACGACGAAGCCACAACAGATTCTGGCCAAAGCCGTCGCAGAGATTCTCTTGAATCTCAAAGAAGGAGACGAATCGTCAACCTTCACTCATCCACAGAGAGGAACGCCGGTGGAAATCGAGCTAAGCAGAATAGCCAGTGTGTTCGATCTGCCGATGGTTGGACCAGTTTCTCTGTCAGAACTTGGTATGTCAACCCAAGTGCAGTACGCCCGATTCGTCAAATGGAGAGGCATAAAGTTTGTGAATCCAAAGTTGAGCAATATCAGAAATGATTTGGCGGCTCCATACAACTTGATCTGCGAGCTGTACACAAAGTCTGTACTGTGTGGAGTTGGTTCGCTGAGCCAACTGTCAGACACCAAGATCTATGCCACCTCTGTCATTGTTGATAGCTTGACAGGGACAAGCTTCAACTGGCACCGCTGGTTCATCAACCAGATACATGCAGTTGCGGCGGATTTCAACTACGAGGAGGGAAGTACCAGTGAAATCGTTCGCAAGGGAAAGTTGAAGTTTTTCTCCAGAATCTCCTACGCTCTGGAGACGATGTTCGAGAACATGCGGTGGTCAGGCAAGAGGGATACGGCACCGTACAAGAAAAACACCATCTATTTCGATTCGTGGAAAACAGAGAAGCTCCCGATGGACCGGGACTGCATCAATGTGATTGTCCTCCCTTCCGCCCCAGTCGCTGAATCCTGTAGCGAGGCGGAAGAAGAAATTCACGCTCCTTCACCATCGAAGCGAGTATCGAGGAAAGCGAGGTCAAAGCGACCTCAGAGATTGAGAAGTGTTACAACCATTATTGAAACGAGCGAGGCTGAGGAGCAGCCGCTCGTGAAGATAGCTGAAGAAGAACAACCCCAACCCTCACTGGAAAAAGAGCCACCCCAGCCTTCGCCAACCAAAATCCAAACATCTCCTACCCAAATCCAAACCCAAACCCAGCTATAGGAGATGCTAGTTATGGATTTCATTGGTTTAGACTTCATAAAAGGATAATTTGATTTAAAATGAAATAATTAGTATTCGCGTTGACAATGAGTCTTCCTCCCTATAGGAGATACTAATTATAGAATTCATTGGTTAAATTCAAATGTTGATAATATGGGAAAAATGATTTTATAAAGATAATTCCTCCTTTCGGTAGGATTGCTCTTAATAGAATTAATTTTTCGGAATATTAAAATATGGTTGTAGCTTAGCTGCTTATTGATGAATCCTCCTATAGAGGTCACTTCTCGAATTAGCAGGGTCTTGAGGCACGGGTTATTATTTCTTTGTTTCACCAAGGTCCGTGTGATGGGATAAGAAATAAAATAGACTGCGGTCATGGTCGATAATTTTATAAGTAGCATCCACCTATAGTGGACTATTTGTAAATAGTATCGGGCTACTCGTTTGTTGGTTCAATGTTATTTTTGGGGTTTATAACATTGATAACATAAATTGTTTTTGCTTACAAGTTTTATTTACTTGTTATTTATTTTAGATATGTTTATTGTTTCTATCCGCACGAAGATTTGTCGTTTTGCTTTTTCCGATGGTCTTCCGGACTCCTTTCGGTTTCGACTACTCAGTTTCCTGGCACAGAAGGAGATTAGTTTCCTGAGGATTGAGGATTCCCTCAACTTCAAGGAATTCATTATGAGGTTTAAGAACCTCGTATACATGTACGTGTCGTATGGTGGCGTTATGTCGGGAAAGTCTGTTTGCGAGGTTCTCCTTGCACGTTTTCCGAGTTGGTTCCTGGCTCTTAGGGATGCAGTCGTACCTAACCACATCATTCATGAGGATCCAATTGCCCTAATAGGGGAGTTGCTCGTGGTTGACAGGGAGAGGATTGGTATTCTACGGACTGCCTATGAGGCGGAGAGGAACTTTTGGGATCGTCCTGTTGATAAGGACGTCGATTTGAATGAGCGTTTTAATGCTCAGGACAATGAGACTATCATAGACGAGTACCTCCATTCACTGAGGATTGATGATCTTGAGTATGACGGACTCGTTCACGATGTGAATGAGCTGAACTCTGATCAATCCATCCAGGAAGTGGGCGATTTTGAGCATGACGGACTCGTTCACGATGTGAATGAGCTGAGCTCTGATCAGCCTACTCAGGAAGTGAATGATGCTAGGAAGGAGAGACCTCTGATAATAAAGGTCTATCAGAGGAGGAACAAGAAGTTGAAAATAGATGGAGGTATGTCAAACTCTTGTAACATGAAAAACCAAATTATACTAGTTCAGTCCTCGCGGACGGATTTAACTGGTGGATATTAATTGTGGTTTGTTGCAATCTTTGTAGGTTCAGCTACGAAGAATGAGTAGGACGACTTCAAGTTCTTGAGCTCGACAAGCGTCATTCCGATGATGCAGTCGTCTAGAAGACTTGAAGATTTCTCATCTTAGTTTTATCTTGGTTTTTGGATATTGGATTTGGTTTATTACTTACTCTCTACATTAGTTGCCTTGTTTTGGCAGATACTTATGTTTTTGGATATTGGTGGATGATAGTTTTCTCACATTGTATTAGAGATTTATTTCTTTAATACTGGTTGTCTTGAGATTTCTTACATTGTATTAGAGATTTATTTCTTTAATACTGGTTGTTTTGATATATCATTCGTAGTGGGAGTAATAATTTTAAATCTTAAGAGATATTCCAAAATGTGTTATGATAAATGTTGCACTTCTTGTTCGAGATTGTCTTTCAATAAAGTACTACTTCACTATTCTAAATCTATGTCTTCTCTTTATTTGAAATGAAATTGATCATGGATTTCATTGTGATTTATAATGAAATTAATTAGCATTCGCGATGACTTCGGGTCTTCCTCCCTACGGAGAAGCTAATTATAGTTTTCATTGGTTAAATCTGTTCGGAAATAAGGATAATTTGCACACGAAGTGTCGCAAGTTCGATGTTAGATTTAGTAACTAGTCGGATTAGTAGTCATCTTTCAAGGAAAGACAAGTATTTATTCTTGATTAACGTCCAAGAATATAAGGAATTTATGGATTGGAACATCATAAGGCCGGAAGTACAAGGCAGATAACCAAAAGGATCTGCACAAGATTATTTAAGGATCCTTGTCACAGTGGGAGTATTTTCGGGTGTGTCTCGAAAGTTGTGAATTGTTCATCAAGAAATCTGATTTCTTGGACAATGAACAGACCAAGTTGACTGTTAAGGATGAGTTAGATGAAAGTGTTTGCATATCATTGATAAGTCTATAAGTTGTATGCTCATATTTGTTGAGGACATACATGAGGGAAAATGGATGTAGTTTGAGAAAAGTGTACCTTTCTCTCAAAAGTTCCATGTTTCGGGACAAACACATTGAAATGTGTGGTTCAATGATATAAAGCATTCATTTTTCAAACAACACATATAGATTCGTTCATGAAATGTGTTGACAAATGGTATATCTTTCATCTACAAAAGACGTTGAATTGGTTGTCTTGTACATTGTGAGATAATATTACTAGCACTTGGAGACAATGTGAAAGTATTATCTGACACAATAAGTGGTGATTATCCTAACAGTTTAGAATGAAGGTTAGGAGCAATGTTAGATATATCTTCGGATAGTATAACATTATTCAAGTACTCTTCATAGACAACTGTTATGGCAAAGTTTGCAATACACTTGGATGTTGCATAAAGAGCCAAATATATGTTAGTGTTGTGTGCATGGTAACGGATATAGTCTATCATTCTTAAATGTTTGAAGACACGGATAATCGAATGGTAGCTAGAAAAACGACATCATCGACCTTTTACTATGGATTCACGTAAGAAGCAGAATTATCTTGAAGATTCTCGCGCAGTGAAATGCTGAGAGGGAGCTAGATAATTCAGGGCTTGGCTTCGTGAATTGGCATTAATCTCAAATTTGCTAGAATTCTTACACCCCCTGGAAGAATTCTAAGTGCAGTGGCAAATTTTTGAGATTTGGAAATGCCGGTAACAACATAGTGAGTACCTTATATTAAGGCGATTTCGCGGGGAAAATAGAAACACTAGAGGAATGTACGATGACGGTTCCTTCACTAAGTGCACCATGTCAGGTATACTGTAGCACGTGGCTGACATGTCTTAGTGAGCCTCCCACGGCAAGGTACACTAAAAGGTAAAATCTTTGAGTATAAGTGGGAGAAAAAGTGTATGATGGTTGTTAACGATTGCGATTGTTAACATTGTACATGGATGAAGTCATATGGTTTCCTGTAGACGCGTTGGTATACTAAAAGGTTTTACTTAAGTATAAGTGGGAGATTGTTGGGATTGTTGTATAACTAAAGCAAAACCAGTTGTTTTAGTGGTTACGACACCGGTCCACTGTTAACAATCCCTATCTGGAAGAATATGTATAAGCAAGAATAAAGCCCATTATCTCATGTTTTAGACCACGTGTCGATCTGAGTTCAGAGAGGATCACGAAGGTCGTTAATAATGATGAGATATAAACAGTTCACAGTCGAGATAGCTTGGTCTGAGCTGTCGGTCTAGACTGCAGCTTAATGGTAGTGATGAGTCCTAATCACTAATTATGCTGGTACGGTGGAACGTATTGAAGGATCAAGGGAGATAATGCTCTTCTGATACTGACTCTGTATAAAAGGTGATATAGGTGAAGAGCAACACATCTCAGGCTCTAGCTCGATCTTAACCTTGGTAAACTATTAGATGTATATGTATTCTTCGATGTTATTTTGATTTACGATGATATGAACTTCTCGTTAGTTCATCTTAATCATGTCGTACTTTGGGTAACACGAAGATGCATAGTATGTCTAATAAGTGTTATCAATAAGCTGTGTCCTATGTGAGTGTAGGCTGACGTTATCCCCTCAGGGAGTTCACAAGGATTATTATACCAAGTCATGCATGCTGATTAAGTTCAGGTATATAATAAGGTGTGAACGGGTACTACCTGAGGAATAGATGTTAACAATTAGGAGCAGTCATGGTAGCTCTAATTGATTAACGGATATGGAAGGTCTTAAACACGGGGGTCGAACTAAACAAAATACCAACCCAATCTACATAATTGGGACAGAGCGGTGATTCAGCTATGACACTTTAGTGGAGTGCGTCATAGTTCTAATGAGATACATGTTCAGGGGTGGACATGGAAATATCAAATTAGATAAGGCCCAACTCTGTCTGGTATCCGATCCCTAGGATGGCCCAAACAGACATCGGGAATCGATCTAAATAGTATTATTGAGTATGGGCTCAATAATTGTACTCAGGCCCAGTATATGATATATATTGGATTTATATCTGTTTGATGGATATTAAATATAATTAATTTAGATTTATATCAGTGGGATAAAATTAAATCTAATTAGTTATAATTTAATCATTCAAGGATAAGATTAAATCTAATAGGATAAGATTTATTTAATTAAATCTTGTGGGGATAAATATCATATATAAATATATTTAGTATATATTTATTTATTATTCTTCTACAGGAATTAGAATAAATTCTATTTGTTAGAATTAATTCCGGATATACAGTTGCATAACTGAACAAATTAATTCCTTATTAATTCCGTATTAATAAAGGAATAAGATTTGTAAGTTATTGAAAGAGAATAAATATGGGATAGGCAAAGATATGGTTAGAGATAAATAAGGAATCATATCTCCTTATTTATGTACCATATAAATACTCTCCAAGTCTCTCATCTAAACCCTAGTTCTCTAGAGTTGTCAGAAAGGTTTTCACGCAGAAACCTAGACGAGAGAGGGAGTGCGGCCGCCGGGTTCTGAGAGAAAGGGAGATCGAGGTTCCAGTGATCTTGAGACGTCCACCAAGTCTCAGATCTGAAGGTGTGGGATCACATCCTAGAAGATCAGAACCGTAGATCGATCAGACACGACTCAGATTTCACGTTCTTCATAATTACAAGGTATGTACTCGAGCCCTTGCATGAACTTATGTGCATGATCGAATCAACATAACCGAACCAAGATCTGGGTCGGGACGGCTTTCAAGCAGCCGTTCCAACAGCACCTTCAAGTGCTGACTAGACCGCCCCTTTGAAAGTCTTGGATGACCCACTCGACGAAGATGCCTGGGTTGCCGGAGCTATAGGGTCCTGCACAGATCCCGATTTATGCAGAACCTGTTGTGATCTTGTGAGCATTTGCCGGAGCCTAGGGATCTGCCTAACATACGGTATGCATGACTCTACCCACCTTAGAGTGAGGACCACAAAATTGATGACGAAGAGAATCCTGTCTCCTTAGAAATTCCTTTCTTGTCCTCCCCTAGTACGAGCATTCACCCTTTTGTCCTTTCCCTATCTATAAATACCGAGTGATCACACCACTCCATCTAACTCAACTCTTCATAACACACGCACTCTGCGTACTATTTCATTCACTTTCACGTTCCACTTTCAGCTCTCTCGAGCTAGAGCGATCGGAGTACTCGAGGCATTCTCCCAAGAAACCTCGCCCATCATCATCTCCACCTCCATTCTCATCACCGGAATGAGTACCCCCATCATTTCGAACCTAAGGTATAATTCTCTCTAACGAAGGAGGACGAAGCGTGAGAGCGACGCGCAGTCTCTACTTTATCCTCGCCCTTCTCCTCCATTTTTCCTCTCAAACGAGCTCCGCACTCTAAGGATTTAACTAGTTGTATGGTTAAAAGCTTTCATTACTCTACGTTTGCCTTAATTCTTTACGTTATGCCTAGAAAGAGATGCTATATTAAAAACGGGCTACTAACGCCCAGAAATCGCACAAATCCTTTACTTATTTCCATTTGTGATTCTCTACGCATGAATATTGTTTCACTAAAAAGTTTTCGCAATAGAACGAAATTCTATCGTAGCACTAGCAAGTAAAACCCAATGTCGAATCTCGAAGGAAAACTTTGCAGGGCAATTAATTATGTAGTAAAACCTAATCTAGCCTAAATCTAGGAAATCAAGTAAATAAGATTTTTGGGTTTTTGTTTTAAATCCTAGGCAAATAAAATAAATCAAAGCAATAAATAAAAGCAAGTAAATAACTAATCTAAGAACAAGCAAATAAATCTAAGAATTAAACTAAAATAAAACGATTATTCTACCTAGGCAAGAATCGAAAAGAAAGCAATAAAGGAAGCAACGAAGAAAGCATAAACTACCTTAGACATAATGAATAAAATCTGGAAATTTAAAGGAAAATAAATCTAACTTTGAAAACTTTAAAAACGAGAGAATTGAAATCGTAGGAAAAACGAATCTAAACTTTAAACTAGAAATCGAAAGAATGAAATTAAACTAAGGAAATTAAACGAAGCAATTAAGAAAACGAATCTAAAACTAAAGTAAGCAATTAAAAGCAAGTAAACGAAAGCAATAAATAACTTACGAGAATTAATGAAGAACGAAGAATGCAAAGTAAAAGAAAAGTCTTGAATTGAATTGCACGAACTAAGAATCTGGATCCGAACAAAGTAAAACTAATCTAAAGTGTTTAAGTGCTGGAAACTAAAGCTAAAATATGATAAAAGATGATACAAATTCGTCCCAAAGTACTAGTATATATATAAGGAGGAAAACCTAATTAAATAAGGAAACTACAGCTGGACGCGGACTTCTGGCCGATCGGCCAAATGCTGAAGGAATTCTTGCCGATCGGCCAGATCAAGAACTGCTGAGCCTCGAGCCTAAGTACTTGGCCGATCATCCAGATGCTAAGCTGGACTTGGCCGATCGGCCAAACCCGAAACTGATCCCTCACGATTCTTCCTTCACTTCTTGCACTTTTCGTCCCGTTTTCTTCCAATTTCTCACCTTTTGCTCCTACAATAACCAAAGCTCCAAACAAATGAAACATAGCCAAAAGACACACTAAAAGACACGAAAACACAACGAAAAACCTAACAACTAAACACCAATCAAATATTACACCTTGATCTCTGAAATATGATGAATAATCACCTAAATTGTTGTGGATCTTCAACCCGGATCTATCAACTGGCGCCGTCTGTGGGAAATTTGAGTTTTACACATCGATTTCCTTGCTTATATGTGAATTTTTTAGCTTGCTATTTGTAATACTGTTGAATTTGTTGAATCTGAAGTGTTAATCTCTTCGGTATCACTGAAATCCTAGCTGGTTTTGATAATATTGTTATGAATTTTCTCTGTTATTTCCTCGTGTGTGAGATGCCCGGAAAAGGGAGGTTAGCGCGAATGTATACTCTGTGTTAGTTAAATAGTTTTCTTAGGAAAACCTGGGTATGCGTATTGTATATGGATCTCAGCTGAATCTTTCATGGTGTTGAGTTGCGAAATCGGAGGGGATCTTAAGATTATGCTCTCCTCATATGAATTGGGATAACTGAATTATATCTTGTGTTTGGTCCAAAGGTTGTGGAGAATTTGAGGGAAAGCCGAATCAAAATTGCAGCAATCTTAGAGAGAATTCGACTCATCTCTTATAATTGTTGAGTTTAAAATTTCGTTAAATGTGGTAAAATGCGAAGTTAGCTCGTGGGTTATGAGGGATTGGTAGTTACAGAGGAAGCACTACGACTCAAATCAAGTCGTAGTCCCATGTATTGCCATGAACCGAAAACACGCAGAGTGAAAACATTGAAAACAGAGGGCCGAAAATGACGAGGTCACCCCATTCACCTTGATGAAGGGGCCCCACATTTGAAGGCAGAACCTCCCAGAAGCCCTATCTAATAGGCAACATTCTCGTAAGCCCTATATAATAGGCAGAACCCCCATGAAGCCCTATCTAATAGGCAACATTTTCGTAAGCCCTATATAATATGCAGAACTCTCAGAAATCCTATCTAATAGGCAGCATTCTCGTAAGCCCTACACAGTAGGCAGAACCCTAAAAAAGCCCTACACCGTAGGCGAAACCATGTCAGAAACCCTACATAGTTAGGCATCATACAAAAAGCCCTACATAGTTAGGCACCATACATAAAGCCCTATGAAAGTAGGCGCCATGCATTGAGTCCTATGAAAATAGGCATTATACATTAAGCTCTATGAAAATAGGCACTATACGCTAAGCTCTATGAAAATAGGAATCATACCTTAAACTCGTCTAAAGCAGGCACCATAACATTAAGCCCTGCAAAAGCAGGCATCACTCATTCCTGCCTTATACAGGCAGAAGCTACCCTTTAAAGTCTTACATAAACAGGCAATATCTATGAAAACTCATATAGATGATCCTCAATCATAAAAGGCTTGACAAACGCAAACCATATCTATTTTAAGCCTCATTTCAAGAGCATCTGGAACTAATTCTCTAAAATTCTTCAAACATTTGCAGAACTTCATAAAGATGAACATTAGCTCAGATGCTGCTTCAAAAGAAGCCGGCCAAGCTACTGGAAACCCAGAAAATTCTCTACTCGGGAATATGGGAAAAGGCACTGTGGTAACAGAGGCCAGTGTCAACATGGAAGCTCAGTTTTCCCCAACCATGCTCCTCCAGATGAAAGCGCTTGTAGAGGGTGTAGTCGAGGGGGTTGTCGAAAAAAGACTTCATATTTTGGGAATAAACTCCCAAAACGCAAATCCCCCGGGTGAAACCCATGAAGGTGGAGGAAGTAAGAACACCCCCGTGGTGCACAAGCAGAAGCCTGTAACCCCAGACTTAGCCCAAGAATTGGTTTCAAAACCGTCACCAATAATGGCAGGACAAGAGGAGGGATTCTCCACTAACTGGGAATCCCCAGATGAAGAAGGTCCTGATGGACCCGAAAGAAACCTCAACGAGGACACTGGCAGTGCATGGGCCAAGAAATATGCTCAGTAACAAGAGCAAATGAAGCTCCTGGAGAAAGAAGTGAAAAGGCTGAAAGAGCAGAAGCAGGCCCTAGAAAGGACCTCAAAGGAAACAGAAGCAAGTGAAAGAGGAATTCGCTATGCAAATGAGGAAAGGAACCTAAAGCACGTTCTGGATTCTAAGAACGGGGGGCACAAGCTAGAGCTTTTCTCCGTATATATTGACGAGAACAACCCATTCTCAGCGGATATCCAAACAGATCCTGTTCCCGGTAACTTCAAAACAATTTCCTGTGAATATCAGGGGAAGGGGGATCCTGAAGAACATTTGATGAAATTTGAAAGCTTATGCCTCCTCCACCAGTATTCGGAAGGTGTCAACTGTATAGTATTCCTCACAACTCTGTCGGGGACTGCCCAACATTGGTTCAAACAATTACCAAGAGCCTCTATTCACTCCTTCATGGATCTGAAAGAAGTTTTCCTACAACAGTTTGTCAGTGCTAAGAGGACTACTAGAAATTCCTTACACCTAACAACTATTAAACAGGGTGCCAATGAAAGTTTGAGGGATTATATGATGTGCTTCAATGAGGCTGTCCTGGAAATCCCAGGAGTAGAGCCGAAGCTGAAGGTGCATGCCTGTGTAGATGGCCTAAAGCCAGGGCAGTTCTTCGCCTCTCTCATTAAGAAAGAAGCCACTTCTTTCGAAGAGCTGCTAATAAGGGTCCAAAAAATATATCCATATGGAGGAAGCTCTAAGCAGCAAGAGGGCCGAGCTAGCAGCTCAAAAGGAAAAGAAGCCAGAAGAAAGGAAAAGGCCGGCCTCACATGCTAAGAAAGCCGAGAAGAATGAACGATTCCTGAGATCCTTTACTCCACTCACCAAGCAGCCTGTTGATCTGCTGGAGGTAGTCGTGAGAAAGCCGGGGGTCTAGGTCCCCGTGGGACACAGGCAACCGCCTAGGAACCCACCATTTGAAAAATTCTGCAAGTTCCATAATGACTTCGGTCACATGACAAACGACTGTAGAAATTTGAGAATTGCTATCGAGAAGTTGATCCAAGAAGGGGAACTCTTGGAATATGTCAAGAGAGAGACAGAACAAAACAAAAAGCGTAAAGAAGCTCCTGAGAAAATGCCTGATGCTAACCCGGGATCAGATCCCAAAGGCGTCATTAAAATGATATATGGAGGACCGGCTGTAGGGGACTCCAACAGAAGCAGAAAGGCATCTGCCAGAGAGCTGCATATGCACGAGAGACACGGGGTATGGAAAGTTGAAAAGGGCTTACCTGCACCAGAAATCTCGTTTGGGCCAGAGGATAATCAAAAAGTGATTCACCCACATGATGACGCAATTGGTCATCACATGGAAGTAGAAAGATACCAAGTCCAAAGGGTCTTTGTAGATACAGGGGCTGCGGTTAATGTCATATTCGAGAATTGTTTCAACAAAATGAGCCTTCAGAAGCCTCTAAACGGGGTAGCCACGGCTTTGCATGGCTTCTCAGGAGACCCCGTGATGTCATTAGGATCAATTGATCTAATGCTCACTCTGGGTGAAGGACCCATGCGGGTATCAAAACTAGTCACTTTTCTGGTGGTGCGACAACAATCTTCTTACAACATTATCTTGGGGAGAACTGCCCTGAACCCATTCCAAGTTGTGGTTTCCACTTACCATTTGATGATGAAATTCCCAGTAGGAAGCCGGGTGGGACAAGTATTTGGAGACCAAGTGATCTCACGAAAATGTTATATCCAATCAGTACAGGCAGGAGAAGCCAGAAAAAGGCCAATGGCAAACGATAAGACTGAAGTAAAGCCTGATGGAAAAAGACTTAAAGCTACAACTACCGTAGAAGAGAGCCAGGATCTCTCCACTTCAATGGAAAACTTGATGATTACCAACACCAGCTCCTATGAAAAGATAACGCTACCCAAAGACTCAAACAAGCGGTCGCTCCAACAGAATGACGAAAGCAAAGGACTTGAAGCCAAAATAGTAGGCACATGCAACGCCCCAATCGTGAAAGGGCAATGGGAAACTCTGATAGCCAAGGCAAGGGCAAAAGTCAAGGACGCGATCAAAATGCCAGATCAAGAGAATGCCGAAGAGACAGCAAATGAGGAAAAAGGTAGTACCCTCAAAGTATGCAGGGAAAATTAAGTGTGGTTCTTAAAAAGAAGAGAGTACGGTTGATCATAACCCTTATCTATCTTAAAACTTTTCATCTTATAATTAGTCAATATGTGGAAAGCACAGGATCATGCCTCCTTGTCCTTAAAGTAATTGTATTTTGCAAATTGTTAGCCCTAAAATGAGGTGTAATTCATTTGGTTCCTTACACCTCACTTGGGGGGAGTAGGGGATACCCTACATCCCAATACCCGTATTCCATTATCTCAAAATGCTTTAGCCTGTATTCATATTACCTCAAAATGCTTTAGCAGGAGAGACATAGCAGCAGATAGAAATAAAATGAAAAGGCACACAAACATAAAAGCAGAAAGATAGTAGGCCAAAGTGGCTGGAAGTAGCAAGAGCATGATAAGGGCAAGGTCTCAAGAAGCACCTGGCCCCAGACAAAAGAAAATAAATTTGTTTTGGCCCCATCGGCATAATTCAGGGGCCATAAAAAAGCACCCCATTGCAAACACCAAAAAGTAAATTGTTTTAAGACACCCCATTAAGAGCAACATGATCAAAGAGAAGGGTCTGAGGCAGAAGGCAGATCCTTAGAGCTACATGAGTGAGAGGATGAAGCCCGACCCCCGGAAGCGGGAGAAGCCATAGCCGAAACCACAAAGGGAACACCCTTGGGTGAACCCGCTGGAATCCTCAGGGCATCCTCTTCCCCAGAGCCACCTGCCACTTCTCTCGGAGTAAATGCGGAGGAGGTACCTTCCCCACTTGCAGGCAGACCTAAAGCACCTTGCTCTCTTGATTCCTGACAAGGAAAAAGAATTGCCAAGTAAGAAACGAAAAATAAAGAAAAAAGAAGAAGAGAAAGAGAGAAAGCACCTTATCAAAAGCCTTTCGTATAGACCTCATAACCATGGTGTTGAGAGGAAAGAGAGGAAACCGGGGAGCATCCCAAGGAGGAAACTTTTCCGAAGGCTGGGTAGGCTGGCGAAGGACCTGAGACACCTCTCTTAACACAGGCATGAACCAAGGCTCCTTAGCAGACAAGAAACGATTCCTCTTAAGGGTTTCAGGTTCTGTCTCGAACATCCTCATTATAGGACCTGCATTGATGGAAGCTGCCTGCTCGGGGATACCCAGCTGCTGGCAACACTCAAGAATGGCAGAAGCCGTCCATTCGGTGAGAGGATCAAGCATCCGAAGCCAGAAATCAGGTGTGTGGAGATAGGCTTCTGGCAAATGCTGCACCAAAGAATCTAGAAAGGCCTGACCATGGGGAGTCATTAGCAGATTGGACTTGCAATCCTGGATCCCAGAGGAGGTACCCTGGTCTAAACCCACCCTCCTTCCCTGAGTAAAAGAGGAGACTCGAGCACGCTCCAGTTCCTGTTCATGAGTGAGCAACAATTGTTTTACCTCCGCGGTGTGAGCCTCCTGTAACCGCAGCACCCGAGATGAGGAAGCCCCTAAAGCACCCTCAAGCTCCCCCACTCGTTCGAAAAGAGAAAGCACACGTTGCCCAAGGACAGAACAATGCTTCTCTTTATCTCGTAGGAATCCCTGAAGTTGATAAACCTCAACCTGGAGATGCTCCCTGCTCTTTTCAGACTGAGAAAGATGCTCATGTAGTTGCTCCAGACTCAAAGTTTGAGCCAAAGAAGGACTTAATTTCCAAGATCCTGCCTTTCTTCATAACTGAAGAAGGAGAAGAATCGCTCTTCATTTTAGAGGAAGAAGAAGGGAGCTCAGGGTTAGCAAGAGAAGGGGTATAAGCATCCACATCGGTGAAAGCAGGGAGAAATGAAGTTGGCTGGCTAGAAGAGATAGGAGGCAGAAAATATGGTTTCAAGTGATGAACAACAGCCGTTGCCTCCTGAGGACTCTCCTTAGAGGAGTTACAACTAGTAGGCTCCACAATCGCCTGAGTAGACCCGCCACTCGCAGAGGATGCAGAGATAAGGCCGCTGGCCTTGCCTGCTCTATCTTTTCTAATAATTTTTCACGAGCTTTTTGCCCTAAACGAAGCTTGGCGGAATCCATGACTGTAAAATAACAACAAGTGCTAGTAAGCGACACAGCAGATCTGAAAAGGGAAGACTGAAATCTTAAATCGCCATCCCTGGAAGAATGCTAATAGAAAGAATCATGGACTCAATAGCGTCAAGCGTGATGAATAAATACAAGCAAGCCCGGTTTCAAGAAGCCCTAACAACTGGCCGCCAGTTCCAACATTGAAATCCCTATTATGTTTGTACAGAAACTAGGTTAAAAACCGGGGGGGGGGGGGGGGGGGGAGGGGAACAGAGGATTTCCTAACTTTAAAACTCCCAGGGAACTAACCTGCAGAGAAGGGAAAGGAGATGATAGAACTGTAAAAGAAGTACCTGGGAGAAAAGAGAGAAGTAGAGCGATCATCGGAAGTATGAGGCGAGTCTGAAAATATGAGAGCACTGTTATTCTCTTTAGAGTACAATGTGACAAGTGAGAGGAAGAAGGAATAAAATGAAGAAGTTGAGGAGTTAAAGGAGAAAAGAACGGGGTGTGACCCACCCACTGCATCACGTCGGCTCAAAAGAAAAAATAATGAAATATGTATGGCAAAGTAGTCCGCCTTTTGGGATACGCCTTCTAGGGCGAAGGGTTCCTTTCTATCATATACTAACTCTAAGAAGGAAAGTAATGATGACTAGGGAGAATAGGTCCAGCTTTTTATCCTGGGGAAGCCAACCGTCGCACTAATCTCCCACATGACAAGACATTTTTAGCCTCAACCAAAAAGGTAGTTTCCCGCCAAGATACCCAACAGAAGCTACTAAAGTGCGCTTCTGGACCTGGGGGGGGGGGGGGGGGGGGGGAGGGGGAGTAGCTGATAGGGATAAATATCAGCTTTGCCAACGGGGCACCTTCAAGTGCTGACTAGACCGTCCCTTTGAAAGTCTTGGATGACCCACTCGACGAAGATGCCTGGGTTGCAGGAGCTATAGGGTCCTGCACAGATCCCGATTTATGCAGAACCAGTTGTGATCTTGTGAGCATCTGCCGGAGCCTAGGGATCTGCCTAACATACGGTATGCATGACTCTACCCACCTTAGAGTGAGGACCACAAAATTGATGGCGAAGAGAATCATGTCTCCTTTGAAATTCCTTTCTTGTCCTCCCCTAGTACGAGCATTCACCTTTATGTCCTTTCCCTATCTATAAATACTGAGTGATCACACCACTCCATCTAACTCAACTCTTCATAACACACAGACTCTGTGTACTATTCCATTCACTTTCACGTTCCACTTTCAGCTCTCTCGAGCTAGAGCGATCGGAGTACTCGAGGCATTCTCCCGAGAAACCTCGCCCATCATCATCTCCACCTCCATTCTCATCACCGGAATGAGTACCCCCATCATTTCGAACCTGAGGTATAATTCTCTCTAACGAAGGAGAACGAAGCGTGAGAGCGACGTGCAGTCTCTGCTTCATCCTCGTCCTTCTCCTCCATTTTTCCTCTCAAACGAGCTCCGCGCTCTAACGATTTAACTAGTTTTATGGTTAAAAGCTTTCATTACTCTACATTTGCCTTAATTCTTTACGTTATGCTTAGAAAGAGATGCTATATGAAAAACGGGCTACTAACGCCCAGAAATCGCACGAATCCTTTACTTATTTCCATTTGTGATTCTCTACGCATGAATATTACTCCTTGATCTCTGAAATATGATGAATAATCACCTAAATTGTTGTGGATCTTCAACCCGGATCTATCAAAGAGGTTGGCTAATTTTAGAAAAATCCTTAATAAATCGCCGATAAAAACCCGCATGACCAAGGAAACTCCTAATACCTTTGACATCACTAGGTGGTGGCAATTTTTCAATCACCTCCACTGTCGCTTTATCGACCTCTATACCCTTACTCGAGACCACATGACCCAAAAAAATACAACTTTTAACCATAAAATGACTCTTCTCTCAACTCAAAGTAAGACCACTATCAATGAATCTCTTAAGGACTCTCTCAATTTTCAACAAGCAATCATGAAAAGACGACCGAAAAACTGAAAAATCATCCATAAAAATCTCTACAAAATCACCAATAAATTCCGAAAATATATACATCATGCATCTTTGGAACGTACCCGGTGCATTGCAGAGACCAAATGGCATCCTTCGATACGCATAAGTCCCAAAAGGACTTGTAAAGGCCGTCTTTGCTTGATCCTCTGGAGCTATAGCAATTTGGTAATAACCTGACAAACCATCAAGAAAACAATAAAATTCCTGCCCGGCTAATTTATCTAACATTTGATCAATTAAGGGGAGATGGAAGTGGTCCTTTTTAGTGGAAGCATTGAGCTTCCTATAATCGATGCACATCCTCCAACAGGTAACCAGGCGGGAGGCGACCAGCTTGCCCTTCTCGTTCTTCGTCACCGTAATTCCTCCCTTCTTTGGAACGACGTGCACCGGGCTGACCCACTCACTATCGACGATGGCATAAATAATGCCCTCCGCCAATAGCTTGTAAATCTCCTTGCGCACGACCTCCATGAGCATCGGGTTAAGTCTCCTTTGACCGTCTCGTTTGGGGCGAGCGCCTTCTTCGAGATTGATCCGGTCCATGCAAGTGGCCGGGCTAATTCCTCGAATGTCTGCCAAGCTCCATCCAAAAGCGAGCTTGTTCTCCTTGAGTATGCCCACCAATGCTCCTTCCTCTGCAAGAGACAAAGAAGAAATTATTAAGGGTTTTTGTCTACCTTCCTCTAAAAATACATATTTTAAATGTGAAGGAAGTTCATTCAACTCCAACGACTCCATAATTTTTGAGTCGGGTTCCGGATCCTGAGGTGGAAACGGAAGCTTAATTCTGGTATCCCTCTCGATTTGTTCCCACTCCATTTGATCTCCGAATCCCCAGAACACCTCCTTGGTATCATAATCCTGCACAAAAGAACACTCGGCCAAAGCATCAATCTTATGAAAGAGCAATTATCAATTAAATTAAACGAAGACATAGGCCGACTCTTATGCACAGAAAACGAGACATCTTCACCTAATATAGACATCTTAATGACTCCACTCTTCACATCGATCAAAGTATTAGTAGTAGCCATGAAAGGACGACCTAGCAAGAGTGTGTGCTCAATACCATTCTCTTGTACCTCACCTATCTCTAAAACTACAAAATCAACGGGAACAATTAACCCCCCACACGAACAAGAATGTCTTCAATAATACCTCTAGGGTACCTAATATCTAGACCTATCTGCCAATTGAAGGCTCATGAGAGTGGGTTTAAGTTCACCTAACTCTAATTGCTTAAAGATAGAATAAGGCATAAGATTAATACCGGCACTTAAATCTAGCATACCACATGCTTCCTTACCATTACCTAACGAGATAGTGATAACGAAAGAACATGGATCTCGTTGCTTAGGTGGAAGAGGGTGTTGCATAATCAATGTCGCCACTTTCGACACCGTGATCGTCTCAGACTCATCAAATGGCTTCTTCTTCGATGTCAACTCCTTCACGAACCTCACGAACAGTGGCACGTTGCGAATCACATCGAGCAAAGGCAAGTTCACGTCCACCTTGGATAGAAGCTTGTATAGGTCCATGAATTGTTGATCCCGCTTCTTGTTCTTCACACGGCTCGGGTATGGAATGGGAGGAACATAAGGGTTCGACGTCTTGTGAAGAGGCTTGGCTTCCTTCTCGGCTTCCTCGGAGTCCTCGTTGCTGACGTCGGGGTTGGACGGTCGTCCAGGTGGGTTAGACGCTCGTCCAACTCCTTGTTCTGGATTGGGCTGTGTTTCAAGGTTGGACGGTCGTCCAAGGGAGTTGGATGCTCGTCCAATTCCTGATTCTGCCGGATTTTGAGAAACCTCATTGGACGCTCATCCAACTGCCGGCGAAGATGTGGGCGCTCGTCCAGGGTTGGACGGTAGTCCAAGTGAGTTGGACGGTTGCATCGTAACTTTATTATCCACGTGTCTTTCGCTCCGCAACACCAAAACTGCTTGGGCTTGACGAGGTGGAAACGGAGGAACATACGGGAGATATGGCACTTGAACCTCATGAGCTTGTTGTGGCTGAATCCCTAGGCTCGGAATTCGCCCCGGTTGTTGCATCAAGTGCATGGAACCTGAAATTTGGCCGATGGCCGTCTCGAGCCTCTTAATAGTAGTATCTTGAGCCTCCCGTGCCAATTTAGCTTTATATAGGAACGTAGCCAGGCTCTCATCGACAGGAGGTTTTTGAGGTGGCCCTTGAGGACGGGGTGTAGGATGTGTCGGTGGTGGTGTATGAGTAGGTTGAGGTGGGTAATATGGAGGTGGTGGATAATATGGATTGGGTGAATATTGTGGAGGTGAATAGTATGGTGGTGGTGGAGAGTAGTATAGATTTTGTGGAGGATAGGGGTTGTTATATGGTGGAGGACGCCTATTGGGATAGTTGGAAGTAGTACCTTGCCCTTGAATTGGTCGTGGATTTGGACCTTGATAAAGAAAATTGTACCCTCCTTGATATCCTTGGGGATTTGGTGCTTGTGGCAGGTAGCCTTGAGCAGCATATACCTCGGCTCCTCCTTTGTATGGGAACTCCCCCATGTTGTGGCACACCTCCTTGATGTGACCAAACTCTCTATAAATCTCATATTGGTCCAGCTTCCTATTTCAACTTGAGGGGCTGGTGCGCTTTGCTTCATCTTCAAGTTCTCGAGATCCCTATACATATCAGCGATTTGCTTCTTGGCTCATCGAGACTGCACTCGCCTCCACTTTCCTTGGTCTAGCTGATTTATGTTGAGAACTCGAGGCGAGCGTCTTGAAAATCTTCTTCATCTCATCAGCTGTCTTGACCGCTATGTTGCCTCCGGCCGAGCTATCCACCATAAACTGGCAAGTCTGATTCAGTGCGTCGTAGAAGTATTGCCATAGCAACTCCGGTGCCATCTGATGGTGTGGGCCTTGTTGTAGTAGCTCTTGGAACCTCTCCCATGCTTCGCGAAAAGGCTCATCAATATCTTGGGAGAAGTTCACGATCTTCGACCGCACCTCCTGAGTCTTGCGGTTCGGATAGTACTTCAACATGAATCTCTTGCAGACTGCATTCCATGTCTCGAGAGAGTTGACCGGGAGCGACAAATACCATAACTTTGCTCGATCCTTGAGGGTGTACGGGAAGCACTTCATCTTCAAGTTGTCCTCCGTGAGACCCGAGAGTGGGAAAGATTGCACGACGGTGCAATACTCTTGAATGAACATCAATGCATCCTCGTTGGGCAGCCCGTGGTAGGATGGGAACAACGCCATATGGTGAGGTTTAAGCTCGTGATTCCTGACCGCTTCTGTCAGGACAATTGTCGAAGTGGTGGCAGTGAATGTAGGGCGAGCAAAATCACCCATAACTCGTTGATTTGCCATTGCTTTGGGCTCAGTAAACAGCAAGACTAGATCGTAGTCTTGGAAATCGAACTCCTCCTCCTCCTTCGCGGCTAAAATCGCCTTCCTCCGGTTGATGTTGTCGATGTGGGGGGCTAATTTCCTTTGAAGACTTCGGTGACCATGCATAAACAACACTCAACAAAAGGATTAAAAGCACCGAGTGGAAGGAACAAGAAATCGAACGAGAAAACAAATAAAATAAAATAAAATAAAAATACCACACAATTAAATAGCCTAAAGTCTTCCCCGGCAACGGCGCCAAAAATTTGTTTCACCAAAAAGTGTTCGCAATAGAACGAAATCTATCCTAGCACTTAGTAAGTAAAAACTCTATGTCGAATCTCGAAGGAAAACTTTGCAGGGCAAATAACTGTGTAGTAAAACAACCTAAACTAGCCTAAAATCTAAGAAAGCAATTAAAAGAATTTATTTTGGGTATTTGTTTTAAATCCTAGGCAAGAAAGTAAACAAGCAATTAAAGCAAAGCAAGTAAATAAACTAATCTAGAAAGCAAAGGAATAAATCAAACGAATTAATCAAAGAAATTAAACGAGAAGAAAGCAATTAAGAAAACGAATCTAGACTTGTAAAAGTAAATCTGAAAAACTAAACAAATAAATCTAACTATGAAAACATAGAAAAACGAAGGAACAGAAACTATAGAAAAACGAATCTAAACTAAGAACTTGAAAACGAACTGACGAATAAAACGAAGCAACTAAGAATTAATTCTAAGAATTACGAAAGCAATAAATCAAGTAAAGAAGCAATAAAGAACTTACGAATTGAAACAAGAACGAAGAACATGAATTAAAGGAATTGTCTTGAATTAAAAATGAACGAAGTAGCGATCCGGATCGAACAAATAAAACTAATGCTAGAGTATTTGAATGTGGAAAATAAAAGCTAAACAATGATAAAGATGTCAAGGGATGTCCAAAATTCGTCCTAATGAAGTAGTATTTATACTAGGTATAAAAACCTAGTTGTACAAGAAGAGTAAAGTTGAGCCGCCCGATCTGGACGATCGTCCAACTGAGTTGGACGGTTGTCCAACTCTTCACACTGTCCTCCATCTTTAAGCATTTGGATGCTCGTCCAAATCTTGGACGAGCTTGGGTTGGAACATCTGGACGACCGTCCAGATGGGTTAGACGATCGTCCAACTCCGTGAACTGACCTTCTTCGTTTCTTCTCCATTCTTTCGCCTTTTTCGTCCCGTTTCTTCCCATTTGCATCCCTTCGAACCTACAAACACCAAAACTTCAAAAATACCATTCATAGCCATATTTAAACGAAAAGACACAAAAACAATACGAAAACGAATACGAAAAGACGACGAAAATCCTAACATCTAGACACCGAACACTTGCCATACATAATTCTTTCATAAGCAGCATATATATTTAAATGTATATATACTTAATCCATGCAATTTATTCCAAAGCAACGCAGCAGAAGACTTCCAAATAAAATGCCAATACACATGTGAAGTGCATGCAGCCCATGCACTGACAATTATGTTGTAAAAGAAATAAGGCAAAACACATCTTGGGGCCCCTCTACTTTAAATTTTGTTTTATTAGATCCTTGTACTATATTTTATTTTAATAAATCCTTGTACTTTTAAATTTTGATTTCAATAGATACTTATTTAATGGCGGGTTAAATTTTCTATTATCTCAATAATAAATAATCATATTTATTGAATAAAAATTTCGTTTCACAATTTTATGTTTTCGTCCCCACAGGGAAAATCTCTTTGATGGAATTCGAGACTGAGAAGTGACAGAAAATATGAAGTTTCATATTGCAATTCTTTGTGCAAAAGCTACAATTAAACAATTTTAATTCCCTCAAGAACACTGCATAATCTTTATCCAATGTTGCCTTATTTTATAGATGTAGAAAGAAATAAGAAATTGAATGTATATACAAACAATTATCCTCCGCTTACATATGTAATAACCAAATTCCTACCCAATCAAACTACGATGCTTTTTCAACACCAACTATATTTAAAAATATTTCACCTTTAAAAGTAGAATCAGTTGTTAATTGAGTTCGTTGCTATGAGCACCAATGAATATATTAATTTTTGAGGGAATTTTATTGAGATTGAAAATATTTCGATGGATTGATCCGAAACAGACAAAGATGAGATGAGTCCGTAACGAAGAGATTTTGAGGCAGATCAAAGAAGAAGAAGAATAAAACTAATAAACCAATTAATTGAAAATTTTAATCAATAATTAATGATTATTTATAATTGAGATAATGGAAAAGTTAACCTACCGCTAAATAAGTATCTATTGTAATTAAATTTTAAAAGTATAAGGATTTATTAAAACAAAATATAGTACAAGGACCTATTGAAACAAAAAATTAAAGTAATAAGTATCTATTGAAATCAAAATTTAAAAGTATAAAGACTTATTAAAATAAAATATAGTTAAGGACCTATTGAAACAAAAAATTAAAGTAGAGGGACCCAAAGATGTGATCTGCCAAGAAATAAATAGTAACTTATCATGACTATTAAGGAGGGATTATAACAGAATTGAAAATGATCTCCATATATAGTAGGCGTCCATAAACCATAATAGACTTCTTTGTTAATTACTCTTGTTTTTTAACTTCGGGATTAATCTAAATGAGAATTTAATAGTTTAATTTCTGAGAATTATATATATTCCTGCCGAGCAGCATTAATCTTCTTAACTTAAGCTACATATATGGGTCATTAATTATAGAGTGTAAGGTTGCGTTCTCTTTGATGCGAAGAAGAAAAGGAGAGAAAAGAGAAAATTACCCTATAAATTTCACTAATTTTTTCACATTTTTCACCTTTTATCAATGAGGGGGGATTTTACTCCTTAAATTGGAGATTACATTTACAACACAAAATTGGAGAGATAATATTTTTTCTCCATTATAGTGCAAATGAAGGGGAAAATATAGAAAATGTGATAAAAGGTGAGAAAATGGTGAAATTTATAGGGTGATTTTATCTTTTCTCTCATTTTCTTTCGCATCAAAGAGAAAGCAACCTAATATTTGAATAAAATTTCCACACATCACGTTTTATATATTCGTGGAATGTATACTTAAAAAAAAAAGAAAAAAAAAAAAGGAATATTCAAACTACTCCTCCGTCCACTTCACTTGGCTACCTTATTTGATTGGGACGTCTCACATCATAGGGCTTGTATATTGAAATTGAAAAAAATTTAACCCTTACTTTCAATGTATACTCCTTACATTTTCACCTATGACACCGCTTCTAAAATCTCGTGTCGAAAAGAAACAACACAATTTAACTAATTAACAAGCGCCATGCACCTCAACTAATAATTGAAAAACCTAACTTAATTGAGCTGCAAATGATATGGTCCCATAATGACACATCTCAAATTTTTATTTTATTTTTTACTTATTTATATTGAATACGTGAGGCATATTATATTGAACACGCGAGGCATAAAATACTCCTCCGTCCCACTTATAAAGATATAACTTTTTCTTGGTACGTAAATTAAGACGAGAGCGATAGTAGTGAATAAAGTAGCGTGAATGGATTTTAATAGATCAAATTTTGCTTTTTTAAATAATATTCCTATATAAGTGGGATAGACGAAAATATAACTTATTCCATTATAAATGGGACGGGGAGTATACAAATGAGACGAATCAAAAAGACAAAAGAAGTATTATTATTATTATTATTATTATTATTATTATTATTATTATTATTATTATTATTATTATTATTATTATTATTATTATTATTATTATTATTATTATTTGTTGGGAACCCCTTGCAGTTTGATTTTGATGATGTTTATCGAAACCACACTTAGGCATATTTTACTTGTTTAGGGTCAAGGCCGATAGATCGACCTGCTACCTGTTAGTGCAGGTCGATACTCTCTAATGTTCAAATGCAAGTTCGATCCACCCTGTAAGATAAAGGTCGATTTATCGACCTGCCTCATTCGGATCGAGCTGGCATGTCTGCCTGTCTATCGACCTTCCTTATCAAGCTTCCAGCCTGCTTTGTCTTAGAAGATTTCAAGAGCTGGATTTCAATATCAAGGTCGATGCTCCGCCTTCATGGAGCAACACGACCTGATCCTTGCCACGTAGTGTGCCAGCAAGGACGAATCTTCCCAACGGCTGGAAGTGAGTTAGCTTCCAACGGCTAGTGCCACGTCAGCCTGACTCCAACGGCTAGTTTTTCAAAACTGCCTATAAATACTTCAAGCCATATCGGATTCAAGCACGGGAAACTCAAAGCTATCAACACCAAATCTCTGCCCAAAATCTCTCTCAAGTTCATATCCATTCAAGTGTTCGAAATCCGATTAGTTTCCCAAACACTTGACGAAGAGAGGTTTCCGATTCCGATAAACACCACAACGACGAAGCGTTCACTGCTGCTTGTCGTTGGTTCAACAACTTCTTCTTCGACTAGTTCGAAGTTAGAAAGTTTGTTTGTGTTCTTCGCCATTGTAGAGTTTAGTCAAGCTCTGTAATTAGCGAAAGGTTGTTTGTACATTTTCTGTACGAAAGGTTGTAAGGGTCACGACCCAAAACTCGTGTCTAGATATTTTCAGGTTAGAGTGTATCTAGAACTGATACTTAGTCAGTATAAATAAGAGAGAGGTTGAATCCAAAGGTAAAGGGATTCTCAGGTCGAGTCGACCTGACGTGGACGTAGGAGGGTTTCTCCGAACCACGCTATATCACTGTGTGTCTCTCTCTCTCTCTCTTTATTTATCGCCTTTTCATTTTACTATCAAACTGACGAGCATCAACCTGCATATCACGCATCAACCTGCTATCTATTTTAGCCTTAAGATTTTTCAAGAGTTAATCAACCTCCACCAACTTCCGCATAAGCACAGTTTGATAAATCAAGCTTGTTCCCAAACGAGCTTGATAGATCAACCTGTTTCTGATAAGGATCGACCTTGACAATCGACCTTTGATCGACCTGATTTCACAAAAGTCAAAAACCGTTGGTTATTGGTGTATTCCCCCCCCCCCCCCCCATAATTACTCTTTCCCGGGACCAACAAGTGGTATCAGAGCAGTGGTTCTTTTGACCGCTGCTTTGCATACTAAAAGTTCTTTATCAAACTTTTGGTCATTTTGAACCGATCCTTTAGAAAAATCGTTTTCATTCATTCATATCATATTATTTGCTATGGAGGCTTCTCTTCTCAGGGTATGTGAAGACTTCTCCATTCAAGCGCTTTACTTTAAACTTGAAAAGGGTGATTCCCGGTCTTTCATTTCAATCAATATCAATGTGTGGGAATCGAACGAGTGGTAGTCAGTACTGATAGTATGTAAGTAGCCCGCTTCGGGATAAATCGAATCCATCTAATAGCCGAACTCTAGGAGCGGGACAACTGGAGCTGTAAGTAAGAATTACGATTCGAAATGCTTACTCTGAAGGTGTTCCGGGGGGTATGAAGACTGGAGCTTCCGAATCAAGATGTGTCTCAAGGCACATCACGTCCTTATGTGGGATATTATCGAAAATGGCCCCTCCCCCATTTATGCAGCGAAGATTATTGTGGATGGAACAGCCCCCGTGGAGGCTACATACGAGAAAGTCCTCAAAAATCCTCGCGACTACACAACCGAGGAAAGGAAGGAAGCCAGCCTCGATGATTACGCAAAGGGACTCATCTCCAGCACCGTGAAGGGCGTCTACCTGGCCAAGATCCGAAATCTTGAAACCGCCAAAGAAATGTGGGACACCCTCCGGTCCATCAGCCTTGGTTCAGAGGAAATGAAGGAGAACAAGCTGTCTATGGCATGCAGCAAGTTCGATGACTTCAAGATGGTTTCGGGTGAAACCATAGAAGCAATGAAAATTCGCTTCACCGAGATTATTCTCGAAGTCGCTGCAATCAATCCGTACAAATATACGCAGCGCGAGAAGAATCTTAAAGTGATACGTGCCCTTCCTGCAAATCGTATATGCTGCCATGCATCCAGCCCGATCGGATTTCAACTCCCTCACCACTGAAGATCTTTTCGACATTCTTGTCGGAAATGAATATGAGATGATCCGCATCCATGGATCAACACAGCCTTCCACCAGCAAGAAGGTTGATGAAAAGAACAAGGAGGTAGCTTTCAAGGCCGACTCAGCCTCTGCTGCTACCCCAAGTCCGATTGACGAGTCCATCGTCAAGAAGTTCGAGAAGATGACTCTCGACTATGCTCTAGCTGCTAGGAGAAATGAGAAGCTCCTAGGAAAGGTTGTCAAATACCAAAAGTTCTATCGTGACAACAAGCGAAACTTCTCAAACCGCAACCACGACCGCCCTGACAAAAAGGGAGAAGGTAAACCCTCAACTTTCAATTCTTCTAACACACCCGAGGGTGGTTGCTTTAATTGTGGCAGGCCAGGTCACTACAAGACCGACTGCCCGGATCTTACCAAGGCCGAGAGAGACGAGCTCCGTGCAAAGCGCGATAAGAAGCTTAAGGATCAACGAGCTGCCATGATCGCCGAAGAAACAAAGGAAGCTCACCTCTCTGACAGTTCGTCAAGTGATGACGAAGGTTACATCGCTTTCGACGAAAGTGATGATGAAGAATGTTTTGTTGGAGAGCACCAACAAAACGAGGGATCTTCAAAGGTAGACCCTCAACCCATTTCACTTTCTTTTTCTGACGATGATGGTGCAGAGAAGGTGATGAAGACCTATCCGAGGCTGTGTCTTGGGAAGAAATCAAGAAACAGCTCGATGACTATGCCAACCTCGTGGAAACACTCAAAGAGGTCGTTGAAGATAATGTTGAGCTAATGAACAAAAATGAAAAATACAAGCTGGCATTAGAAGAAAGATTCTCTCCCTACGATGAAGAAATGGAAAGGGAGATCGAAGCCCTAAAGTCAAAGGTTGATGAATTGACTTTACGGGTTAAGGAGTTCGATACCAGGGCGCTCGAGAAGGACGAGTCCCTCAAGACCAAAGATGCTGAAATACACAGCCTTACCTCAAAATTGGCTGATTTGGTTATTCGACACGAACTCCTAGTGAAAAAGGAAGAAAAACTTCAACTCACTTTGAGTCAGTTGAAGAAAAGCGGAAAGAAGCTGGAAGAAGTCCAATCCATGCAACGCAATCCGCGCGATCACTCTGGTATTGGATTCCATGGAAAATCCAAAGAAAGCAAGGATAAAGACTGCGAAATCACGTTCGTGAAGGCGCAGTCAAAATCAAAGAGTGTTCGGAAAGCTCATCAAGCTCTCCCAGATAAGATGGTCAAACTGAAGAATCCAGTTCGACAGCCCCAAGCCATCCTAGTAAAGCAACACAAGAAGGAACAGCTTGTTCCTCAAAAGAAAGAGAGTCGACCTGCTCAGCATCGTCGACCTGCCCCCTCTCATCAAAAGCAGGCTGTTCACCAAGGGCGATACCAAGGCCAGTACTATCAAAGGTCGTATCACCCTCAGTTTTTCTACCCTGCTCATCAAGGTTGTAACTGCCATTACCCTCAACAGTCGTTAAAGACTGGCAGTATCAACCTGGTCTTCATGAAGAGCAGTATTATCAGCCTTGTCGCCCTCGCTCAAAGAAATCCAAGGCTCCCAAGCCCAAGACCGCCACTGCCTCGTCCTCAGCCTCAGATAGAAGCAGACCGGCGAAACAAATCTGGGTCCCAAAGGCCGTTCCCGCAACCGATGTAGCACCCAATCTCAAATGGGTTGCTAAGTTTAACTAATTGCAAGTTGGGAAGGCTCAAAGAAGGAGCCAAGCAACTCGTGGAGCTGTATGGATCATTGATAGTGGATGCTCAAAGCACATGACGTGTGACAAAACGCTACTATCAAACTATCAAGAACGAGACGGGCCACTTGTAACCTTTGGAGGAAATTCTAAGGGACTTACGAGAGGCCAGGGCGATCTAAAAGTTGGTAAAACAACTATTTCAAACGTCTCTTATGTTGAAGGTCTTAATCATAACCTATTCTCTGTGTCGCAATTCTGTCGAGTGGTAAACGAGTAGAATTCACTGCTAACAAATGTCTCGTGAAAAATGAAGAAGGAGAAACACTTCTTACCGGAATCCTGCAGGATAGACTCAACATTGTTCAATGGAATGATTGGATAGAGACCTGCCTGGTCACAAAGGCTGATTCCGAGACAAGCTGGCTATGGCACAAGAGGTTGAGTCACTTAAACTTCAAGGCCATCAACAAGCTCGCACGCAACAAGCTGGTGAACGATCTGCCAGATCAAGTCTTCGATCGTAATCATATTTGCAAAGCCTGTCAAGCTGGAAAGCAAACAAGATCATCCTTTCCAAGTGTGACGGCACAAGCCTCAAATCGAATTCTTGAGCTTCTCCATCTCGACTTCTTTGGTCCAGTCACTCCCTTGAGTATAAACGGTAGAAAATACGCTCTCGTTATTATAGATGATTATTCTAGATTTACGTGGGTTATTTTCATGTACAAGAAGAAGGAGACATTGGAGAAGCTACCTGCGTTGCTGAGCAAACTGTGCAATCAAAAGGAGAAATCCATCATCTCCATTCGATCCGATCGAGGCACCGAATTTATCAATGCGATGATCGAAGAATATTGCACAAAGAGTGGAATTCATCATCAAACTTCAGCTGCACGCACACCTCAACAAAACAGCGTAGTGGAACGCCGTAACAGGTCGCTGAAGGAAGCAGCTCGTACCATGTTGGATGAAACCAACCTTCCAAAGAAGTTTTGGGCAAAGGCCATTAACACAGCCTGCTATACCCAAAACAGGTCGATCATCACTACCCGACATGGAAAGACTCCATACGAGCTGTGGAACAATAAGCTCCCCAGGTTAAAGTATTTTAAAGCTTTTGGGTGCTTGTGTTACATTCATAACAATGGGAAATCTCAATTTAAAACTTTCGATAGCAAGCCGATCCAGGAGTATTTTTAGGATACTCGGAGGTTAGCAAAGCTTATAGAGTTTTTAATAAGAAAACCCTAGTTGTGGAAGTAACACCTCATGTTGTGTTTGATGAATCTACTTGTCTGTACAGAGAATTTAGTACAGGTTCAGATCAGTCCGCTGCTAACAGGCCGTCTAACTCCCCCATTGACGACCTGCTAGTGTGGACTCCGAATGATTTGGAGGAAGAGGATCAATCTGATCCAAAGGTCACACAACAAGGGGGAAGTGATGCAAGTAATGTTCATACTTCGAGCTGTAATACATCAGCCGGACCTAACCAGGCTGATCCCCCTCCCTCAGTCCCCCAGACTGATGCTGTTCACGACCTTACATCCCAAACCGAGCAGCTCGATAGCACAATGGAGCAGCTCAACATCCAGGCCGAACAGCAGCCTGATCAACAGCCCGATCAACAGCACGTCCCCACTGATCAACCTTCAACTCACCCGGAGTTTGACGAACCCATTAATGAGCTTGATCCAATCATTTCAAATGAAGAAAGAGCTCGACGCAGACGTTGGATCGATGCTCATCCAAAAGAACTCATTGTTGGGAACCCAAACCAAGGAGTGCGAACAAGAAGGACGATTGGTGAAAGCGCACTACTAAGCTGCTATCTCTCTCGAATTGAGCCCAAAGATGCCATTGAAGCTCTTCATGATGCTGACTGGATTCAAGCCATGCAAGAAGAACTCAATGAATTCAAGAGAAATGAAGTATGGTCTCTAGTTGATCGTCCTTATCATCAGGGCGTCATTGGAGTCAAATGGGTTTGCAAAAACAAGAGAGATGAATCTGGAGAAGTTGTCAGAAATAAAGCCCGATTGGTAGCAAAGGGTTACTGTCAACAAGAAGGAATCGACTATGATGAGACGTTTGCCCCCGTTGCAAGATTAGAAGCTATAAGGCTGTTTCTAGCTTATGCCGCTCATCAACGATTCAAAGTCTACCAGATGGATGTTTAAAGCGCGTTCCTCAATGGCATTCTCGAAGAGGAAGTGTATGTGGAACAGCCTCCAGGATTCGAGGAGGGTGATTCAAGCAAAGTCTACAAACTTCATAAGGCCGTATACGGACTTAAGCAAGCTCCTCGAGCTTGGTATGAGACGCTATCATCCTTTCTCATCGAATCTGGATTCAAGCGTGGTTCAGTCGACAAAACGCTATTCACTATCAAAGTGAATGAACATATCCTTTTAGTACAAATTTATGTTGATGATATTATTTTTGGATCAAAATCTCCCATTTTATGCGAAAAAATTGGTAACCTCATGACCGAAAAATATAAAATGTCTATGATGGGGGAAATGAATTTCTTTCTAGGGTTGCAGGTCAAGCAGTCCGATGAAGGAATCTTCATTAGCCAAACAAAGTACGCTCACGAGCTGGTAGATAAGTTTGGTGTCAAAGACAGCAAGCCCGTCAAAATACCAATGCTCTCTGGTGGGAAGATCGACCCGGATCCCGAAGGAAAACCTGCCAACATAACTCAGTACAGGGGTATAATTGGTTCATTACTTTATCTAACTGCTAGTCGACCTGATATCACTTTTGCAGTTGGAGTGTGTGCTAGATATCAAGCTAATCCGAAGGAATCACACTTGGAAGCAGCAAAGAAAATTCTTCGATACATCAAAGGAACCACAAATCTAGGTCTTTGGTATCCTTGTGATGATAATTTGCAGCTTACAGGTTATTCAGATTCAGATCATGCAGGGTGCAAGCTCGATAGGAAATCTACCTCGGGTACTTGCCATTTTCTAGGAAACAAGCTGATATCATGGTTTTCAAAGAAACAAACTTCAGTAGCCACCTCCACCACAGAGGCCGAGTACATGGCCGCAGGGAGTTGTTGTGCACAAATCTTGTGGATCAAACAACAACTCAAAGATTATGAAGTTGAAGTCAGTGAAGTGCCAATATTTTGCGACAGCTCGAGTGCCATCGCCATTACTCAAAATCCAGTTCTTCATTCAAGATGCAAGCACGTGGATATTCGACATCACTTTATTCGTGATCACTTGGAAAAGAAGAATGTGGTTATTGAGAAGATACACACTGACATTCAACGAGCTGATATCCTAACCAAACCCCTAGCTGAAGAAAGATTCAAAATGCTATGTGGAAAGCTAGGGTTATTGAATGTTGAGTCATCAGGCCGATCGTAAGCCTACAGGCCGTCATCTTCTAAACAGTCTGTCACCTTTTTCAAAAGCTTGTTCGGGACCAACAATCGGGACCAACAAGCAGGCCGTTCATAGTCTACGCAGGCCGGTTTCATCTCAACAGGCCGTTACTAATTAGACAGGCCGATACTAAGGGGGAACAGACTGTCTGCCAATCAACAGGACGATCGTGACTCAACGGGCCATTACTCTAACAGGCCGTTCACAAGCTGGCATGTCGTTTCCAAATGAACAGGCCGTGTCTATCAACAGGCCGTTTCTCTATCTTCAGGCCGACGTTGAAATCAGCAAAATCGACCTATGTTCCTCAAATTAAGGGGGAACTCTTAAACGAGTGATCCATCACTTGAGGGGGAACAAAGGCTGATATCTGACTCCAGGGCGTTTATTTCGCCAGGCCGATGTCTTCCCTCAGGTCGTTAATTTCGACAGGCCGTTATCTGCCACAAGGCCGATAGCATCAGACCGATATCAACCTTAATGCTACCCGCATTAATGAAGGAAGAATCAAAAGGGCAGTATCACCCTTTTGTCTTATAACTTCTTCAATACGCATTGAATTCTTCATTTATTATTGATATTTATTTCTCAATGCTTTACATTATTTAAGGGTTTATTAATTTGCAGAAAATAAGGAAAAAGGGAGTAATGATTACCATTTTTGTAACACATCTAGTCAAGTGTCAAATATTGACACATTGACCAACGCTGCATTTAATTCACTGCCACTTTTTCTGAAAAAGCACATATATACGCACGTTTCTCTTTCTCACGCGCGGATGTGAACCGCTTCACATTCCACGCGCTTTAATCGTGTGGACGTGGGTGAGAGGGAAAAATTTAACCTTTTCAAATTCGAACAATCACAACCGTTCGAAATATCTATATATGGCATGCTGTTTTCACTCAAAAACATTACTTACTCTCTTCATCTTCATCAAAACCTAATTCTCCATTCTCTGCAAATTCTGCCGCCGTCATGATCTTTGTTTTCTACTTTCTCTCTGTATCAAATCACAAGCCGTGGTTTGTGCTCTTTCCACCGATTCAGTTTAAATTTTCTTTCAAGTTCTTCACTGTTTTTCTAATCTTTCTCGAAAAATTGCAGGAAAAACAACAATGGCAGAAAAATCAACCTCCGATCGAAAGGAAATGCAGTGGTCAGAAATTGAGGACTACTTGACGGCCCGCATCAAATTCGAGCCCTACATGGTGCGCAAAAACTTCAGTTTTTGCAATCTTGATTCCATGTTCGCCCTGGTGGAGACCTGCTTTCCATTCCATCAGATTATCTCCACCCGGCCGGCGAAGAGTCTTCCCAAGCTTGTGGGTGCTTTCTTCTACAATTGGAATGAAGGCGATTCCGTGTCTACCCACACAATCTCCCTCGGAACCCAGAAGGCCATGATCACCATCAACATTCTTGACGCCGTGAAGGCTGCTTTTGGTATTGGGGAAGGAGGGACGATGCAGCTCTCAGAAATTTCTCGAGATCAACTGCAGCAGGTTGCAGACCGAGTACTGATTGAGCAAAGGCAGTACGTGCCAATATCCTTCAAGAGGAACGAGCTTCGTCCCAAATACCGCCTCTTGATGGACTTCGTGCAGAAGTGCTTCTTAGGGCACATCGGGAATCACGACCAGGTCACCCCATTGAAGTTTCAATTAATGGCGGCCGTGATCCTCGACCTGCCCATTAGTTGGGCTAAGTTAATGGTTTCCCTGCTCTGGGAAGAAGCCAGGCAGATCGTCTGCGAGACAGAGGGAGAGGCCGTGGTGAAAGTATCTCTCCACAACGAGAAAAGGCCGATTCGCCTTGGGACGAAGGCCACCTGCATTATCATTTCCTTCTTCAAAAATACGAAATGGTCCAATGAGCCGACCTTCCCCCCTCTGTTTATTCCAAAAGATCTCCACCAACTGGAGATGGCGATTGGGATGGCGCCGCAGATTTACTACAACTCCCCAGACAATGTCAGGGCGCACCTCGCCAAGACTGGCGAATCCAAGGTCGGTTGGAGGATTCCAGCTCGACCCATTCAGAAGAAGAGGAAGGCAGATGTTTACCTGGTTCCCTCTCGCCCTGCCAAGAAGACTCAACCTGTGAAGAAGACTCCTCCACGGAGGACGCAGTCGACCTCCGGAGATCCGGTCAGGCCGTTTCACAGGATTCTCCCCGTGGAGTTCGAGGATCCTGCATCTCGAAGGGAGCCTTCGCCCTCCCCATCAACCTCTCACTCAGCCGAACGGACCCCCTCTCCAGTCCGTTCCGCCATGGCGCCATCGACGTCACAGCCACGTCCTGCATCTCCCCCGCAGGACGTCGTTTCCTCTCCTGTGAGGTCCCCCAAAGTCCATCGGGCTGGCTCTGTGGAGATCCAGGATCTCACGGAGGAAGACGTCGTCGAGGAAGATGTCGTCCTGCCTGTCCAGCCCTTCTCCGAGCAGCCCGTATCTGCTGCTCAATCCCAGGTAGCCTCCATGAAGGCCGAGGCCAGGCTGAAGGTAATCGACCTGATGCCGGGGATTTCTCAACTCCCTAAGTCCCTCGACCTCGCTACTCGCCTCCAGTTCTATCTGGTTTGTAAGTCGAGTTATTATTATGTATTCGAGGCCTTGCTACAAGTCTCCACCCTCGAGGAATTGAAGATCGAGGAGTTGGCGCTGGAAGCAGAGTTTGGGTTCTATAGTGTGGAGGATGCGGCTTCAAATTTCCAATCTCTAGTGCTGCGCCGCATGAAGGTCGAGGCCAAGATTCTGGGTATCGACCTTCGCCCTCTCTACACTCTCTCCCGCGCCCTCTACAACTCCGCCGCCGATGTTGGAGACGAGTTTGATGTGATTCAAACTCCGGAGCAATCGTCACCCAGGAATGAGGGTGGTGATCAGCTTCTTGATGCTGCTGCTCCGTCTCCCCAAATTTCAAAGGCTGATGTGGAGGTTGTACTCGATACCATATCTGCCAAGCTCGAATCCATCATCATCAACCTTCCCGAGCAAATCAAGCAGGCCGTAGCAGAGGCCCGGGTCGATATATTGAACGATGCCAAGACCCAGGCCGATGAAGCTGCCAGGAAGCGAGTCACGGACTTTGCTGTCAATCTCTTGAAGGAGTACACTGACAAGCTCCTACCGGCCCAGCTCGTTGCAAACAGGATGGCGTCCCTCGATGAGATCGGGGAAGTAAAGGAGGACGTTGCCAAGGTTGATCAGCGTGTGTCTTCCTTGACCTCATCAATCTCAACCTCGGCATCGGCCTCCAACGAGCAAATCAACGCCATCCACGGCACTCTCTCCTCCCTTCTCAATGGCCAACAAGAGTTGAGGGATGCCGTGACCAAGCTGCAGGAGGAGGATGCAACTCTTCTTTCCCTCATCAAAGCCCTGACTGATGATGTCGAAAAGGGGGAAGAAGAAAGAGCAGCCGCTGTCGCTTCAAGGAAGAAGAGGACAAGCAAATCGAAAACCTCTTCATCTTCCTTAGCTCCTCCCCCTCATCCTCCTCCGCCTCCTCAAAAGAAGCTTGCTCCCCAGGCCGCCTCCTCCAAGGCCGTTGCATTCCAGGCCGATCCAATGGCCGCTGCTGCTGCTGCCGAGGCCGCCGCTGCCAAAGCTCGATTGGTGGCAGAGGCTGAGCTAATAACTGCTATGACTCTGGCCGGAGCGACGCCGGAGCAGGCCGCAGATCCAGAAGAGCAGCGGCGTTTCAAGGCCGAACGCCGGGCTGCTGAAGCAAGGAGGAAAAAGGAGATGGATTGGATCAGCCAGTCCGCCCTCGTTTTGAATGCTGGAGTCCAGCAGCAGGCCGTCGAGTGGCTCGACGAAAGGCAGAACGCCCTGCTGCGGGAGCTCAACAGCTGCTTCATCCTCCTCCACTACTGGATCCATGACCCCTCCCTTCCGGAAGACGATGACGATGCCTATGCAGCCTACATGCTCAAATTCCCTCACCAAGACTTCATTGGTGAACTTAGGAAGAAGGCTGTAGAGGCCGGTGCGATGTTAAGGGCTCCAGCAAAGCAATATTTTACGCCCTTGCTTCTTGGTAATTCGGGGTACTTGGATTACTCTCGAATCGACCAATACATCGCACTGACCGCCATCGGTCTGAATGTCAATGTGTCAAATTCCGATCCCAACTTTCGCCGTATCAGGGATGGAATTTACGCAAGTATGAAGACGAAGTCGAGGGAGCAGATCCAGGAAGAGCGCATTGCAGCCCGTGCCAAGCTGCAGCAGATGTAGTTAGATGATTTTGTAGTTTTTGTTATTCATTTATGCTCCCAGCCTGTCTTGTAAATTCTCTATGTATTTCGCTATCAAGCTTAATGAAGCAAAAATCATCTTTCGACCTGACGACAATATCTCTTTGTCCAGGCATCTACCTTTACAGCTTTATTTTAATTATGTTATTATCTGCCTCTCATTTAATTCCTTATCAACCTTAATGGTTAATCGATCTTTCATTATTTTAAAATCTTAGGAATTATTTGTAAAGTGTATGGTTTCGACATCATCAAAAAGGGGGAAATTGTTGGGAACCCCTTGCAGTTTGATTTTGATGATGTTTATCGAAACCACACTTAGGCATATTTTACTTGTTTAGGGTCAAGGCCGATAGATCGACCTGCTACCTGTTAGTGCAGGTCGATACTCTCTAATGTTCAAATGCAAGTTCGATCCACCCTGTAAGATAAAGGTCGATTTATCGACCTGCCTCATTCGGATCGAGCTGGCATGTCTGCCTGTCTATCGACCTTCCTTATCAAGCTTCCAGCCTGCTTTGTCTTAGAAGATTTCAAGAGCTGGATTTCAATATCAAGGTCGATGCTCCGCCTTCATGGAGCAACACGACCTGATCCTTGCCACGTAGTGTGCCAGCAAGGACGAATCTTCCTAACGGCTAGAAGTGAGTCAGCTTCCAACGGCTAGTGCCACGTCAGCCTGACTCCAACGGCTAGTTTTTCAAAACTGCCTATAAATACTTCAAGCCATATCGGATTCAAGCACGGGAAACTCAAAGCTATCAACGCCAAATCTCTGCCCAAAATCTCTCTCAAGTTCATATCCATTCAAGTGTTCGAAATCCGATTAGTTTCCCAAACACTTGACGAAGAGAGGTTTCCGATTCCGATAAACACCACAACGACGAAGCGTTCACTGCTGCTTGTCGTTGGTTCAACAACTTCTTCTCCGACTAGTTCGAAGTTAGAAAGTTTGTTTGTGTTCTTCGCCATTGTAGAGTTTAGTCAAGCTCTGTAATTAGCGAAAGGTTGATTGTACATTTTCTGTACGAAAGGTTGTAAGGGTCACGGCCCAAAACTCGTGTCTAGATATTTTCAGGTTAGAGTGTATCTAGAACTGATACTCAGTCAGTATAAATAAGAGAGAGGTTGAATCCAAAGGTAAAGGGATTCTCAGGTCGAGTCGACCTGACGTGGACGTAGGAGGGTTTCTCCGAACAACGCTATATCGCTGTGTCTCTCTCTCTCTCTCTCTTTATTTATCGCCCTTTCATTTTACTATCAAACTGACGAACATCAACCTGCATATCACGCATCAACCTGCTATCTATTTTAGCCTTAAGATTTTTCAAAGAGTTAATCAACCTCCACCAACTTCTGCATAAGCACAGTTTGATAAATCAAGCTTGTTCCCAAACGAGCTTGATAGATCAACCTGTTTCTGATAAGGATCGACCTTGACAATCGACCTTTGATCGACCTGATTTCACAAAAGTAAAAAAGGACCAACATTATTATTATTATTATTATTATTATTATTATTATTATTATTATTATTATTATTATTATTATTATTATTATTATTATTATTATTATTATTATTATTATTATTATTACGAAATGGATTGCGTTGATCAGATCTGAAATGTTGAAAAGCTAGCTGAAAAGAAATTAATAAGGCAAGATCTTACGTTAACACAACTAATAAGTTGAACAAGTCAAACAAAACTCAAAGAGATTAAATATATAAGCAACCGCTCACATGCAAACAATCGCATCCCATTGTTAAAAGAACAAGGCATCACATGTGCCCTATTTAGTTCGTATAGAAATAAGTATCGGTTTAAAAAATATACATAGATGTGAATTCTGAACTATTGATCTTATTACGGTTGATATTGACTCAAGTATATATAGCTGAGATACACTACGAGCATGAAAATACTTTAAAACATATTTTTTTACGAAACAAACATGATTACGTACAGCTTTAAACATCTTTAGCGTATTCTCATATGCAGACTTATTTATATATGAAACCTAGCCTTCTCTCTCTATATACGTTTCATAACTAGAAATAATTAGGGCTGTGAAAATCAAAACGATGGGAGGGGTGGTGAATCTACAAGGTCAGTTCTCCTTTGGCTCTATCACAAAACCAAATTCCCACACCATAGCACTGCACGACGCCGTTTCAAGGCCCTCCATCTTCTTGCGCAGAAAGAGGTTGGTAGCCCAGAAATTTATTCTTTTAAATATTAATTAACTGTTTTATTTCATCTAGCCATAATCTATAAAATGTAAGTGTATTGGTAATGGGAGACGAAAGCATGGAATACAATTTTTCTTGATTCTATGGATTGAGTTTTTCGCTGGATATTATGCAGTTTTTTATTTATTTAATTTCACTATATTATTATTTACTAGTTTAGTTTTTAGAATAACTAGGGCAGTTTACGCCATTTTCTTTTCCATTAATGCGTTCATTTTCATAGAAAGAAAAATAGATAATCATCCTTGAATCTTTTTTAAGTGTTTACGTTTTTTCTCATTTGCTCTTTTTACCCTTCATTTTTACTCCAATGGAGAAAAATATTGTTACACCAATATAGTGTGTAATATATTTTTCAATTTAAAGACTAAAATTATTAATCATAGATAAAAGGTGAGAAAAATGATAAATAAGCCAAAATTTAAATAGGGTGATTGTTTATTTTTTTTTTCTTTTCTTTTCCATCAAATAGAACGCACTCTAATGCTTTAGTTTTTTTTAGGGTACGTTTTTTTAGGATGCATTCTCTTTTATTGAGAAAATGTGATAAATATGGAAAATTTAAATAGTGATTGTTTCTTTTCTCTCCTTTATTTTCCATAAAAGAAAACACACCTCAAATAATATATTTTAAGGTATATTGATAATACCACTATCATATTAGTCGTTAACCTGTTATATGTATGGACATGTATAGTTGCTACATTCCAAAGTGTGTGGAAAACAAGGCAACGTACTCAGAGTATATTAATACATGATATGAAGAAAAAATTTCTCAAGGTGTTTGAAGTACTCAAACTGGAGCTATTGGATGATCCTATCTTTGATTGGACCGATGAAACTCGCGAATGGGTGAAGCAGGTAAATTATACTCCCTTCCATTTTATTTTTTACTTTTATATGATTTGCAGATTAGATGCGAGGTATAAAATATAAAATAAGTCAGATTAATTAATTGAAACTAACCCTACATATTTTCTTCATTTTTCTCTTTTGTTATTTTTCTTTCACATAATTATGCAATTTAAATTTAATGCTAAACAAGAATATTATAACCTTATTTAATCGAATTAAGAAAGTCAAACTATTCAAATTTAGCTCGTTAAATATGCCGATTTAACCCGAACTTCAAAAAATATAAGATAGTTAATTAATTTCAGCACTATCATTCTCAATAAAAAAAAAATGCATTTTACTTCCAAAAATAATATACAAGCTTAAGAATCTTTTTATATATTGCCTTAAAATCCTTCGTTGAGTGCAGGCTACATTAAATTTGAGTGCAAATTAATTAAAAGACTAAAATTGTCATAAATTTAATTTGATCCTTCTGCCTCTTTCATAATAATCTCTTTTATTATTTAATCGAATTAATCTATGAGGCCATAATATGGCCAAGCCACAATGCCTTTTATATATTTTTTTAAATAGATTATTTTTATATGGTATGTGCTTGAAAATTGTAGACAATCATGCCCTTAATTTAAATGCATTAATATTATTGATAGAATTCATTTTCTTTCCTGTTGGGAATTGTTAAGAGCAAAATGATAAGGGGGAACTCCTATGGGACACTTCGAAGTGAGTCAAACAGTTGTTCTGATTTGATCCCAAAACCCCAAAGCGTTCTGTTCCAAAGCGACCCATTTTTGATTTAGATAATAGGTTAGAAATTTTTCTAAGCCTATACTGTTAGGATGACTTTATTTTGCTTTAGTCACTTAGGTTATTAGACAGCAGAAAATTCCAAGTGAAGGCCACTCTCTTGAGTGTGTTTTCAATCGAAGCGAGTCTATCCAGCCGAAGTGAGGCGTGCCGAAGCAAAGCGAAGCGAGTGCTATAGTGGAATCGAAGCGAGTCCGCCAAAGCGAAGCGAAGCGAGCGCTACAGTGTAAAGCCGAAGCGAGTCAACGCGGGTCAACTTCTACCAAAGCAGTCACTTCGGGAACCCACTTCCCAAGTACTCGCTACAGTATGACCCCGAAGCGACTCGATTCGAAGCGGACGCTACGAGACTGAAGCGAAGCGAGCCACTACCTACCAGAAAGCGACAACACAATTCCCGCTCCGATTTTGAACTCCAGTCAACTGGAGATCTCGGCATTAATTACGAGATCTCCACGTGTCGAACGCGGAGAGGAGCAGAGGAGTTGACTGCCAGGCTGACAGGGTGCCGCTACAGTACTGGCTCGCTCCAGTTACTGTTAGTTTTGTAACTTAGCCATTTTCGGCAAAGAGACAAACTGTGCATCTGCAAAAGCATCCAACCTGTGCAAGTACTGTCGAGAGGAGGAGGGACAAAGCCACCAACCAAGCAACGGATCTCGGCATCCCTCCGCCTATAAATAGTGAAGGATGAAGACGAAGAGAGGACAGAACACTTCCCGAGCATTCGAGCGCCTACTGCAAACAAATACTCCCAGCCTTAGAGCAATCTTGGAGTCTTTTTTTCCAAGTGTTCTCCGAGTTCCAGTCTCATCGGAACTCGTCTTCGCAACCTTCACACTTAGAATCTAAGCCCATTCCATATCCAAGCTTAGAAGAAGAGTTCTAGCCATCTTTGCACTTATTGTAAAGAGCTCTTCATAGTGTGTCGTCCTAAACCAAAAACCCTAATATGTTCGTTAGGTTTTTGTGTTCGTCGTCGTTAGGTTGTTTTGATCCAAGGCCCTACTTTCATCGATTGTAGAAGCCTCGATCATAGAGTCTAGATCCAAGCTTGCACTTACATCGTTCGTGTAAAGCTCGATCGAAGCTAGGTTGTAAGGAGAGCCCGCAATCTCCCTGTCGTCGGACTGAAGCGAGTGAAGCTTCCAGTCCAGTTTAGGTTTTTGGTGTGAACCCAGAATCACCCAGCGTCTGTCAGATCCAAGCGAGTGAAGCTCGATCTTGACCAGGCTTTTGAAGAGCCCGTAATCTTCAAGTTCTTGAGTGAAGAGAACAGTTGCCAAGTGCAACAAGTGGACGTAGGAGCTTTATCTCCGAACCACTATAAATCTCGTGTCGTATCTCTCTAAAGCCTAACTCTTTAATTCCTTGTTTGATTATTCATTGCACGTGCATCTAAACAAACATAACTTGGAATTTTAATTACTTAGGAAAGATTATAGCTCACCGAATTCCACATTAAAGAATTAAGTCTCACTCTTGATCAAGCTCTAAGCTTAGGTCAAGAGATTCGTGATTGCTTTAGATCTAGCTCTCGACTAGGTCTTAGTATTTCAAAGAGCACTTTACTTTATACTCTGAGTTAAGGATTTGAAGTTGAAAAACTTCAAAATACGTATTCACCCCCCCTCCCCTCTACGTATTTTTTCCTATAGCAAACTGGGACCAACAAGTGGTATCAGAGCCAGGTTCTTTCGAGCCTCTGCTTTGCATATCCGAAGTGAGTCCCCACTCACTTCACGTTGTCTCACCGAACCGGATCCTATCTTTCTAAGTGCATCAAAACCTCACCCACGCATACTGCATTACTACTGACGGTTTGCTATGTCTACATAAAATGCTTCTAGTCTTCCACAGTTCTCCATCGAAGGCTACGAGATCTGGAGCTTTCGTGTTGAGAGCTTCCTATGCTCCATCCATGACCGGATGTGGGAGGTCATTGAAGGTGGACCAATCGAAATCAGGAAAGCTGTCTCTGAGAACGTCCCAGCTGCCGAAGGTCGGGCTGCCTATGTTCGACAACGGTACGTGGAGAAGGACAAAGATGAGTACACTCCAAATGACTTCAAAGTCGCCAATCTCGACAAGATCGCACGCCACACGATGCAGAGCACCTTGTCGGACGCCTATCTACCACGGGTAAGGAAGTGTACGACGGCGAAAGAAATGTGGGAAACCCTAGCCCTCATTTCTCAAGGCACAGACAAAATCAAAGAAAACAAGCTTGCCGTTCAGATGCGGGAGTTTGAAAGCCTAGTGATGAAGCCAGGAGAGTCCATCGATGCCTTCGAGCTGAGAGTTACCAACATCACTGCAACTCTCAACTCACTTGGGAAGGAACTCACAGACAAGGAAGTAAATCTGAAGATTGTTCGTGCTCTCACAAGGAAGTGGCAGACAATGAAGGAACTGTACCTAGCTACCAAGGATCTATCGAAGCTCACACCGGAGATTCTGTTCTCCGAACTCAAAGCTCATGAATTCGATCTGAATCGAATGAACCTCGACGATGAGGATGAAGCTCCCACGACGTCAAAAGGTGTAGCTTTCAAAGCTGCTGAAGGGCCAAGCGAGCAGTCGCTAGCCAAGATGACGAGGAAGAGCTGGAAAAACATGTTGCGTTCTTATCCAAGAACTTTAACAAGATGAACTCTCGAGTGGGCAAGTACAAAAGATTCTACAAGCAATACAAGGGAAGGAGCACTGATGCTCGAGAAGGAAAAAGGAAAAGAGAGGAGACGACCAAGCCGATCTCAAGGGACATGATGGATGTGGAATGCTACCATTGCCACAAGATGGGCCACTACAAATCTGATTGCCCGAAGCTGAGTGCAAAAGAGCGAGAGGAACTGAGAGCAAAGAGGGATGCTCCGAGGCGAGCGCTCGTAGCAAGTGAAATGCCGGTCGCTTCAACTGAAGATCCATCAAGCGACTCCGACGCATTTACAGATCCTAACTCAAGTGAGGGAGAGGATCTTGGACTCATGGCGCTCACCGACGAGGAAACTGGAGAGGTATTCATCTATCCCTCACCTAGTTCAATTACACTCGCACACACTCACCAAGAGGAAGCTAATTCCTCGACATGGAGTGAGTTGCTTGACAAGCACATCAAACTGTCAAGCGACCACGAAATGTTAAAACAAGCTTTGTCTCAAAGCGAGAAGGAGAACCGAAAGCTAGCCACTGAGCTTGACCAAGTCAAACTTAACTTAAGTGCTATGACTAGTAAGTTCGAGGATCTCTTCGCGAGACATCAAAGCTTGGAAGGAAGGTATGAAACCCAGTCCGCTCTAGTTGCCAACTTGAACAAAGCTTCATATGCTAGGCAGGCACTAGAAAGCTCACTTCTACCTTTTGGTAGAAAGGGAGGACTCGGATATGAGGGTGGACCTTCCAAGCCGACTGTCTTTGTTGGTGCCTCTAACACGACACCATCAGTCACTTTGGATGTGACCACTGCCTCCAAAGCGACCACCAAGAAGGATAAAGGCCAAATGGCTGAGAACCCTAAGAAGAAGCCAATGAAGATGTCTATATCTTCAAGGGCAGAAATTATGGGCAAGCAAAGACCAACTGTCCCTAGCACTCACAATGCTAAATCTTACCAATCTAAAGGTAAAGGGAAACCAGTTGTAGCTTCTAAGTCTCAGACCAGGACACCAGAGACAAAGGATCTCCCTTTCAAGAAAAGGAGTAATGTCTATGTGTCACGTTATCCGGACTGGAGATGGTCCAACTGGACTAACGCTGAGGGGGAAGAACTTGAAGCTCCAAGGAGGTCGCTTCAAACTCCAAGTTTTCTCAAGCGAGTCGGGGTCAAAACCCTAGTTGGACCGCTTCGAGAAAACCAAGCGAGCCGCTTCGAAAGACTGTAAACCCTACGTCAGTCTCTAAGCCTGTAGCTAATCCGAAGCGAGTCGCTTCAGGATACAAGCAAGCGGGTAAGAGCATAGGTAAGCCTCAAGCGAGCCGCTACCCCTCTTGCACACACTGCTGCACGTGTGAAGCTGCTTCAAGGCAGAAGTCACAGTTTTCAAAGGTCGAGAAACCCAAAGCACAAGCTACCTTTCAAAAGAAAGTGAAGCAAGTGTGGGTACCTAAGGGAACTAACCTGCAAGGACCCAAACTGATTTGGGTACCAAAATCTGTCTAATTGCAGGTGAGAGCCATGGATCCCATGCCAACTGAGGGTCAACAAATCTGGTACTTGGATAGTGGCTGTTCAAGACACATGACCGGCATGAGAGCTCTACTTCACGACTACATAGAGAAGAAGGGTCCACACGTTACTTTTGGTGATAACTCTCGAGGAAGCACCAAAGGATATGGCGCACTGAAAGTTGGAAAGCTCACGATAGAAGAAGTCTCCTATGTGGAAGGACTTAAGCACAACTTGCTATCCATTTCACAATTCTGTGATAAAGGATACAAGGTGGAATTCATTTCCAACGAGTGCATTTGTGAAGAGCAAACTCACGTCCCAGATTGTGCTGACTGGAATTAGACAAAGGAACGTCTACATTGCACAATGGGACAGCTGCAAAGAGGAGATGTGCTTAGTTGCAAGAAGTGCTACAGAGATAGGATGGCTATGGCACCGACGCTTGAACTATCTCAACTTCAAAGCAATCAATCGCTTAGCTCGAAAAGGCCTGGTGCAAGGCATACCAAATGAAGTCTTTATTAAAGACCATGCTCACCATGCCAACGAGGAAAGCAGACGAAGAAGCACTTCACAAGTCTTCAAGAAGCTTCATCCAAGCGAGTGCTCGAGCTGCTCCATATGGATCTGTTTGGTCCAGTTACTCCAGTTAGTGTAAATGGAAGGAAGTACACTCTAGTTGTAGTCGACGACTACTCTCGCTACACTTGGGTTGTATTTCTCTTCAGCAAGAAGAAGACACTGACCAAGCTACCACAACTGCTCAAGCGATTGGCTGTGGAGAAGAATCAAGCGATTGTCACCATCCGCTCCGACAAAGGCACAGAGTTCCTGAACTCTACAATTGAAGCTTACTGCACGGAGCATGACATAGCATATCAGACTTCCTCAGCACGCACACCTCAGCAGAACGGAGTTGCTGAAAGAAGAAATCGGATCATCAAAGAAGCCGTTCGAACCATGATTGCAGAATCGAAGCTTCCAATGAAGTATTGGGCTGAAGCTGCCAATACGGCATGCTACACGCAGAACCGGACGCTTCTCTGCAAGCGGCACGACAAAACACCATATGAAATATGGACAGGGAGAATTCCTAACATATCTTATTTCCATATCTTTGGTTGTAGGGTCTTCATCCATGATAATGGGAAGTCACAATTGAAAGCTTTTGAAAGCAAAGCTGATGAAGGAATATTCTTAGGATATTCTACATCAAGCAAAGCTTACAGGGTGTTCAATTGTAAAACCCTAATTGTGGAGGAATCACCCCATGTCGTATTTGATGAGTCTTCTTTGAGTCTTCCACGGGAACAGGTTCAATCTAAGGAAGGAAAGACAAGCGAGGAACCCAGTAATTCATTATCTTGGGACATGCTTGAGGATGATGAAGAAGTCAAGGACTCAAGCGAGCAGAATGTCCAAAGAAAAGATGAAGCTGCCCCCAAGATTCCTGAAGCGAGTGCAGGCCAAGCACCCAATCCAGTCGCTTCAGAAGGCGAAGCGAGCGACCAGGAAGAAGATGAAGACGAAGCTGGCGGATCCAAGCGTGCATGGCTCAAGGATCACTCACCTAGTCAAATCATTGGAGATCCATCCAAGGGTGTAGTGACCAGAAGTCAAGTGTTTGGAGAAAGTGCAATGTTCAGTTGCTTTCTCTCAAACATTGAGTCGTCATGCATGGAGGAAGCCCTAGCTGATTCCAATTGGGTGATCGCCATGCAAGAAGAGCTGAATCAGTTCACCAGAAACGACGTATGGTACCTCGTGGATCGTTCCAAATTCCAGCATGTTATTGGCACCAAGTGGGTGTTCAAGAACAAGACGGACGAGGACCACAACGTTGTGAGGAACAAGGCGCGTCTCGTTGCTAAGGGCTACTGCCAAGAGGAAGGAATCGATTTCGATGAGACCTTTGCTCCAGTGGCACGGCTTGAAGCGATCAGACTATTTCTACCTATGCAGCGGCCAAGAAATTCAAAGTCTATCGGATGGATGTGAAGAGCGTGTTCCTCAATTGTGAATTGAAGGAAGAAGTCTATGTGGAGCAGCCTCCGGGTTTCGAGCAAGGAAATAAGGTGTATCGCTTGAAGAAAGCCTTATATGGATTGAAGCAAGCTCCCAGAGCTTGGTATGATACCCTTTCTCAATTCTTAGTGGATAATGGATTTCACAAAGGAAAGATAGATCGAACCCTATTCACCATCAATCATGGAAATGATATACTATGGGTTCAGATCTATGTGGACGACGTCATATTTGGATCACCAAACCAGTCGCTTAGCGAGAAGTTTGGACAGCTAATGAAGACCAAATATGAGATGTCGATGATTGGCTTGATGAGCTGCTTTCTAGGTCTTCAAGTGAAGCAGCAGGATGATGGAATCTTCATCAATCAAGCTAAGTATACTCGAGATATGCTTGCCAAGTTTGGTGTTCAGCATGCTAAAGCTGTGAAGATCCCGATGAACACCAACTGGAAGATGGAGCCAGACCTAGAAGGGAAGTTTGTGGATGCTACAGACTACCGAGCTTTGATCGGATCCCTTCTATATCTCACTGCAAGTAGGCCAGATATTGCTTTTGCAGTTGGAGTATGTGCTCGCTTCCAAAGCAATCCCAAGCACAACCATCTTGAAGCTGCCAAGAGAATTTTTCGTTATTTGAAGGGCACTGTCAACATGGGGCTGTGGTATCCAACTGAGGACAATTTGGAGCTCACTGGATACTCAGATGCTGACTATGGAGGGTGCCGAATTGATAGGAAATCAACTTCGGGCACTTGTCAGTTCTTGGGAAGCAAGCTGATCTCATGGTTTTCGAAGAAGCAGACGAGTGTAGCCACTTCAACGACTGAATTAGGGTTGCTAGACCCTGGTGAAGAGTGCTAGATCCAGGATGCACGAAGGGGTGTTCGCTTGTTCTTTTGAGCGTCACTTGCTTCGGATCTTCACCAACTCAAGCTAGTCACTTGAAAATTACACTCGTTTGAAGAAGGAGAAATAAGGTGGAGAAATGTGGAGTGTTGGAAGATGTTCCCTACCCGCTTACAGGAATTGTTAAGCCATTGGTTAAGGGGGAACTATTGTTTGCTCTCGGAGTAAGCTACTTCCAAAGCGAGCAAGGAAAGCTGCTACCTAGCCTAAGATTCCTAGCGAGTGGGTATAAACACTCGCAAGTGCCGTTTCTAGTAACGGTTGTGGGGTCTTGTATCGGGCTTTCCCACGTAAAAATGGTGAAAGCTTAGGCAGGGCTGGCACCTAGACCTTGTGTCCTCTTCCCATCTTTCCGCCGAAGAGGGGCAGGTCTTCTCATCTCCTTCATCGTGGATAAATGTCCATTCTTTACTCACTCTTCATTGAGTTGAGCTGCCGGATGTCTATCCATTCCTCCCCCACTTGTAATTTTGCATCGCTTCAATTAACCCTATTCTGGGTCAAGCGAGTCGATTGCAAATTCATTATGTAGCTTGTAGGAGGAAGCTTGAAGAGTTACCTTTTACTTGAAAAGGTTGCATGACTGGTGACATGTCTTTGCGTAAAATACGAGATTGTCTTGTCAGAGCATTCTCATTGTCATCCTGTCCTATTCTGCTCTGAGATAAGGACTTGTACTCATCCCCATTCGTCGTGAATATGTACACTTACGTGAAGCTCCCCTCTGGGTTGTAGTAAGCTTGTGTACTATATTCATTCTCTCCCCCATTCACTTCGATGGAGGACTCTCTAACTCGTAGAGGAAGATGAATGTCATGAAGATGAATGCCATGAAGATGAATGAAGAGCAACTAACAAGTGGTTCTTGCTGTCCAAATCCATAAAATGAAGTCTTCAATAAGTGGTATCAATCTCCTACGAAGTGAGATTGACTGGTAAGTGGTTCAATTTTAAGTACACTAAGTGAGCTGAAGCGTGCTAGAAACTTTCACTCACTATGTGGAAAATATGAAATGAATCTGACACAAATACAAAGAGGAAAACATTCTTGTTTATCCTCGAAGTATGTAAGTCAGAAACATTTTAAATTAAGCAAAGAAATTTCATTTCTTATTCCAGTCGCTACAAATGACGAAGCGAGTGCCACGTCACTCAAGCAAGTCATCGCAAGCGAGTGCGGAGCAGTCACGCCAAGCAAGTACTTTGCAAGCGAGTAGAAGCCAAGGGGCACTCTCGAAGCGAGCGGGTACGAAGCGAGGCGTATGAGCTGTCAGCACTCAAGAACAAAAATTTCACTTTTTACTTTAGCATTTAATGCAGTGGCGCGTAGAAAGAGAAATGACAGGCGCGTGCGCGTCAAGCCGAGAAAAGCGGGAAGATCGACCTCGATCCAGCCGTCGAATCTGAACAGGTCCTAAATCTCAACCGCTGGATCGACGCCTATTGGAGAGATAAATCACAGGCTGCCGCGTGGCAACGCCAAGTCAAGTTGGCGGTTCACTTTTCCTGTGATGACGCCGGACACATCAGATCCATCACCGAGGGTCCGCCGCCTCCGCACAGGATCTTCGAAGATATTATTGTCTTGCCCCTGCCACGTCAGCCGAACCCTAGTTCTATATATATGCAAAGACGGAGACCTGCAGAAAAATTCACAACTCTCTAAAATTGCCATTCTCGTGCAAGATCTGCGCCTCTGCAATTCACGAGTCTCAAACCCCTCAAAACCTTAAATTCTTCTCAAATCTCTCTACAAATAAATTATGGGAAAGAAGGAGAAAACCGAAACGATGGAGGACTTCCTGAACACCCTCAATGACAATATTTTTGTTGAACCACATCTTGATGAAGATGTGGTGACGGAGAACGGTTTCTTCCGCAGGGCTGTGACCACGGCCGGCCTGTGGAAGTTCGTAACGGCGAAGCCACAGCGGATTCTAGCCAAGGCCGTCGCCGAGATTCTTCTGAATCTCAAAGAAGGAGAAGAGACTTCAACCTTCACCGATCCACAAGAGGGAAAGGCTGTGGTGGTCGAGTTAAACAGTCTAGCCCGTGTGTTCGATCTGCCGATGGTTGGACCAGTCTCATTGACAGAACTTGGTATGTCAACTCAAGTGGAGTATGCTCGGTTTTCCAAAAGGAGAGGCGTGAAGTTTGGGAATCCGAAGCTGAGCAACATCAGGAATGATTTAGTGGCTTCGTTCAACTTAATCTGCGAGTTGTACACGAAGTCAGTACTCTGCGGTGTTGGTTCACTGAGCCAACTGTCAGACTCCAAGATCTACGCCACCTCGGTCATAGTTGATAGCTTGATAGGGACAAGCTTCAACTGGCATCGCTGGTTCATTAACTAGATTCATGAAGTTGCGGTGGATTTCAAGTATGAGGAGGGAAGTGATACTGAAATCGTTCGCAAAGGGAAATTGAAAATTTTCTCCAGAATCTCTTTAACCCTGGAAAAACTATTCAAGAATATGAAGTGGACTGGCAAGAAAGAGACAGCTGAGTACAAGAAGAACACCATCTACTTCGATTCATGGAAAACGGAGAAGCTACCAAAGGACCGGGATTGCATCGACGTGATAGTCCTTCCTTCCGCTCCAGTCGCTGAATCTTGTAGTGAGGCGGAAGAGGAAATCCAAGCTCCTTCACCATCGAAGCGAGTGTCAAGGAAAGCAAGGTCAAGGCGACCACAGAGATTGAGAAGTGTAACCACCATAATCGGGACGAGCGAGGCTGAGGAGCAGCCGCTCGAAAAGATAGTGGAAGAAGAGCAACCCCAACCCTCACCAGAAAGAGAACACCAAACCCAACCTTCACCTCACAAAAACCAAACACCCCACACCCCACAAACTCAAACCCAACAGCCACCCGAACCTCAAACCTCCACCACTGCACAACCTCATTCCCAGAAATCTCCCTACTCCACACATGAAGAAGAATCCACTTCTTCACTCCAAGCCCTCAACCTACCCTTCTGCAGTGCTAATATAGAAGAGTTGTAGTCATTCTTCGTCCCAACTGCTCAACAAACCCAACCCCAAACCACCCAAGCATCCTCACCTCACTCTCCATCCTCATCAGCAGAGTCAGCTGATACCGCCCAAACAGCCGACACCAACTTCATCTCAATCCCACCAACTCCACCACCTCCATCTGCGGAGCAGAATGCTCTGGAACGGTATCTCAAGGACCGGGAGCAAGCTGCAGAATTGATTCGCAACCGATATCCTTCAGTGGAGATGACCACTGATTTCTTCACAAGAGCAGTTGATTTCCTCACGTATATCACATACAGAGGAACAGAATACTACAAGATCTTCAATCTCTTGAAGGTTATGAAGGAGGAGGATGTCGAAGCGAAGGAGGTGGAGGCGCTCAACTTCATCGGAGCTGATGGCTTCCATGTGTTCATTAATGAGGCCAACTACTGGGAGATGCTTGATGCCAGAGTAGTGCGTGAATACCCAGATGCATCCATCCCAGAGCATGTGCCATCTAAGCATGAACTCCGATTGATGAAGGAGCACGAGGTGGAAGTGGAGGCGAAGGAGGTGGAAATCTCCAACCTTCAAAGTGAGATCACAAAGAAGGAAGGGGAGCTGACTGAGAAGGTGTTGGAGGTCACTAATCTGCATGCAGATTTTGACAGGAAGAGGAGTGAGCTGGAGGAGAATGTCGAGGAGAAGGAGAGGTTGCTTGCGGAGAAGGAGAGTCTGTTGAGAGAAAAGGTGAAGCGAGCGGAGGAGTCGGAGAAAGATGCTCAAGAGTCCAAGCAACTGCTTGAGGCTGAGCGAAGCAAGCTGAGAGAAGTGAATGCCAAGCTTGTGGCATTAGAAGGTGAGAAGAAGGAATTGAGGAGGAAGTTGGAGAAGGAGAGAAAGGAGTTGGATAAGAAGAAGGAAGAGGAAATCAAGCTAGGAAGTGAGCTGACGAGAGCTAAACTGAAATCCCACGGCCTTGAGAAGGAAATTCAAGTCCTCAACAGCAAACTTGATGAGGCAAATGCTGAATTGACGAGCAGGAGGAAGGCAGGAATTGATGTGGCTCTCAAGCAAGCTCAGCTTGCTGTCGAAATTGAAAAGGCACAAAAGAAGGCCGGAGAATTTGCAATCAGAATGGCCGGAGCTGCTCAAGTCTACGTAACTCTAAAGCAAAAACAGAACGCCATTGCTACTGCTCAAGCGGAATTGGAAGCTTCGCAGAAATTCTTCAATCTCAAACTGCAGGAAGAGTGCAAGCTAATCCGTGCAGATATAGAAGCCGAGCTTGATAACCGCTTCAGAGCAGTGGAGCCGTTGGAGAGATTGATGGTCTCTGTGAAGGAGAGGGAGCAGCAGTGCAAATATCTGCTTGAGGAAATCTCCATCAAAACCTCAGAGATCGTGCTCTCCAAAGAGCGTGTGTTTGCGAAGCGTGCTGAGAAGGTGCTCCAAGCTGTTCTGAGCAGAGTCAACGACATACACCAATCCATCAGCGGAACGGTGACCATTCCCGCCCCTGGCAGTCTTGATGATGCCAAAAAGGGGGAAATTGTTGAGAAGCCAACTGAACCAGGAAGAGAAGGTGGAGAGAAGGAAGTAGTGGAGTGAAGTTGTTGGAAGGAGGAAGTGAGTGCGCGATCAAAGCCAGTGGCGTGATCGCGGGTGGAAGTGGAATCGGAGGAGAAGTAGTGGAGAGGATTGAAGCAGGAGGCTTGATCCTAGGGGGAAGTGGCGTTGGAAGTGGAGGAGCAGAAGAAGAGATGGATGAAGCTCGGGCAGAGCTGGCGAGGAAGAAAGGAAAAGATAAGCTTCTTGAAGAGCCTCGAAAGCCAGCTGTCGGGAAGTTGCTTGGCTCATCTATGGCCACTCATCCTCCAGTTGCTCCGCTAACCAAAGAGCAGAGGGAGCTTCAAATTCTTGAGGATGAAGCACTTCATCGCGCGATGGAGAAGGAACTTGAGCTTTCGCAGAGAGCCCTGTTGGAAAGCGTGCAGGCAGGCGCTTCAGGTTCTCTAGTGCCCGCTCCAGCTGCGAAGCCCGCTTCGACTACGGTTGAAGCTGCATCTGCTAGTCAAGTGATCACTCCATCTCCATCCACTGCAAAGACAGATATGCCTCCACCGCCTCCACCGAAACAGACCTTGAAGAGGACTGCACCCGTGTCCAGAGGAGAGGACCCTGCAGCCAAGCGCCGGAAGATTCAGCAAGCTATTACTGAAAAATCCAGCCGCTTGGAGAGGAGACAAAAGCAGGGAGAAGAGAAGAAGAAGAGAAATGAGAAGGACGAGGAGGTGAGGAGGAAGAGGCTAGAGAAAATAGATGAGCGAATTGAGTCGCACTGGAATGAAGTGAGACTTATCCAGTCCGCTATCGCAAGAAGCGCCTACATTCCTCACACTCCTGAGGAATCTGAAGCTGTGCAGGCCCAAGCTTGGATGGACACCTGCCGAGTCACCTCGATGGAGATGATCAACTCCGGCCGCTACCCTCCAAGAGAGCATGACTACATTCGCAAGCGTGTCAACGAAATGCTTCCCAAGTGGAGCACTGACACTAGTGCAAAATTCAACTTAGTCATGAAGGAGTTGAAAAGCAGGACAGAGGAGGAGCTGGCCATGCGGAGAGATCACCATCCAGACTCGAGGCAAATCGAAGACTTCATCCCGAGGGACCTTCTTGAGACCTGGCTTATCTTGAAGGACAAATTCATCAAGGCCTACTACTACTGGCAAGTAGTGCCTTATCAGGATAAGTGCTCAAGATTGGATGCTCTCAACAACTTCCTGTGCCACTTCAACGAACGGCTACGGCGGAAAATCTTTACTATGGCACAGCAGGCTGAGCCCTTACCTCTCATCGTTAAGGTGCCCGCAGTAAAGGAGTATCCCATGCCGTTTCAGCCGAATTCCTTGGTTCCCAACCGAAGGATTATCGATGAGGAAGTTGATGAAGCTCTGAGAATGGAGCGCAGGTGGAGACCAAGTCAGCACAACTTCATGACAATGGAGGTGAATGTCATGTCTGCATATTACATCAAAGAAGTGACAGAGGAGAAGAAGATGGAAGAGGAGGAGACGGAGACGGAGAAAGAGAAGGAGGAGAAGGACGAGGCTGCAGGAAACCCTTGAGTTTCAAGTCTCGATGTTTTGTGAACTATGTTCATATATCTCATATTTATTTTTCTGTCAACTCTTGTGTCATTTTTTAGCTTTGTGGATATTTTATCCTTATGCTACAAAACTCAAACAATTTAACCGAAAAAAAAAGGGGGAAAGGAACTTAAAAAAAAAAAATTCAATCGAAGCCTGCAAAGGAAGCAGTCGCTTGAAATTCCTTCCACGGTTAGATAGACTAGATTTCATAAATCTTAGTCAATGGGTTTTGGCATCATCAAAAAGGGGGAAATTGTTGGGAATTGTTAAGAGCAAAATGTTAAGGGGGGAACTCCTATGGGACACTTTGAAGTGAGTCAAACAGTAGTTTTGATTTGATCCCAAAACCCCAAAGCGTTCGGTTCCCAAGCGACCTATTTTTGATGTAGATAATAGGTTAGAAATTTTTCTAAGCCTATACTGTTAGGATGGCTTTATTTTGCTTTAGTCACTTAGGTTTTTAGACTGCAGAAAATTCCAAGTGAAGGCCACTCTCTTGAGTGTGTTTTCAATCGAAGTGAGTCTATCCAGCCGAAGTGAGGCGTGCCGAAGCAAAGCGAAGCGAGTGCTACAGTGGAATCGAAGCGAGTCCGCCAAAGCGAAGCGAAGCGAGCGCTACAGTGTAAAGCCGAAGCGAGTCAACGCGGGTCCACTTCTACCAAAGCAGTCACTTCGGGAACCCACTTCCCAAGTACTCGCTACAGTATGACCCCGAAGCGACTCGATTCGAAGCGGACGCTACGAGACTGAAGCGAAGCGAGCCACTACCTACCAGAAAGCGACAGCACAATTCCCGCTCCGATTTTGAACTCCAGTCAACTGGAGATCTCCGCATTAATTACGAGATCTCCACGTGTCGAACGCGGAGAGGAGCAGAGGAGTTGACTGCCAGGCCGACAGGGTGCCGCTACAGTATTGGCTCGCTCCAGTTACTGTTAGTTTTGTAACTTAGCCATTTTCAGCAAAGAGACAAACTGCGCATCCGCAAAAGCATCCAGCCTGTGCAAGTACTGTCGAGAGGAGGAGGGACAAAGCCACAAACCAAGCAACGGATCTCGGCATCCCTCCGCCTATAAATAGTGAAGGATGAAGACGAAGAGAGGACAGAACACTTCCTGAGCATTCGAGCGCCTACTGCAAACAAATACTCCCAGCCCTAGAGCAATCTTCGAGTCTTTGTTTCCAAGTGTTCTCCGAGTTCCAGTCTCATCGGAACTCGTCTTCGCAACCTTCACACTTAAAATCTAAGCCCATTCCATATCCAAGCTTAGAAGAAGAGTTCTAGCCATCTTTGCACTTATTGTAAAGAGCTCTTCATAGTGTGTCGTCGTAAACCAAAGACCCTAATCTGTTCGTTAGGTTTTTGTGTTCGTCGTCGTTAGGTTGTTTTGATCCAAGGCCCTACTTTCATCGATTGTAGAAGCCTCGATCATAGAGTCTAGATCCAAGCTTGCACTTACATCGTTCGTGTAAAGCTCGATCGAAGCTAGGCTGTAAGGAGAGCCCGCAATCTCCCTGTTGTCGGACTGAAGCGAGTGAAGCTTCCAGTCCAGTTTAGGTTTTTGGTGTGAACCCGGAATCACCCAGCGTCTGTCAGATCCAAGCGAGTGAAGCTCGATCTTGACCAGGCTTTTGAAGAGCCCGTAATCTTCAAGTTCTTGAGTGAAGAGAACAGTTGCCAAGTGCAACAAGTGGACGTAGGAGCTTTATCTCCGAACCACTATAAATCTCGTGTCGTATCTCTCTAAACCCTAACTCTTTAATTCCTTGTTTGATTATTCATTGCACGTGCATCTAAACAAACATAATTGGAATTTTAATTACTTAGGAAAGATTATAGCTCACCGAATTCCGCATTAAAGAATAAAGTCTCACTCTTGATCAAGCTCTAAGCTTAGGTCAAGAGATTCGTGATTGCTTTAGATCTAGCTCTCGGCTAGGTCTTAGTATTTCAAAGAGCATTTTACTTTATACTCTGAGTTAAGGATTTGAAGTTGAAAAACTTCAAAATACGTATTCACCCCCCCCCCCCCCCCCTACGTATTTTTTCCTATAACAAACCGGGACCAACATCTCCTTTTATTAGTTGATATGAAATTAATCCATAGATATATAAAAAAAAAAGTAAGAAATTAATTGATTTCAAATGTAATCATGATACATTGAGCCGAACTTAAAATAATCTCGAATCGAACTTAACCCAAAAGGTTCTCTAACACTCTCAAAATTAAAAGAATATACAATTAAATTAATTTCGACAAAAGAGTAACATTGTTATACAATAAGTGGTTTACACAATGTGTTAAAATGCACATAGAGAAATATTGTGAAAGAATCATAAACTACAAGTGTTGCTAATTATTATAACTTATAGATAAATAAAATAAAAATGTAGTATATACAATTTGAACTTAAACTAATTTGTAAAGAAAATAACTATGTAAAATTTATTAATATTTTTTTCTTTTATATAATTGTTTTATTTGTTATTAAAAATTTAAAGTTAGTTGAAAATAACTCTGTAAAATTTATTAATATTTTTTTCTTTTATATAATTCCTTTATTTGTTATTAAAAATTTAAAGTTACTAACTGACATATGTCATGACATTATTAATTAAATATAGTTTTTATTTGCTTAATTTAATTAGGGACAATGGAACATCCATTGCAATTTATAGAGAAATGGTTTGTCATACACTTGTCCAAAATAAATAAATCATACACTTTCACATATACTGTATTTTTCCTTACACTCTTTATTATTATTATTATTATTATTATTATTATTATTATTATTATTATTATTATTATTATTATTATTATTATTATTATTATTATTATTATTATTATTATTATTATTATTATTATTATTATTATTATTATTATTATTATTATTATTATTATTATTATTATTATTATTATTATTATTATTATTATTATTATTATTATTATTATTATTATTATTATTATTATTTATTTATTTATTTATTTATTCTAAAATAAACTTTACAACTTAATTCTAAAATTGTAGATTAGTGACTTGTCAAATTTGATTTAATACTTAAAAATCATATACAGAAATAAGATTTTTTAATTAATGTTAAGAGATGACTTGTAGCATGAAACTATTTTCCAAATGAATTCTATCTATAAATAAACATAAGGATATTTATGTAATTAGGTAAATTGAATAATGGACAATGATCAAAAAGCCCTATTATGGCTGGCCATAATATGGCCATTTAGCAAAACTCTATTTAATATTCACATATGTAAATATAAAATGAGAAGCACGAAGGGAGTATAAGAGTAATTGCATATGGGATCATCTATCCCATGATCTATCTGGATTAATTGACATACATTTATTAATTTGGGCCAAATCCATCACTTCGAAAACTCATTTGGCTAAATTTAATTTATGTATTTTTTCATTAAACATAACATAAATATAAACTTATATATATTGTAATTTCTCATGGTTGTGGATGTCATTTTCCCTTCTTTTTTCCAGATGATGAACTACAATATGTACCGCATGGTGACGTCGATGCTTTGAATAATTAGTACAATATTTAATTTCTCTAACATTTATGCACATATTTTAAAAAGAGAAGATATACATGTATTATCCAGGAAAACTCTACTGAGGCCTTTCAGTTATTAACTGCTATAAGTCATTGAAAGATGGGGAAAATTTAACCGATGATGAGCTATTTCTTGCAAGTGTTCTTGGCTGGTGTACTGAATGGGTAAGTCGATTCTATCGGTTTTAACTCAAGAAGTTTCCTTATCGGATTTATATATTTTTTATTTCGGCAGAAGAGAAATTAACAGAAATTGTTGCATTATATTCATTTGTTAAAACATTTTTGAAATGTATGTGTTCATAAAATGATGATATGACTTGTTTGTTCGGAATTTATTTGAAATAATGACAGTTGCAAGCATCATCTCTTATACAAGATGACAATGTGGATTCTTCCGAGACGCGACGTGGTCTACTATGTTCGTATAAGAACCCAAAGGTATATATATGTCCTTAATCAAAACAATGTTTTTAAACCCAACGCAGACTGGCCGGTCCAACCGGAAAATATGTGAACGTACCGGTCAATGGTCCGGTCCGGTTCTGTAATTTTTGTACCATTCACTTGACCCGAAGTGAACCGGTCAGACCCGGTGAACCGGTTCACTTAAAAAAAATCAATTTTATGTATTCATCAAAGTTTGAACTTGTGACCTCTAACTTGTTAGTCTAAGATATATACATTTTAAAAGTACAACAAATATAATTTAAAACATACTAACACTAAAATTTTCTTTGAACATTAAATTTTCTTTATATGCATTTCATAAATAAATTTGAAAATATAGTTAATGTGAATATATTTTAATCTTATTTATACATAGTTGATTAAATACTAGTATTATTAATTTATAGTATATTTTTATATAAGTTTCAATTCATACATATATATATATATATATATATATATATATATATATAATTTTAAATATTATGATAGCTCAAATATTTATATATTTTAATACATAAAATACTAAACAATATAATATTTATATATATAGGTAATCCGATTTTTTAAGAATGGGTCAATCGGTCGACCTAGTGACCCGATGACCCAGTTGAATGACCGGTTCGGTATCTAGTCCGGGTTTCAAAACATTAAATCAAAATAGTTAAATAGATTGGAAAAAATAAATCATAGTTAAAAATATTCCCCACAATTCAGTTAGTTCTTGATTTTGATGTACTTCGAATTTGATTATCTAGGTTGGTATGATAGCCATAATCGATGGGATCACGCTTCAGTACAAAGCGTTGAGAATTCTTAAGAAGCATTTTCGAGAAAAACCCTACTATATGGATCTCGTGAATTTGTTTAGTGAGGTATCAATATTTGACTATTTATCGATATCTCTAATTTATTATACTATATATCTGTGATTGACATTTTTATTTATGATTTTTTACATGTGGGGGTAGGGTATCAAACTGTTTTAGGGGAGTTAATGGACACAATTACCGATGTCGAAGAGGAAAAGGATTTATCGAAATACTCTTTTACACTGTAAGTGGAGAAGTTTGATTTGATCGATTATCAACTTGAATTTATGTAAATCGAAATAATCTAAATTACTATTGTTACAACTTGACAATGAACAAAATAATGACAAATTGAATTTAACCTCGCCATATCTTTTGATTTGGTTGTGGTAAAAAACCATAAGAATGATAAAGTTAGTTAGAATTAGGGTGTATAAAGTTAGGTCAATGTTAAATGGGTTGGGTCAAATGTAATACTCTCGCTTTTCCATATTTACTGACTCTATTACAATATATGGACGTCCTCCATTTACTGAACCTTTTTGTTTTGGGACATAAATCCCACAATTACTTTAACACTTTATAACTCTACCTTTTAACATTTTAATACCATTTAAAATATTAAATGAACCCATAATTATTCTACTTTAACATATTAATTTATCAATACTTCATCAAAATGTAAAAGGTCTATGCTAAAAATATGTTCACTAAATATATAAAGGATGGAGGAAGCCTTTATTGATTGTTCCATTTAAATAGAAATCGTATAGTATGAAATCATGATCATGTCGTATGATTTCTATTTTTAGACTGTATTGTTTCAAATTAAACAACAAAAATATTTTAATACTTTCCATATCTTAGATAGTTTGTCTTAATCTTCATGAGGTGAGACCATCATTGTACTATTACCTATTTTTCTTCACTCTTACTTTTTTTTTAATTTTTTTTTTTTATAAAAAACTTATGTCGTTCATCTCTCCACCTACATATGGAGATGGGTGGGTATTATTTATAACTCGGTTAAGTTTTCAAATTGTAACCAAGACAAATACTAATTTTTATGTATATTTTAAAAACCGAAACAAGGTTGAATCTATACTTTAGTTCTATTCAACTCGAATTTCGACTTTTAATTACCAAATAACGTTATAACTTATGGAAATTGTTTGTTTCATGGTAAACTTAAAACAAAATGCATGTATATTCATGTGACGCTATTTACTCTACATAAATTAACTAAATACATAATTATAACTAGATAGCTAACGGATGCTCCATGGTTTAGGTCGTGTTTAACATGTGTGATATCTTGAAATGGCTAATCAATACTAACAAATTTCAATACTTTAGCATCAGCAGTATATATCCTTTATGTTTTACTCAAAATTGTATGCATATTTCAACTTGGTAGGATCAGTTTCTCGTCATAATTTAGTTAAAATTGTTGTTTGAACTTTATGCAGTTACAATCGTATTGCTTGGTACAAGACGTCATGTTATTCTCTTTATCTTCCGGTAAGTGAACATTTACGAAACTAAATATATTAATTTTTCTCGTAGAAATTAAATAATATAAATATTGACTCATTATTGTCCCACACATATAAATGATATATATAGGTTGCATGTGCACTTCTCTTAGCCGGTGAGAACCTTGATGACCACGCAAACGTGAAGGATTTGCTTTTGGATATTGGGGTCTCCTTTCAAGTATTGGTGAGATTGAGTTTTTATTTTCATATTTCATCAGAGTTCATATTTTACCCATTTTGCATCATGGATAGTTGATTAGATAAGAGGAGATGAATGCTCCAACATTCACTATAGGCACATTTAAAGTATGGTTGGTATACAAGAATGGAATGACCATTCCTACTTCCATTGCTTATCCTATGGCTAGTAGAAAATTATAATTTAGAATGGTCATTACTATAGAAGGTTGTAAACTCATAAGTATAGGAATAGTCGTGCCCCCACTACTGTTCGTGTTAATTATGTTAGTTATTCTTAGTTATCAGAAATGAAGTTTATGTTGATTATTGAAGATATCACTACTTATCATTTAGATAAGATTTATTAAACGTTGTAAAACCTTAACATAGGTCTAGCTCAAGCCCATGCCCCCCCCCCCCCCCCCCCCCCCCCCCACACACACACACACACACACACTCACGTACACGTGCATCCCACTACAGCAGTGGGCATAACTCGATATGAGCCTATAAACTTATTGAGCTTGTTTTAGTTAGATCTTTTGCATTATTGTAATTTAATTGAATTACATAATAGTATAATGCCTATTACATTGATCACGGATACCGCCCATAGGAATTTAATCACTTGCTTTATTCATTTCACATCCCTAATCTATTACTTAGTTCATTCTATATATACTAAATTCATTCACACATATCAACCGTCTTCTTGATGTGTCCATAACTAATATGACAATGTGACTATAGGTATATTACATATTTAAAAAGTTAGCATAACTATATACCTTGGAAACTATCAGAAAAAATCTACATGACCAACAAAATTACCAACATGGCCAAAGTGTGAAAAAAAGTGACAATGTGCAATTTCTAACTTCTCGATAGTAACATTATCGATTACGTTCATTTTTTCTTAGGATGACTACATAGATTGCTTTGGCGATCCTGCAAAGATTGGAAAGGTAAGTTGTTACACTTGTTTATACTATAACTTTTAGTTGAGTGAATATATTTTTTTTGAGTTATTTGTATTCTAGATCGGCACGGATATTGAAAATTTTAAATGCTCGTGGATGATATTGCAAGCTCTAGAGCTTTGCAATGAATAACAGAAGAAAATTCTATTGGTAAGAATTTCATAATTCTTTTTTTTCTTTTTAGATCATCAAATCTTGCATATATTGAAATAAAGTAATTCAAACAATTACATATATTTCTAGGAGCATTACGGAAAAGCAGACCCGATCGATGTTGCAAAAATTAAAGATGTGTATAACGAAGTGGATATTCATAATGCATTCGTTTCCTATAAACGCAAGTGCTATGAAAAACTGCAAAGTCGTGTTGAATCTTGTCCCAGCAAAGCCATGGAGGCGGTTTGGAAACTATGTGAGGAAGCTTTGATGAATTAATCAATTATTTTAATAAATTGAATTAGTTATATTCTTATACTATCTCGCATGGATATTTTAAGTGGTAACATAAGAACAATTTTTTGTTTTTCTAAATTATTTTGTTATGTTGAACTTAGCATGCATATATGTTCGTTCAATGAGCATCATTTAAAATGCATAGAACCATCATTACTTTTTTGTACGGGGAGATTTTGTATCAATCGAATTATAAAAGACTTTATAAAATAATTGTTTTGTAACAATATTAATCACCACTACTCTAGTACATACTTGTGGGAGTTTTCTAGTTTTTGTTATGTGACCTTTTCCTTTACATGAATGTCTCATTAAAAAGAATAATTATAACACATAAATGGAGTATGAGTGTTAGATAAACTGGAAAAGGAGGAACACTATCTTTATTAATCTAGAAGGAGAAGAATACAATGTATTTATACATCTCGAGTGAAAAAAGAAAAAGTTGCATTGACGTGATAAGCACATGATTTGGAACTACCTATTGTTGCGCTGGAATAGCATAGACAACAAGCTACACTAATCAACTAACTAATTAAAACCCTAACCATGCACTAATATATGCTAATGCATGTGCTAATACACCCCTACAGACACCAAACCTAGGTAACATCAACATTAATCAAGCACAATTGTTGCTGAAGTGAATAGAATCGCTAACAACTCAATAACTTGGTGAATATGTTAGCAATATGATCCAGCCCAGATACACGACCAACTGATCGCACTATTTTTTACCACACAAAATAGGTGTAATATAAAGAAGCACGAGTATCGTATCCACAGGGATTGACAAGTCGAAAATGCACACAATACCTCTACTAAAGAACTAATGTGATGTTTAGGCTTTTAAGAATTTAGTATGTGGTATTTATAGTCTAGGCAAATAATAAAAAGACTCAATTAATCATATAAGGAAACAAATAAATAAGAAAAGTAACTAGTCAAATAAAATAACTTAGGACTCAAGCAATAAAACAAATAAAGGAAGTAAACAATTAAGGGAAAGTGTTGACTTTAGGGAAGCCTACCTAATCAAACATATGAAAGCAATTAATGCATACAATTAACCAATTTAATCCAATCTAAATGTGATACGTGAAATATGACCTACACCCCGATAAAAGCAATGCAAGTCGTCACTTAATATGATCCTAATATCCTTTCGGACGCATAGATGTCAAACTAAGTGCAAAAGAGAACAAGTATCAATGATATAATCAACTAGATTCAATTAAGACACCCAAATCAATTACATGCAAACATATGATAATTCAAACTCAATTAAGACAAATCAAATTATCATACCATGTATTCATGAGATCTATTATGCAATATCCTATCAAGGCATATAAACATAACTATCATACATAATTAGTGGCCAATTAATCATGCATGAGAATAAGCACCATGAAAACATGCATCTAGATTGGAAGGCTAATTGTAAACAAAAACACTTACATAGATTCAATTAGGCATTCAATCCCTAAAATCAACTAAGGAATTTAGCTAGACATAATTAAAGCAAACATAAACATGAAAGATTGAAAGAACATAATTAAAGAGTAAGAGTAAGAAAAACTTGAACACAAACGAAGAACTTCGAATCTTGAATCTTGCATAAACTTGAAAAGCTCCAATGTTGAATACAAGAAAATAAAACTCTAAAATAATGTGCTAAGAAAAATATAAAAGATGGTAAAGTGTTGATAGCTTGCTTGCTAGGGTTTACAATGCTAGACTAGGAGTATATATAGGAGAAATTGACATAAGGAAAACCTAAACCAAAAAGGAGTCTAATTAACTAAGGAAGGAATTCCCGGCTGGACCCCCCTCTCGACATACCTCTCGATCGAGAGAGGTGTCGAGAGGGTGTGAAATGGGCTCTCGATCGAAAGCTGCGGCAGAAGGTACCTCTCGACATACCTCTCGATCGAGAGAGGTATCGAGAGGCCTTCTCTCGAACTCAAATCTTGGACTTTGCTCTTCGATCTTCACGCCTTGTCTCGTCTCGGGGTTTTAACACCAAAATATGCCTAAAAACTCAAGAAAACACCCAAAAGCATAATATTGTCCAATATAATGAAAATCATATAAACTAAAGACAATACTACACAAACGAGAAACAAAATCGACTCTTTTTGGTTATGAAAACAAGGTAAATTTCACCTATATCAAATCCCCCAAACTTAAACATTGTTCGTCCCGAACAATACCAAAACATAAACAATAGACTCTAGCATTGTGAACTATATAGGCCTCAAAACTTTTCAAAAACAATCTCTCATGATCATGATCAAAACTATGCACACACCCTTAGCATCAATAACACAATTCATTCAATAAATTCAACTCATGTCAATCCATCAAAGAACACTCTCCAACATGTGAGATATTTATATGTGTATAAGTGAACACTCAACTCTCTCAAAGAAAAAGATGTATGAAATAATGCACATCACAATGGTTCACTCAACATCAATGTAATGCAACATGTTTACCATAGGCTTGCCCCTAATCTCAACATCTCCACCTAATGTAATACCTACAAACTAGGATCAAAAAGGTCTTTATATAAGCTTGTAATGTAGGGACATTGGTTAAGGTAGGGAATGTATAGGCTAAGTGACTCAAAATACTCCAAACCATCAACCTCTTTTCACATCCAACCCAAGTATGGTTTTTTTCAACTCCATCTTCCACCATCCAACACCACTACACAACATCAATATCATAGATGCACATAATACAATTCAAATTAACTATCCCCTTATGCTTTTATTCTCATTCTCTTCTTTTTCTTTCTTTTTTTTTTTCTTAGAGCTCATCTAATGAATGTTCTTTCCAATGTTTGAACAAAGGCTCTATATTTTTTCCTTTTTACAACTAATATTTTTTCAAGCTTATAAGGATAGCCAACTATCTAAATCAAGCATCTAGAATTCTTTTCTTTTTCTTCTCCATACCACAACAAGTATTCTTTCCAACACCTCCCACACCACCAACTAAATCCACTAAAGATACCCTTATCCATCCAAACCTCCTATCATCCAAGCTTAAGAAAGAAAGGCTCATAACAAGGCTCAAAGGGGGTAAACGAAGATAATGATCAAGGTTAGTGTATGGGAATCATGTGGCTAAAGAAAAATGGCCTAAGATCATCTCCTAGTTCATAAATATACTAAGGTCTTGATGGAGAAATAGGGCAAGTTCTAGAAACAATGAAGCATACATGATCACTCAATCAAAGAAATAGGCATCAACATGCACAAAAAGCTCAATTCTCACGGGCTCAAACTAACTAGTTCCCGACATCAAGACATGCTTCAATTTCATCAAATAAAATGCGTCGCTTCGCCAAGGGTCTATGCATAATAAAGATCATGAAATTTTCTCCAAAAATTAAGCAAAATTTTTTCTATCATTGGCCAAATTCACAATACTATCATCACATGCTTATTCAACTCAATTTAACCTAAGACTCAAAACAATAAAAGACTCAAACATACCCCAAAATAAACTAACTACTAAAGCAATTAAAGAAAATACTCAAAAAAAATTGTTAACTTTAGTTACTCTTCCCCCTCCCCCAAACTTATTTCGAAATCAAAGATTAAGGAATAAGTTTGCAAAAAGAAGAAGGAACTAAGTTAACAAACTTACTTCATTGAAATGGCGGCGGGAAGGGAGGGTTGTCGGGGTTATTGGGGTCGAATCGTTGATGAGTATCCGGGTAGTGAGGATAGAAGTAGTGCATCTCATGCACCATCCTATTGTAATTCTCCAAGTAAGCTCTTTCATCCTCACGCCTCTTCGCCTCATCTTCTCTCCTTTTTGCCTCGTTCTCAAAGTAAGCATTGAAAGCATCGAAACGACCTCCAATGTATGTACGAAGGTCCCCAACCTCGGTTCTCAAGGTTTGCACCTCTTCTCGAACTCCTCTCACTTGAGACTCAACAAACTCCCTACCATCCCAATGGTAGTTGTCCATCGCCTCCAATGTCTCCGTATGCCAATCTTGCATTGTAGATGTTAAAGATAATTAGTGATTTTCATATCTTTGTATATTTGATAGTTATCGTCTTTCCTTATTTTACGGATTCCTGTACTCTATATTAGATGGTATCAATGAAATTATTTCTTGAGGCAAATCTTTTCCCTCCTATCATGGTATCAGCCATATCCTTGGCGTGAAACCCTACTCTCTCTTGCGTCTCTCTCTGAATTCTTTCTCTCTGATTTTTTTTCGGCGCCTTCTCGCTCTTCTGCCATGGCTGGAACAGAAACACCCACCCTTCCCCTTTCAACCATGATTCACATGGTTAATATCAAACTTACCTCCTCTAATTACCTTCTATGGCATGCTCAAATCGAGCCTCTTCTCACTAGCCAACAGTTTATGCCCTTCATTGACGGCTCCTCCTCCACCCCGAATACCACCGACACCACCATCCCAAATTCAGCACTCACCCAATGGCAGCAGAAGGATCAAACCATTAAACTCTTTCTGGTTTCGACCTTAACGGAGGAGTCCATGGCTGTTGTGATCGGTTGCAAAACCTCCAAGGACGTCTGGGACGCTCTATCGCGGGCCTATAGCCACCGCTCGAAAGCTCGCGAACTCAGCTTGAAGGATGATTTGCTTTCTGCCAAACGAGGAGATAAATCAGTTGCCGATTACGCGCGTCACTTCAAAGATCTGTCCGACCAGCTCACCGCTATTGGGAGACCGATCGACGAATCGGATAAATCTCATTGGTTTCTTCGAGGTCTCGGCCCTGAGTTTTCCAGCTTCACGACGGCCCAAATGGCGCAAGATCCACTGCCGGATTTTCCAACTCTCTTTGCGAGGGCACAAAGTCATGAGTTATTTCAAAAATCCATTGCTCACACTAATCACTCACAGATGGTTTCGCAGGCTGCCTTTACTGCAACAAATCAAGGACGTGGGCGAGGCTCCGGTGGTAATCGTGGTCATGGCTCCTCCTCCAATAGAGGCCGCGGTAATCGTGGTGGTCGTCGAAATTTTACTCCACGGTGCTTCTTTTGTCGTGAGCCAGACCACGATGTGTTCGACTGCCCCAAACGCTTTGATCGTAATTACGATCTCTCTTGTCGTCCTGCTAATACAGCAAACATTGCAGAAGCCTTCTCTGCTGGCTGCAACATCTCGCTTACCAATCCATCTGATTGGTACTTGGATACAGGCGCTTCGGCTCACATGGCTGCAGATTCCTCTCATCTCGACAACATCTCTTCTTACTCCGGTAACGAGCATGTGACTGTCGGCAACGGTGCGAATTTATCAATCTCTCATACCGGTTCTCTTTCACTCTCGCATGATATCACTTTACGGGATGTTTTTGTTGTGCCTGGATTAACTAAGAATTTATTGTCCGTGAGTCAGCTGACTCGTGATTATCCCGTTCAAGTGGTTTTTACTGACTCGCGGTTTTATATTCAGAATCGGGATACAAGACAGGTGCTCGCAACAGGAACTCGTGATCGGGGTCTTTATTTGTTGAATTCTCCACGTCATGCTCTTGCTGCAGTAATCAAGAATAAAGGTTTACGAGCTTCCTTTGAGTTATGGCATTCTAGGCTTGGGCATGTTGCCTCTACAGTAGTTTCCCTATTGAACAGACTTAATTTATTATCTCTTACTGCTTTGCTTCCTTTACCATCTCTTTGCAAGACATGTCAATTAGCCAAGAATACTCGTTTACCGTTTGTTGCGAATACTAAACGTGCTGATGCTATATTAGATTTAATTCACTGTGATTTATGGGGTCCGGCACCAGTTGTGGCCACTGCTGGTTTTCGTTATTATGCTATATTTATCGACGATCACAGTCGCTTCTGTTGGTTTTATCCGCTGCGTGCGAAGTCCGAATTTGTGGATGTATTCTTTACTTTTCAAAAGTATGTTGAAAATCAGTTCTCCAGAAAAATAAAACAATTTCAGAGCGATGGGGGAACAGAATTCACCAATACGCGCCTGCGTCAACACTTTTCCTCCTGTGTATTCGACATCTTATGTCTTGCCCATACACTCCTGCTCAAAATGGGAGAGCTGAACGTAAACATCGTCACATCACAGAGATGGGCCTCGCCTTGCTTTTCCACTCCTCAGTTCCTCTTTCTTATTGGGTTGATGCTTTCAGCACAGCTGTATTTATAATAAATCGGCTACCTTCCGAGGTTCTATCTAATAAATCACCGTTCGATATAGTCTTCAATCGTACTCCTGCCTATGATTGCTTTCATGTGTTTGGATGCAGAGTATACCCATGTTTACGTGACTATACCAAAACCAAGTTTGAACCTCGAAGCGTGCCGTGCATTTTTCTAGGCTACAACACTATCCATAAAGGTTTTCGATGCCTCGACACGTCCACCGGCCGTATGTATATCACTCGGCATGCTAGATTTGATGAAAACAACTTTCCGTTTGCTCGTTCCAGTCAATCTCAGCAGCCTTCGGCTCTTTCTATATCGGAATTCATCGACGCTTCCGACTTGCCCTCCCCTACGTTGGGCGAAAACCCCAGCATACTGACTCGGCTATTTCTAGCCTATCAATAATACAATAACCGAACTAGCTAGTAGTCCGGGTCGAACCACAAGGAGTGAATGTATCGATAGACAATCAAGTAGTTCACGTAGTTTCTATCATACTATCCAAGTACATGGTCATGAGTTTGGTGTTTTATAACTAGGCAAGCATTAAGTAAATGAAATAACAAGCAAAAATAAAGGCAAGGAATGTAAAGAACAAGTAAAGGAACAAGTAAAGAAGATAAGGTTTCAAACGATTTCCGATGTGATTAGGCTAAAGATTAGGCATTTGATGTATCAAACCATTTTAATTCCTTTGAGTGGCATTATTACAAAAAGCAAGCTATCTCATCCTCCTAAGACTTGATAACTAGTAGATTGAATAACATGCTTACCATTCTAAACATATTACCAACTCCTAAAAGCACAATGCCTACTAATCTAACATCAATTCACATAATTCTTTCTAGGAGCAATGCAAATCAATACTAGATAATATGAGCAAGGATTCATGCCAAGTGCTATGAATGGAAGCTTCCTAGGCATTCCATCAAACACCTTGTATGCACTCATGGTTGTCAATCATTCATGCAATTAAATCCAATCAAATCCAAGGGCAACTCAAAGGAAAGGTAGATCCACATCAAAAACCATTAAATCCTAGCCTAATTCACATCATCCATCATTTGAAACCTCAATGGTTCTAGCCTAGCATGGATCTAAGCATCAAACCATCAACAAGAAGTAAAAGCATAATGAAAATGACAAGAGAAGAAAATAGAGAAGAAATCTTCAACAATATCTTCAATCTCTAAGCATAATCTTCAACAATATTTGAAAATACTAAAGTAGAAAGAGGGAAAATAGCTAGGGTTCTAAGAGAAGGTGTCAAAGTGAATTACAAGTGATAAAAGATGACAAATAAGGAAAATATCTAGCTATATATAGTTTTCCCACAAATTGGGGTCAAATTGCAAATACTAGAAACTTAAGTTGAGAAGGTGGGGTAAAATCTGTAATTTCTGGAAAGTTAAATGAAGGGTTGACTAGTCCATTCTCGTTTGACCCGTGCATTTTCCGCCCACAATTCATAGTTTGCGCGCTCTCACGATTTTGGCTCGTTCTCTCTCGTCCGGCATCGGAAAATTAATCCGCAAAGTGCTATGGCTTCCTCTTTCAATTCTCTTCGACATAGGATAAGTCAAACTTGCCCAGAAAATTGCCGCAACACCTGAAATCAGCACGAAAACCGAGAGAAAACGCAAAGCATATGGAAAATGCATAAATTGTAAAAACCTATCATTTCCTATTCATTTAAGCACAAATCCGAACCAAAACACGCATCGAGACGCACTCTAAAGCATGCTAAATATGTGGTTATCACATACCTGCTCCTACGCCAACACCGATGCCGCCGCCGCATGTCATCTACTCCGATGATACTTCTCTTCACACTAACGCTGCAGCTACTCCTCCGTCACCTCTCAATCAACACGAAAACCAGCTGTTGCAGCCTGCCCCCGTTCGCACTCATTCGATGCGAACCCGTGCTCAGTCCGGCATTTTCAAGCCTCGCTACTCAGCAGATATTGCTCTTATCGAGTCTAATTCTCTCTACTCTGCTCTTACAGCCGTTACCGAACCCAAAGGCATCAAGACTGCTCTAAAACATCCAGAATGGGTTCAAGCCATGAACGAAGAAATCGATGCTCTTCGTCAAAACCATACATGGGATTTAGTTCCTCGGCCAGTCGGTACCAACATTGTTGGTTCAAAATGGGTCTATCGCACAAAATTTCTTGCCGATGGTTTTGTGGATCGCTACAAAGCCCGTCTTGTGGCTCAGGGTTTCAGCCAAGTTCCTGGTTTTGACTTCACTCACACCTTCAGTCCTGTGGTAAAAGCTTCCACGGTCCATATCATCTTGTCTCTTGCAGTTATGCAGTCATGGCCATTACATCAACTCGATGTTAAAAACGCCTTTCTAAATGGCGTTCTTGACAAGCCGGTTTACATGGAGCAGCCCCCTGGCTACATTGATCCTCTACATCCTAATCACGTTTGTCATCTCCGAAAGGCATTGTATGGACTTCGTCAGGCTCCTCTAGCCTGGTATCAGCGCTTTCGCGCTTTTCTTCTTCACCTCGGCTTCATCTGCAGTAAAGCCGACACTTCTCTCTTTGTTTTTCGACGACAAGAGATTCTTATCTATCTACTGGTTTATGTAGACGACATCATTGTCACCGGCAACAATCTTTCCTCGCTACGTTCTTTGACGACTCGCATAAGCAAGGAATTTGCAATCAAAGATCTTGGTCGTCTCGGCTATTTTCTTGGCTTGGAGGTCTCTTATCCTTCATCTGGATTATTTCTTAGCCAATCGAAGTATGCTCGCGACATTCTTGATCGAGCTGATCTGCTGGACTCAAAGCCCGTCTCTACCCCTTTGGCCCCAGGAGCCTCTTTCACCACTGCAGGTGACGAATTTTCAGATCCTACTCTATATCGCTCACTTGTCGGCGCGTTACAGTACTTGACTATTACTCGCCCAGATATCTCTTATTCCGTTAATACTGTTAGTCAATTCCAGCAACGTCCCACTCTTGAGCATTTTCAAGCGGTGAAACGTATTCTCAGATATGTGAAAGGCACCCTCGGTTATGGTTTAGCGTTTTCTCCAGGCAAGCCGACTCTTCTTGGGTATTCCGATGCTGATTGGGCGCGTTGTATGGACTCTAGGCGTTCCACCTATGGCTATGCTATCTTTCTAGGCCCGAATCTTATCTCATGGAGTGCGAAGAAACAACCAACTGTGTCTCGGTCCAGCTGTGAGTCGGAGTACCGAGCTTTGGCTAACACATCTGCTGAACTTATTTGGGTTTATCACATCCTTCGTGAGCTTCATGCGCTCCCGTCGGTACCGCCTGTTCTTCTACGTGTCAACAAGAGCGCGCTCTTTCTTACTCAAAATCCGATCTCTCACAAACGTGCAAAACATATAGATATTGACTATCATTTCGTAAGAGAACTTGTTGAGGCTGGTCGTTTGAGTACTCGCTTCGTTCCTTCTGTTCTTCAGCTTGCCGATGTTTTCACGAAGAGTCTACCGTGACCAATGTTTGAAATGCTTCGATCCAAGCTTCGCGTTCTTCTTAATCCTACGCTTCGCTTGCGGGGGGGGGGAGGGGGGGGGGTGTTAAAGATAATTAGTGATTTTCATATCTTTGTATATTTGATAGTTATCGTCTTTCCTTATTTTACGGATTCCTTGTACTCTATATTAGATGGTATCAATGAAATTATTTCTTGAGGCAAATCTTTTCCCTCCTATCAGTAGAGAAGTCCGGAGCTCTCATGTAGAAACCGGGCTGTGGAACACCTTCCTATCCTTGCGCATATGCATCCTCCTCTCGATCAAATCCTTGCTCATATTGCTCGGCCTCTTCTTCATCATCTTCCTCCTCCTCATCATTGCCTACTTCATCGGGCCTTGGACCTCCCTCAGCCCACATAAGCTCCTTGTGTTGAGGAGAGTTCATCTTCCCGTTTCCTCTCCTTAGCTTCTCATTCCCGATCACCTCGGTCAAGTAGTTGTTCGGCAGCGGGAAAAGGTGAACTCCACTCCTCCCATGTAGCTTAAAAAACCACCCGGACGTGTCAAAAGAGATCATCCTTGCAAGCTTCAACGTGCATCTATCCACAAAGATGGATGTAGACACGGGCTGCTCTCCAATCGGAATGTTGAAGTGTTGGGCAATTGGAGTGACGAATGCTCCTATCCCAATCTTTTGCCCCCCGAACAAGTATGCTTGGTTCTCCATATGATCAACGAGGTAAAGGGCTGCACATTGGGAGTGGCCTCGATATGAGGTCCAAATAAGATGAGCGTCGGTGGCAAGGAAGGTGCCGGAGTCGTGGCGGGAATGGATGGTGGACGAAATCAACCTATGGAAGTAGCGAATCGTGGGATTCCGAATTGAGGTGGCCTTCGCAGTAGCCGGATTGTAAGATCTCCTCCTTTCCTCCTCAAAATCCACGAATTGGGCCCACAAATCTTGAAGATTTGGATGGTTATTGCCAATGTACTCACCATTCTTGTTTTCCCCGATAATATCACCGAGTTGATCCATGTCAAGCTCCCTTGGCTGACCACCGAGTTGGAAACGAATGACGTGGGGCACTTGATTGACTCGCTCCACCACCAAAGTTGAGAGAAACTCCACCGTGAGAATGTGGTAGGTTAAGTGATTCCCTTGAAAGATGTTAGTGAAGCCTCCTCTTTGCATCATTTGGGTGATCTCGTCGGCTAGCCCCATCGCCGCTATCGTCTCTTGATGGAGGAAACGACAATGCTTGTGCTTGAGTTGCACAAGATGAGACCATCTCCTCTTTGACTCCGCTGTGGTAAGCTTAAGCTTGAACGCCTTGGGCTCCAAACTCGAGGGCATCGACCTCGCCGACGGTATCCGATTCTCCGGGATGGTCTTGTCATTTTTCCACGTCTCCTTGCTCTTGCTTGAAGAGGTGACCTTTTCCTTCCCCTTGCCTTTGCTTGAAGAGGTCGAAGCAACGTTCTTTCCCTTGTCTCTTGCCATCTTAGTACCTAAAAATTACACAAATTAATACAAGAGATGCAAGAATAAAGCAAAATGTATTCTCTTCCCCCAAACTTCAACCAAATTCAATTCTCCCCAATTATCTTCTCAATTAATCATCACCAATCCATACATTACTCCATTATTCCTCCCTAAACATGAACTTATCATCACACAATTCCAATCTCATGCATATAGATACAAATGAATCTTCATCAACTCATAGACAAATTCAAAGACTCATTCGCATGTCAATACACAATCCTCTTCACATTCATCAATGAATTCAATTCATACAAATAATTCAATAAAATCCATGAATTCAATCTATCATGCTCAATCTAATACCCAATCTATCAATCATCAAATTTAACCATCAAAAACGAATTTCAATCGGTCAAAACACGCGAATTCATGTAGAGACTCAAGAATTGATAAGAGAAGAGCAAGAAATTGAGTGCCTTTTGACGAATTGAAGAGAGAAATTGAGAGTTCTTGTGAGTTCTTGAGAGAATTTGTGAGTTGTGTGTGTATGGTATGTGAATTTGGTGTTTATGGTATATTTAAAGGGAAGATAGAACCTGGTCAAAGTTGGAATCTGCGCCGTCAACACCCCTCTCGATAGACCTCTCGATCGAGAGAGGTGTCGAGAGGTAGCTACTGGACACGAACATTTGACCTCTCGACAGGCCTCTCGATCGAGAGAGGTGTCGAGAGGTTCCGCTTTTCACGTACTGTCCTCCCCTCTAGATCGAAAACACGGGGGTCTCGATCGAGAGTCTTCTTGTGACAAAAACCTGGGCACATTTTTTATAACATCTCGATACCCCTCTCGATCGAGAGGAGTGTCGAGAGACCCCCACTATAGCAATTATTCACCTCTCGACAGGCCTCTCGATCGAGAGAGGTGTCGAGAGGTCCAGCCCGAGAATTTTTTCTACACAACACTTTAGTATTCGTTAGTATATTAAGGGGTTTCAACTCTAAAATACGAAAAATAAGTTACCTACGACTCTAAAAATAAAATGAAACAAAATAAAAACGGGATACGAATATTGGGTTACCTCCCAACAAGTGCTACGTTTAACGTCTTTAGCCCGACGATACCTCCTCTCTAACTCGGATCATCAAGATAAGTGGCCGCTTTCTTGGGAAATAGAGGCAACGGCTTGAAGTAGTGCTTGAGTCGATGTCCGTTCACCACGAATTTTTCACCGTCTTTCTTCATCACTTCGACTGCACCATTCTTCAAGTCCTTGTAAATAACATACGGCCCCGACCACTTGCTTTGCAATTTTCTTGGAAACAAACGAAGTCGAGAATTAAAAACAAGGACATCATCACCAATTTCGAACTTACGCTTTTTGATGCTCAAGTCGTGAAATCTTGCAGCTCGTTCTTTGTAAATCCTCGAATTCTCGAACGCCTCGTTTCTCCATTCATCAAGCTCCAACAAGTCGTCGCACCTTTGACCCATGGCTTCCTTGAACTCGAAATTGATTCTTCTAGTCGCCCAATAAGCTTTGTGCTCCAATTCCATAGGTAAATGGCATGACTTGCCAAATAACAATTGGTATGGCGACCTTCCGATTGGTGTCTTGAAAGCCGTCCTATAGGCCCAAAGCGCGTCGTCCAAGTATTTTGCCCACTCCTTCTTGTTGGTGACGGTCTTCTCCAAGATTTGCTTGATCTCTCGATTAGCTAGCTCGGCTTGACCGTTTGCTTGAGGGTGGTAGGGCGATGTAACCTTGTGCTTGACTCCGTATTTTGCAAGAAGCGATCCTAACCAACGATTGTTGAAGTGGCTCCCCCCATCACTAAGCAAAGCTCTCGGAGTTCCAAACCGAGTCAAAATATTTCGCTGGAGGAATTTGATCACCACCTTCGAATCGTTGGTTGTAGTAGGAATGGCCTCGACCCATCTAGACACATACTCCACCGCAAGTAAAATGTAAGAGAATCCTTGAGACTTGGGGAAAGGACCCATGAAATCAATCCCCCAAACATCAAAGAGTTCCACCTCCATGATAGTTCGTTGCGGCATCTCGTCCCTCTTCGTGATGTTCCCCATCCTTTGGCATCGATCACAAGACTTGATGAACTCGTGGCAATCCTTGTAGATCGAAGGCCAATAGAAACCATTATGAAATATATTGAGGGCGGTCCGATTTGCTGCAAAGTGTCCCCCATTCGGAGCGCTATGGCAATCCTCGATGATCTTTTTCCACTCCGATTGTCGAACACATCGCCTTATGACTCCGTCAGCACACCTCCGGTACATGTAAGGATCATCCCAATAGTAGAACTTGCAATCGTGGAGGAACTTCTTCTTTTGATGAGACGATAGATCCTTGGGCACGTGATGAATCACCAAGTAGTTGACGATGTCGGCGAACCAAGGTATCAAATCGACCACCTCGAAAATCTGCTCATCGGGGAAGCATTCCTTGATAGCAATCTTCGAATCCTCTCCGTCCACGGGCTGCTCAAGTCTCGAAAGATGGTCGGCCACCACATTCTCGCATCCTTTCCTATCCTTGATCTCCATGTTGAACTCTTGAAGAAGCAAAATCCAGCGAACTAACCTTGGCTTCGAGTCCTTTTTGTTGAATAGGTAGCGAATGGCGGCATGGTTGGTGTGCAAAATCGTGTGAGATCCCACCAAATAAGGTCTAAACTTGTCGAAAGCGTAGACCACAACGAGTAATTCCTTCTCCGTGGTGGTGTAGTTCCTTTGAGCCGAGTCCAACATCTTGCTCGCATAGTAGATCACTCGGAATAGCTTCTCCCTTTTCTGCCCCAAAACTGCTCCTACCGCCCAATCGCTTGCATCACACATGAGCTCGAACGGGGCACTCCAATCCGGTGACACCAAGACGGGAGTAGAGATAAGCGCCTTTTTCAATGTCTCGAAAGCTTCCAAGCAATCTCCATCAAAAACGAACTTGACATCCTTCTCGAGCAATCCACACAACGGCTTTGTGATCTTCGAAAAATCCTTAATGAACCTTCGATAGAAGCCGACATGTCCTAAGAAACTCCTCACCGATTTAACGTTGGTTGGTGGTGGCAACTTCTCGATGGCTACGACTTTGGCTCGATCCACCTCCAATCCTTGCGAAGACACCTTGTGACCTAGTACCACTCCTTCTTGCACCATGAAGTGGCACTTCTCCCAATTGAGGACGAGGTTCGTCTCTTCACATCTTTGAAGCACCGTGGCAAGATTCTCCAAACATTGGTCAAAAGAAGAACCAAAGACTGAAAAATCATCCATAAATACCTCCATAATATTCTCGATCAAACCATGGAATATGGCCATCATACACCTTTGGAAAGTGGCCGGTGCGTTGCATAACCCAAACGGCATCCTCCGATAAGCAAAGACTCCATAGGGGCATGTGAATGCCGTCTTGTGTTGGTCCTCCGGAGCAATGGCGATTTGGTTGTAGCCGGAGTATCCGTCGAGGAAGCAATAGTACTCATGGCCGGCCAATCGATCGAGCATTTGATCTACAAACGGGAGGGGGAAGTTATCCTTCCTAGTTGTTGCGTTGAGAAGCCTATAATCGATACAAACTCGCCATCCCGTGACAAGCCTCGTTGCAATTAGTTCCCCATTCTCATCGTTGATAACCGTCATGCCTCCTTTCTTTGACACCACTTGAGTGGGGCTCACCCACTCACTATCCGAAATAGCGTAGATCATGCCGGCATCGAGCAACTTTAATACCTCCTTTCTCACTACTTCTTGCATCGCTGGATTCAAACGCCTTTGAGGTTGTACTCTTGGGCGATGGCCTTCCTCGAGCAATATCCTATGCATGCAAAGCGAAGGACTAATACCTTTGATGTCGGCAATCGTCCATCCAATTGTAGATTTGTGCTCCCTTAGAACCCTCAATAGCTTGTCCGTATTCGCCTCCGTGAGTTGGGAAGACACAATCACCGGATACTTCTCTCCTTCTCCTAAGAATTGATACTTGAGGTGCTCGGGCTATGGCTTCAATTCCACCTTCGGGGCTGCATCCTTCTTCTCTTCCTCCTCGAGAACTCCATCATCCACCTTCTTGTTGATGTCGAGGTAAGGAACTTCCTCGTGTCGAAGTTGTGGCGGGTTTGCCTCCATTTGATGTAGATACTCGAGAATCTCATCGCAAGCTTCATCTAACTCCTTGTAGGCATAAAACGAACTCGAGATGCAATGGTTGAGTGCCTCCTCCGATGTAGGTGGTGTCAATGTCTCGATGGAGAAGATATCCTCACGATTATCGTCGGGTCTCTTCATGGCTTCATAGATAGAAATTTTCAGCTCCTCGCCATTGACTCGAAAGGTGAGGTCTCCATCTTGAACATCGATCAAAGCTCTTCCCATGGCTAAGAATGGCCGTCCTAAAATCAATGGTTGATTTGCATCCTCGGGCATGTCCAAAACGACGAAATCTGTCGGGAAGACAAGGTTGTGTACTTGAACTAGAACATCCTCCACTATCCCTCATGGATATGAAACTGATCGGTCCGCCATAAGTAAAGAGATGGTGGTCGGCTTCATCCTCCCGATCTTGAGCCGGTTGAAAATAGAGAGGGGCATCAAATTGATGCTAGCACCAAGATTGCATAGAACATTTTGAAAGACTTGATCTCCAATCTTGCATGCTAATGTGAACCTCCTGGGATCCTTTTGCTTCATTGGTAACTTCTTTTGGATCATCGCGCTGCACTCCTCCGTGAGGTTGATTGTCTCGAACTTCTCCCACTTCTTCTTCCCCGATACAGCGTCTTTGATGAACTTCATATGATTGGGCATGTCTCGAAGAGCATCAAGAAGTGGTATGTTGATGTTGACCTTTTGTAGTATCTCCATGAAGCGTTGATACTTCTCATCGTGCTTCGTCTTGGTCAATCTTTGCGGGAAAGGGGCCTTCGGGGTGTAAGTCGGCAATTGAGGTGGCTGCTTGGCCTCTCGACCCACCTCTCGATCGAGAGAGGTGTCGAGAGGCACCTTTTGACTTTGGGATTTGACCTCTCGATCACCCTCTCGATCGAGAGAGGTGTCGAGAGGGTCACATTGGATCTCCTCGTCGTAAACCTCTCGATCCTCCTCTCGATCGATAGAGGTGTCGAGAGGCCCTCGCCTCGGCACTTGGATCCTCGTTTCCTCGTGCTCCGCATTCTTGAAGCTCCCGTCTCCTTTCTCCTCTGTTTCCAAGGATGGATTTGTGTATTTTGTGCCACTCCGAAGCTCAATAGCATGGACATGATGGTTGTTCTTCAGGTTTTGCTCCGTGTTACTTGGGAATTGGCCGGGCTTATGGACTCCTCCTTGAGCGTTGGCTATTTGACTCATTTGCGTCTCCAACATTTGCATTTGCTTGGTCAACGCATTGATGCTACTCGCCAAGTTGTTGGTTGAGGTGCTTTGAGTCAATGTCCTCAACTTCGCATCTTGTTGTGTCATCCTCATCTCCGATTGAGCCATATATTGACGAATTAAATCGTCGGTGGACATCTCCTTCTTTGGCTCTTGGATGACTCCGTTCTCAACATGGAAGCCGGGAGGTGGTTGCAAGGCATTGTTTGATTGGCATAAGAGAAGTTCGGATGATTTCGGTTGTTGGGAACATAAGGCTTCTTGTATCCTCCTTGATAGTTTGAACCTCCTTGTCCTCCTTGCCACTTGTTTCCTTGATTGGGTTGCCACTTGCCTCCTTGTTGCACAAAATTGGCATCTTCTTCTCCGGTTGGGTTTGCTTGTTCGTCTGTGATCGCATCGCACCGAAGTACCCCTTTCTTGATAGAATCCAACTCACTTGTTGTTTTTGTATACTTCTCCATCAAGTCCTTGTAAGCATCGATTCCAATGTTGGCAACTCTCCTTCTTCCAAGTCGTCGATCGGTAGCTTCTTCATAACTCGAATTTACGGTCAGCTCAATGATCTCCATAGCCACGTCATACTCATTATTCAAGAATCCTCCCTTCGAAGCATAATCGAGCTCCTTCCTACACAACTTGTTCAAACCACGATAGAAGCACGTGATTTGATCCTCCTTGCTAATTCCATGATTCGGGCATGCTCTCAATAGCTTCTTAAATCTCCCCCACGCCTCGTAGAAGTGCTCATCCTCATATTGTTGAAATTGGTTGATCTCATTGATAAGCTTTTGAGCCCTCGAAGGTGGGAAGAACTTGTTGAGAAACTTCGTGCACATCGCAGCCCAAGTAGTGACCTCCTTCTTGTCCAATCCATCTAGCCACTCTCTTGCATCGTCCTTGAGAGACCACACGAAGAGGCTAAGCTTGAGGTAGTCCGAAGACACTCCATTGGCCTTGTATGTAGCACATATGTCCAGAAATTGCTTCAAGTGTGCGTTGGGATCCTCCGCCGGTGATCCTCCGTATTGATTGTTTTGCACCATATTGATGAGGGATGTCTTGAACTCATAGTTGTTAGCTTCCGTGGTCCCCCATCCTCCTTGCTAAAATTGGTCCACGACCGGTTTGAACCGATCGTTCAAAGTCCTCCTCACTTGATCCGCCATTGAATCGAAACTCCTTGGTGAATCGGGTGGTGAAGATTGTGGTGTATCGATCTTGCTTGCCTCCTTCTCTCGCCTCAAAGCCCTTAGAGAGCGCTCTAACTCCAAGTCCAACGGAATAGGATTTATCCCCTTAGACCTTGTGGTCATGCACTACCTAAAATCAAAGAGAAGACAAGGAAACCGTTAGATCAATAAGCCGAAAATAGAAAATTAAAGCGCCTAAATCACCTATTAATTCTATTTCAAAATATGTATGTGAAATCTAATCAATCCCCGGCAACGGCGCCAAAATTTGGTCGCACTATTTTCTACCACACAAAATAGGTGTAAAATAAAGAAGCACGAGTATCGTATCCACAGGGATTGACAAGTCGAAAACGCACACAATACCTCTACTAAAGAACTAATGTGATGTTTAGGCTTTTAAGAATTTAGTATGTGGTATTTATAGTCTAGGCAAATAATAAAAAGACTCAATTAATCATATAAGGAAACAAATAAATAAGAAAAGTAACTAGTCAAATAAAATAACGTAGGACTCAAGCAATTAAACAAATAAGGGAAGTAAACAATTAAGGGAAAGTGTTGACATTAGGGAAGCCTACCTAATCAAACATATGAAAGCAATTAATGCATACAATTAACCAATTTAATCCAATCTAAATGTGATACGTGAAATATGACCTACACCCCGATAAAAGCAATGCAAGTCGTCACTTAATATGATCCTAATATCCTTTCGGACGCATAGATGTCAAACTAAGTGCAAAAGAGAACAAGTATCAATGATATAATCAACTAGGTTCAATTAAGACACCCAAATCAATTACATGCAAACATATGATAATTCAAACTCAATTAAGACAAATCAATTATCATACCATGTATTCATGAGATCTATTATGCAATATCCTATCAAGGCATATAAACATAACTATGCATACATAATTAGTGGCCAATTAATCATGCATGAGAATAAGCACCATGAAAACATGCATCTAGATTGGAAGGCTAATTGTAAACAAAAACACTTACATAGATTCAATTAGGCATTCAATCCCTAAAATCAACTAAGGAATTTAGCTAGACATAATTAAAGCAAACATAAACATGAAAGATTGAAAGAACATAATTAAAGAGTAAGAGTAAGAAAAACTTGAACACAAACGAAGAACTTCGAATCTTGAATCTTGCATAAACTTGAAAAGCTCCAATGTTGAATACAAGAAAATAAAACTCTAAAATAATGTGCTAAGAAAAATATAAAAGATGGTAAAGTGTTGATAGCTTGCTTGATAGGGTTTTTACAATGCTAGACTAGGAGTATATATAGGAGAAATTTACATAAGGAAAACCTAAACCAAAAAGGAGTCTAATTAACTAAGGAAGGAATTCCCGGCTGGACCCCCCTCTCGACATACCTCTCGATCGAGAGAGGTATCGAGAGGGTGTGAAATGGGCTCTGATCGAAAGCTGCGGCAGAAGGTACCTCTCGACATACCTCTCGATCGAGAGAGGTATCGAGAGGCCTTCTCTCAAACTCAAATCTCGGACTTTGCTCTTCGATCTTCACGCCTTGTCTCGTCTCGGGGTTTTAACACCAAAATATGCCTAAAAACTCAAGAAAACACCCAAAAGCATAATATTGTCCAATATAATGAAAATCATATAAACTAAAGACAATACTACACAAACGAGAAACAAAATCGACTCTTTTTGGTTATGAAAACAAGGTAAATTTCACCTATATCACCAACCTCTAGATATTTGGAAAGAACATTCTCACGAATGAAATGAACATCTTTTAATATGCTTTATCTAACATGAAAGGCAGGGATCAAAGCTAATACAACAACACATGTATTATCTGACCAGATTCGATGTGGTGTAACAACATCGATCCCCAAGTTCGATACAAAGAATGGAGCCGAATAACGTCTAAGGTAACATTGGTTGAGAATCGATATTGATATTCAAAACAAAAACATTGCCTTTCAATGGACCTCATATTTGAAGGAAAGTGGAAAATAGGCTTGGCTACGAAGAGTGAGTCCCATATCAACAATGTATTCATGTGTTCCCTCAGATTTTTCATATTGAGTATGGATATGTAGTCATGTATGTTAAAAATGGACACCGGACTGTTATAAGAAAGAAAATAAAGGCCTATACTCAGCCCACCAATAAGATGGAATAACCTTGACCTTAACAGAGAACTAACATTGTACAAGAGATAAGAAGTTTTTAACAATTTGAGCATAAGGGGATATATCCAAGTATATCTAGTGAAGTCATCAATATAGTGTATTTTATGCCTAAAATCCTGAGAAAAAACTGTGCTAGCAGGCCCAGACATCAGTATGAATAAGATCAAAGGAATTACTAGTACTAGTAGGCCTAAAAAGATGAGGAACCTGATGCATTAGACCCATTTTACATGCTTCACTAGTACTAGTAGGCCTAAAAAAGACAATTTGTCAATAGTAAAAGGAACTTGATGACAGTAGATAGCCCAAGAACCCTATGAAGAATATTCATATCTGTGTGAGTAGTTCAAGAAAGAGAATTAGGTGCTAGCACATGTTTGGGCTTTACATTGAATGAAAAACAACAATGCATTAGCGACTAGATGGCTTAGGAAATACAAAAGAAACTGGAGCGAGATCTAGTATTGTATAGTCGGAACTGAAGTTGGAATTGAGTGCTACAAACTTGAGAGATAGCTTAGAGAAATCCAACTAATACTGATCAATAACAAGCATTACCTTGAGCACGACCTTGTGTGTGTGTGTGTGTGTGTGTGTGTGTGTGTGTGTGTGTTTCACATAGCAATAGACATGATGGAATTCTAATACAACATTATTGACATAAGTGAATTGAGCGATGCTTAAGGGGAAAAAAGAAAAAAAATCAATTGAAGGAACAAACAAAATATTGTTAAGCAAAAGAGAAGACTGATCTAGAAAATTAGGTACAAAAATAGAATTGGAACCAACAAAAGAGATAGGTAGAAGATTACCATCGGCAACCATAACAGCCTCAGCCCTATTGTAAGTAGCACACATAGAGAGATTATCCAGTTCATCTGTGATATGGTTGGAGGCATCAATATCCATATACCAAGTATGAGTCTCTTCCCCATATTCCTGATTAACACAGTCGAAAATGCTTGTGGAGCATTAGTAGGAGCAACTCTAGATCCAGTAAAATACAAATCAAATCTTTGTAAACACCACAAAGCAACATGTCCACCTTTGCCACAGAGCTGATAAATAATCGATTTAGAAGCAGCAACAGCTCTGGAAAACAACCACTGATGCCACAACCTAAGGCACCACGGCCTCTTCCATAATAGGAAATATTAGCATCAGGATCATAGATCGAAACATGAGAGATATTTTTTGCGCTAAACAAAGCTCATATGACTAAAGTGCCAGATGCATAGCTTGGAGCGTAGGGGACACAGATCTCTGCATAAACTTCACCACAAGTGTCTCATATTCCAAGCCAAAACAAGTTTGAATGTACATTATCAAATCTTCATAATCGCACATTGTTGATCAACAAAACCATGCATTTTCAGATGGTACCTGATAGGGACTAATATCAGCTGTATTCCCCAAATAGTCCAAGTAAATGAGGAATACACTTTCCTTAACATTAGATTACGGTTCTTAAGAAAGCTGGTATGGTAGATGTCATAATAGAGGTGAGAATTTCCCCTTTCCGAAAGAAATAATAGATCCTAGACGGGATTAGCTTCAACAACACCCTTACCCTTAATGGAGATAAGTGTTACTTTTCTCCATCGATCAATAGAGGCTATCATATGAAAATAGCATAGTACCAGAAGGATTTCGTGGGCACCAGATGCTCAAGATAATCAAGAATCGTATGCTCTGCCAGAAGCTGTGAGGCTCTAACTTCCTCCATAAGCTGCGCCGGATCTGCAAGCATCTGCAAAGGCGGAAGGATCTGACCAGATCCTATGGGTGTCCAGTAGGAGCCTGAGGCTCTGCACAACATACGGTCCGCGTGACTCTACTCAATATAGAGTGAGGACCACCACATTCATGACAAAGGATACTTTGCCTCCGTCGGAATTCCCTTTTCTGTCCTTCCTTCTCACGAATGCTCACTTTGCACCCCCTTTATACCTATAAATACTAGACGAATGCACCCATCACGGGACGATTCACTCTCTTACGAACAAACACGCTCTCTAGCGTACTGTTCCATTCAATTCCATACTCTCTCTCTCGAGCTCCTCCGAGCTCAGGCAGGTCAAGGCGGGCTAAACCTTCTTCCGGGAAGCCGTAGTTCGCCTTCACATCCCTCTACTCTTCTCGACGCAGGGAAGAATCTCTTTCTCACACTACCTTGAACTTAAGGTAAAACCCTCATCATTTAAAGGCGAATGAGGCTCAACGAAACCTCGCGTTCCTCGTTTCTCTTTTCCTCCTACCTTGTTTCTTCATTATCTACTCATATGAGTTTAAAGCTCCATGAATCTTGCTAGTTTATGGCTAAATATGCCATTTACACCCTACTCATAGCTTAACTATTACTTGTCATCACTGTGCAAATCATGCTCTGTATAAAATACTCATTCGTGGCTCTATATGCGCATGAATCTCTTGCTCTTTGCTGCTTTAACGCTTCACCCATAAATGCTCCTTGCAAAACATGATGAAAAATACCTTAAATTGTTGTGGATCTCTAACCCGGATCTATCAACTGGTGCCGTCTGTGGGAAATACTTGAGTTGAGATGTCGATTTCCCCTGTTTTTATGCTAAATTCCAGTCTATTGATTATAATGTTGACGATTTCCTTTTGTTATGTCCTTACGCTGAGGATATGAGGAAATCTGAGGTTACGATTGATTGAGAATGTTCTGTTTGCTGTATACTCTGCAATAACCCAAATGTGCATATTACTGCCTAGTATTCGTTAAAGTTCTCCACGATTATAAGCTGTTGAATGTGATATGATTTTATGATTGTGCTCCCCTTGAAGTGGGAATGGTAATAAATGTTGTGATTGAAAGGAAACTTGTGTTTTGAAAGACTGATTTTCTCTCCTTAAATGTGGTCTTCTCTTCCTAAATGTGAACGAAGAATTGATATTTGTAAGTGCTGTGAAAATCCATGGGGTCAGAAGGCCAATCCCCTGCTTATCATCGAAGTTTTAATTGATTCTGATGATGTGTGCATAAACTCGTCTTATCACCTACTCTGCTGTGGTGACCACCTAGAATGGCGGCTATCTAATAGAAGGAATATGTATTGAACGCAAGATTTATGTTATTCCTGGAGAATTTTAGTATGTATACCATGAATTTGTGGCAGCTATATCGCTTGAAATTCATGAATTCAACGATTAGAAGCAATCTCAAGGCCTCATCTCTCTCATGACATGAAATGTGATGGCTAATCTTTTGTTGTTTTGTCAAAAACTTAAGGTGGTGAGGGATCCAGAGAAAAGACGGATCACAAGCCACAACAATTCCAAGATACGTTCGCGTCACCTTGTATACTTGGTGAGCATACAATTCTGCCTGTTATATGCTCAATGAAATCCATTCATAAGATGCAAAGGTCTGGTGATTACTGATCGCACTATTTTCTACCACACAAAAATAGGTATAGTATAAAGCAAGTACGAGTATCGTATCCACAGGGATTGATATATCGAAATCACACAAAGTACCTCTACTCTAGAATTAAACTGATGTCTAGGCAATTAAGAAAATAAGAATGTGGTATTTATAACTAGGCAAAGAATAAAAAGACTCAATTAAGACAATTAAGGAAATAAACAACTAATAGAGCAAATAACAATTAAAGCAAATTACAATTAAGGAAATAACTAAACAAGGTAAAGTCAAATAAATCAAATAAGGAAAAGTGTTGATTCTAGGGAAGCCTACCTAATCAAATATATGCAAGCAATTAATGAGTACAATTAACCAATTTAATCCAATCTAGATGTGATACATGAAAAATAACCTACACTCCGATGAAAGCAATGCAAGTCCTCACCTAATATGATTCTAATATCCTTTCGGACGCATAGATATCAAATTAAGTGCAAAATAGAACAAGTATCAATGATATAATCAAATAGGTTCAATTATGACACCCGAATCAATTATATGCAAACATATGATAATTCAAACTCAATTAAGACAAATCAAATCATCATACCATGTATTCATGAGATCTATTATGCAATATCCTATCAAGGCATAAACACATAATTATGCATACACAATTAGTGATCAATTAATCATGCATGAGAATAAGTACCATGAAAACATGCATCTAGATTGAAAGGCTAATTATAAACAAAAACACTCACATAAATTCATTTAGGCATTCAAACCCTAAAATCAACTAAAAGAAATTAGCTAGACATAATTAAAAGAAAGGTAGAAGGAAGAATAAACATAATCAAAAGCATAAAGTAAAAGGAAAGGGAAAGAAAAACTCTTGAATCTTGAATCTTCAATCTTCAATTGTCTTCCTAAGAAATACATGAATTAAATCTAAAGCTAAAATATAAAAGTGTAGAGAAAAACTAATCTAAAGTATGGAGGGGACTAATGTTGGCTATGTTGTTGTTGGCCTTACAATGATAAGTTTAGAGGTACTTATAGGGTAAAAGTTTACATCCAATACCTAATTGTACAAGGAAACCAAGAAAAAGTCAAAAATTGCCTTTTAGGAAAAATCCCGGCTGGAAAACAGAAGCCACCTCTCGACACCTCTCTCGATCGAGAGGGTGGTCGAGAGGGTCGAGAGGGTTCTGCGCAACTTTCTTGTTTCGGCCATATCTTCCTCATCCGAACTCCGAATTGACCTCCGTTTTCGCCTACGTGCTCCTATCAAACTCCTCTTCAATGCTATGCTTTCAGTTTTCCAGAATAACTCTTCCAAAAAATCGTAAGAAGTCAGAACTTGGGATCAATACTTCATCTCTTCCTTGGTTTAGTCATCTCTTCTTGGGTTTTCTCAACATAAAAGCCCTAAAAACACTCAAAACAACCCAAAAGCGTAATCTAACTCGAAATAACATAAAAAATTCAAATCATGAGCTAAACTATCAAAATACGACAAGAAAACGATAATATAACACTTAGATAATAGGGTAAAAATACACCCTATCAAAATCCCCCAAACTTAAACATTGTTCGTCCCGAACAATAACAAAAACAAAATAAACAATAGACTCAAGCATTGTGAATTACATAGGCCTCAAATGTTTTCAAAAACAATCTCATGATCATGATCAAAACTATGCACACAACCTTAGCATCAACAACACAATCTACTCAACAAACTCAAAACATGCCAATCAATCAAGGAACCCTCTCAAACATGTGAACTTATATGTGTATAAGTGAACACTCAACTCTCTCAAAGAAAAGATGTATATAATAATGCACATCATAGGGTTCACTCAATATCAATGCAATGCAACATGTTTACCATAGGCTTGCCCATTTCCTCAACATCTCCACCTAATGTAATATTCACAAACTAAGATCAAAAAGGTCTTTATAAAGCTTGTAATGTAGGGACATTGGTTAAGGTAGGGAATGTATAGGCTAAGTGACTCAAAATACTCCAAATCATCAACCTTTTTTCAACTCCAACCAAAGTATGGGTTTTTACCTCCATTTTCTACCATCCAACACACCAATTACAAACTCAAAGATGTTAAAATAATAGTACAACTCAAAGCTAACTATCCCCTTATGCTTACATATATATCTCTCTTTTTTTCTTTTTTTTTTTTCTTTTTTTTCCTTTCATAGAGCTCATCTAAAGATACTCTCTCTAATGATAATCAAAAGCTCTATTTTTCTTTTCTTTTCCTTTTTTTCACATTTTTTTTCTAAGCTCGTAGGGATAGCTAACTACATAAATCAAGCATCTAAAATTCTTTTCTTCTCCCTCTACACCACAACAAGATATTCTTTTCAACTCCTTCCATACTACCAACCACAACAAAGGATACCCATAATCATCCAAACCTCCTATCATCCGGTTTTACAAAGAACGGCTAATAAAGGCTCAAAAGGGGTAAACAAAGGATTATGAACAAGGTTAGTGTATATGAATCATGTGGCTAAAGAAAGATGGCCTAAGATCATCTCCTAGTTCATAAATATACTAAGGTCTTGATGGAGAAATAAGGCAAGTTCTAGAAACAATGAAGAATGCATGATCACTCAATCAAAGAATAGGCATAAATATGCACAAAAATAGCTCAAATCTCACGGGTTCAAACTAACTAGTTCCCGACATCATAACATAATTCAAATTCATCAAATAAAATGCGTCCCAAGGTTCCATGCATAATAAAGATCATGTATTTTTCTTCAAAATCCATTAAAATACTATCATCGGCCAAATTCACAATACTATCATCACATGCTTATTTGACTCAATTTTAAACCTAAGACTCAAAAAAAATAAAAACTACTAATAAAATATCCAAAAATTAAGCTACAATCCAAGAACCCATGTAAACGAGTTAACAAAGCCACACTTCCCCCTCCCCCAAACTTATTTCAAATCATGATGAAGGAATAAGTTTAAAAAGAAGGAGTGGTTAAGTTAACGAGCGTACCTTTCACCGAAGCTAGATTACTATCGATCTTCTCTTTTTAGTTGAAACCTCGTCGAGAAAACCTACAACTCACAAGCTTCGCAAATTCTTGGATAAAAAGCTTAATAAAAGATAAGACTCAAAGAAAAATAAAAACAAAATAAATAAAACGAAAACTGAAAATTAAAGATAGAGTTGGGTTACCTCCCAACAAGTGCTACGTTTTACGTCTTTAGCCCGACGATACCTCTTATCAAGGTGGATCAAAATAAAAGTTTGTCTCTCCCCCATCATCGAGTTTCTTCATGGCTCCATCAATTGATCTCTTGAATTCGGCTAACTTCAATGGTGGAATGGCTTCCAACTTATTTAAGCACTCGAGAATCTCCTCGAAAACTTCATCCGGTGCCGGCGGTATAGGTGGTTTCAAGACTTGAACGGCAAAAACATCCTCTCGATGATCATCGGGCCTCTTCATCGCTTCATAGATAGAGATTTTCAGCTCCTCTCCATTGACTCTGAATGTCAAATCTCCATCTAAGCTCTCCCCGTGGCTAGGAATGGCCGTCCTAAGATTAATGGTTGATTATCATCCTCAGGCATATCCAACACTACAAAATCAGCTGGGAACACGAGATTCTGAACTTGCACGAGCACATCCTCAACTATCCACCTTGGATAAGAAACTGATCGATCCGCCATGAGAAGGGAGATAGTTGTCGGCTTCATCTTTCCAATCTTGAGCCGGTTGAAGATTGAGAGGGGCATCAAATTGATGCTAGCACCAAGATCACATAACACGTTCTTGAACACTTGATCTCCGATCTTGCATGCTAGTGTGAACCTCCCGGGATCCTTTTGCTTTAATGGGAGCTTCTTTTGAATCACCACGCTACACTCCTCTGTTAGGTTGATCGTCTCGAACTTCCCCCACTTCTTCTTTCCCGAAACCGCATCCTTGATAAACTTCATATGTTTGGGCATGTCTCGAAGTGCATCGAGAAGCGGGATGTTAATGTTGACCTTTTGAAGCATCTCCAAGAATCGTTGATACTTCTCATCTTGCTTCGTCTTGGTCAAACGTTGTGGAAAAGGGGCCTTCGGAGTGTACGTCGGGAATTGGGGCGGCTGCTTGACCTCTCGACCACCCTCTCGATCGAGAGAGGTGTCGAGAGGTCCCTTCTGACTTTGAACTTTGACCTCTCAACAGGCCTCTTGATCGAGAGAGGTGTCGAGAGGGTCACATTGAATCTCCTCGTCGTAAGCCTCTCGATCCTCCTCTCGATCGATAGAGGAATCGAGAGGTGGATTCTGACTTCCAGTATTGACCACTCGATAGGCCTCTCGGTCGAGAGAGGTATCGAGAGGTCCTCGATTCGTCACTTTTCTCCTCGACTCCTCGAACTCCACATTCTTGAGGTTCCCGTCTCCAATCTTCTCAGCTTCCAATGATGGATTTGTGTACCGAGTGCCGCTCCGAAGCTCGATAGCATGAACTTGATGGTCGGGCTTATGGACTCCTCCTTGAGCATTGGCTACTTGATCAACTCGAGCATCCAACATATTCATGTGCTTGGTCAAATTTGTTACACTAGACTCCAAGGCTCCAATTTTATTTGTCGTCGTTGATATGAGAGTCTTTATCAACTCCTCCAATGAAGGTTCCTTCTTCGGCTCTTGGACAACTCTATTCTCCTCATGGAAGCTAGGGGATATGTCTGGATGGTGTCGATTGTTGGGATCATAAGTCTTCTTGAAAGCATCCAACTCCGTTGCCGTCTTGGTGTATTTCTCCATCAAATCATCATAAGCTTCGGATCCAATGGCGGCAACCTTCTTTCTCCCAACTCTTCTATCGGTAGCCTCCTCATAACTTGTGTTGACGTTGAGCTCGATGATCTCCCAGGCAGTCTCTACATCGTATTTAAGAATCCTCCTTTAGATGCATAATCGAGCTCCTTCTTGCATTGCTTGTTCAATCCTTGATGGAATCAGAAGATTTGTTCCCCCTTGTCCATTCCATGATTGGGGCATACACGAAGCATCTTTCTGAATCTCCCCCATGCTTCGTAAAGGTACTCATCTTCAAATTGTTGGAATTTGTTGATCTCATTTAGAAGCCTCTGAGCCCTTGAAGGTGGGAATAACTTATTGAAGAACAGTTTGCACAGCTCGCTCCATGTCTTTATCTCGGCTCGATTCTCTATATCCTCAAGCCACTCTCTAGCATCATCCTTGAGAGACCACTCGAAGAGAGTGAGCTTGATGTAGTCTGCAGGCACTCCATTTGCCTTGTAGGTGGCACAGATGTTGAGAAATTGCTTCAGGTGAGCATTAGGATCCTCCATCGGTGTGCCTCCATATTGATTTGCTTGCACCATGTTGATGAGGGAAGCCTTGATCTCGTAATCGGTAGCCTCAACAGTCCCCCATCCTCCATTCTGGAATCGATCAACAACCGGTTTGAACCGATCGTTGAGAGTCTTTTTCACTACCGAATCCGCCATAAGAATTTTTTCCTTGTCAAAGAATGTAAACGGTTAGATCAATACACAAAAACAGAAAAATAAACGCCTAAATCACCTATTAATCCTATTTCAAAATATCTATGTGAAATCTAATCAATCCCCGGCAACGGCGCCAAAATTTGATCGCACTATTTTCTACCACACAAAAATAGGTATAGTATAAAGCAAGTACGAGTATCGTATCCACAGGGATTGATATATCGAAATCACACAAAGTACCTCTACTCTAGAATTAAACTGATGTCTAAGCAATTAAGAAAATAAGAATGTGGTATTTATAACTAGGCAAAGAATAAAAAGACTCAATTAAGACAATTAAGGAAATAAACAACTAATAGAGCAAATAACAATTAAAGCAAATTACAATTAAGGAAATAACTAAACAAGGTAAAGTCAAATAAATCAAATAAGGAAAAGTGTTGATTCTAGGGAAGCCTACCTAATCAAATATATGCAAGCAATTAATGAGTACAATTAACCAATTTAATCCAATCTAGATGTGATACATGAAAATTAACCTACACCCCGATGAAAGCAATGCAAGTCCTCACCTAATATGATTCTAATATCCTTTCGGACGCATAGATATCAAATTAAGTGCAAAATAGAACAAGTATCAATGATATAATCAAATAGGTTCAATTATGACACCCGAATCAATTATATGTAAACATATGATAATTCAAACTCAATTAAGACAAATCAAATCATCATACCATGTATTCATGAGATCTATTATGCAATATCCTATCAGGGCATAAACACATAATTATGCATACACAATTAGTGATCAATTAATCATGCATGAGAATAAGTACCATGAAAACATGCATCTAGATTGAAAGGCTAATTATAAACAAAAACACTCACATAAATTCAATTAGGCATTAAACCCTAAAATCAACTAAAAGAAATTAGCTAGACATAATTAAAAGAAATGTAGAAGGAAGAATAAACATAATCAAAAGCATAAAATAAAAAGAAAGGGATAGAAAAACTCTTGAATCTTGAATCTTCAATCTTCAATTGTCTTCCAAGAAATACATGAATTAAATCTAAAGCTAAAATATAAAAGTGTAGAGAAAAACTAATCTAAAGTATGGAGGGGACTAATGTTGGCTATGTTGTTGTTGGCCTTACAATGATAAGTTTAGAGGTATTTATAGGGTAAAAGTTTACATCCAATACCTAATTGTACAAGGAAACCAAGAAAAAGTCAAAAATTGCCTTTTAGGAAAAATCCCGGCTGGAAAACAGAAGCCACCTCTCAACACCTCTCTCGATCGAGAGGGTGGTCGAGAGGGTCGAGAGGGTTCTGCGCAACATTCTTGTTTCGGCCATATCTTCCTCATCCGAACTCCGAATTGACCTCCGTTTTCGCCTACGTGCTCCTATCAAACTCCTCTTCAATGCTATACTTTCACTTTTCCAGAATAACTCTTCCAAAAAATCGTAAGAAGTCAGAACTTGGGATCAATACTTCATCTCTTCCTTGGTTTAGTCATCTCTTCTTGGGTTTTCTCAACATAAAAGCCCTAAAAACACTCAAAACAACCCAAAAGCGTAATCTAGCTCGAAATAACATAAACAATACAAATCATGAGCTAAACTATCAAAATACGACAAGAAAACGATAATATATCACTTAGATAATAGGGTAAAAATACACCCTATCAATTACGAAATAAGCATCCCCACTAAAGCTAGTCGAATGCTCCTGAAGTGCCATGACCCTAAAACCCATGAAGTAATAAAAACATTAAAGAAAACGGAGAGTCGAAAGATGCTAGGGCTACCCCATTCATGTTGATGAAGGGAGCCCGCATCTGGACACAGAACCTCCTCTCAGAAGCCCTGTCTAACAGGCAACTCCCTCGTAAGCCCCGAATAACGGGCAGAACCTCCTCTCAGAAGCCCTGTCTAATAGGCAACTCCCTCGTAAGCCCCGAATAACGGGCAGAACCTCCTCTCAGAAGCCCTGTCTAACAGGCAACCCTCTCGTAAGCCCCGTATAAAGGGCATAACCCTTTCTCATAAGCCCTGTCTAACAAGCAATACTCCCAAAAGCCCTACTACCTAGTAGGCAATACCCTCGTAAGCCCCATGTAATGGGCAGAACCCTCAGAAGCCCTACACAGTAGGCAACATCATCGTAAGCCCCATATAATGGGCAGAACCCGTCACAAGCCCTATTTAATAGGCAATCCTCCTTAAAAAGCCCTGTTTAACAGGCAATATCATCATAAGCCCTATATAATGGGCAGAACACCTTATAAGCCCTACTTGCTAGGCAACCCTTTCACGAAGCCCTATCTAATAGGCACCTCTTTTGTAAGCCCCATTCAATGGGCAGAATCTTCTACAAAGCCCTATCCAATAGGTGACTCCTTTGCAAGCCCCCTTGTAATGGGCACAACTGTTCCCAAGCCTTACTCAGTAGGCAACATTCTCCTAAACTTCACGTAATAGACAAAATTCCTTATAAGTCTCATTAAATGGGCAGGGCACCCCTAAGCCTTGCTCTAAAGGCGACATTTTTGTATATCGCTCCTACAAGTTCTACCCATTGCATTCCAGTGGGTAAAATCTCACCTAAATCCCGCTTTATAAGTGGTATTCTCAAAAAAACTCTATTTGATAAGCAATACCTTTATACACCTCCAAGGAAGATATTGCCTTCGTAGGCTTAACTTGATAGTCAGCGCTTCTGCAACCTTTATAAAATGGACCAAGTTCTCGTGGGCTTGGTTCAGTAAGTAATGTGCTTAGGAACCCCGCATAAGGGACACCATTCTCATAATCCTTGGCTAACAGGGAATATCTTAACAAGAAAGTCTTATAAAATAGGTGCTAATGATAAAAAGGGCCTATACAGCCGAGGCATATCATATTAAGCTTAATAAAATAAGATGCCACACAAATTCTTAATAACCTCTTCTTCTGGTCAGATCCCTCCCAGAGACCTCATCAGGAAAGCCTTAGGAAGACAAACAACCTAACAAAATAGATTTCGTAAAGACAGATGTCACCGACATCAGCTCCATGCAGGCGAAAGCCATCCTTGAAAAACCTTATACTAAGTAAACCACGCTGGTTAAAACCGCTTTGAATGGTTAACGATTGTAACAGGATTTGCTAAATCAACAGTGGGTCGTAACTAAATCCCATATGGTCAGATGCCTCATGTCAAAGGGAGGAAACTATGTCAAAGTCCTTTATCATAATTAGACTTCTATCTTTAAGTCATTACTTACCTTCACCGTACATTGGCAGAAGCCACCCCCTTTAAGAGCCTTATAGCAAATAAGCCATACACGTTGAAACCACTATAAATAATGCTCAAATGCAAAAAGCTTGTTAATAGCTAGTTACATATACTTCAAATCTCTCTCAAAGAGCATCTGGAATTAATCCTCTACACGTACTTAAACCTTTGCAGATCCCTATAAGGATGAATGTTACATCAGATGCCGTTTCCAAGGAAGCCGGTCAAGCCACCGGGAATCCGGAAAATTCTGTGGTGGGACACAAAGGAACGGGCACTATGTTGACAGAGGCTAGTGTCAACATGGAAGCTCAGTTTTCTCCAGCTATGCTTCAGCAAATGAAAGCCCTTATCGAAGGAGCGGTAGAAGGGGCTGTTGAAAAAAGACTCCACGCTTTAGGGGCAAATCCTCAGAACACAGATCCCTTGGGCGAGACCCAGGAAGGGGGAGGAAGTAAGAGTACTCCCGCAATGCATAAGCAGAAGCCTAGACATCAAGGCGTAACCCAAGAGTTAGTCTCAAGGCTGCCTCCGACAGTTGCCGAAGAGGAAGAGGGATTTTCTACTGATTGGGAATCCCCAGATGAGGAAGGCCCTGAAGAACTTGAGGGAAATCTCAATGAGAACCCTGAAAATGCATGGGCCAAGAAGTATGCCCAACAGCAAGAGCAAATGAAGATCTTAGCAAAGGAAGTCAAAAAACTGAAGGAACAAAATCAGGTCGTGGAAAGGGCCTCAAAAGACATGGAGACAAGCGATAAAGAGTTCCGCAATTCGAAGGAAGGGAAGAATCCAAAACCTTCTTCAGACAATAGGAATGGAGGAGACAAGTCAGAGCTCTTTCCCTTATACATTGACGAGAACAGTCCGTTTTCAGCGGACATCCAAACGGATCCTGTTCCAAGCAGCTTCAAAACAATCTCTTGCGAGTATCAGGGGAAGGGAGACCCTGAAGAGCACTTGATGAAGTTCGAAAGCTTATGCCTCCTTCATCAATACTCATAAGGGGTTAAGTGTAGGGTATTCCTTACAACCCTGTCAGGAACTGCTCAACACTGGTTCAAACAGCTGCCAAGGGCCTCCATACATTCCTTCATGGACTTGAAAGAGGTTTTTCTACAGCAATTCGTCAGTGCTAAAAGGACTACTCGGAACTCCTTGCATCTGACGACCATAAAACAGGGTGCCAACGAAAGTCTGAGAGACTACATGACACGCTTCAATGAGGCCGTCCTGGAAATTCCAGGAGTAGAGCCGAAATTAAAGGTGCATGCCTGTGTAGACGGCCTGAAGCCTGGACAGTTCTTTGCCTCCCTCATCAAAAAAGAGGCTGCTTCTTTTGAAGAATTACTGACGAGAGTCCAAAAGTATATCCATATGGAGGAAGCTCTGAGCAGCAAGAGGGCTGAATTGTCCTTTCAAAAAGAAAAAAAGCCGGAAGAAAGAAAAAGACCGGCTCTAGATGCTAAGAAAACTGATAAGGATGAAAGGTTTCTAAGATCTTTCACCCCATTAATCAAACAACCGGTTGATCTGCTCGAAGTGGTCCTGAGGAAACCTGGAGTTCAGATCCCTGCCGGACATAGGCAGCCGCCAAGGAATCCACCTTCTGAAAGATTCTGTAAGTTCCACAATGACTTTGGTCACATGACCAACGATTGTAGGAACCTAAGAATTGCCATTGAAAAGTTAATCCAGGAAGGAGAACTCTTGGAATATGTTAAAAGGGAAACAGAACAAAACAAGAAGCGCAAGGAAGCTCCTGAAAAAGCAACTGATGTCAGCCAAGGGCCAGAACCCAAAGGCGTTATTAAAATGATATATGGAGGACCAACCATGGGAGACTCCAACAGAAGCAGGAAAGCATCTGCCAGGGAATTGCATATGCATGAAAGGCATGGGGTCTGGAAGGTCGAAGCAGGCCTACCTCCACCAGAAATCTCGTTTGGGCCAGAGGATAACCAGAAAGTAATTCATCCGCATGATGATGCATTAGTCATCACAGTGGAAATAGAAAGGTACCAGGTCCAAAGGGTCTTTGTAGACACAGGGGCCGCAGTCAATGTTATATTTGAAAGTTGTTTCAACCAAATGAGCCTCCAGAAGCCATTGAATGGAGTAGCTACGGCACTACACGGTTTCTCAGGAGACCCGGTGATGTCGCTAGGATCAATTGATTTAATGCTCACTCTGGGTGAAGGGCCTACACGAGTGTCAAAACCAGTCACCTTCTTGGTGGTGCGATAGCCATCTTCCTATAACATCATTCTGGGAAGAACTGCATTAAACCCGTTTCAAGCAGTGGTTTCCACTTACTATCTGATGATGAAATTCCCCGTGGGAAATCAGGTAGGGCAAATATTGGGAGATCAAGAGGTCTCGCGAAAATGCTATGTCCAATCAGTTCAGGCAGGAGAGGCTAGGAAAAGGCCGATGGCAGAACCTGCCACCGAAGGGGATGAGATGAAACTCGAGGGGAAAAGACTCAAAACCCGAACTCCAGCAAAAGAAGGTCAGAACCTTTCCGCTTCAATGGAGCACTTGTGGATCACTAGCAACAACCCTCCTGAGGAACTGATGATATCCTAGGACCCAGCCAAGCAACTGCTGCAACAAATAAACGAAACTAAAGGGCCTGAAGCTGAAACCACAGGCAGGTGCCACGCCCCAATTGTGAAAGGGCAGTGGGAAGCATCGATAACCCAGGCAAGGACTAAAGTCAAAAGTACAAAGGAAGGGCTGGATCAGGAAGATGTCGAGGAGACAACAAGCAAAGGAAAAGTTATCACCCTCGAAATATGCAGGGAAAATTGAGAATCACTCTCAAGAAGAAAGTATGATGGGTTATCACCCCTTATTCATTTTGAAAAAACTCTTATTCCATGATTAACTGATGTATGAAACATCGGATCATACCTCTTTATCTTTAAAGTAGTTATATTTCGCATGTGTCTAGCCCTCAAATGAGGTGTAATTCCTTCAGTCCCTTACGCCTCACTTGGGGGGGGGGGGGGGGGGGGGGGGGGGGGGGAATAGGGGATACCCATATACCCATATCCCATTAGCTTAAAATGCTATCTCAAAATGTTGCCATTATCCTACTATTTTGTCCCATCACCCTAAAAATACTAGGAATATCTTCACCTTACCATCTTAGAATACCTCAACAGGTAGAAACAGGGTAAAAAGTAAAGCCTCTATAAATACAAGAGTAAAAGAGATAACATTCTAAGCTGAATAGGAAATAACAGAAGCGTGTTATAAACAGGGTTTTCAAATAAGCATTGGCCTAAATCCAAAATAACAATTGGTTGCACCCTAATAGTACGATTTCAGGGTCATAAAAAGCACCCCGTCACAAACGCCAAAAAGAAGATTGCTCAATAAACATCTTATCCAGAATAACAAAATCAAGGAGATGGACTTTGAGTAAGAGATGGGTCCTCAGAGCTAGACAAATGAGAAATTGAAGTTTCACCCTTGGGAACAGGGGAGATATCAGTTGAAGGCAAAATCCAATTATCTCGGGGATGGCCTAGGGGAACGTTAAAGATATCATCTTCTCCTGAGCTACCCTCCGAACTGGAAAGGATATGAGCGGAAGGAGCAGTTCCTTGAGAAAAGGAAGGACATGCAGTCTCTTTCCCCGCTAGTTCCTGAAAATATAAATAGAATCACTAAATAGATAACAATAAGCCCGTGATGGGCAGGCAAGGCCCTGGCAAAGGGAAAAGGAGGCACCTCATCAAAGGCTTTTTCATAAGCTGCATGGCAGTAGCATCAACGGAAAAGAGTGGGAAAGGGGGAGCCTCCCAAGTAGGGAAGCCCTCAAGGGCTTTAATGGGCTGGCGAAGTGTCTCAGCAGCTTTCCTCAATACTGGCATAAACCAAGGCTCCCCAGTAGGAATGAAGCAATTTCTCTTGAGGGCCTCAGGCTTTGTTTCGAACAAATGAATTATGGGCATTAGGTTGATAGAGTTAGCATGCTCCGGGACGCCCAGCTGGTTACAACATTCGAAAACAACATCGCCAGCGCAACGGCGCCAAAATTTGTTTCACCAAAAAGTGTTCGCAATAGAACGAAATCCTATCGTAGCACTAGCAAGTAAAACCAAAGTATCGAATCTCAAGGAAAACTTAACAGGGCAATTAATTATGTAGTAATCCTAAAACTAAGAAAGCAAGTAAAGAATATTTTGGGTTTTTGTTTTAAATCCTAGGCAAATAAAGTAAATCAAAGCAATAAATAAAAGCAAGTAATTAACTAATCTAGAACTCAAGAAATAAATCTAAGACCTAAACTAGAAGAAAGCAATTAAATCTACCTAGGCAAGAATCGAAAAGAAAGCAATAAAGAAAGCAACGAAGGAATCGAAAGCAAAGATAGAAGCATAAATAAATCTAGACATGATGAATTGAAATCTGGAAATTAAAAGCAAATTAATCTAACTTGAAAACTTTGAAAAACGAAAGAGAATTGAAAGCAAGAAAACGAATCTAAACTTTAAACTTGAAATTGAAAGAACGAAATTAAACTAAGGAATTTAAACGGAGCAATTAAGAAAACGAATCTAAAACGAAAGCAAGCAATTAAAACGAATAAACGAAAGCAATAAAAGAACTTACGAAAATTGAGACGAAGCACGAAGAACTTGAATTAAATAAACGCCTTGAATTAAATTGCAATAAACGAAGAACGAATCCGGATCCGAACAATAGAAAGCTAAACTAAAGTATTTGAATCTGAAAACTAAAGCTAAAATATGCTAAAAGATTGTTATAATTCGTGTACAAGGATGATATATATATACTAGGTAAAAACCTAGATAAATAAGGAAAGAATAGCTGTCGCCGACTTTGGACGATCGTCCAGATTGTGGAGTGAAATCTGGACGGTCGTCCAGATGAGCTGCTGGATAACTGCTTCGCACATTTCTGGACGATCGTCCAGATTGTGAAGGAAATCTGGACGGTCGTCCAGATGAGGTTCTGGTATCTCACGGCTTTGCCTTCTCTTCGTGCACTTTTCGTCCCGTTTTCTTCCCATTTCTCCCCTTTTGCTCCTATGATACCCAAAACTCCAAACAAACAATCATAGCCAAAAGACACACTAAAAGACACAAAAACATAATGAAAACTAACACGAAAACGCAACGAAAAACCTAACAAATAAACACCAATCAGTTATCACCCCTTATTCATTTTGAAAAAACTCTTATTCCATGATTAACTGATGTATGAAACATCGGATCATACCTCTTTATCTTTAAAGTAGTTATATTTCGCATGTGTCTAGCCCTCAAATGAGGTGTAATTCCTTCAGTCCCTTACGCCTCACTTGGGGGGGGGGGGGGGGGGGGGGGGGGGGGGGGAATAGGGGATACCCATATACCCATATCCCATTAGCTTAAAATGCTATCTCAAAATGTTGCCATTATCCTACTATTTTGTCCCATCACCCTAAAAATACTAGGAATATCTTCACCTTACCATCTTAGAATACCTCAACAGGTAGAAACAGGGTAAAAAGTAAAGCCTCTATAAATACAAGAGTAAGAGAGATAACATTCTAAGCTGAATAGGAAATAACAGAAGCGTGTTATAAACAGGGTTTTCAAATAAGCATTGGCCTAAATCCAAAATAACAATTGGTTGCACCCTAATAGTACGATTTCAGGGTCATAAAAAGCACCCCATCACAAACGCCAAAAAGAAGATTGCTCAATAAACATCTTATCCAGAATAACAAAATCAAGGAGATGGACTTTGAGTAAGAGATGGGTCCTCAGAGCTAGACAAATGAGAAATTGAAGTTTCGCCCTTGGGAACAGGGGAGATATCAGTTGAAGGCAAAATCCAATTATCTCGGGGATGGCCTAGGGGAACGTTAAAGATATCATCTTCTCCTGAGCTACCCTCCGAACTGGAAAGGATATGCGCGGAAGGAGCAGTTCCTTGAGAAAAGGAAGGACATGCAGTCTCTTTCCCCGCTAGTTCCTGAAAATATAAATAGAATCACTAAATAGATAACAATAAGCCCGTGATGGGCAGGCAAGGCCCTGGCAAAGGGAAAAGGAGGCACCACATCAAAGGCTTTTTCATAAGCTGCATGGCAGTAGCATCAACGGAAAAGAGTGGGAAAGGGGGAGCCTCCCAAGTAGGGAAGCCCTCAAGGGCTTTAATGGGCTGGCGAAGTGTCTCAGCAGCTTTCCTCAATACTGGCATAAACCAAGGCTCCCCAGTAGGAATGAAGCAATTTCTCTTGAGGGCCTCAGGCTTTGTTTCGAACAAATGAATTATGGGCATTAGGTTGATAGAGTTAGCATGCTCCGGGACGCCCAGCTGGTTACAACATTCGAAAACAACATCGCCAGCCCAGCTGGTGAGAGGGTCTATCATTCTGGCCCAGAAATAAGGAGAATTGATAAACGCTTCAGGCAATTGCTTCGTCAGAGAGGCTATGAAAGCTTGACCATAGGGGGACATCAAAAAGTTAGATCGGCAAACTTGTATCCCCCTAGAGATGCCTTCATCGGAACCCTGTTTCATTCCTTCTGCGAGAGAAGAAGTCCGGGAACGTTCCAACTCTTGTTCATGAGTAAGAGTTAGTCGCTCCATTTGCATAGCAAAGTCTGCTTTCATTTTCAACTCCCATTCTAAGGAAGCCTCTAGGGCTATATCTAATTCCCGTACTCGCCCTGATAATGATGCAAGGCGTAACTCAAGGGAAGAACTGTATTTCTCCTTAGCATGGAGACGGTCCTGAAGATCCCGAGCCTCGGCTTGAGCACGGTCCCTACTCTGCTCAACCTCTGATAAAATCTCCAAGAACTGATCAAAAGTCAAAGCCTGAGCGCCGAAAGAGGGTGTCGCAAACTGATTCACCTCTGTAGACACAAAGGAATGAAAATCACCCGTTTGGTGGAAAAAGAATCATCAATGCTTACCCTAATCAAAGGGAAGAGAGGAAATAGGATTTTACTAGGGCCGACTGAGGGTTGTTCATGAAGACAGAGTTCTGAACGAGGTTTCATTATTATGGTCTCTTGTGGATCCTCATGGTCCGATTATGAAACCCTAGAGCCTGTAGAGGGTAATGTGGGGGCGTCGTTCAAAGAGGAAATAGGTTCAGGACTGAGATTCTGGCCTCAACCATTCTCTGCTCTAATTTCGTTTGAATCTTACGTAGCACTTCCTCCGCGTCAGCATTCATGGCTGGGAGCAAATGCAAGCAAAACTCAATCCTCTAAGAAATCCTAAGATTTTCATAGAAAAATGTTCATCATACCCACCCTCAAACTAGGTTTGGAAAAACAAAAATCGGTACTAATGATTCCTTCAAAAAAAAAAAAAAAAAAAAAAAAAAAAAAAAAAAAAAAAAAAAAGGAAAAAGAGAGAGAAGAGAGACAGGGGAAGAAAGGCCCCTCATAGGCAAAACCTGTACAAATGTTGAAGAAGGACATATAGAGATAATGAACACTCAATAAACTACCTTTGAGCAAGGAAGACGAAGCAATCGCTGGAAATGTTGAGTAGAAAAACGTGAATGCTCTCCCTTTTCTCAGATGTATGAGTGGGGAAGGAGAAAATGAAGGAAGTTAAAAAGGCTAAGGGGGAGTAGAGTGGTGCCCCACTTGTTACCCCACGTCAGCCTGTAAAAGAAGAGGAAGCGTTTCTTTACTCCCTAAAAAAAAGTAAAGCGCCTTTTTTTCAACAAAATATATCCATTATAATGTTCCTCTATCTGAAAGAAGGCCTTGATAAGGAACGGTGAAAATAGCTTCCCTACTAAGATACCCGCCAGAAGCCAACACATAAACGCTTCTGGACCTGGGGGGGGGGGAGTAGCTGATAGGGACTAATATCAGCTGTATTCCCCAAATAGCCCAAGTAAATGAGGAATACACTTTCCTTAACATTAGATTACGGTTCTTAAGAAAGCTGGTATGGTAGATGTCATAATAGAGGTGAGAACTTCCCCTTTCCGAAAGGAATAATAGATCCTAGACGGGATTAGCTTCAACAACACCCTTACCCTTAATGGAGATAAGTGTTACTTTTCTCCATCGATCGATAGAGGCTATCATATGAAAATAGCGTAGTACCAGAAGGATTTCGTGGGCACCAGATGCTCAAGATAATCAAGAATCGTATGCTCTGCCAGAAGCTGTGAGGCTCTAACTTCCTCCATAAGCTGCACCAGATCTGCAAGCATCTGCAAAGGCGGAAGGATCTGACCAGATCCTATGGGTGTCCAGTAGGAGCCTGAGGCTCTGCACAACATACGGTCCGCGTGACTCTACTCAATATAGAGTGAGGACCACCACATTCATGACAAAGGATACTTTGCCTCCGTCGGAATTCCCTTTTTTGTCCTTCCTTCTCACGAATGCTCACTTTGCACCCCCCTTTATACCTATAAATACTAGACGAATGCACCCATCACGGGACGATTCACTCTCTTACGAACAAACACGCTCTCTAGCGTACTGTTCCATTCAATTCCATACTCTCTCTCTCTCGAGCTCCTCCGAGCTCAGGCAGGTCAAGGCGGACTAAACCTTCTTCCGGGAAGCCGTAGTTTGCCTTCACATCCCTCTACTCTTCTTGACGCAGGGAAGAATCTCTTTCTCGCACTACCTTGAACTTAAGGTAAAACCCTCATCATTTAAAGGGGAATGAGGCTCAACGAAACCTCGCGTTCCTCGTTTCTCTTTTCCTCCTACCGTGTTTCTTCATTATCTACTCATATGAGTTTAAAGCTCCATGAATCTTGCTAGTTTATGGCTAAATATGCCTTTTACACCCTACTCATAGCTTAACTATTACTTGTCATCACTGTGCAAATCATGCTCTGTATAAAATACTCATTCGTGGCTCTATACGCGCATGAATCTCTTGCTCTTTGTTGCTTTAACGCTTTACCCATAAATGCTCCTTGCAAAACATGATGAAAAATACCTTAAATTGTTGTGGATCTCTAACCCGGATCTATCAGTACCCCTCGATCGAAAGTAAAACTTTCTAAGTAGTTTGAAGCACCATCTTTAGTTGCATAGTTCAAACCTTGAATTGATTAAGAGAGCTGCTCCAGAATAGCCCAAACCTCACGTGTAGACGAGCATCGAACAACTTAACCGATCACAGACTTCCCAATAGAAGCTAATATCCAGCTCAACAAAAGACTTATCGTGACAGATCCATATTGAATATTTTGGATTCAGACGCAGCAGAGCACCAGAGTGCGTAGGCAAAAAAGTGAAGGAGGCATCGTGTAGAGAATGATGATTGAAGAAGTTGCAGAATGCAGAAGAAGTGAAGAAGAAGTGAATGAGAAGCATTGCAGAAGTGAAGAAAAAGTGAAGAAGAAGCATTGCAGAAGCTCATTTTATGTTTTTATTTCGTTTTTATTCTCATTGAGAGTCGGTATTAGAACTTAGTATGTGAGCCGTTCGATCTCGTTTAGATCCAACATACATATCTTTTTGCTGTAAAGCGTAGCATAGTAGCGTGTTTTCCTTGATCACGCTGCTATCTAGGTTTTGGAAACTTTCCATATATATTGTAACTACCTTGTGTACAACACACAATTAAGAGATATGAATGAAAATGTTTTACTGTTACATTGAAAACTCTTACACTCAACATGGTATTTAGAGCCAGGCTGCTCCAATTTCTTGCATAAATGGTGAAAGTTGTTCGTCCTGATTTTGAAGAAATGGCGAATGAGGAAGAAGGAGAAAAATCACCCAAAACACCAAAGGTGGAGAAGAAACAGAAGCCAAAGAAGGAAGAATGTGATGATCTGGAGATTGATGAAGAATCGGGCCTTCCTATATCTCAAATTGAAGAGATCTTGAACTTAACAGCTACAGATCATTCCGGAATGCAATTTATCTCAACTCAACTCAACGGAGCTAACTTTCTGAATTGGAGCAAATCAATCAAACGTGCACTTGCAGCTAGGAGCAAGCTCGAGCTCCTAGATGGTACATTTCCTGAACCAGATCCAGATTCTCAGTTTTATAAGAAATGGTTGAAAGTAGATTACATAGTATCCACTTGGATTTGTAATTCCATCTCTTAAGAACTTGTAGATGCATTTTCTCACATAGAAAGCACTTACAAACTCTGGTGTGCACCCACACAAAGATTTGGGGGGAGTAATGGCCCTAAGATTCTGAAATTACAGAGAGATATTTATGCTTTTAGACAAGGAAGTCTATCTGTGTCCATGTGTTTTAATCAATTGAATGCGATGTGGGATGATATGGACATGCTATTACTCCCTTTGGACTGTGTATGTCAAGCTAAGAATAAGTCTATTCAAAGAGAAGAGCAGATTAGATTGGTGGCTTTCTTAGTAAGTTTAAATGAAATGTATGATTCAACAAAGACTCAGATAATGCTACTTAAGCCACTACCGAACCTTGATAAAGCATACTCTATGGTGGTTCAAGTAGAGGATCAAAGAAGGCTTTCTGAGCAACAAAATGATGGAAGGAATATGATGGCAATGAATGTGCAGAAGTCTAATTCCAACACTACTCAACAATATGGCTCACATCAGCAATATGGTGGTGCTAAACCGCCCTTTCAAAAACAAGGAGGAGGTCCATACAAGAAGAAGTTAAGTAAAGAGGAGAAGAAAAGGCTGAAATGTGCTCACTGCCAAGCAAATGGTCATGAAATTGATGAGTGTTTCAAACTCCATGGAATACCAGAATGGTATAAGAAATTCAAAGAAGGACAACCACAGAACAGAGCCAACTATGCAGATACTATGGAGGGAGAAGTGCCACAAGAAAGAGGCAGTCAGAGGGAAGGAGCTGGACAGGATATGAGCAAACTTATTCAAGCAGAATTTGCAAAGTGCATGGGACAGTTCTTGCATCAACAACCTAATTCATCCAACAGTAAGTGATTGCACTATTTTCAACCACACAAAATAGGTATAATAAAGAACAAGTATGAGTATCGTTTCCACAGGGACTGATATATCAAAATCACACAAAGTACCTCTACTCTAGAATTAAACTGATGTCTAGGCAAAAAGAAATTAATAATGTGGTTTTCTAAAATCCTAAGCAAAGAAACTAAACAAATCAAAGAACTCAAGTAATTAAACAAATAAGAAAATAAATCAAATAAAACACTCAAGTAAAAACAAACGTTGATTCTAGGGAAGTCTATCTAATCAAATCCATACAAGTAACAAATAATTCAATTAACCAATTTAATCCAACCTAGATGCGATATACGAAATTAATCTAACACTCCAGCTAAGGCAGCATAGATCGTCACTCAATAAAATCCTAATCTCCTCCCGGTCTCATAGAAATTAAATCAAGTGCAAAAAAGATCAAGTATCGATAATATAATTAACAAGGTTCAGCTACGATACCTATATCAACTATATGCAAGACCTATGATAATCTAACTTTGGCTAAGACAATTAAATCATCATACCATGTATTCATGAGATCCATTATGCAATTATCCGGCTAGGGTATAAAAACATAACTAAGCATACACAATTAATGGCCAGTTAATCATGCATGAAAATAAGCACCATGAAACATACATCTAGATGGGCACGCTAATTGTAATTAAAAGAACTCACATAGATTCAATTAGACATACAAACCCTAAAATCAACTATGAAATTTAGCTAGACATAATTAAAACAAACATAAACATAATAAATTGAAAGAACATAATTAAAGACAAGAGTAAGAAAAACTTGTGATTAATCTTGAACACGATGAAGAACTTGAACTTGAATCTTGAATAAAAACAAAAACAAAAGCTGGAAAATGAATCTCTAAAAACTGAAAATATAAAGCTAACTAGGGTTCACAATGCTAAATCTACGATATTTATAGGATAGAAATTTACAAAGATAACATAAGTGCACTAGGAATCGATAAAAAGTTGAAAAGCCCATGAAATTTTGAAACCCGTGTTTTGGCTCGACCGGGTTGACTCGACATGTGACTCGGTCGAGCAGCTTCAAAACTGGCTCGATCGAGCACTGGATACAGTGTAGTTGGCTCGACCCCTGACTTGGTCGAGCACAGGGTCGAGTCAACTCACTCGAACTCTTCTCTTCGATTTTCGACACTTCTTCACTTGGCTTTCTCGATCCTCGTTTCAACTTGGGTTATTTTTACTCGAAAATACCTGAAAATACACCAAAAATACCCAAAGCGTAATATAGTTCGACAAATCATAAAAGCATGCAAAATATAAACTAAATCACTAAACGAGACATAAAAAAAACTCCTAAACACTTATAAAAACATCTAAATTTCTAACCTATCAATAAGCCAGATGTAAATACGATACAAGAGTCCACCAAGAGGACCAATCCTTTTGAGGGACATTTTGCTTTCTCTATCCTGCCCAGCATGGTTGAAACTAACTGGATCATTGACTCAGGAGCCAACACTCACATCTGTGCAAATCTTGAGTTGCTTTACACCGCTTACAAGCTTGATATTCCTACATCTATATTTCTCCCTGATGGAACAACAAGGACAGTGGCCTGTGCAGGTAAAGCCAGAATCAACAATGATACTGATTGGTGTTTAGATGATAGGATTTTCGTAGTGTTTTCGAGTCCGTTTTTGTTATGTTTTCGTGTCTTTGTGTGTCTTTAGGGCTATGATTTGGTTGTTTTGGAGTCTTTGGTATTGTAGGATGAAAAGGGCGGAAACGAGAAGAAAACAAGAAGAAATAAGAATTATATCAAAGAGGGGTTCGATAGGAGCACGTAGGCGAAAACGGAGGTCAATTTGGAGTTCGGACGAGGAAGATACGGCCGAAACAAGAAAGATGCGCAAAGTGACCAGAACCAAGTTCTGGACGCCGTCCAACTCTGGCGGCCAGCTTTCCTTTCCTTCTATAACTAGGTTTTCATACCTATTATAAATACTACTCCTTGTACACGAATTCTACAACCTTTTACCAACCTTTACCTTAGTTTTAGCTCTAGTTTTTAGCACATTACATTCTAGTTTAGTTTTCCTTTGTTCGATCCGGATCGTTACTTCGTTCTTCAATTAATTCAAGTTTTTACTTAGTTTTTCGTTCTTCGTTTAATCTCGTAAGTTCTTTATTGCTTTCTTTAATTTGATTTAATTGCTTTCCTTAGTTCTAGATTTACTTTCGTAATTGTTTCGTTTAGTTTCATTCGTTTAATTTAGTTTGTTTGATTTCAAGTTCTTAGATTAGGTTCGTTTTTCTTATTTTTCAATTCCTTCGCTTTCAAGTTTTCGTAGTAAGATTTATTTGCTTAGATTTTCATAATAAGTTTATTTCATGTCTAGATTCGTTTTCGTTTCTTTCGTTGCTTTCTTTATAGCTTTCTTTTCGATTCTTGCCTAGTTAGTTTATTTGCTTTCACCTAGTATAGTTCTTTAGATTAATTAGTTCGATTTATTTCTTTGCTTTCTAGATTAGATTTATTTACTTGCTTTGATTTAATTGCTTTAATTTATTTTATTTCCTAGGATTTAAAAACCAAAATTCAAAATTCTTTTTACTTGCTTTATTAGTTTTAGGCTAGATTAGGATTTTTGCTACACGATTATTTGCCCTGCAAAGTTTTCCTTAGAGATTCGACATTGGGTTTTGCTTGCTAGTGCTACGATAGGATTTCGTTCTATTGCAAACACTTTTTAGTGAAACAGATACTATTCTAGAGCATGTGCTATATGTTCCAGGCTTCATCAGTAATCTCATATCTGTTGCTAGATTGGTGGAACATTTAAATATCAAGTGTACATTCTTTGCTAGTCATTGTGTCTTTCAAAGGATGAACACAGATCACCTCGTTGGTGTTGGAAGGATGCAGGGTAATCCATACTTGATGGATACAGTCACAGAGAAGCATTACATTAGTTTCTTCAATCCCAGAGACATGAGTTTGAAGGACTGACACATCTTTATGGGACACCCTTCTGTAAGTGTAATGCAGTATATGAATTTTCCAAAGGGAAAACAATATGATGAGGTAGTGAAGATCATTGAGAACTGTGAGGTCTGTATCAAGGCCAAACAATCCAGAGATAACTTTCTAGTATTGAATAGGAGAACAACAAAGTTGTTTGAGATGGTCCATGGAGATATTTGGGGTCCATATACTCAAGAGAACATTTGTAACACATGTTATGTGTTGACCTTGGTAGAGGACTTTAGCAGAATGATCTGGACATTTTTGCTTCAGTCTAAAGATCAAGTCCATGATGTTTTAGCCAGTTATATTCAATTCATTCAGACATAGTTTGATAAAAAGATCAAAGCTTTCAGAACAAATCATGGTACTGAATTTATCAACAGAAATCTTGTGTATATACCCCACAACAAAATGGTATAGTGGAGAGAAGGCACAGACATCTTCTGGCTACTGCAAGAGCTCTAATGTTTCAGAGTAGTCTCCCCATATGTTTTTGGCCTTACTCAATCTTGACAGCCACTTGGTTAATCACTAGATTACTAAGCAGAATCTTGGAGTGGAAATCTCCTCATGAATTGCTCTTTGGAAAAGCACCAGATTATTCCATGATTCGTCCATTTGGATGCTTGGCATATGTAGCAAATCTAGTGCCTAACCGAGGTAAGTTTGATTCTAGGAGTATTAAGTGTGTATTCCTTGGCTATGATGAGTCTCATAAGGGATTTTTGCTGCTTGATTTGAGTAATGATAAGATACTTATATCAAGAGATGTTAAATTTGTTACCGACAATTTTCCCTTCCAAGAATGGTGCTAGTATACCTACTGAACCACACATTTCTTTTCCTACAGTTGCAGATAATCCTCAACTGGATATCCCTTCCTTGGATATCATTGATGATCCTATTTCAGAGCATCATTCTCCCATAGTGGAATTCACATCTCCAAAAACTATAGCACCACCATATACACCTTCACCACTTCCTACAGAAGAGCCAATACCTACAAGAGGTGGCAGAACAAGGGGGCCACCAGTATGGATGGAGGATTATACTGTTTCAGTCATAACTACCCAACTGCTCACTCATCCCATTAGTATCACTCCACCTACATTTCCATATTCTATCAATCCATTTCTCACTCCTACTTATACAAACTATCCCTTTAATCTAACCATGGTTAGAGAACCTTCTTCCTTCAAGGAGACTATTCAGAATCCTCAATGGGTTGAGGTTATCAACAAGCAGTTGCTTGCTTTGGCTGACAATAATACCTGGGTTATAACATATTTAACTCCTGGGAAGAAGCCTATTGGATGCAAATGGATCTTCAAAGTGAAGCTAAATGCAGATGGTACCATAGAGAGATACAAGGCAAGACTAGTTGCAAAAGGGTACACACAGAAGCTTGGTGTTGATTATAATGATGTGTTCTCTCCTATTGCCAATCTGGTGACTGTCAGAATGTTTTTTTTGCTGTTGCAACCGCTTGTTCTTGGCCTATACATCAGCTTGATGTAAATAATGCCTTCTTGCATGGGAATTTGATAGATGATATATATATATATAGAGGATGGATCATATAGAAATAAGTCGTGGTGTGAGAAATAGGAATGGATCTGAACCATTGATCTTAATTTGATCTGTGACTATATATATATATATATATATACGTGCTAAAATGCGAAAGATGCTTAAAGCTATACAAAATCATCCTTAAATAAGTATATATTTATGCTTACAACACCATTATGCTTTTTAATGTACAAATTCATGCTTAAACCTAGTCATGCTTATGATACCTTATAATCATGCTTAAATCAATTATAGCCACAGATCAAATTAAGATCAATGGTTCAGATCCATTCCTATTTCTCACACCAGGACTTAATTCTATATGATACATCCTCAAGAGTGGACAGGTCTGCAAGCTGCAGAAGAGTTTATATGGATTGAAACAAGCATCCAAGGAGTGGAATATAGAATTCTCCAAATTCTTAGTCTCTATTGGTTTCTCTGCCTCCATTCATGACCCTTGTCTATTCACTCAGGGCTCTGGTAATACATTTATTGCTCTTTTAGTATATGTAGATGATGTTATCCTCACTAGCCCTTCTTTTGAGCTCATTGATTCTTTAAAGGCTTCACTGCATAATGCCTTTACTATTAAAGACTTGGGTCCAGCTAAGTTTTTTTTGGGCATGGAGGTTGCTAGAGGTTCAGATGGTACTGCTTTAAATAAGAGAAAGTATGTATTTTAATTTTTTTTATTTTTTTTTTATCGGGAAATGTTAGTTGTTAGATTAGATGTTAGTACACCAAGTTCCCAATAACTCTTAGAATATCTCCAAGCCTACCTTATATCTCCCAAATTCACTCTCACAGGGGATCGAACCCGGGTCACTCCATCAAGGGAGGAGCCTGGTGGCCAGGTGCGCTAAGTCACCTGGTTGAAAGAATGTGTTAGAGATGTTATCTGATCATGGTTTGCACTGCTGTAAACCCACTGCCACACCTTTTCCTCCAGGCCTTGCTTTGTCACAAGGAACTGAAGATCCATTACCAGATCCAGAGAGATATAGGAGGTTAGTTGGTCAGCTTTTGTATCTCAATCTTACCAGACCAGATTTGGCCTATGCCACACAACAACTCAGTCAGTATGTTGCTACACCTACACTGGTTCATTGGTATGCTGCCATTCATGTATTGAAATACCTTAAAGGCTGCCTCTCCCTTGAATGTTTTATCCTATCAATAACACCTTTGACTTCCAAGCTTATTCGGATGCTGAATGGGGAACATGTACTGATTCCAGGAAATCTCTTACTGGTTTCTGTGTTTTCATGGGTTATAGTTTGATCTCTTGGAAATGCAAGAAACAGTCTACAGTCTCTGTGAGTTCAGCTGAAGCAGAATATAGAGCATTGGCTATTACTACAAGGGAATTGATATGGCTCCACAATTTGCTTGGTCTTTTCCATGTAAAATCCCCTACTCCCATTCCTTTGTTCTATGATAATCGTGTTGTCATCCAGATTACTCAGAATCCTGTCTTTCATGAACGGATGATAAACATGGATTTCTAAGTAATAATGTTCATTTGAGTTTGTTTTATGTGGAGAAAATTGTGTTTTGAATGGTGTTCTTGATAGAGTTTCATATTCTTGTGAATTGTGATACTTGTTCGTACTTTGATTGAATTTGCAGAATTATGGAGAAAATATTTCAGAACTTGGACAATGTGAGATTGAAGTTCATCTCGTTAGGAGTTCATAGCAAAAAACGGATAGAATATCGGAGTTGAAATGAGAGAGAACGGGTGAAAATAAAAACGTTGCGCATAGGCACGCGCTGACGCGGCCGGGAGACGCCGCCGCGTCTCGTTGGAAAAAACCGCGCCCAGGAAACCTTTTTCCGCACCACCTTTCACGCGGCAGCATTGCCATCACCACCAGCCACGCCTACACCCCACGCCACTTCTCACGCGGCGTCATCACCATCTCCATGCCGCGTCTGCATCTCCGCATCGTTGTCCACGCAGCAGCGTGGTTGCTACGCCTTTCGCGTCCAGGAATCCCATCTCCGCGCCGTTGTCACGTGGCAGCGCCTTCACGGCTGCCAGCCGCGTCCCTCCATTATGGTAAGAGGCGTACAAACACGCTCGTTAGAGATTCGGCACTAACGCCCCATAAAGAAGAAGAATCAAAGGAGAGAATAAAAGGGGGAGGAATATAATAGATAGGGGAGCTCTCGTTTTTAGTTCATATAGTCGGAGGCTATCGAAGAACCCTACGGTGGATTTTGAGAATTGGGAGAAGAAGATCAAGACATTCAAATTGGAGACATTCGGAGCCCTAGTTCCTTCTTCGATTTTCGTTTATTTTCGATTATGTGTATCTTGAGTCTTGGGATATTTGTCCTCAACATGATTGGCTAATCTTCTATTGTTCTAGAGCTAGGGAGTACATGAATATTGTGGATTCAATTTAATTTTTATCAATCGATTACGAACTTCTATTGCTTCGTATGTTCTTGTATAAACTGTTTGCTTATTTGATTAGCTACCAAATTCGCATGATTTATTGTGTTGATTCGATAGGCGGAAGATGAGAATTGACACTCGAATTGGGAACATAAGACATACACTTCAATAAAGTCGGAAGATCTTGAGATCTGTGTGAGAGCTTTAAACCCTTTGAGCCTTTAGGAGTTTCATGTATTAGAAATTAGTTGGGCACAACGATCTTTGCATGAAATCTACGGTTTAGGCACTGCGGAAGTGGGTTTAAGCTTATTGTGTGGTTGTTCTAGCAATAGTCGAGTATTCTATGTGATTGATTGATTTTAATTGAATTGAGTTTGCATGTTCATTGAAACCGAAGCTCTAGAATATTTCTTCTTTTATTTTATCCTCTCGAAACTTGTCGTTTATTTTATTTACTTTGCTTTTAATTAGTTTAGAAAAACAAAACTCAACGATCTATTTGTCTAGATAGAGGATATGAAATTAGACTAGTACTCATTAGGTTAATCAATCTCCGTGGAATACGACCTTGCTTCCCTAACTACAATTACACCCGTACACTTGCGGTAGTAAAAAATATTAGTGAACAACGGACGAGGCACATTGGCATTGATTTTCATATTGTTAGGGAAAAATTTCTTGCAGGTTTTGTTTCACCTACCTCAGTCCCCTCTCTTGATCAACTAGCTGGTCTTTTCGAATACGACCTTGCTTCCCTAACTACAATTACACCCGTACACTTGCGGTAGTAAAAAATATTAGTGAACAACGGACGAGGCACATTGGCATTGATTTTCATATTGTTAGGGAAAAATTTCTTGCAGGTTTTGTTTCACCTACCTCAGTCCCCTCTCTTGATCAACTAGCTGGTCTTTTCATAAAATTGGTTTTTGGTCTCGTTTCGGCAGTTTATTGTGCAAGATGAAGGTGATAGATCTTCATCACCTTCATCTTGAAGGGGGGGGGCGGGGGGGGGGGGGGGGTAGAGAATGATGATTGAAGAAGTTACAGAATGCAGAAGAAGTGAAGAAGAAGCATATATTGCAGAAGTGAAGAAGAAGTGAATAAGAAGCATTGCAGAAGCTCATTTTATGTTTTTATTTCGTTTTTGTTCTTGTTGAGAGTCGATATTGGAACTTAGTATGTGAGCCGTTGGATCTCGTTTGGATCCAACGGACATATCTTTTTGCTGTAAAGCGTAGCATAGTAGCGTGTTTTCCTTGATAACGCTTTTATCTAGGTTCTGGAAACTTTCCATATATATTGTAACTACCTTGTGTTCAGCACACAATTAAGAGATATGAATGAAAATGTTTTACTGTTACATTGGAAACTCTTACACTCAACACATTATCGTAGGAGTGATGAACTCATCATAACCATGGGCACTAATCGGAGAGAGCACATGTGCACGCCAGAATGCGTAGTTTGAGTGATCCAAAAGGAACGGGATGAAATTGGGGAAAAGGAGAAGCTTAATAGTGGAGATCGAGAATCAATAACAAACAACAGTTGAAAATCAACGAAAATTTTCAAGAGGAAAATATTAAATAAATCTTGACCGATAGAAATGACAGTGATAGAAACACTAACATTATATCTCGAGTTGAAGAGAGAGATTGGCTCTGGATACCATGTTAGGTAAATTGGAAAGAGGGGAAAATATCTTCATTAAGCTAGAAGGAGATGAATACAATGTATTTGTTGGGAAACTGTTAGGATAAATTGTTAAGTGGAAACCGCTTTGGGAGTCTTACATAAAAATGATAAAATATTTTGATTTGATCCCAAAACCCTCCCCTTAGAAATTTCCTAGTTCTCTCTATTTTGATGAATAGATTAGACGATAGAATTTTTAAGAGCTTAAATGTTAGGAATGTCACATCTCGATTTTCCTACATGTTTCACCTAAAAGTGCTCGCAGTAGAACGAGATCTATCGTAGCCTAGTAAGCTAAACCCAATATCGAATCTCATGGAAGACTTAGCAGGGCATTCAATTATGTGGCAAACAAAAAAGAAATAAAATCCTAATCTAGCCTAATCTATGAAAGCAAGTAAAAGAATTTGTTTGTGATTTTTGTTTTAATTCTAGGCAATAAAATAAATAAACAAGAATTAAAAAGCAAGTAAATAAATATAATCTAATAAACAAGAATTAAATCTAACTATCTAACCTAATTAAATCAATCAAAAGAAATAAATCGACCTAGGCATGAATTGAAAGGAAAAACAATAAAAACTAATTTAGAGTAATTTAATCCTAAAATGTTTGTAAAGAAAAATAATCTAAGTGCTTGGGATTTAATCAACTAAATCTAAGAAACTAATCTAATTAATCTAGGCAAATACTAAAGCAAGTAAGAAAGCAAAGTTAATTTAAAGAACGAAATAAACTTAAGAATTACTTGAACGAAAGGAACATGAAATTAAATCTTCAAACTTGAATCTTGAATCCAAAACGATAACAAAGCAATAAGAAATCTAAACTAGAGTATTTTTGCTGGAAAAACTAAGGAGGTTGTCTAATTCGTGCCAAAAGGTTACATATATATAAGGCCTCAAAACCTAGTCGAAAAAGGAAAGAAATCCTCAAAACGCGTCAAGTTGGACGGTCGTCCAAAAGTTGGATGCTCATCCAGGTACCAGTTCTGGACGATGCGCGCACCTTTTTTGTTTCGGTCGTATCTTCCTCGTCCGATCTCCAAATTGACCTCCATTTTTGCCTACGTGATCCTATCAAACCCCTCTTCGATATAATGCTTCTTTCTTCTCGTTTTCTTCCTGTTTCCGCCCTTTAATCCTACGATACCAGAGACTCCAAAGCAACCAAATCATTGCCACAAACAACGAAAACACACAAAAACTAAAGAAAACGGATACGAAAAGACGACTAAAACCTAACAACTAGACACCAATCAAAACCCCCCACACTTAGAACTTTGCTTGTCCTCAAGCAAACATATTCAACACAATCAACCCAAGTTCAATCAACTCAACAACACAAAGTAGGCATCGTCAAAATTGTCAAGTCAAAACCTAGATTACTCCAATATCAACAAGCAAATGCACAATCAAATACAAACATTCATGTGGCCCGTTAACTCGACTCAAATATGAGGATCCAACTTATGGTATATCACACATCTCACAAGCATCAAATTATCAATATATTCATCCATTAACCTACTTCCCTTTTTATTCAACTCAACGCACATTTTTTCTTTAACAATGAAAGTGAACGCTTCGGTACATAATTTACTAGGTATAAACATCGATGGTTCTCATCGAGCATCCTAGTGCGGCTTCCCGTACTCATTGTCAAGAGGAGTAGAGTACCTACGAACACTACATTTTTTTATAACACATACGAGTATCATCTAGGATAAAGATTCATGAAATATAATCATTCGAGGGTTACTCGAAGCATTTTCACGTGGTTTCCCATGCTCATTACTTTAGTATTTTCATACATAACAAGTAAGAGGAGCATAATCCTATCAACTCTTTATTCACAACTAAGCACATATTTTTTTATACATTTAGGGAAGTAAACTAAGATCAAATATATACCGATACTTCAATGCAATTCCCTCATAATCCGAATAAAAAATTTTCGCCTCATATTACGACTCAAGAATATGCCCCACGAATATTCACAAACGATCATGCTATCACAAGTCAAATTTATAGCAATCCTAGTTTCGACAATCTAATTCCGACAATTCTAATATCACGTCGTCAAGTTATTCAAACTCAAAGGAATCATGTTTACTCAATTACAAACACATCCTAAAGTGGAGATAACAAAAGACTCAATCATACGAAAACACATAAAAGACAACACAAAAACGAAACAAATCATGTGAAAAAATCGAAGACTCCCCCCCCCCCCCCCCCCCCCCCCCCCCCCACACACACACACACACACACACTTAAAATCATGTAATGTCCCCATTGCAAGAAAATAAAAAGGAAAGGATAGACAAAAAACTTATCACATGGCGACAACTAACGAGCAACTCGAAATCCCAAGAGACTCCAAGTTAGCAACCTACAAAAACAAACACCAAGCAAAAAACATAAATCCGAACAAAACACAAAAACGAAATAAAAGACTCAATTTTTTTTTTATTATTATTATTTTTTTTAACATGGATTGCCTCCCACCAAGCGCTTGTTTAACGTCGTGAGCTTGACGAGAAAAATTCTCACCCAAAATCTGTTGCAACGAGCAATGTCTTTAAACATCCATAGGCGACTCTCGATGCAAAGGTGGACTCTTCTTTCTCTTTGGCTTGAAACTCAAAAAGAGGGTTATCTTGGACACTCATCTCCCCCACACTTGTGGGAAAATCCATATGAGAAATATCATGCTCTTCAAACGTGATGATGGATCCTCCACAAAAGTGCTTCCTCGTGGAGATTGGCAAGAAAGTTGTCCATGATTTCTTCCTCTTGTTGTGAGCTCAAAACCGACTCCTCCATATGAAGATTGTGATCCTCCATGCCTTACACATTGCTCAAAAACTCCTCCACGATCTCTTCCTCATCCAATTTGCTCAAGAACTCATCAATAATGACTTCTTCCTCATGAATAGCAACCTGAAAATTCTCCTCTACCTCTTTCTCATCCAAATCGCTATAAAATAATTAGGACAAGAAGAATAGTTATCAAAAATTGAGAAAGTTACCGAACCTCCTACACCGGCCATGCTCAAAGTGCCAGATCCAACGTCGATTCGAATTTGAGTAGTAGCCATGAAAGGTCGCCCTAACAAGAGAAGATGACCTCTCTCACTCCTAGCTCCTAGCCCCACATCAAGAACAACAAATCGGCGAGAACTCGAATTCCTCTCACAAGTAATGCAACGTCTTCCACAATCCCCAAGGGATGACTCAAAGAACCGTCGGTGAGCTCGATGCAAAAATTGGTGGGCTTAAGATCCCTCGAACCCATTCTCTCAAAAATTGAGTTTGGCATCAAGTTCACCGCTGCCCCCAAATCCAACATACCCGGCACACTATCCCCATAATCCAAAACAACATCTAATTTGAAACTTCCGGGATCACCTTGTTTCGGTAGAGATGAGAGATGGCCAGCTGGGGTGGGTGAGGCGTGAGGACATTGTTGGCTCGCTTTGATGGCAGCCACAGTATGACTTCTCCACTTCTTTCCTTTGTCTTGCTCCTCTTCAATGACCGTTAAGGCATGAGCTTGTTTGGGTTGGCTAGGTTTCCCATTTTGTAGCTTCTTCAACTCATTAACTGCTCCAAAAATCTGCCCCATGGTGTCTCAAGGCTTCTAATCGTGGCATCTTGCACTTCACGAGCCAACTTGCTCTCTTGCATAAATGCGGCGATACTAGCCTCATCAAGTGGAGATTGTTGAGGCGGAGGTGGGTAAAAACTGTGGCGGCGGTGGATAGTAAGACTGTTGGGGAGGGTAGAATGGTTGTTGGTGAGGAAATTATTGAGCATATGGTGGTGGTGGGTATCCTTGTGTCGCGAAGACTTCGGCTCCTCCTTCGTAAGTAAGCTCGGCCTTCCTAGTACCCTCGTCGATGACATGGCCAATTTGTCCACACATGCCACAAGCCTTCGAAGGGGTAAGTGGAGTCTTCATCTTGAGTTCTTGGAGTTCCCTCATCATATCGGCCATTTGCTTCGTCAAATCCGGGCTAATAGTGACCACACTAGCCTCCATCTTCCTCGACCGAGATGACTTTTGTTGAGAGCTTGCAGCAAGAGTCTCAAAGATCATCCTCAACTCGTCGGCCGTCTTCACTCTGATGTTTCCTCCGGCCGAGCTATCCACCATGAATTGGCAAGTTTGATTTAGAGAATCGTAGAAATATTGCCAAAGCATCTCGGACGCCATTTGACGGTGAGGGCACTGCTGCAACAATTCTTGGAATCTCTCCCAAGCATTATGAAAAGGCTCATCGGCTCCTTGAGCAAAATTCACGATCTTCGATCGCACCTCTTGTGTCTTGCGGTTGGGGTAGTACTTCATCATGAACTTCTCGCACACCGCATTCCATGTTGCGAGAGAGTTGGTCGGGAGAGTGAGATACCATGACTTTGCTCTATCCTTCAACGTGTATTGGAAACACTTCATCTTTAAGTCGTCCTCCGAAAGCTCTCCCAATGAAAATTTTTTCACCATCGTGCAATACTCACGAATGAACGTGAGCGAATCTTCGTTGGGCAGCCCGTAGTAGGTAGGGAGCAAAGCCAAGTGGTGCGGTTTAAGCTCATAATTCCTAACCTCGGTGGTTAGGACAATTGCCGAAGTGGTGGCAGTGAAGGTGGGACGAGCGAAATCTCCCATCTTTTGTGCCATTGCTTTGAACTCTCGTCTTCTTCTTCCTTCGTCACGATTAAGAGCGTCTTCTCCTATTGATGTCGATGTGAGGTGTCAACTTCCTTTGGAGACTTCGACGACCTTGCATACACAACACTCAACAAACGAATTAAACGCACCGAGTGGAAGGGAAAAGAAATCGAACCAGAAAGCAATTAAATAAAACAAATAAAAATACTACACAATTAAATAGCCTAAAATTTTCCCCAGCAACGGCGCCGAAATTTGTTTCACCTAAAAGTGCTCGCAATAGAACGAGATCTATCATAGCCTAGAAAGCTAAACCCAATGTCGAATCTCAAGGAAGACTTAGCAGGGCATTCAATTATGTGGCAAACAAAGAGAAATAAAATCCTAATCTAGCCTAATTTATGAAAGTAAGTAAAAGAATTTGTTTGTGATTTTTGTTTTAATTCTAGGCAATAAAATAAATAAACAAGAATTAAAAGCAAGTAAATAAATCTAATCTAATAAACAAGAATTAAATCTAACTATCTAACCTAATTAAATCAATCAAAAGAAATAACATGAATTGAAAGGAAAGGAAAAACAATTAAAACTAATCTAGAGTAATTTAATCCTAACATGCTTGTAAGAAAAATAATCTAAGAGCTTGAGATTTAATCAACTAAATCTAAGAAACTAATCTAATTAATCTAGGCAAATACTAAGCAAGTAAGAAAGCAAAGCTAATTTAAAGAACGAAATAAACTTACGAATTACTTGAACGAAAGGAACATGAATTAAATCTTCAAACTTGAATCTTGAATCCAAAACGATAACAAAGCAATAAGAAATCTAAACTAGAGTATTTTTGCTAGAAAAACTAAGGAGGGTGTCTAATTCGTGCCAAAAGGTTACATATATATAAGGCCTCAAAACCTAGTCGAAAAAGGAAAGAAATCCTCAAAACGCGTCAAGTTGGACGGTCGTCCAAAAGTTTGACGCTCGTCCAGATACCAGTTCTGGACGATGCACGCGCCTTTCTTGTTTCGGTTGTATCTTCCTCGTCCGAACTCCTAATTGACCTCCGTTTTCGCCTACGTGCTCCTATCGAACCCCTCTTCGATATAATGCTTCTTTCATCTCGTTTCCGCCATTTTAATCCTACAATACCAAAGACTCCAAAACAACCAAATCATAGCCACAAACAACGAAAACACACAAAAACTAAAGGAAAACGGACACGAAAAGACGACTAAAAACCTAACTACTAGACACCAATCACTACCTCTAAAATAATCAATTTAAATATAACAATTAAATCGGAGTGCAAAAAAGGGTAAAGTATAAAGGGAGAAAGCATGATTTAATTAATTTAAATTAAATTTTTATATAATTTAACCCGAAATTTTGGGCATCATCTCCCCTATACCAGGATCAAGTCGTAGTAAATACCAAAAATAATTTCATCAGCTAACCATGTACATAAACCGTAATGATGAGGTCGGACAAGACCGCGCCATCATCGGATCCATAATATTTTAGAAAGTGAAACAACCGTGGTAGACCAGACCGCACTGTAGTTGATTCCATAATATTTCATTTTCAATTTAAAATAATTTTGAATCTTCTAACATGATAATCCTAACATGCATCAAAGTTACATTTAAATAGCGGAAGCGAAATAAGTTAATGAGTATTCATTTTTATAAATTGTTATAGTTTTTTAATTATAAAATCGTTAAGGTTTTTGTTATATAAATTCGTATTTTCAAAACGTCGAGTTTTATAAAGGAAATGAATTCTAAAGTTTATTTATAAAAGTTAAGTTTTTAACGTTATGAAAAGCGAATTCAAAAGTTAAGTTTTCAACTAATAGAATATAAATTTTCGAATAGGCTAGACGACATAAATATAGTATATGCTAGTCTATCGGCTATGGGATCGAGATCTCGTGGTAAACCCCACTCAATCTCGATCCCTGTGTACACGGTTGCCCGTTGGTGTTTTAGACCTAACGATGTCATCCTGATATCGTGAAGATTAGAGCATTAAACCTGGGAAACCTGAGACTTACAAATAATCCTCCTGAGACTTACAAATAATCCTGAAACAAGCCTGCACTTGAAGAATATAGAGCTTACTAGCTCAAGAGTTAATTTAAGAAATAAGAATCCCCAAGGATTTTAACAAGTTGAATAAATTGATCCCCACCTTTACCAATTACTTGAATTCTCGATTCTCGGGTCTGAATCTTGAGTTAGCTTCTTCAGAGAATATTCCTACAAATATTTTTCTGATGTTAAGGTACGTTTGGATTTTCATTTGGAGTTTTCGAATATTAATATCTTTTGACTTTAGAATTTTCAAAAATTATAAAAATAATCATTTAACCTTCAAAAATTATTTTCTTATGTTTTCGACGTTTGCATGGCTTAGGAGTCAACACAAAAGTTGATTCAATTAATATTTAGAATATTTTGAAGCAAAAACATTTGACATGCAAAGGGGTTAGGGGTCCTACAACTCAAAAATGAATCTAGTTTCATTTATAGAAAATTGACAGTGACTCCGATCGTTACCAAATTTTAGAGCATGCTAGGTTATATTATTTAGAACCTATATTATTATTTTCAAAATATTTGGGCAGAGTCTCGACATGCAAGGAAACATTATCCGGGATAAAAGAGGGGTGCACCTACAACAATAAAATTTTAAAAATACTTTCCGATTACGTGGCTAAATACTAGGCTAGGAACAACCTTAATTCGGGGGAAGGGGTCAAAAAGGTGGTAGGCGGCCACCAAAAGAAGTGGGCAGCTGCGGCAGCCATTGATGAATGGAGATGGAGGTGGGTTTGTTTATTCGGCAGCCTTCGAACTGTTGAATGCAAAAGCAGCTGAAGGGAAGTAGGTCCATAACCTCGACGTGACCTTAAAGCTATAAACTGATCATGCAACAGTTAAAGTTAATTGTGTGAGTTCCTCGATCATTTTTCGATAATATATTGAAAAACGTTCGGTGAAATTTAAAACAAATTATATTTTTAGAATGCATGCGATGACATGGCAACGGCAAGGTGGCAGTGACGGTCCTTCGGTAGTCATGGCAACGACCAACCACTACCTCTAAGATCGTTACCTCCCCAAGAGTTCATAGGATTGAACGACGTACCTTTCCGATCACCGGTTGCATAGTCACACAAGAAAGACAGCACAAAACGATCTGCGAAGGAAGGGGTGACTGTTGTGGCTTTCTTCATCGCGTGAAGGAAGAGAGATGGAGATGGTGGTGTGTCGTTGATAGAGGATGGGGCGATTTCCTCTATCAAGAAACGAAAAGAAATAAAGATACAACGGCAGACGCGAGAACCTTGCTCGTCGTACACGCCAGATTACGATACAAAAAGGAAAAGCGGCAAATAAATAAACTAGGGTTTGTATTATTTCTTGATAATGAAATAAGATACAATCCACCTATTTATACTAAATAACCTATGGTTGATTCGACCTACGATTCGGGAAAGAACCAACAAGAAAACCCGAAAAGATTGACCCAAATAATTAAACGGGCTAAGCCCAACGACAACCTAAATAAATAAATAACGTATCAACTCCCCCACCCTTGAGAATCACCTTGTCCTCAAGGTGGAGATACAATAAATCTTTGTAGACTTCCGCAAGCGCGTAGAACTTCAAAGCAATCCCTCCTCGAGCCACATTCGGAAAGAGGTGACCTAAAATCAGCTTGAACGGATCAAATCCATTCTCCTTTCCACCCCCTCCAGTCGGAAGCATGCAAACATATTCCTCCGGATGAGCTCCAATGATAGAGTGTGAAACAAATGAGTATTGTTGTATGGCACTATCTACCAGACCCATATCAAACCCCATGTTCAATACGTGCCCTCCTCTCGAACAAATAATATTAGCATGAACCTCTATTAATGGCCTCTCCTCCAAATAATCCCAACCAGGATCGCCCTTTGCATTCCCTTTCGTGAGACCTTCGACATCGATGGAAATGACATCGACTCCGGCTGCAATGAGAGAATTGACTGTCTCGGGCTCACCATTTCGAGCGGCAGCGAAGAGGGCTTCGTCCTTGTTCTCCGCCCTAGATAAACCTCCTTCCTCATCCGCCATCTCTGTCACTCCTCTCTCTCTCTCCCTCTCTGCAGCGGTCTCTATCTCTGCAGTGATGATAAATTGGGGAGCGTTGGGAGTAGTTAAAGAACCTGGCGAACCCCATGGATGCTGAGGTTGAGGGTGCGACCGCGGAGTCAGCTGAGGAGCCTGCATGTAGCAGCCTACCCGCGAAGGAGGAGGTGACGGTACGTAGGCGGCCGGTAAGGAGAGATCTCTCGTCGTAACAGCCCTATCTGCCACGGACGCGGTCGGAATCCGGCGAATATCGATCGGACCCACCTGCGGAATATTATGGCCAACCTGCGGCCCGGAATACTCCATCGCGACGGAGTAATTAACGCCGTAATCATCGTCGGCGGCGGCCGGCGATTCCCACGGTGCAAGCTGAGGCGGGCCGCAACTGCCGAAACCCTAACGGGGGCCTGGCGGCGTCATAGTGTGCGGGCAGGGGATAAGGCTGGTGCTGCACTGCCGGCAGCGACGTCGCAAAGATGGGGGCAGCCGGTGTTGTGGCCTGGTGGCTGCCGGGATCCCACGTCGGAAGGCGCCAATCGGGAAGGCTGAACGGCGGATCGGCTTCCGCTCGCGGTTGAGGAAACGCTGGGGCCCAAGGTTGTTCCTTCGCCTCGAGTCGAGCCTCCAAATGAGCAATCCTTGCTAGAATGGCTTCCATTGAAGTTGTGGCCGATGAAGACAACGGTAGCGCCGTGGATGACGCCGGTGGACTTGGCGGAGGGAGCGGTTGTGTACTCCACGCTGTTGTCTCACTCCACCTTGGTTGGGGGTTGATTGGGGACTCCATCATCCTCTCCGTGAAATCACAACTATTAATTCCCCAATTCTTTGATTCCATACTCGTTGTTTCGCCCCCTTTGAAATCTCTCAGTGAAAGCACCAATTGATAGAGGATGGGGCGATTTCCTCTATCAAGAAACGAAAAGAAATAAAGATACAACGGCAGACGCGAGAACCTTGCTCGTCGTACACGCCAGATTACGATACGAAAAGGAAAAGCGGCAAATAAATAAACTAGGGTTTGTATTATTTCTTGATAATGAAATAAGATACAATCCACCTATTTATACTAAATAACCTAGGGTTGATTCGACCTACGATTCGGGAAAGAACCAACAAGAAAACCCAAAAAGATTGACCCAAATAATTAAACGGGCTAAGCCCAACGACAACCTAAATAAATAAATAATGTATCAGTCGTGAGGAGAGGGTGAGAAGGTACAGCAGCTGTTGCTGCGTTTAGGAAAAGGGGAGAGAGAGATTGGGGCGTGGGGAAGAGAGGGGGAGGATGGAGGCATGGGGTAAGGGGGGGGGGGGGGGGGGGGGGATAAAATGGGCCGGGACTGATGTTTGAATTATGAGGCGGTGGTGGCCTCTACAAAGAAGAAACTGCAATCACATGATAAGCACATGATTTTGTAACTGCCTACTATTGAGCAGGAATAGCTTAGATAGCAAGCTACACTAATCAACTAACTAATACAAAAAAACCATATCCATGCACTGATATATGCTAATACATACGTTAATAATGACAGACGATCAGAATTGTGATTTCAATATGTAGAATTATTAACCCTAATGACATAAGGCTGAAAATCTATTTAACATAGATCAAGTTAAGCAAATCAAGCAATTCCTCTTATAACAAGATTTACTAATATTGGAGTCTTTTGAATTCAAGTGCAGATTAAACAAAGCATTTTGGTAAACATCTTTATCGCATTCGTAATTACCAAATACTCGCACATATAAATTAAGCATGCAGAAAAACCATAAAACATGAATTGGAAGGCTATATCATTAGTCATAGGTAAAATCTCATAGTCCCAATCATATATGATGTATACATACTATTAAAATGGAAAAGGTCTAGTTCTCAAGAGACCTAAAAACAATCTTTGACGTAGATCTTCCACTCAATTTCATTTTGAGCTTCTCAATATTGATCAAAACAAACACAAACCTAAACCTATCAATTTCATTTTGAGCTTCTCAATATTGATCAAAACAAACACAATCCCAAACTTCATAAGTCGAACTAAGTAGAATGGACTTAACGGTGGGTTGAGGTTTGTTTTGAAAAACTACTCTAACGTGACAATCCTTTTACAATGAGAATACATAAAAAGATAAGGACTCTCAAACTAGATTTTTGGATGAAAATGGGTTTCAATCTAGTATATGGGATAGAGTTTGTTGTTGCTTATACTTAAGAGCTCTCGGCTTTTAAGGACACACTAACTCGAACTTTGCTAAAGAACTGTGACAATTTGAATGCTTGAAGACTTACTGACGTGGCACTAGCCGTTGCAGGTTGACTCAACACTCCACGTGGGATTTTGTCCTAGCTAGCAACTTACGTGGCAACTTAGGTGGCAAGATGTCCAACTGAGATAGGTCATCAGCTTGAGGTATCTTCCAGCAGGTAGATGTAGAATCTTGAGGACGAGCTGGAGTACCAATTAAGATAAGATGACAATTTATCTAACTATTCTTCTATAGAAGACGCTGTTATAGACAACAACCTTGGTCCATTACATGTGAACAGCCTTTCTAGAATCTTGAAAAGCTTCGCTCTAACCATGCTGGATAGATTAACCTGCCATCTTATTCCACATAAAATGCCTAAGTGTGGTTTTGAGAAACATCTTCAAAATTAGCTACAGAGGGTTCCCAACAGGTAGACCGTACCGCACTTCGGTACGGTATGGTATACATAAAAACAAACAATTATCAAATATTATGTTATTCCAAATATTTCTATTTAATTTTTTTCCATGCAATAAAGTAAATGAATAATTAAAAATCTATAAACTAATAATGCTAGTGTTGCTTAAATTTTCTACATAGTTAAAATGTAATTCAAATTTCATACAATCATGTTCATACACTTTCGTACAATCATACTGTTAAAGTTTTAATGCACAAATTAACATATTATATATGTTAGTGTATTCATTAATCATTATAAATCGTAGCCAATAACTATGATTATACGCTAGGAGTATGTTTTATCTTCTATATTGTAAACTTGTAGTAGTAATACATCCAGAGTCCAAACTTTATCTTGTATAAACTAGTATGCATATAATTTTGTAGGTACTAAAATATAAAGAATATTGTTTATATAAAACTCTTTAATTGTATGGCAAATATGGGTATAGATTCGGTATATACCAAAAAATACAATGTATACCATAAATTCATATGTACCGAACAATCGGTATCTTCGGTACATACCGTGCATACCATTTATTCGGTATATACCAAAATTTGGTATATGCTGAATGTTCGGTATATACTGTAAAGTCGATATATATCGCGGTACGGTATTTTGCGGTATACCGTGTATCAAAATTTTGGATACCCGTGTACCGAAACTTATCGGTACGGTATGATACCGTACTGAAAAATCGGTATATTGTCTCTTTCGGTATTTTCGTGGTTTTTTCGGCACGGTATGATAGATATTTTCGGTGTAACGGCATCCCGACCCACCCCAATCTATACCTTCACTTTTGTTGATCACATATTCCTTGCTCCAAGATTCCTCCACTCCATACTCTTTCATCAACCAGATATCAATCAATCTCCCACTGTTATCACACAAACACAGACAACCACCCAAAGCAGACAACCCAAAACGACGCATGTTGCTTATCTCGTGGAAGAGATCTAGAGGAAGAGAAAAGCTGCTAAACTTTTCCGTTTCAAGATCAAAGCAAGAGATCCGCATACTGCTATAGGAATCCAATACTATCCAATGCAAATTACCATTAAGGAGTACACCAAAGGTACGGTAGCCACCATAACCGTAACTGTACCAGGCACCACCACATTCAACGGGCCTCCAAGTTCCTGTTCCGAGAGTTTAAATGTGACACCCAAATTAAGTAGCTGATTGATCTATGTAAGCTTTCATGGGGTCATGGAAGATGTGGACCGCCTTATGCTGGCCAGTTATTTTGTTTGCTCCGAATCTATAGTTGATTGACGGTAGCTGAAAGTAGTACTCATTCTCCTCGCCGGTATCACGATCTCTGACTATTCTTGGGTAGGGACAAGACATTTCTTGAGGGGAACAAACCTCGGCATAGTCGCGAGTGACTGGGTTGCATGCATAAAGATTTTCAGATTGGCTATTATATGCGACTAGGAAAAGCAAGCCGTTAGCAGTACCCTTTATTTCTGGTTTGGTAGGGAAATAAAACTCGACCAATTGATTACAATGAAGACTGTAGTCCTCGAGATCCTTAACATCTTCAAACATATAAATTTCACCGGGGCTAGTAATCCAATAATCGCGCCAAAGAACAAACATTCTGGGGTCCGATTTAGAAAAATGAGAATTGACAAACTCGCTAGAGTCGAGCAACTCAAGCCATGACTTGCAAACACACATGCAACTAGTAACGACTATACAGGGAAGCCTCGAGAGGATATCAATGGTGATTTCTAATAGTAAAATAGCGAAGACTCCTATACACATTTTAGGATTGTTAAAGAGGGAATATTTCCAGATCACAGTACTCTGCATATTTTTCCCATACTCGTAATCATCTCTCACCCTAAAACAACATACAACAGAATTAGAAACTTAATCTAAGAAATTCAAAGTTATAAATCAGAATTTAACAAGAATTCCTTACGCTAAAACAGTTCTAGGGAAAAGGGTTTTGGCAAATACTGAACTAAAATTGGGCGTAATCAATAAGCCTAATCGGTTAATACCATGCAAAATTACTTGTACAATTCCTCTTCCCCCAACGCCAATATAAGGAAATCGATGAAGGAATACAAGATAAAGGAAGAAATAGGAAGTACATACCCAGCTGTAAATTCAGGTTAGGAGTGGTTCCGTATGGCGTACCGTAAATTTTTCGTCATACCGTATATCATACCGTTAGTTGCGGTATGAGATTTTTCATACCGTTCTTGTACCGTACCTTTCGGCATACACATGTTCGATATACTATACCATACTTTGGTACGGTACGGTATACCAAAAAACATACAATTATCAAACATTATATTATTCCAAATGTTTCTATTTAATTTTTTTCCATACAAAAAAGTCAATGAATAATTAAAAATCTATAAACTAATAATGCAAGTGTTGATTAAATTTGCTACATAGTTAAAATGTAATTCAAATTTCATACAATCATGTTCATACACTTTCGTACAATCATACTATTATATATGTTAGTGTATTCATTAATCATTATAAATAGTAGCCATTAACTATGATTATATGCTAGGAGTATAATTTATCTTCTATATTGTAAACTTGTAGTAGTAATACATTCAAGAGTCTAGACTTTATCTTGTATGAACTCATATGCATATAATCATGTAGGTACTAAAATATTAAGAATATTGTTATAAAAAAACACTTAATTGTATTGCGAATTTCGGTATGTATTCGATATATACCGTAAAAATACAATGTATACCATAAATTCATATGTATCGAACAATTGGTATCTTCGGTATAGACCGTGCATACCGTTTATTCGATATATACCGAGCATTCAGTATATGCCGAATGTTCGGTATATACCTTAAAGTCGATATATACCGCGGTACGGTATTTTGCGGTATACCGATGAATCACAATTTTGGATACTGTTGTCGTACCGAAACTTATCGGTACGGTATGATACTGTACCGAAAATCGGTATAGAGTCTCTTTCGATATTTTCAGTTTTTTTTTGGCATGGTATGTTCGACATTTCGGCGTAACGACATCTTGACCCACCCCTATCAATACCATCACTTTTGTTGATCACATATTCCTTGTTCCAAGATTCCTCCACCTATACTCTTTCATTAACAAAATACCAATCAATCCCCAATTGTTATTACACAAACACATACACCCAACCAAAGCAGACACCCCTAAACGACACATGTTGCTTATCTTGTGGACGTGAGCGGGAGGAAGAGAGGAGCTGCTAAACTTTTCCGTTTCAAGATCAAAGCAAAGATCTGCATACTGCTATAAGAATCTGATACTATCCAATGCAGATTACCGTCAATAAGTACACCAAAGGTACGGTAGCCACCATCACCGTAACTGAACCTGGCACCACCACATTCAACAGGCCTCCAAGATCTTGTTTCGAGAGTTTGAACGTGACATCCAAATTCAGTAGCTAATTGATCTATGTAAGCTTTCATAGGGTCATGGAAGATGCGGACCACCTTATGCCGGCCAATTATTTTGCTAACTCCAAATTCGTAGCTAATTGACGGCGGCTGAAAGTAGTACTCATTCTTCTCGCCGGTATCTGGATCTCTGACTATTCTCGGGTAGGGACCAGACATTTCTTGAGGGGAACAAACCTCGGCATAGTCGTGAGTAACTGGGTTGTATATATAAAGATTTTCAGATTGGATATTATATGCGACTAGGAAAGGCATACCGTTAGCAATACCCTTTATTTCTACTTCGGTAGGGAAATAAAATTCAGTCAGTTATTGCAGTGAAGACTGCGGTCCTCGAGATCCTTTCCATCTTCAAACCTATAAATTTCACCGGGGCTAGTAATCCAATTGCTCCAAAGAACAAACATTCTAGGGTCCGATTTAAAAGATGAGAAAATCGACAAACTCGCAAGAGTCGAGCAGCTCAAGCAATAACTTGCAAACACACATGCAACTAGTAACGGGTGTACAGGGAAGCCTCGAGAGGATATCAATGGTGATTTCTAATGGTAAACTAGCGAAGACTTCTACACTCATTTAGGATTCTTAAAGAGGGAATATTTCCAGATCACGGTACTCTGAAAATTTATCCCATACTCGTAATCATCTCTCACCATAAAAAAACATATAGCATAATTAGAAACTTGATCTAAGAAATTCAACGTTATAAATCATAATTTAACAAGAATTCCTTACACTAAAACAGTTCTAGGGTTAGGGTTTCAACAAATACCGAACTAAAATTGGGCGTAATCGATAACCCTAATCGGTTTATACAGATTGAAAAATTACTTGAACAATTCCTCTTCTCCCATCGCCAATAAAAGGAAATCGATGAATGAATACAAGATAAATGAAGAAATAGGAAGTAACTGCTCAGCCGTGAATTCAGGATCTTCATAAGACGAGAACTTCTTTTTAAAAGAATTACCCTGTCATATATTGTATCATGAAATGATAGTATCTCACAATAACAAATCAAAGTAAAATATAAGGATGTGGTTGCGAAAATCATGAACTATTATAATATATAAAATTGTTTCATCTATTTTTTAATAATTAATGCAAGATTATCTAATTACTTATGGAGAGTTATTATTATAAATGAGCTTTACCGTTTCAGATAAAAATCTCTATAAATAAAATAAGGACATTTTGTAAATTTGTAAACTACACCCTGGAACATGACTATAAATCCCCTTTATGGTTGGCCATATTATGGCTAAATAGCAAAACCCTAGATAGTGTTGCTTATTACTAATATATGGTTTTGATATTGATGCTTAAGCACATGCGTGTTTATTGGACATGCAGTCTTGTAATCGTGCTAAAATCATGTGCCACATGCATTTATTCAAATACATCAACGCATACCAGTTTAATAAATGTATTCACCTAATAATTATCGTGATGTCAAATGTACTATAAATGTATTCCCCCAATAATTTATAAGTAAATCTATCCAGGTCAAATGGGGTATATTGGTCAATTTTCCAAAAGTTATAATATGGCATGCCTACAATATCCCTATTGAATATGCTTACAAATTATGAAAAATTGAAATTTGAAGATCATTTAATTTTTATTGTTTCAGTACTTCAATTTAACATTTAACATTCCTAACTAGATAATAAATATACAATAAATACATATCCATTGTGATTAATAATAATCGATCAAAATGGTCAACTCTTGGTGCTTCAATCACACATTTGGAACATGCATGCATGGAGAATGCATTCACTGCACATAAACAGTGCACTACTTAAATTTATTTGCAATGTGGTCACATGCAAATTGGTTTAACTTTTTGGTGCATTTTCTTAGATTGTATTTTGTTACGGGGATTTTACATATTTCTAATTAAATGCATATATATAAGATAAAGATATCCTACAAATTTGAATACATTGAATTATGACTATCAATTTTCCTACTCATAATAATATTATTCATTTGAGTAATTATACCGTATTATCAATAGTCACTTGTGTTGTATATATATCGAAACATCGTGATTTTTTTAACAAACATACAAATCAATTAGAGGTATTGAAAATGGCTCATACTTCGCCTTCAACGTCCAAGCGAAAAGCACGTGACTGGACAATATATCCGTCACTGGCTTCATTAGAGGCTTTGTATTGTTCATTGAGGGAACAATTTGAAGATCTGAAGAATGAAATCAAAGAGATGTTGAAAAGAGAAGTGGCGTTTTTTTGGAGATGAAGAGCCGCATCAAATTTTGCTTCAGGAGCCACCACTATCCAACGTGTACGAGTTGTTTATTGAAGTGGTTAAAAAAATAAAGGAGGAAGAAGAGAGGAGGGCTTCGGTGGTCGTTGATCTTTCTTCTGATAATTCTGAGTAGTTGTCTTCTAATGTTAAAGTCCAGCCGTTATTGTATGCAATATGTAATGCCAATGAAAAATTTGGTTGGAAATATATCCATGTCATATTTTATAATGGATTATTATTATTATCATTATCATGAATTTTATCCTTATTTATCTATTTATGAGTTAAATTATTTTGCAATCGAAAGAGAGAGAAATATGCTCACATAAGAAAATCATTGAAGTAATAGTTTCGAAACATAAAAACAAAGTTCAACTAATTAATTGGGGTTCAAGAATATTGATCCCGATTTACGAAAATTAATGCTTCAAGGAAAGTATGACTCTTATCAACTTAGACCATTCTGAGTACTTGTTCACGTTCATGCAACAATCAAGTTGTTCACTTCATTTACCTGATACATGTAAATTATAACAATTAAATTAAAGAGATATATCTTGATAAAAATGTTGAACGTAGATGTGCGATAACGAAAATTACCGCATTTTCAATATGATTTTGACATGATGACACACGCCCTCGACCACGACCTCGACCTCGGCCACTTGACGTCCCCCTCGCTCTCCTTGCTCTCTGCCCTCTATTTTCTCTCCACTTCTTCTACAATTAACTTGTCTTCCCCTAAATCTATTTGATCGGGGTCTACCACGAGAATTAGCAACGAGTGGATTGCGAAGAGGTGTATTATGGACATGATCATCTCCTATAGCTTATTCGTTGTTGCTTGAAGGTTGTATGGTATCAACATTCAATTTTATTACTTCATTCTTCAAAGACTCCAAACATTTCTTCATATGCTCAATTTTGCCTCATAACCAATAGCTAAATCAGTACATTCTTGAAACATGTATTCTACTTCTCTGAATTTTTTGTATTCCTCAGTCATATGTGGATAACCTCCATGAAAGAAAATCTTAGTATGCCGACGATGCACGTATTTTCTCCACCTTTTATAAATGTACCTCTCATTGATATTGTCTAGGCCTTTAACAGATACTACCTTGAAGATATGGCAACATAGCCGACCCTTGGACTCAATTTTTTTGCACGTACAACTAAAATATTGTCCATCTTCGTTGAACTGAACAATATATTTAAATTCTATAAAGAATTCATTTCCGATCATGCATTTCTCCTTTATTTTGTACCTCTCAACACCACCTTCATTTTCTGCCATTTATGCTCCCTCATTTACACTAATGAAATCATAATACATCAGTTGCCTGATCTACTCTTGAACAAATTTAAACATCAAGTTTGTGTATGCATTTTGAAACTGGCGTTCCCACACATAATCAGAAACACAACGGATCACCTTATTTTTTGATTTGTAATTCTCAAGAAACTCCTTTTCGATTTTGTCATTCGTTGCAATTTCAAATTGCTCAACGAATTGCCTTAGTGTACTCCTCGAATTTACATAATGATCACAATATGCATGCATACTTTCACTTCTTTGAGTGGACACTGTTTGGTGTCTAGATGTTAGGTTTTTAGTTGTCTTTTCGTGTCCGTTTTTGTATTGTTTTTGCATCTTTTCGTTTGGTTATGGCTATGATTGGTATGTTTGGAGTTTTTGGTGCTTGTAGGTTTGAAAGGGTGCAAATGAGAAGAAATGGGACGAAAAGGGCGAAAGAATGAAGAAAAGTCGGAGGAGGTCAGATTTGGGAGTTGGACGATCGTCTAATTGAATTGGACGATCGCCCAGATGATCCAACCCGAGCTTGGATGAGCGTCCAAGCTCTGAATCCTATTTTCCAGAGAAGAGAGTTGGACGACCGTCCAACGTAGTTGGACGATCGTCCAAAATCGGCGGATTTTAATTACTTTCCTTGTTTAACTAGGTTTTCATACCTAGTATAAATACTATTGTTTTAGGTTCAATTTGAGACATCTATTATCATTGTTTAGCTTCAGTTTTCCACATTCCATATTTTAGATTTATTTTCTTTTGTTCGATCCGGATCGCGACTTTGTTCTTCGTTTTAATTCAAGACTATTTAGTTCCTGTTGCTTCGTTTTCGCTTTTAATTCATAAGTTCTTTATTGCTTTACTTTTGGTTGATTATTTGCTTTCTAGGTTCTTAGATTTAATTCTTAATTGCTTCGTTTAATTTGTTTGTTCGTTTTCAAGTTCTAAGATTAGATTCGTTTTTCAAAGTTTTTGTTTCTCCGTTTTTCGAAGTACTAGAGTTAGATTTATTTTCTTAGATTTTCATATTTAAAGTCGTTTATGTCTAGATACGTTTGGTTCAAGTTGTGTAACGGAAAAGATTTAAACCCTTATCTTCACTAAAAAAGATTTAAAATAAGCGCTTGTTTGGTTCAAGTTGGGTAACGGAAACGGAATGGAATTAAGTCAAGTAAGGGAATGGGAACAATAAGGGTTACTTTTATTACGTGTTTGGTTTAATAGAGTCACTTGTTAGGGGATTCCCTTTCCCTTTGTTTCCCCTCCTTTGGTTACCCTCAGGTAAGGGTAATGGTTAACTTGTTGCTCAAATCAAACAACAAGTAATGGATTCACTTAATTGTTTCCCTTTCCTTACCTAAAAAATGGTGAAACAAACTAGGGCTAAATTAGGAACTCATCCTATATCCTCATATACAAATCTATAATGTCCATTTTTCGTTAATTTATACACTAAAAAATTCTAGGTTCTATAGTAAGACATGGTTTTCACCGTATATACATATAGAGAATAATCGTAATACTCCCTTTTCGTCTCCCCGTATAAGTCTTGTAAGGGCAAGAAATACGACACCGAGGTTTATAGTGGTTCGGAGATAAGACTCCTACGTCCACTTTGTTCCAAGCCGGAACAGTTTCTCTTCACTCAAGAAACTTTAAGGATTACGGGTTCCCCAAAAACCTAACACACTGATCGAGCTTTGCACAATCGATGAAGGTGCAAGCTTGGATCCTAACGACTTTGAAGATTACGGGTTCTCCACTAACCTAAACTCTGATCGAGCTTTATGCAATCGATGAAAGCACAAGCTTGGATCTTACAACAACCTTTACAACGACATAAACTCTAACACACTTAACAGAACAAGGGTTTTGGGTTGGGGAATGAAACACTCTAAGTGAAGAATCCTTTACAGTAGATGCAAAGGCTAGGATTCTTCTTTCTAAGCTTGGATATGTATGATGGCTTAGAATCTAGAGAGTAAGGTTGCAGAGAGCAAGCTTCGATGGGACTGAAGCTTGGAACACTTCTTACAAGAACTCAAGAAAATATAAGCTGGAAATCGTGAGAACTTGTTGCTTTTAGTGCTGGGAAATTTTCAGAGAAGTGTTGAAGTGTTCTCTCTACTGCATGCCTCTATTTATAATGTGAGAGACGGGTAGAAGCCGTTTGAAGGTTGGTGGCTTTGTCTCTCCACAGTCGACAGTACTTGGGCTTGACCTGCAGCTTTTCAGAGGCTCGCTTTGTCTTCTTTCCCAATTTGGCTAAAAGCCAAGCGTAACAGTAACTGGCTTGGGCTGATACTATAGCAGCTGCTTGTCGGTCTAGCCAGTCAACTCTTGCATCCAATCCTCTTCTGCCATGTGGAGATCTTCATTAATTGCAGCTGATCTTCACTTGACGAAGTTCAAACTTGAGTTTGAACCGAGGTTGGTAGTTAAACTGTCGTTTTTAAGCTTTGCATCGTACTCGCTTCACTTGGTCGGAGTACTCGCTTTTAGTTTAGTCGGGTTGACTCGCTTTGACTTTATCGAGAGCACTCGCTTCGATTGTCGTGTAGACTCGCTTGGATTTTGTCGAGAGCACTCGCTTCGCTTTATCGGGTAAACTCGCTTTGACTTTAAAACATACTCAAGCGAGTGGTCTTCTCGCTTCGCTTGAATCATGCAGTCTAAACCTAAAGCGACTAAAGCAAAACAAGCTTTCCTAACATTATAAGCTTGAAAATTTCTAACCTATCATGCTAATCAAAATAGGGTCGCTTGGGAATAGGATTAACACAATGGGTTTTGGGATCGAATCAAAATACATAACATAATTTTATTAAGCGTCCTAATAGGTTCCCCTTTAACAAGTGAATCCTTAACAATTCCAGACAATTTGCTTTCTAGGTTCTTAGATTTAATTCTTAATTGCTTCGTTTAATTTGTTCGTTCGTTTTCAAGTTCTTAGATTAGATTCGTTTTTCAAAGTTTTTGTTTCTCCATTTTTCAAAGTACTAGAGTAAGATTTATTTTCTTAGATTGTCAGATTTAAAGTCGTTTATGTCTAGATTCGTTTTCTTTGTTGCTTTCGTTATTGCTTTCTCTATGATTTTTGCCTAGGTGGATTAATCACTTTTGCTTAATTTCTATAGATTAATTAGTTTAGATTTATTCTTGCTTTCTAGATTAGACTTATTTACTTGCTTCTGATTTATTGCTTATTTACTTTCTTGCCTAGGATTTAAAACCCAAAACAAAATTCTTTTTACTTGCTTTCTTAGATTTAGGCTAGTTTAGGATTGTTTTACTACACAGTTATTTGCCTTGCAAAGTTTTCCTTGAGATTCAACGTTGGGTTTTTACTTACTAAGTGGGCCCACTCTTTTTAAGGATGCCCAAGCCTTCTATCTTTCTTGTGATCGTTGTCAATGCTTCAGCTCGATTAGTCGACGCAATGAGATGCCTCATAATCCTATCTTGGTGGTCGAGGTATTTGATGTATGGGGAATTGATTTTATGGGTCATTTTCCTAAGTCTCATGGATTTGAGTATATTTTACTTGCAATTGATTACTTGTGCAAGTGGGTTGAAGCAATCCACACTAAGACATGTGACTCTCACGTTGTCTTGAAGTTTGTGCAGGAAAATATCTTGTGTAGGTTTGGTTTCCCTCGTGTGATCATCAGTAATGGGGGAAAACATTTTTGCAACAAGTTGTTCGAGAAGCTCACGAAAAAGAACGCCATCACTCACAAGGTGGCAACTCCTTATCATCCACAAACTTCGAGACAAGTGGAGTCTAGCAACCGGCAAATCAAAGGGATCCTTGAGAAGACGGTGAAGCCATCAAGGAAATATTGGGCCGATAAATTGAACGACGCTCTATGGGCATATAGAATGGCTTACAAAAGCGTGCTAGGGATGAGTCCCTATCGGCTCGTCTATGGTAAGTCGTGCTATTTGCCCGTAGAGATAGAGTTCAAGGCGTATTGGGCCCTCAAGCGCATCAACTTCAACCTCGAGGATGCACACGATTGAAGAGTTTTGCAGATGGAGGAGCTTGATGAGCTAAGGAACGAGGCTTACGACAATGCCAAGATTTACAAGGATAAGTTGAAGCGTCTACATGATAGACGAATAGCCTACAAGGAGTTCAAACCTGGAATAAAGGTACTTCTCTTTTACTCTCGTCTTAGATTATTTCCGGGTAAACTTAAGTCTAGGTGGGGAGGTCCATACACAGTGGTGCAAGCGTTTCCCCATGGTGCGGTGGAGATCAAGAACGAAGACTCGGGATACATCTTCTCAATCAATGGCCAACGATTGAAACCATACAGAGGAACAACCTTGTCGCACATGGTGGAGACGATTCTCATCTCTGACCCCCACTTTCCTCTTGAATTTCTTGTATGTCAAGCTAATGACATTAAACAAGCGCTTGGTGGGAGGCAACCCACGTAAAAAAATAAAATGATAAAGTAGGATTAGATAGGATTTTAGTTAGTTCTTTGTTGTGTTTCTTTTTGGTTTTTCGTGTAGGGATGTAAAAGCAAGGAACGTGATGTGGACAAGCGTCCTAGATCGGTCGAGCAACCACTTTGGATGCCGTGACGAAATCGGGCAGGAACATGAGTTGGACGCCCATCCAAAAATTTTCGGACGGTCGTCCCACCCGTAGAGTAACCCACGCATCCACCGCCTTGAACGAGCCGTCCACGCCCATACACATTGAACCTACAGGAGGTGATGTTGGACGCCCGTCAAGAATCTCTGGACGGTCGTCCAACTTAACGGGCTCCCCCAATATGAAGCAAATCTGATTTTCCTCTTCATACTTAACCTATTTTTCCTTCTCACATTTCCATCTTCTCCTCTTATTAAGCAGCCGCACGACAGCCACCACCAATTCCGCCACCACCGTCGCAATCCACCATCGTCGTCGCCGCATTCAGCCCGTGCCGCCGTTGTCAGCCCGTGTTGCCGCCGCAAGCCCATGCCGCGGCTGTCACCGTCAGCCTGCTCGTCCAACGACGCCGTCAACAGCAGTTGCCATCCCTCCACCGCCGCTCCATCGCCGTTGTCGTTCGTCACTGCCGTCGCTGCCCGCGCCCAGATTCTGCGTTGGACGAGCGTCCAACTTATTCTGGACGAGCGTCCATAACGTGAAACTATCCCCGTTCGTGCATTGCTCGTTTCTGTCCCGATTCATTCTTGTCACACTCCTTCACTCTCGTACATCACCTATGGCCCGTGGACGAAGAGGTGAACAACCTTTCCAAGCTCAGATTCCCTTGGACCGTCACCTCAGCAGCAATCGCCCTGCCGGCATGACCGAGGAGGAGTATGGGCAACACCAAGGTGTTCCGTTTCCCACCAAGAGGTACGCTACGGTAAACTACTACCTCCGTTTGCAAAACATCCCCATTAGGCCCCCTAGGCATTATAGTGTTGATTTCCTTCATCGTTTACCCATTTGGGATACTCTACGTGGCTATATTAACTGCTTGGGTTTAATGAATTTTATCACGAACCAATGGGAGGGGCACAAGAGTCTATGTCTTGAAAAGTGCTTGAGCTTATGGTTAGAGACCAACGAGGAGGGAGAGCTTTGCATGTATTGTACGTTTAGGGGGGAATTGTGTGAGGTGACGAGGGAGTCTATGAGAGCCACTTTTGGATTTCATTCTGATGTTGATATTCCTAACTGTGTTCCATCTGATTTTAATGTGGTAGCTGCTTCGTATGATTTATTTGGGGTGCATAACTATAGGACATCGGGTGTGTTGAGTTCTTTTATCCGTGATGATGCTTTATTGATTTTACACCGCTTTTTGTCTTGTATGATTAGTGGTAAGAAAGAAATTAATAAGGTTAATTGCATGGAAATCTACTTGTTGACATGTGCTCGAAACAAAGAGTGTGTCTGACACCATTTATTTGGTCTCAGATATCTAATGTGCAAACAAAGAGGGGTGCACAGCCTACTTTGAGTTATGTTGCAACAGGTTTGGCTCGACACTTTCGGATGAACGTCTCCCCATGCGAAGGGCTAGATTAGAGTCAGGAGATCACCCCGGGTGAGCTAGCAAATGCCCACTTGATGAGGAGTGCGGTTGAGTTCGTCCCGGTACTTCATAGAGCCTCAGCCATAGCTTACATTGCAGCTCGGAGACGAGGTCAGAGGAATGACGAGGAGGATGATGAGGAAAGAGAGTACGAGGAAAGAGGAGATGAAGAGGAAGGAGAAGATGAAGAGGTGGAAGAAGAGAGAGAGGTCTCAGCCGACGATGATTTATTGATCACCCATGCTCGAAGGAGGGAGAGAGTTCTAGCTAGAGAAGGCCCTGCTCAGACGGCACCGTCCTATTTCACAGACTTTAGGGCTAATTTCCCCGAGTTCCAGGTAGGCATGTACAACCGATTGGACACTATCACCACTCAGATGTCAAATTTGGGTGGTCGGTGTACTATATGGAGCAACATCTCTCCCGTTACACCGATTTCTCGGTTGGATCCACTTCTTCTCAGCAGCCCCGGGATCCGAATGATTCAAACTACCAGGACCTGCAAAATCGAAGTCCATTCCATCCTTTCTAGCCATTTTGTTTGAGTCTTTGTTAGTTTAGTCTTTGAGTCTTTTGTGTCTTTTATTTCGATTTTGTGTTTTGTGCAGATTTATGCTTTTTGTGTTTACCTTTGTGTTTGTTTTGTAGGTTGCTAACTTGGAGTCTCTCGGGATTTTGAGTTTGCTCGTCGTCATGCGATAAGTTTTCTTTTCCTTTTCCTTTTTATTTTCTTGCAATGGGGACATTGCATGATTTTTATGTGTGTGTGTGTGGGAGGGAGGGGGGGTCTCTGAAATTTTCGCATGACTTGTTTCGTGTTTTTGTGTCTTTTATGTGTTTTCGTATGATTGAGTCTTTGGTTATCCCCACTTTAGAATGTTGTTTGTAATTGAGTAAGCATGATTGACATGATTCCTTTGAGTTTGAATGACTTGACGACGTGATATTGGAATTGTCAGAATTAGAATTGTCAAAACTAGGATTGCTCTAAATTTGACTTGTCATAGCATGATCGTTTGTAAATATTCGTGGGGCATGTTCTTGAGTTGTAATATGAGGTGAAGAATTTTGATTTGGATTATGAGTGGAATACTTTGATGTATCGGCATATATTTGATCTTAGTCTACTTCCCTGCATGTATAAAAAAAAAAAAAAAGAGAGAGAGAGAGAGAGTTATTTGTGAATAAATTGAGTTGATAGGATTTTGCTCCTCTTACTTGTTATGTATGGAAATACTAGAGTAATGAGCATGGGAAACCACATGAAAACGCCTTGAGTAACCCTCGAAGATTATATTTCATGATTATATCCTAGATGATACTCATATATGTGGTTTGATTGTGTAATGAAGTGTTCATAGGTATTCTACTCCTCTTTACAATGAGTACGGGAAACCGCGCTAGGAGACTCGATGTGAACCATCGACAATACACCTAGTGATATATATACAAAATTGTCCACTTTCATTGTCTCTTTAAAAAAAAATGCTTTGTATTGAATAAAAAGGAAAGTAGGCTAAGGGATATATATGTTGATAATTTGAAGTTTGTAAGTTGTGCGTATATCATAAGTTGGATCCTCATATTTGAATCGAATTAACAGACCACATGAATGTTTGTAGTTGATTGTGCATTTGCTTGTTGATATTGGAGTGATCTAGGTTTTGATTTGATGATTTTGACGATACCTACTTCGTATTGTTGAGTTGATTGAACTTGGGTTGATTGTGTTGAATATGTTTGCTTGAGGACAAGCAAAGTTCTAAGTGTGAGGGTTTTGTTTGGTGTCTGGATGTTAGGTTTTTAGTTGTCTTTTCGTGTCTGTTTTTGTATTATTTTTGCGTCTTTTCGTTTGGTTATGGCTATGATTGGTATGTTTGGAGTTTTTGGTGCTTGTAGGTTTGAAAGGGTGCAAATGAGAAGAAACGGGATGAAAAGGGCGAAAAAATGATGAAAAGTCGGAGGAGGTCAGATTTGGGAGTTGGACGACCATCCAACTGAACTGGACGATCGTCCAGGTGATCCAGCCCGAGCTCGTCCATGACTTGGACGAGCGTCCAAGCTCTGAATCCTGTTTTCCAGATAAGAGAGTTGGACGACCGTCCAATGTAGTTGGACGATCATCCATAATCGGCGGATTTTAATTACTTTTCTTATTTGACTAGGTTTTCATACCTAGTATAAATACTATTGTTTTAGGTCAAATTTGAGACATCTATTATCATTGTTTAGCTTCACTTTTCCGCATTCCATATTTTAGATTTATTTTCCTTTGTTAAATCCGGATCACGACTTTGTTCTTCGTTTTAATTCAAGACTATTTAGTTCATGTTGCTTCGTTTTCGCTTTTAATTCGTAAGTTCTTTATTGCTTTACTTTTGGTTGATTATTTGCTTTCTAGGTTCTTAGATTTAATTCTTAATTGCTTCGTTTAATTTGTTCGTTCGTTTTCAAGTTCTAAGATTAGATTCGTTTTTCAAAGTTTTTGTTTCTCCGTTTTTCAAAGTACTAGAGTTAGATTTATTTTCTTAAATTTTCAGATTTAAAGTCGTTTATGTCTAAATACGTTTGGTTCAAGTTGGGTAACGGAAAAGATTTAAACCCTAATCTTCACTAAAAAAGATTTAAAATAAGCGCTCGTTTGGTTCAAGTTGGGTAACAGAAACGGAATGGAATTAAGTCAAGTAAGGGAATGGGAATAATAAGGGTTACTTTTATTAAGTGTTTGGTTTAATGGTAGTAATGGAGTCACTTGTTAGGGGATTCCCTTTCCCTTTGTTTCCCCTCCTTGGGTTACCCTCAAGTAAGGGTACTTGTTGCTCAAATCAAACAACAAGTAATGGATTCACTTAATTGTTTCCCTTTCCTTACCCAAAAAATGGTGAACCAAACTAGGACTAAATTAGGAACTCATCCTATATCCTCATATACATATCTATAATGTCCATTTTTCGTTAATTTATACACTAAAAAATTCTAGGTTCTATAGTAAGACATGGTTTTCACCGTATATACATATAGAGAATAATCGTAATACTCCCTGTTGGGAACCCTCTGCAATTGTGTTGATGATGTTTCTCAAAACCACACTTAGGCACATATTTCATTAAGTAAGACAACAGGTTGTTCTGCCCAACTTGGATAGTAATATGCTAACTCTTTCATATCTTAAGTCTATTCTCTGAAAAGGACTAGGTTGTTGTCTATAACGGCCTCTCCTATTAAAGAGTTCAACGAGCTTGTTGTTATCTTATCTTAGCAGGTACTTCAGCAAGATCTCAAGCTCAAACATCTAGCTACTGATGCTACCTCAAGCTGATGATCTACCTCAATAGATCAATCCGCCACCTAAGCTGCCACGTCATTTGATAGCTTGAAAGAAGTCCCACGTGAAGTGCTGAGTTAAGTCTGCAACGGCTAGTGCCACTTCAGCAAGTCTGCAACGGCTAGTGTCACATCAGCACAAACTCTAACGGCTAGTTTTCAAAACTATGCCTATATAAAGACTTCACTCTTAATGGTGCAGCTCACGGGAAAATCAATATCTTACGAGCCAAATTGCTGCAGAAATTCTCTCTCACGGTTCATCCAAATCAACATTCGAAATTCCACGAGTTTTCCCAAGTGTTGAAGATCGAGAATTTCACCATTGTTGTACCACTCAAGCTTGTAGCGTTTACTGCTGCTTCAAGCTTCTTGTATACACTCTCACAGTCTCACATATTTAAACTAGAGCTAGATAGTTGTGTTTGTAGATTGTTTTTCGGTATCAAACCCGAAAGTTGTATACTATATGATACTGATACTCAGTCAGTATAAACAAGAGAGAAGTAGAATCCAAAAGTAAAGGGATTCGTAGATCTAGCTTGATCTATCGTGGAAGTAGGAGAGCTACCTCCGAACCAAGTAAAAGACTCTGTGTTCTATACTGTTTTCTACTATATTACTGTTGCATACTGATCATTATCTAATTCATTCATCACTTAATTGTTTCCCTTTCCTTACCCAAAAACTAGGGCTAAATTAAGAACTCATCCTATATCCTAATATACAAATCTATAATGTCAATTTTTCGTTAATTTATACAATAAAAAAATTCTAGGTTCTATACTTAGACATGGTTTTCACCATATATACATATAGAGAACAGTCGTAATACTCCCTGTTGGGAACCCTCTGCAGTTGTTTTGATGATGTTTCTCAAAACCACACTTATGCACATATTTCATTAAGTAAGATAACAGGTTGTTTTGTCCAGCTAGGATAGTATTATGCTAACTCTTTCATATCTCAAGTAAAAGGACTAGGTTGTTGTCTATAACGGCCTCTCCTATTAAAGAGTTCAACTAGCTTGTTGTTATCTTATCTTAGCACGTACTTCAGCAAGATCTCAAGCTCAAACATCTGGCTGCTGATGCTACCTCAATAAATCAATCCGCCACCTAAGCTGCCACGTCATTTGACAGCTTGAAAGAAGTCCCAAGTGAAGTGCTGAGTCAAGTCTGCAGCGGCTAGTGCCACTTCAGCAAGTCAGCAATGGCTAGTTCCACATCAACACAGACTCTAACAGCTAGTTTTCAAAACTATGCCTATATAAAGCCTACACTCTCAATGGTGCAGCTCACGGGAAAATCAATATCTTACGAGCCAAATTGCTGCATAAATTCTCTCTCACGGTTCATCCAAATCAACACTCGAAATTCCACGAGTTTTCCCAAGTGTTGAAGATCGAGAATTTCACCATTGTTGTACCACTCAAGCTTATAGAGTTTACTGCTGCTTCAAGCTTATTGTATACACTCTCACATATTTAGACTAGAGCTAGATAGTTGAGTTTGTAGATTGTTTTCGGTATCAAACCCGAAAGTTGTATGCTGTATGAAACTGATACTCAGTCTATATAAATAAGAGAAAAGCAGAATCCAAAAGTAAAGGGATTCGTAGATCTACCTTGATCTACCGTTGAAGTAGGAGAGTTACCTCCGAACCACGTAAAAGACTTTGTGTTCAATACTGTTTTCTACTATCTTACTGTTGCATACTTATCATTAACTGATTCATTCATCACTTAGCATACAGCAACCTTTCATCATAAGGCTGTAAAGGTTTTTCATTAAAAGAGTTTACAAGCACAACCTCGACCACCACATTCCGCACTAGACAGATTGATAGATCAAGTTTACTAATCACAACAAGCTTGATAGATCAATCTGCCTCACTCTATAAAGGACTGCTTGACCAGCTCGTGCCTAAGACAGTTTGTATTGGGAATCATAATATAAGCCAATAGATTCCCACCCTCTTGACAAGTTCGAGCTTTTAGATGAGACAGAATTCTATCATGGTATCAGAGCCTTTGGCAAACGCCGAGGTCCTGTGTTCGAATCCCGCTGAAAGCAACTCCACCCATATTAAAAATGTGCACTTGTTGGGCCTCCTACCCAATAGGAAGAGTTGAAAATCGAGCCCACAAGTGAGGGAGGGGGAGGGGGGGGGGGGGGGGGGGGGGGTATTGGGAATCATAATATGAGACAATAGATTCCCACCCTCTCTACAAGTTCGAGCTTTTAGATGAGACGGAATTCTATCAGTTTGTTTACGAAAATAAAAAACAGTTGGCTATTGGTGTATTCCCCAAACCCCCCCCCCCCCCCCCCAATACACCAATTAACTCCTTATGGGACCAACACTCCCTCCGTCCCTTGTTGTCTCATTCGAGATGACTTAGAAACCAAGGAATGAGAGGACATGCGACTATAATCAATATTATTCTAAGGAAAGAGAGTTCATTATGAACATGTATTCTTTGTTACTTTAGGTAATAAGACTAATAAGTGGAACATAAAAAATGATAAATGAAACTAATAACCAAGAACAGAGGTGAGGTAGTATATAAAAAGAAGTCCTAACATAAGACTAGAAATCGATATTAACTATTCATCTTACAATAATTTATAACTAATGTTAACTTAAGCATGGTTAAAATAAAATATATTAGTTTGAAAATATACGGGTAAAGTTACATATATATTTAAATATAAATGTGTATAACTTTAAGCGTTTTTTACATATCCACACGTCATGAATTACTTGTATTTTTTCAACCCATCGTGATCATTCATGGTGTATCTGCGACTGACGTGACACTACCATGTCAATAATAATTTTTAGGATTTAGTTTTTTTAGCATAGTTTAATTTTTTAATTTCTTTTAGAGTATATATTTATTTTTAATTTTCCTAATTATATTATCGTTGCGCAATCCGTTAACATATTAAAAATACATACAGTAGGTAGGTTTCATTCCCCTCTGGCCGCCTTTCTCTATATGTATGTATGAAAATCTCATCAAGATAGCTAAGTAATCATAATTTATGTTTCATTTATTGAGATTCTAAGTTATTGTTTTAGAGGGTGTTTGGCTAAACTTATAAGTTACTTTAAGTTGCTTATAAGTTATTGATGGCTTATAAGCACTCTAAAAGTGTTTGACAAAATAAGCTCCCAAAGAGCTTATAAGCTCTCAAAATAAGCTCTAAGTGCTTATACTCCAAAAAATAAGCTCATCCACCCTAACTTTTTTTTTTCAAAACTTGACTCTTTCATTGTATAATTTTATATTATTTTAATATATCTATTATAAACACTTTCATTTGATTGTAGAAAATAATTAAATTCCAAAAAAAAATCATTTTTTTTAATTTTTAGATTTTAATTAATTTTGAGCTTATAAGCTCTTTTATCTAAACACTTTGAAATCTTATAAGATCTTAATTCTAGATCATTTTTTTTTTTAATTTTTAGATCTTAATTTTTTTAATTTTTAGATTTTAATTATTTTTTTCTAATTTTTTTTTATTTTCAGATTTTATTTTTTTTATTATCTCTTCAAGCTTATAAGCTCTTTTATCTAAATACTTTGAAATCTTATAAGATCTTAAATCTAAATCTTAAATGTAAGAGCTTATAAGCTCTGAAAACATCTTATAAGCACTTAGTACTTATGAGCTCTTCAAAATAAACTTAGCCAAACACCTCCTTAATCTAAAGAAAAATATAATGGTAGTAGCTACACATGCGATAGGAGAAGTACTGAGGCTGGTGCATGGTAACCTCTCCTTTGCCTCCGTCACAAAACCATACTGCCGCACCAGAAAATTGCACGGCGCCGTTTCAGCTCCCTCAATTTTCTTCACAAAGAAGAGGTTTGTCCGGAATTTCTTTATTAATAGTTACGTATTCCTTTTTATTACGTCCCACGGAACACGTTACGTTTCCTTATTTGATAAAAAGTTACTAAAGGAAAATCACTTTTTGCACATGCACTCATCACATTAACACACAAATCTACCATTTCTTAACTCTCGCACGTGCTCCAAAAGAAAGATAACTAGTATAAAGAGACGGAGGGAGTACTTATATAATTTCTAGCTATATAAGATGATGATATTTTAGATTTTGATTCGGTAATGGGAGAGAAAGTAGTATTTGTTGCCTTAAATTTGTTCTAGGTAGAAGAGAGCCTGGATCACTACTAGAAAAATAACCTATTGCTATAATGATATACATGGCACTTTAAAAAAAAAATATATCATTTTAAATTATCTAAAAATGCAAATTAGTTAACGTTGTATTTCGGTGAAACGCTAATATTTTACGTTGACATACATGACACTAAGTAAAAAGTTCATGTCAAAATATTTTACGTTACATTTCCATCTATTGTTACATTGACATACATGACACTTAAACAATGTAATTATAAATAAAATGTAGCAATAAATATTTTATTGTTACATTTCTGAGTGTTCTTTTAAAGCCAATTTTCCACGAGTGGATTTTCTTGTTTTGGATTCTTTAATTTGGATTGAGTTTCTTCAAGATATCTATTTTTACTAATGAATCATGATTTTTGCCAAGAGTTAAGGAAACAGAAAAATCAACTTTGATAATCAGAATCTAACAATAAGTATAAAGCTACCAAATAGATCTCGTATGCACTGCACATTAGTATAGTGCATTAACTAAAGCTATAAATTCATTAATTATAAATAATGTTGTGCACGAGTCGAGACGAGCCGAATAATACCATGCTCAAGTTGGCTAATTTATTACGGAGCCAAGCTTTAAGCTTGACTTTTCGAATACTTTGAAGCTCGTGAGCTTTATTGAGCTAGCCCACACGAGGTTTACACAGTGTTCTAAAAATCGGCCTAGGCGGCCGCCTAGGCGCTAGGCGGTGCCCGGCCGCCTAGATTTTATGCTAGGCGGCCGCTTCTAGGCGGTGCTCGGCTAGGTTGCCGCCTAGGCGGCCCTAGGCGGAGCTGGGCGGGGCTAGGCGGGGCTGGGCGCAAATTTATGTAAAAGACTACTAAATTTGTAGAATTCGAACTATTAATTAACATATTATATTATTATATAATTTATATTTGTTGAATCTTGTCCATTAATCATAAATTAGTAAATGAAAGTATATTAGTAAATGATATATACTTTTTTATTACATGATATTGTGTAAAAATAATAGTAAAAATACATAAAATAACTCTTATCCGCCTAGCCCGCCTAGAATCCGCCTAGAAGCCCGCCTAGCCGCCTAGACGCTAGTCGGCAGCCCGCCGCCTAGCTACCGCCTAGCGTATTTTAGAACATTGGGTTTAAAAATTCAAATTTACATTTCAAACATTTTACTTATTTTCTTAAAAGTAATTATCTGTTTATATTCACTTAAATTCACCGTTCATGCTATAAGGATGAGGTTTGTTAAATATCCATTTCCATCATTCATTATTCTAATTTGTATAAATTTTATTTACTTATAGTTTATTTAAGCTTTATTGCTTATAGAGCTTTTAGCTTTATCACGAGCTTTGGATTGTGCCAAACACAGCGTGTTGCTAATTAAGCTCGACTTGTTTTAACTAACGAGCTTCAGCGTTGAAATATTGTTAAATTGAGGTGCTTAATTAATATTGATACATAGCATTATGTTACAAAATAATGTATTGTCTATAATGTGTTTTATATTTAATTAAAATTAGGGATAATTAAGTAAAACCATAATCATAATCATTCATATAATATAATAATATAATTTAAAATAATACCCCATATAAGGTATACATTGATTATCCCAAAAAAAGTATATATTCTCTAATTGTGCATTATAATACATTATATTTGTGCATAAAATATATTATCATTTTTTACGAAAACCTATTTTTTACAAGATTCACCCTTATATGTGTGTACGTGTCTGTGTCTATGTTTTCGCGCATTTCACGCTTTCCATTTTTCCCCGGACCATGTGTAGATCATGTTGCTTCTTGATGATAAATTCACTTTTCATTATTTGAATTTGACAGATGATGGACTACAACGTGTTTTTCCAGGTAACTCTAGTTGTATACTCCCTCCGTTTTTTTTCAGATGACCTGTTTGTTATTTTGAGACTTTTTTTTTTTTTTTTTCCCTTCAGATGGCCTATTTCCTTTTAAGGCCCAACAAACACCACTTTTATCTTTAACATTACATTTATCTTTAACTTACGCCACATATTAACTTTTTTATTATATTTCTTAAATATTGTACAAAAAAAAAACAAGTCATCTGAAAAAAAAAAATGGAGGGAGTACAATATAATCCATCTGCTTCGTGTTAATATGATTATTTAAATGATACTCTAAACTCTATCTCATTAAAAGTAGCTCTTTGAAAACGAAACAAAAGGAGTACATATTTAATATTTTGGATAATATTCCCATTGGCTAATAGTAAGTACTCATGTTTCTGCACAAGAAGGTTATTTCGAGGTGTTTCAGTTATTTATGGCTACATCTCACAGAAGGAAGCTATAATTAATTATTTTGAATATTGTATTATTATTACGAAATGGATTGTGGTGATCAGGTCCAAAATATTGAAAAGCTAGTTGAAACGAAATTAATAAGGCAAGATCTTACGCTAGCACAACTAATTATTTGAATAAATTAACAAAACTCAAAGATTAATATATCTACGCAACTGCTCACATGCAACCACGCTCGCATCCCATTGTTAAGATCAAGGTATATCACATGCATATATATATATATATATATATAGTTTAGTTGACATAAAAATTAGTCGTTTGCGTGTATCGACCTAGTAACAGGGGTTAAGTTTTAGGTCCAAAAATTATGCATAAGCATGGAAATACTTAATGTCTAAACTATCGATCTTATTCAAATTGAAATTTTCACTATACATAAAGTCTAGACCATTTATCTTATTATTAACTATAGATGATATTGACTTAAGCACGATTGCATGTATATATATGCAAGATTGATTGTGAATAGATAGATTTCCGCCGTACCAGATTTTTTTAATTTTCGACAATTAACAATAAATTTGAAGACTGCGCCACGATAGATTCAAATTCTACTTTAGTCTCGAAACTTAATCTCCTACTATTTTGTCAATTACACATGCGATTTTTTTTAACAATTCATCACAGGAAACTATTCTCTCTCTATAAATATAAACTTCATATACGTTTCATATTTTGAAACTAGGATGGAAGGGGTGATGAACCTGCAAGGTCACTTCTCCTTTGGCTCCATCACTAAAGCTAATTCACACACCATAGCACTGCACGACGCCGTTTCAGGTCCCTCTATTCGAAAGATGAAGAACGCAGAAAATAGAGAGAGAAATGAGAGAGGAAAATGTAACTGCATTCATTCAGAAATCAGATTAGTTACAACTACTGTGCAATTACTCAACTAAGTATAAAAGAGAGATTAAACTATAACTAACTACACACTAATCTACAGCTAATTACAGTTATTAAATCGAACCAATAATACTGCGACACCTCAGCACATACAGCTCATATTACAACTCAGCAACAGCTCAGCACACACATCAGCACACATACACTATATTCCCAACACTCCCCCAACTATCCAACATCTCTCCCTTTTCCATCAAGCTCACAAACCTTTCCATCAAGATCACAAACCTTTCCATCAAGATCACAAATCTTCAGTTTCTCTCGAAGAAGCAAAAACCTTGAAACAGCTAAGGGCTTAGTAAATATATCAGCAACTTGATCTGCAGTGGGAACATACCCCACTTCAACCACCTTTGCAAGAACTTTTTCTCTAATAAAATGCACATCCAACTCTATGTGTTTAGTTCTAGAGTGAAAAACAGGATTTGCAGCAAGAGCAATAGCCCCAGAATTATCACACCACAGCTTACTTGGAGACTCCAAAACAACTCCCAATTCCTTACACACAGACTGCAGCCACACAACATCACACACAAGATTGGCCAAAGACCTGTATTCTGACTCTGTGCTACTCCTAGATACAACATCCTGTTTCTTTGCATTCCAAACAACCAAGTTACCACCCAAAAATACACAATGCCCACCAGTTGATCTCCTATCATCAACATCATTTCCCCAATCTGCATCAGCAAATCCCTCAAGAGCAAAAGAAGATGCAGCAGAGAATTTAAGACCAATAGAACAAGTACCTTTCAAGTACCTTAGCAGCCTCTTACATGCTAACCAATGCAAATTAGTAGGAGCTTGCAAAAACTGAGATAACTTGTTAACACTAAAGGCTATATCAGGACGAGTGAGAGTTAAGTATTGAAGTGAACCAACAACACTTCTATACAAAGAAGGATCCTCAAACACACTACCACCTTCTCTAGATAATTTGGGCACTGACACCATAGGAGTTGGACATGGATTACAAGCAGACATATTAGTTCTTTCAAGCAATTCAGTCACATATTTTTTCTGAGATAGCACAAAACTGGACCCAGACTTCAGCACTTCAATCCCAAGAAAATATTTCACATCACCATAGTTCTTAAGCTTAAACTGAGATTGTAACAATTGAATTATGTTTAACACTTCAACCTCTGAATCTCCAGTAAGTAGAATATCATCAACATATACCAGAATAAGAATCAAGCAGTCATTCTTAGTTCTGGAAAATAAAGAGAAGTCAGAAGTAGATCTCTTAAAACCCAAAACCAGCAAGCAATCCTTCAGTTTATCATACCAGGCCCTTGGAGCTTGCTTTAAACCATACAAAGACTTATGCAACTTACACACATGAGTTGGAGCTTCAGAACTCACAAAACCTCTAGGCTGACTCATGTATATTGTATCAACCAAATCACCATTCAAAAATGCATTTGAGACATCAATTTGTTGCACAGACCAACCTCTAGTAGCAGCTAGAGTAAACACCAACCTAATAGTTGTAGACTTAACCACAGGACTGAAAGTTTCAAGGTAATCAATCCCAGCAAATTGTTCAAACCCTCTAGCCACAAGTCTAGCTTTAAGCTTATCAAGAGATCCATCAGCCAAAGTCTTAACCTTATATACCCATTTGTTACTGATCACCTTCATATCTGGACTATAAGGTACCAAAGACCATGTATTATTATCCATTAAAGCTTTATATTCCAGTTCCATAGCATTAAACCAATCAGGATCAGCTAAAGCAATACTATCAGTGCTAGGTTCAGTAGGTAAATCAGTACCAACCACAAACACCTTAGGTTTAAAAATCCCATTTTTAGATCTGGTAACCATTGAATGAGAATTAGAAACAGGAAGAGAAACAGAGGAATAGGAATCATGAGAAGCAGAAGACTGAGGTGAAACAGACTGAGATGAAACAGATGGAACAGATGAAGCAGAGGCAGACTGATGAGAATCAGAATTTATAGAGGGAGAATTATGAGCAGCAATACTATGTTGAGAACCACATGCCCAAGCATGGATTCCCCAACCGAAGACAGCATCCAGCTCAGCAGAAATTGATCGCGACGGATCCAGGTTGCAAAATCAGGATTGGGAACCATATCGCCACCAGATCTGGCCGGAACAAGCGGAGCAGGCACCTCCGCCGTCGCCGAAATGAACTCATCAAATCCATGGGCGCGAATCGCGGAATGAACCAGCGCTCTCCAGAAAGCATAATTCGAACGATCAAGTTTCAGCTGAATCGCATGAAACTGAGGAAGAACTAAACCCCTATTACCAGCATTTCCCTCCATTTTCACCAACAAAACAGAGAATCGAAAAAAAAAAATCACCAAAAACACCAAATCGAAACAAATCGGAAACAACGAACAAGAGATGGCAACGAATATGCCACCCGAAATCCAGGAATCGATCGGAAATTTAGCGGAAAACAATCAATTGGCTTCTGATACCATATTCGAAAGATGAAGAACGCAGAAAATAGAGAGAGAAATGAGAGAGGAAAATGTAACTGCATTCATTCAGAAATCAGATTAGTTACAACTACTGTGCAATTACTCAACTAAGTATAAAAGAGAGATTAAACTATAACTAACTACACACTAATCTACAGCTAATTACAGTTATTAAATCGAACCAATAATACTGCGACACCTCAGCACATACAGCTCATATTACAACTCAGCAACAGCTCAGCACACACATCAGCACACATACACTATATTCCCAACACCCTCCATCTTCTTCCGCAGAAAGAGGTGCTTTTTTTTTTTTTTTTTTTTTAAAGAGGATTAATAACGGTTCCCCATTTCTCCCCTTAATGTGTCTCGGACCCCCAACCTCTTAGTTTGCAGGCAGAGCGTCTTACCACTTGACTGCGCTCTGTAGAAAGAGGTTGTCGTAACCGTAATCCTGAAATTCTAATTTATTAATTGTTTTATTTTCTTACATTTTTCTAGCCACGATGAATCGATAAATGTATGTGTATTGGTAATTAATGGGATAAGAAAGCATGGAAATTAATTTTCTTTATTATGTTGATTGATTTCGTTTTTTATTTAATTTATATGATTTGGTTTAATTTTACGATAATGCATGACTCGGTTACTACCATTTTTTTATTTATTTAAGCTTCTATTTTTTAAAAGAGTTTAGACTGTTTAACTTTTATAAAAGAGTTTTATTTTTAGGGTAGATGTTTGTAGTGATTTTTCTTAATATCGTGATATGCTCGAGGTGGTTAGGGAAACATTTATAAAACCTATAATACCCTTATTTGTTTCATAATCTAGTAATTTTATTTTATGTGATTAGACTTCATTTATTTTGACAAAGCAAGAATTCGTTAGGATTTAAGATAACATTCATTGAGGTTTATATTAATTGATCATCATCTTTTATGTATGGACATATGTATAGTTGCTTGAATATTCCAAAGTGTGTGGAAAACAAGATTATATCAACTCATGATGTAAAGAAAAAGTTTGTTGAGGTGTTTGAAGTGCTCAAAATGGAGCTCTTGAACGACCCTCTCTTTGATTGGACTGAAAAATCTCGCCAATGGGTGGAGCAGGTAAAATATATTCTCTCCGTCTACGGTCTTTTGATACAATTGCCTTTTAATGCGTTTAGGACTTCGTAATTAATAATGAATTTTTGGAGAGTATAATTTTTCTCGTATGTACTACGAGTACCTATTAAGTAGAAAAACTATTTTCCAAAAACGTAGTGCACACCTCATGGTTCTTGATGTCATTTTTACGTTCATTTTTACAGATGATGGACTACAATGTACCACAAGGTAACGTCATTAATTAACATACTATTTAATTTCTCTTAACATACATGCATATATTTTTGAAGATTAACAATCTATTATACAGGAAAATTCTATCGAGGCCTTTCGGTTATTAAGTGCTTTAAGTCATTGAAAGATGGGGAAAATCTAACCGATGATGAGCTATTTCTTGCTAGTGTTCTTAGCTGGTCCGTTGAATGGGTAATTTTACGATCTTTAGATACAATTGGTTTTTTTTTCATTAGATATGACGCTTTATAATTGTTGATTTTAAAATAAAATTTTAAAATATTGTTTTCTTATCAAAAGCCACAAATTAATCCAAAAAGCTAATTGTATATAAAGTCGTGAACTGCGGATACTTCATTTGTTATATTAGAAGACATTAATCTCTCTTATTTTCTTGCATTATATCTAATTCCTTATCACCAAAATATGGCAGTTACAAGCATCATTTCTTATCTATGACGATATAATGGATTCTTCTGAGACGCGGCGCGATCAACCTTGTTGGTATAAAAACCCAAAGGTATGCGATTAATCAAAATAGTCAAAATTAGATTGAAACAAATCATAGAAATAAAAATATCACTAATTTATCTAAAAGTAGTTCTTGATACTGAAGTACTTCGTTAGTTAGGTTGGTATGATAGCCGTCATCGACGGGGTACACTTCAATGCCAAGTGCGGAGAATTCTTAAGAAGCACTTTGGAGAAAAGCCCTACTACATCGATCTCGTGAATTTGTTTAGTGAGGTATATACAGATATATCAAGATTTGAGTACGTCTCTTAATTTATTGGACAATCTTTGGATGTTTCAAATTTAATTTGTTTTTTTAATGATTTATTACATGTGCAGGTTGAGTATCAAACTGTTTTAGGAGAGATGACAGACACAATCACCGACGCTGACGAAGAGAAGGATTTATCGAAATACTCATTCACACTGTAAGTGGGGCAAAGGATTGCCGGATTCTGTTACCAATTTGAATTAATTTGATAAAATTGAAATAATGAAGTTACTATTGGTACATATTGAAATTGAACCAAACGATGACAAAATTGAATTTAGACTAACCAAATGTTTTGGTTCGATTACGGTAAAAAATCTAAAGATATGTATATTGAAATAACACATTTCAATATATTACCCTTGGTATCATCCCTCGTGTTTTACTCAAAAGAGTTACTATTTGTGTGCATATATTCAACTTGATATGACTTTCTCGGCATTATTTTGATTATAATTGTTGTTTGATCATTTTGCAGTTACTATCATATTGCTCGGTACAAGACATCATATTACTCTATCTATTTTCCGGTGAGTGAATATTTACATAATTAAAATATAATTTGAGGCGCTGTCATTTTTATGCATTGCATTCAATAAATTCGTGCATCATCATTTTGATGCATTGCGTGACTTAATTCAATGCATCGGTCAATCTCAACCGCAGATCTTATTTTGATCAAGGGTTCTAATTTTTTTCTTATTTCTTACCTAACAATCTATTCTTATTTGATCTTCTTTATATATATATATATATATATATATATATATATATATATATATATATATATATATATATATATATATATATATATATATGTGTGTGTGTGTGTGTGTGTGTATTAATTTTTCTTGTTGAAAATAATATAAATATTGACTTACATTATTTTCTCCACACATTATATATAATAGGTTGCATGTGCACTTTTGTTAGCCGGTGAGAACCTTGACGACCACACAAACGTGAAGGATTTGCTTTTAGAAATTGGAATCTTGTTCCAAGTATTGGTGAGAATGTGTTTGCCTTTTCATATCTTATTTCATATTTTGCATATTTTGCAATAGTAGATTAAATAAGAGAAGAGGAATATTCTAATATCATTGTAGACACACTTAATGATTTCACTGCTACTGTGAGAATTAATGTATATTAAATTTTGACAAAGTTAGCATAACTATATACCCTGAAAATTAAAATTTATCAGAAAAATAAAATCTGTATGACGCCTATAAAATTACCAAAATGACATTGTTATATTAGCGGTCATCAAGTATATTGTCAGTACACATTAGATGCCTTTCTTAAAAACAAATAAATTAATTAATACTCTACATATACAAATGAGCATAATTGTGTCAATCTATACTATTATAAAAAGTGTCTTGTTTACAAAATTTGATTGCCTATTTTGCCCTTACAATTAAAATAAATCATTAGATTATTAATATTGTCATTAGGATATTAATTCCGAATATATTTCAATTTAGATTCAACTTATGTTATTTTTTTATTTATCTCAAGTGTATTAATATTTATAATATACTAATAACATTAAGGAGGTGCTTGGTATGAGGTAATGGGGGCGGGAATGGAATAGCCATTCCTACCTCTATTCCATTACTCCGCTTGGTTCGACTTTTGTGTCGGGAATACACATTCCCGAGGGAATGACTATTCCCACCTTCATGGGAATATGCATTACTTGGATATCTATGGTTATAACTATTCCCATCTCTTACATTTATATGCTTTTTATTTTAATAAATATTATTTAATTTATTTATAAATAATTAAATTTACCTCAATATTTTTTTAAATGTATGAGTATATTTCGTCATTACTTTATCTCTCTAAAATTTTCGTATCATCATTTTCTATCTCTAAAATTTTTGTATCTTACTACTTTCTATTTCCAAAAAATTTATCACTCCGTCACTTTCTCACTCTAAAAATTTTCTTATCACTTTCTCTCTCTAAAAATTTTCACTTTCGTCACATTCTCTCTCTAAAAATTTTCATTTTTGTCACATTCTCTCTCTAAAATTTACTTTCTCTCTCTAAAATTTTTAACTTTCGTCACTTTTTCTCTCTAAAAATTTTCACTTTCGTCACATTCTCTCTCTAAAATTTTCTTTCTCTCTCTAAAAATTTTCATTTTCGTCACATTCTCTCTCTAAAATTTCTTTCTCTCTCTAAATTTTTTTCACTTTCGTCACATTCTCTCTCTAAAAATTTCAATTCTCTCTCTAAAATTTCACTTTCGTCACTTTCTCTCTCTAAAATTTTTTCTATCATCGTTTTCTCTCTCTAAAAATTATCATTTATTACTTTCTCTTTCTTTCTTTTTTATTTTTTTTATTTTATCACTATTAAATAGTATAGTTGTATGATTTAAATACAAAAATATAACTTAATTGATCACATAAAATGTTAAAAAAAAAGTTGATTTCATTACTTTGGTTATTACTTGTGCATACCAAGCAAGGGAATGGATCATTCATTCCATTCCTTTCCCACCCCTATTGCATGACCTCATACCAAGCACCTCCTAAAAATAATCATTATATACCCAACAAGATTATATGTGCACCGCACGTAATCTCCGCTAGTATAACAAAAGTGTGCAAATATGCATTTTCCAACCGCTTGATAGTAACATTATCTATTACGTACATTTCTTCTTAGGATGACTATAAAGATTGCTTTGCCGATCCTCTAAAGACTCGAAAGGTAAATTGCTACACTTTTTATTAATATCACAATTTTTTGTGAGCGAATATTTTTTTTAAAAGTTACTATGTATTCTAGATTGGTACCGATATTGAAAACTTTAAATGCTCGTGGCTGGTTTTGCGAGCTCTAGAGCTTTGCAATGAAGAACAGAAGAAAATTCTCCGCGTAAGATTTCATAAATTTTTTGTTTCTTCAAATTTGCCATTGAAATAGATTGAGCATAATTTGAACAGTTTGACATATATTTCTAGGAGCACTACGGAAAAGCAGACCCAATCGATGTTGCAAAAGTTAAAGCTATATATAATGAAGTTGATATTCATAGTGCATTCATTTCCTATAAGCGCGAGAGCTATGACAAGCTGCGAAGTCGCGTTGAATCTCATCCCAACAAAGCCATGAAGGCGATTTGGGAAGTATGTGAGGAAGCTTTTATGAATGGTTTTAAATAATAAAAGTAATTGTATTCTCATACTATGTCGCAAATGTATGTTAACATGGAATTTTTAATTTTTATTTTAATTTAAAAAATTATTTACTCCTTCCGTCTTTTGTTATTATTCTCATCTGGTCCGGACACATTAATCAAGGAAGGTGAGGATATATGGTTATAATCAATTCTAAGGAGAAAGTTTTATTTGTATCCATGTATTCTTTACCATTTTAGAAAATGAAACTAATAAGAAGGGACATATGTCATGTTATAACTTAGCATGTTCTTTCGATGAGCATCCGTAGGTAGCATGATAAAAGCGCTTATCACCTAAAAGTGTTTGTATGGTGAGACTATGCCGCATCAATCGAATTTTAAAGCTAAATTATTTTGTTTGTTTAACTAAATACCAATTTTATAAAGAGCATGTAGTCGATCAAAGAAAGAGATGTATTCTACAAGGAGACTTTATCCTCACAAGAAAGATCTATTCATATCTTTATAAACGAGGAGGCGTCTTGATCTGATTTACTACCTTGGAAATGAAGATTTATGCTTCATACTTATAAAAGCGGGTCATAAATTTTGTGGAGTTTGGGTAGAGATTCTATTGAGTTACAAGAGTTTATACATGAGTTTGTGAAAGTTAACCTCTTTGGCAAGGCTAGAGCAGTTTTGCCAACACATTTTTCTATACAACTTCTCATGAGATTTCTTGTGGAATTTGTTTTGGAGATGCTATGAGTTTGTTCTTTAGTTAGTTACATGCTCTTCACAAATGACGAGCCGTCTCGACCTAGTTTACTATTTTGGAAATGAAGATTTATGCTTTATATATTTATATAGTATTTGAAGGAAAGCAATATATTGCTGCAAATTTTTATGAGCCACAAAACTATGACTTAAAGTAAAAAGGAAAAAAAAATGATCCAAAATCACCATTATAAGTTAATACTACCTCCGTCCCGCCAAAGACTTTACATTTCTTTTTGTCAATTTCTGGCACATTTTCCACGCTTCTTGATGATGCGTTTTAAAATAGATTTTTGAAGAATTTTTTCTTTTACGGGATACTATGATAGTTGTATTATCCCGCAAAAGAAAAAATTCTTAAAAAATCTATTTTAAAACACTTCATCAAGAAGCGTGGAAAAACGTGTCAGAAATTGACAAAAAGAAATGTAACGTCTTTGGCGGGACGGAGGGAGTAGAAAAGAAGCTAAAATAAAATATTAACGCGGTAGGGGATCATATTTCGGGGCCAAAGATCGCGAGCTTGAGTTCTCCGTAGCGAGGTCTTTAAATTTATGCTGTTATAGCTTTAGTTTATATATATATATATATATATAGCGGAGAGATCACATACAAAAGACAGGTTTTGTAAGAAATGAGAAATGATCTGGACCATTGATCTGTGTGATCTACGGTGTAGATTAACTTGTGCATTATGATTTTACTAAAATGCATTATGATGTATAGATAATGCATTATAATGCACTGTGCATTATAATTATGTGCATCATGCATTATAATTATGTGCATAAAATGCATCATTTTTTATTTTTTACGATAATCTTATTTTGTACAGGATCTCACCCCTATATATATATATATATATATATATATATATATATATATATATATATATATATGTATCAACTTAATCGTCACGCTGTCTTTAGGCAATTCACCATAGGTGTTGTTGGAATTTGGTCTTTAATTAAGTTAAATGATAAATTATTAATCTACTTTGGGAGTATGCTCAAATCTGAATTCCGATGAGGGACATATAAATTATCAAAGTGTGATTGTTGGTGGAATTAATACCTTATGTATTGATGAGGTGTATTAATGATTGTCCCGCATTGATTTCTAACATTGATTGATCTTGTTTAAAACTAATTAAACAAGTAGACTAAGTATCAAGTGGACAACGTGGACAAGAGAAGTTGGGCTCGTGCGCTCGCACACACGCGTGTCGCCACTGTCATCCGGTTGGCCCGGCTCATGGCCGCGGACTTGTATTATGGCAATTGGCCCTTAGTCCAGGTCTTGGGCCAAAAAAATAATGAGTAAGTTGAGTTGTTTTTAGAAGGCCGATATGAAACGAAGCCCAGTAGGTGACTGTCCAGACGTGTTGGAAATTGTTAAGGATCAATTGTTAAGGGGGAATCTAACGGGACGCTTTGAAATTAAAATGATAATGTTTTGATTCGATCCCAAAACCCCCTATGAATCCTATTCCCAAGCGACCCTATTTTGATATAGATAGGTTAGAATTTTTCTAAGCCTATAATGTTAGGATGACTTTTAATTTTGCTTTAGTCATTTAGGTTTAAGACTGTAGGATTTTCAAGCGAAGGACACTCGCTTGATTGTGTTTTCCAAGCGAAGCGAGTCTACCGAAACGAAGCGAAGCGTGCCGAAGAAAAGCAAAGCGAAGCGAGCGCTATAGTAAAAGTCAAAAGCGAGTCAACTCTTACTAAAGTGGACGCTCAGAAAATCTATTTCCAACCAAACGCTACAGTATGACTTGAAGCGACTCAATTCAAAGCGGACGCTCCAAATTCAAAAATGAAGCGAGCCTCTTCCTAACAAAAAGCGACAGATGAATTCCCGCTCCAATTTACACTTCAAGTTCAAACTTCAGTCAAGTGAAGATCGACGCATTTATTACGTATCTCCACGTGACGATAGAAGAATGGAGCACCGGAGTTGACCGCCAGGCCGACAAGGACGCCACAACAGTACTGGGCGCTCCAGTTACTGTTAAAATTGGCTCTTAGTCTTTTTCGGCAAAGAGACAAATTGGCGCGTCTGAAAAGCTGCTGGCCAAGGCGAGTACTGTCGAGAGGAGGAGGGACAAAGCCACCAACCATCAAACGGCTCCTGCCCATCCCTCCGCCTATAAATAGTGAAGGTCGAAGACGGAGAAGAGTAGAACACTACTTGAGCAATCAGCGCCTACTGCAAACAAACACTCACAGCCTTCGAGCAAATCTTCGAGTCTTTGTTTAAGTGTTCTCCGAGCTTCAGTTTCATCGAAGCTCGTCTTCGCAACCTTCATACTCTATAGATCTAAGCATACTTCATAAATCCGAGCTTAGAGAAGAACTCTACCGTACCCATCTTTGCATTCACTGTAAAGAGTTCTTCATTTAGAGTGTCTTCAAAACCAAAACCCTAACCCTAGTTTTGTCTAGATAGGTTTTGTGTTCGTCGAAAGGTTGTTGTGTTGTAAGATCCAAGACTCTACTTTCATCGATAGTAGAAGTCTCGATCATAGAGTATAGATCCAAGCTAGCACAATCCTCGACTGTGTGAAGCTCGATCTCTGCTAGGCTTGTGTGGAGAACCCGAAATCTCCCAGTTGTTGTGTCGGATCCAAGCGAGTGAAGCTCGATCCAGTCTTAGGTTTTTGAGGAACCCGCAATCCTCAAGATTCTTGAGTGAAGAGAATCTGTTGCCGCGTGCAACAAAGTGGACATAGGTGTTTTTATCACCGAACCACTATAAACCTCGGTGTCGTATCTCTCTAACCCTACTTTACATTGGTTATTGTTTTGATTATTCATACTACACAAGCATCGTAAACAAACTTAAAAAGAAGTTTTAAATACATAGGAAAGAATAGCTCACTAAATTCCTCACTACAAGTAAGCCTCACTCTCGATCAAGCATCTGCTTAGGTTGAGAAGCAAGCTTCCACTGTAGATCTAGCTTGAAGCTAGGTCTTAAGTATTTGAAGCGAGCGCTATACTTGCTACTCTGAGATAAGGGAAAATGAAGTTAAAAAAAATAATAAAAAAAACTTCTTACACACGTATTCCCCCCCCCCCCCCCCCCCCCCCCCATCTCCCCTCTACGTGTGTATCCCCTATCAAACCGGGACCAACAAGTGGTATCAAAGCAGGGGTTCTTTTGAGCCACTGCTTTGCATACCTGAAGCGAGTCCCCTCTCGCTTCATGTTGTCTCACTGAACCGATCCGGTTTTTCCTAAGTGCATCAAAACCCTCACTCACGCATACTGCATTGCTACTAATAGTTCATCATGTCTACATATAGTGCATCCAACCTGCCGCAGTTCTCCATTGAAGGATACGAAACATGGAGTTTCCGTGTCGAAAGCTTTCTATGCTCCATCCACGACAGGATGTAGAAAGTCATAGAAGAAGGGCCTATCGAAATCATGAAGACCATTTCAGTGAACGTCCCAGCTGCAGAAGGCAGAGAAGCTTACATCAGACAAGACCTTGTCGAAAAGGCGAAAGAAGACTACACGACCAACGACTTCAAGATTGCCAACCTCGACCGTGTAGCACGCCATACAATACAGAGCACTGTATCAGACGCTTATCTCCCCAGGATAAGGAAGTGCACCACTGCAAAGGAGATGTGGGAAACCCTAGCCCTAATCTCCCAAGGCACTGACAAGATCAAAGAGAATACGCTTGCTGTGCTGATGAGAGAGTTCGAAAGCTTAACAATGAAGTCCGGAGAATCGATTGACGCCTTCGAGTTGCGCGTCACCAACATCATTGCCACTCTCATCTCTCGTGGCAAGGAATTCACTGATAAAGAAGTCAACCTCAAAATTGTTCGAGCTCTCACACGGAAATGGCAGACAATGAAGGAGTTGTACTTGGCAACGAAGGACTTATCAAAGCTCACACCGGAGATCCTGTTCTCCGAGCTTAAGGCTCACGAATTCGATCTCAATCAAATGAGCCTAGATGATGAAGACGAAGGTCCTACGTCATCAAAAGGAGTCGCTTTCAAAGCTGCAGAAGCCCCAAGCGACCAGTCGATTGCCAAGATGACAAGAGAGGAATTGGAAGAGCACTATGCATTATTGTCAAAGAATTTCAACAAGATGAACTCACGAGTGGGAAAATACAAGAGATTTACAAGCAATACAAAGGGAAGAGCACTGATGCTCGAGAAGGAAAGGGAAAATGAGAAGAGACGACGAAGCCGATCTCAAGGGATATGATGGATGTGGAATGCTACCATTGCCACAAGATGTGCCACTACAAATCTGAGTGCCCCAAGCTGAGTGCCAAAGAAAAGGAGGAATTGAAGGCACGAAGGGACGCTCCACGTTGGGCGCTAGTTGCAAGCGAGTCGCCAGCCACTCCAAACGAGGAGATCTCAAGCGAATCAGATGCCTTTACTGATCCTAACTCAAGCGAGGGAGAGGATCTAGGGCTAATGGCGCTCACTGATGAAGACACGGGAGAGGTATTTTTCTACCCCCCAATCAATTCCATTACACTGGCACACAAGCACGAAGAGGACGTTCATTCCTCGACATGGAGTGAGTTACTTAACAAGCACCATAAATTGTTAAGCAACCACGAAATGTTGAAACAAGCTATGTCTGATAGCGAGAGAGAGAACCAAAAGCTAGCCACTAAACTTGATGAAGTCAAGATTAATCTAAGGGCTATGACGAGTAAGTTTGAGGACCTCTTCGCTAGACATAAAAGCTTGAAAGGAAGGTATGAAGCCCAATCCATTCTAGTTGCTAATCTAAACAAGGCCTCATTCGCTAGGCAAACACTAGAAAGTTCACTTCTACCTTTTGGTAGAAAGCGAGGTCTTGGATATGAGGGTGGACCTTCCAAGCCTACAGTCTTTGTTGGGTGCTTCTAACACAAACCATCAGTTCCTTTGGATGCGCCCGCTGCCTCCAAAGTAACCACTAACAAAGACAAGGGCAAGATTGAGACTCCAAAAAAGGGACCGATGAGGATGTCTATCTCCTCAAAGGAAGTTCCTAAGGGAAAGCCAACAACGACAGTCCCTAGCACTAAAAATGCTAAAGCTTACCGTTCAAAAGGTAAAGGGAAAACTATTGAGGCTATAAGCTCTCAATCTCAGACACCAAAGACAAAGGATGTTCCCTTGGAAAGGATAACTAATGTCTATGTGTCACGTGAGTCGGATTGGAGATGGTCCAACCGTTCTTACGTTGAGGGGGAAGTATTTGAAGCGACCAAGAGGAAGCTTCAAATTCCAAAGGTTTCTCAAGCGAGTCATGGTCAAAACCCTAGGTTGACCGCTCAGAAGAAACCAAGCGAGACGCTTGCCAAGACTAGAAACCCTAATTCAGTCTCCAAGCCTATAGCTAATCCAAAGTGAGTCGCTTCAGGATATAAGCAAAAAGGCAAGAGCATGGGTAGGTCTCAAGCGAGGCGCTCTCGTAACTTCCCTTCATGAGCATGGGTAGGTCTCAAGCTAGGCGCTCTCGTAACTTCCCTTCATGCACACACTGCTGCACATGTGAAACTGCATTCAAGCAGAAGTCACTCTTTAGAAAGGCCGAGGAACCTAAAACACAAGCTAACACTCAAAGGAGAGTGAAGCAAGTGTGGGTACCTAAGAAAGCTAACTTGCAAGGACCCAAACTGATTTGGGTACCAAAAATGGCTTAATTGCAGGTTAGCGTCGTGGATCCCATGCCCAGTGAAGGTCAACCAATATGGTACTTGGATAGTGGATGTTCAAGACATATGACGGGCATGAAAGCTCTACTTCAAGATTACACAGAGAAGAAGGGTCCACAAGTAACCTTTGGTGACAACTCTCGAGGAATCACCAAGGGATACGGCGCACTGAAGATAGGAAAGCTCAAAATTGAAGAAGTCTCCTATGTGGAAGGTCTAAAGCACAACTTGTTATCTTTCACAGTTCTGTGATAAAGGATACAAGGTGGAGTTCATCTCCAACAAGTGCGTTGTGAAGAACAAACTCACGTCCCAGATTGCGCTCACTGGAATTCGACGAAGAAATATCTACATAGCACAATGTGAGAGCTGCATAGAGGAAACGTGTTTGGTCGCTAGGAGTACAACTAAAACTGGATGGCTATGGCAGCGACGCTTAAGCCACCTCAATTTCAAGACGATCAATCGCTTAGCTCGTAAGGGTTTGGTGAAGGGCATACCAAATGAGGTCTTCGTCAAAGATCATACTTGCTCACCATGACAACGAGGAAAGCAGGCGAAGAAGCACTTTACCAGCTTAGAAGAAGCATCTTCCAAGCGAGTGCTGGAGCTACATACTTGCTCACATATGGATTTGTTTGGACCAGTCACTCCAGTAAGCGTTAATGGAAGAAAATACACCCTAGTAGTAGTCGAATATTACTCTCGCTACACTTGGGTTATATTTCTCTTTAGCAAGAAGGAGACGCTGTCCAAACTGCCACAATTGCTCAAGCGCCTTGCTGTGGAGAAAAATCAGGCGATCGCTACCATTCGCTCCGACAAAGGCACAGAGTTTCTCAACTCTACAATTGAAGCATATTGCACGGAATATGGGATAGCACACCAAACATCTGCAGCACGCACACCCCAACAAAATGGAGTTGCTGAACGAAGAAGTCGAATTATCAAAGAAGCTGTTCGCACAATGATTGCAGATTCGAAGCTTCCGATGAAGTATTGGGCTGAAGCTGCTAACACTACATGCTATACTCAGAATCGGACGCTTCTCAACAAACGCTTCGACAAGACACCATATGAAATATGGACATGGAGAATTCCTAACATTTCTTATTTCCATATTTTTGGTTGTCGGGTCTTCATCCACAACAATGGGAAGACACAGTTGAAAGCCTTTGAAAGCAAAGCGGATGAAGGAATATTCTTAGGATATTCTACATCTAGCAAAGCTTACAGGGTGTTCAATTGCAAAACCCTAATTGTGGAGGAATCACCCCATGTTGTATTTGATGAATCTTCTTTAAGTATTCCACAGGAACAGGTTCAAGCGAATGACAAAATTTTAAGCGAGGAACCCATCAATCCGTTGACATGGGATATGCTTGAAGATGAAGAAGAAGTTAAAGATTCAAGTGATCAAATTACTCAAGAGAAGGTTGAAGCTGCTCCCAAGATTCTGGAAGAGACTGCAGGCCAAGCACCCAATCCGGTCGCTTCAGAAGATGAAGCAAGCGACCCGCTTGAAGAAGAAGCAGAAGTTGGAGGATCCAAGCGTGCGTGGCTCAAAGATCATTCACCAAGCCAAATCATTGGAGATCTATCCAAAGGCGTGGTGACTAGAAGTCAAGTGATTGGAGAAAGTGCTATGTTCAGTTGCATTCTATCCAATATCGAGCCGGCAAGCGTGGAGGAAGCTCTAACAGATTCAAATTGGGTGATTGCCATGCAAGAAGAGTTGAATCAATTCATCAGAAACGACGTATGGTATCTTGGTGGATAATGGTTTCAGCAAAGGAAAAATAGATCGGACTCTCTTCACCATTAATGATGGGAAAGACATGTTATGGGTCCAGATCTACGTCGACGACATTATATTTGGTTCGCCAAACCAGTCGCTTAGTGTTTCACTAAAAAGTGTTCGCAATAGAACGAAATCCTATCGTAGCACTAGCAAGTAAAACCAAAGTATCGAATCTCAAGGAAAACTTAACAGGGCAATTAATTATGTAATAAATCCTAATCTAGCCTAAATCTAGGAAAGCAAGTAAATAGAATTTGGTTTGGTTTGTTTAAATCCTAGGCAAGAAAATATATAAGCAATAAATCAAAGCAAGTAAATAAATCTAATCTAAAAAGCAAAGAAATAATCTAAACTAATTAAACTAGTAAAATTAAGCGAAAGCAATTAAACTACCTAGGCATGGAATTGAAAAGAAAGCAATAACGAAAGCAACGAAGAAAACGAATCTAGACATAATAACTAAATCTGAAAATTAAGCAAATAAATCTAACTATGAAAACTTGAAATCGAAGGAATTGAAAACTAAGGAAAACGAATCTAATCTAAGAACTTGAAAACGAACGAACGATATTAAACTAAGCAATTAAGAACTAAATCTAAGGAACTAGGGAGCAATCAAATCAAATAAAAGAAAGCAATAAAGAACTTACGAGATTAAACGAAGAACGAAGAACTAAGTAAAAACTTGAATTAATTGAAGAACGAAGTAGCAATCCGGATCGAACAAAGGAAAACTAAACTAAAGTATTTGAATGCTAAACTAGAGCTAAAACTAAGGTAAAAGGGTGTCTAAGATGTTACAAAATTCGTCCAAGGCACTAATATATATACTAGGAAGAAAACCTAGTTAAATAAGGAAACACAGCTGGACGCCGACATCTGGACGATCGTCCAGATGTTGAATGAAATCTGGACGGTCGTCCAGATCAGGAACTGCCTAAACCCTTCGCATATGTTTGGCCGCTCGTCCAGATGCTGCATGAAATCTGGACGGTCGTCCAGATCAGGTACTGGCACGTTCGCGCGCGACTCTCTTGTTTCGGCCGTATCTTCCTCATTCGAACTCCGAATTGACCTCCGTTTTCGCCTATGTGCTCCTATCGAACCCCTCTTCGATATAATGCTTTCATTACATCCAAAATGAATCTTCAATAAAATCATGAGAGGTTAGAACTCGAGGTCAATGATTGCTCAACAACCTTTCTTCTCGTTTTCTTCTCGTTTCCGCCCTTTTCATCCTACAAGTACCAAAAACTCCAAACAAACGAATCATAGCCAAAAGACACACTAAAAGACACGAAACACAATGAAAATGAACACGAAAACACAATGAAAAACCTAACAGCTAAACACCAATCACTTAGCGAGAAGTTTGGAGAGCTGATGAAGACCAAGTATGAAATATCGATGATAGGCTTGATGAGTTGCTTCCTAGGTCTCCAAGTGAAGTAGCAAGATGATGGGATTTTCATCAATCAAGCAAAGTATACTCGAGATATCCTTGCCAAGTTTGGTGTTCAACATGCCAAAGCTGTGAAGATTCCGACGAACACCAACTGGAAGATAGAGCCAGACCTAGAAGGGAAGTCTGTGGATGCTACAGACTACCGAGCCTTGATCGGATATCTTCTCTATCTCACTGCAAGCAGGCCGGATATAGCATTTGCAGTTGGAGTATGTGCTCGCTTCCAAAGCAATCCCAAGCTTAGCCACTTTGAAGCTGCCAAGCGAATCCTTCACTATCTCAAAGGCAACGTCAATATGGGGCTATGGTATCCTGCTGAAGATAATCTAGAGCTTACAAGATACTTGGATGTTGTCTATGGAGGATGTCGAATTGATAGGAAATCAACTTCGGGCACGTGTCAGTTCTTGGGAAGCAAGCTTGTCTCGTGGTTCTCGAAGAAGCAGACAAGCGTAGCTACTTCAACGACTGAAGCCGAGTATACGGCCGCCGGAAGCTGCTGTTCTCAAACTCTCTAGCTTCGTCAGCAGTTGAAAGACTATCGAGTTGAAGCGAATGAGATTCCAATCTTCTGCCACAACAATAGTGCCATTTGTATCTCGCAGAACCCAGTGCTTCACACCAGGTGCAAGCATGTGGAAATCCGACATCACTTCATTCGTGATCATGTCGAGAAGAAGGATATCAGGCTCGAGAAAATTCATACCGATCTCCAACGAGCAGATATCATCACCAAGCCTCTAGCTGAGTCTCGCTTCAACCAGCTATGCATGGAATTAGGGTTATTACACCCTGGTGAAGAGTGCTAGTTTCAGGATGCACAAGGGAGTGGAAGCTTGCCGCCAAGCGACCCTCGTCTTCAATCTTCACCAATTCAAGCGAGTCGCTTCAAAACTCACTCACTTGAAGAAGGAGAAATAAGGTGGAGAAGGGAGAACTATTGATTACTCTCGGAGTGATCTACTTCCAAAGCGAGCAAGGAAAGTTGCTACCTAGCCTAGGAATCCTAGCAAGTGGGTATAAACACTTGCAAGTACCTTTTCTAGTAAAGGTTGTGGGGTCTTGAATCGGGCCTTCCCACGTAAAGACGGTGAAAGCTTAGGCAGGGTTGGCACCTAGACCTTGCGTCCTCTTCCCATCTTTCCGCCGAAGAGGAGCATGTCTTCTCATCTCCTTCGTCGTGAATAATCACTCAATTATTACTCACTCTTAACTGAGTTGAGTTGCCGGGTGTTTATTCATTCATCCCCCTCTCTGAATAATGCATCGCTCTAATTTTCCCTAGCTTGGGTCAAGCGAGTCGAATGCTTATTCATTCTGTAGATCTTAAGTGGAGAGCTGATCGCACTATTTTCTACCACACAAAATAGGTATAGTATAAAGAAGTACGAGTATCGTATCCAAAGGGATTGACAAGTCGAAAACACACACACTACCTTTACTTTAGAATTAAACTGATGTCTAAGCTTTTAGGAATTGAGATTGTGGTATTTATAACTAGGCAAATAAATAAAAGGACTCAATTAAGTAGACAAGGAAATAAATAGATAAGAAACAATTAATCAAATGAGGCAACTAACAAATAAGCAAATAAGCAAACAAGGAAACACTCAATTAAGGAAAAGTGTTGATTCTAGGGAAGCCTACCTAATCAAATATATGCAAGCAATTAATGAATACAATTAACCAATTTAATCCAATCTAGATGTGATACACAAAAATAACCTAACACTCCGGCTAAGGCAATGTAGATCGTCACCTAATAAGATCCTAATCTCCTCTCGGACTCATAGAAATCAAATCAAGTGCAAAATAGAACAAGTATCAATAATACAATCAACTAGGTTCAGCTACGACACCTATATCGACTATATGCAAACATATGATAATCTAACTTCGGCTAAGACAATTAAATCATCATACCATGTATTCATGAGATCGATTATGCAATTATCCTGCTACGGCATAAAAACATAACTATGCACACATAATTAGTGGCCAATTAATCATGCATGAGAATAAGCACCATGAAACATGCACCTAGATTGGAAGGCTAATTGTAAACAAAAACACTCACATAAACTTAATTAGGCATTCAATCCCTAAAATCAACTAAGGAATTTAGCTAGACATAATTAAAGCAAACATAAACACAATATATTGAAAAAACATATTAAGAAGTAGAGTAAGAAAAACTTGGAATTGAATCTTGAACACGCGAAGAACTTCGAATCTTGAATCTTGAATAAACTTGAATAAACTTCAATGTTGAACAATAATAAAAGCTGAAAATTTTAAAGAGGTCTATGAAAAACTAAGAAAACTAAAGATAACCAATGCGAATTGGGGTTCACAATGCTAAACCTAAGGTATTTATAGAGTAGAAATTTACAAGGAAACATAAGTGTACAAGGAATCGAAATAAGTCGAAAAAGCCCGCAATTGTGACGAAGCCCGTGTTCCGACTCGGATAGGTTGCTCGGCCACGCGCTCGGACAACGGCTCGGCCGCATGCGTGAGAGAAGATCTCGGCCGAGCAGCTCAAACAGGGGGCCATGGCTCGGACGAGTGGCTGGTCGAGCCACCCTCTCGAACTTCGTTCTTCGGCTCTTCGACACTCCGTTTCTTGGCTTTCTCGATCCTCGTCACAACTTGGGTTATTTCCACACGAAAAGTACCTAAAAACACGACAAAATACCCAAAGCATAATATAGTTCGAAAAGAGATAAAATGGTACAAAACACGAACTAAATCACGAAACGAGACCTAAAAACGACTCCTAAACACTTATAAAAACATGTAAATTTCTAGTCTATCAAAATCCCCCAAACTTAAACATTGTTCGTCCCGAACAAAAAAGAAAAACGAAACAAAGCAATCAACATAAGCATTGTGAACTATATAGCCTCATAGATTTTCAAAAAATAAGTCCTAAGATCAAATTTATACAAACAACCTCAAAACTCCACAACACAAATCATACCACAAATCCTAAGTCATGAATATCAATTGGGAAATCCTCTCAAACATGTGAAGATAGAATATAAGTGATCTCTCAACACTCTCAAAGAATAAGATGTGAAGTATGATGCACATCAAGGGATCACTCAATTATCAATGCAATGCAATGAACTTACCATAGGCTTGCCCTTTATCTCACATCTCCACCTAATGTAATGCATATTCACTAAGATCAATTAGGACTTCATTAAAGCTTGTAATGTAGGGACATTGGTTAAGGTAGGAAATTATAGGCTAAGTGACTCAAAAAATGACTTCAAATCATTCACCCCATTTTCAACTCCAACCAAAGTATGAATTTTTTTCAATCCATCTTCTACCATACTCAACACCAACTACATAATCAACAAGATGCTACACAACTCTAAACACTATCAACTATCCCCTTATGCTTTTATTCTCTTTTTCTTTCTTTCTTTTTTTTTTTCTAGAGCTCAACAACTAATAATCTTTCATATGAACATCAAAAGCTCTAAATTCTTTTATTCATCATATATATATATATATATATATATATATATATATATATATATATATATATATATATATGCTTATAGGGATAGTTAATAACTTAAGCAAAGCATCTACTTTTTCTTTCTCCTTCATACCACATCATATATTTCTATTCAAATCCTCCTGCATCACCAACCACATCTACTAGGGATACCCTTAACCATCCAAATCTCCTATCATCCAAGTTCAAGAAAGAAAGGCTCATAAAAGGCTCAAAGGGGGTAAACAAAGGTTATGATCAAGGTTAGTGTTTAGGAATTATGTGGCTACGAAAGATGGCCTAAAATCCTTTCTAAGATCATACACATACTAAGGTCTTAATGGAGAACAAAGGCAAGTTTTAGAAATTCAAAGCATGCATGATCACTCAACAAATAAATTGACATCAATATGTCCAAAGGCTCAAATCCTCACCAAGGTAACAACATGATTCCCAATATCCAAACATAACATAGAATGCATCACATAATGCGTCACTTCGCCAAGGTTCCATGCATAAATTTAATCAAATGTTTCACAATCAAAAATCCATACTATCATCGGCCAATCCACAACACTCATACATTATGCTTGACTCGATCAGCTAACTCCTAAGACTCAAAGCAATAAAAGACTCAACATACCCCAAAATAAAACAACTACTAAAGCAATAAAGATACACCCAAAAGATTGTTAACTTTAGTTACTCTTCCCCCTCCCCCAAACTTATTTTGAAATCAAAGATTAAGGAATAAGTTTGCAAAAACAAGAAGGAACTAAGTTAACAAACTCACCTCATTGAAATGGTGGAGGGAAGGGAGGGTTGTCGGGGTTGTTGGGGTCGTACCGTTGATTGGAGGTGGGTAATGAGGATAGAAGTACTGCATCTCATGCACCATTCGATTGTAGCTCTCAAAGTAGGCACTTTCTTCCTCTTGTTTCTTCCTCTCCGCCTCACGATATCGTTGCTCATTCTCAAAATGGGCTTCGATTGTATCAAAACGGCCTCCAATGTAGGTACGAAGATCGCCAACCTCCGTCCTCAAAGTTTGGATTTCTTCTCGGACTCCTCGGACTTGAAACTCAACAAACTCTCTACCATCCCAATGGTAGTTGTCCATTGTCTCCATTGTCTCCGTGTGCCAATCATGCATGGTGGAAAACTCCGGAGCTCTCATGTGAAATTCGGGTTGTGGAACGGCGTCGTACCCTCTTTGCTCATCTCCCCCTTGCTCGTAAGCTTGCTCCTCTTGCTCATCCTCCTCTTCCTCGAATCGTGGTGGTCGGCGGCCCCGCTCCGTTATCATTCTCAAGTGCTCCCCCGAGCTCAAACTCCAATTCCCTCGTGCCTTATCTCCCTCCGCAAGTACACTCGTCAAGTGTGGGCAAGGAAGATGAAGGATCATGTGTGCATTTCTCTCGTGGAGCCTCCAAACGTAACACTCCTCATGTGAAAACATTTCTTGCCTTCTAAGTGCCTCTCGGTCTAGGGGGATTTCTCGAGAAACCGGATCCTTGGGTAGTGGAACTCGAAACTTATGGCACATTGGTGTAATCCACGCCCCACATCCGATCCTTTGGCTCCCATGAAGAAGGGCTTGACTCTCAAAATGCTCGGATAACCATAGGGCAGCGTCTTGTTTGATCCCATGGATGCACGACCAAAATAGATGCATATCAATGGTCCCAAATGACCTGGGATCTCCTCTCCCAACAATAGTGCTTGTAATGAGCCGGTGTAAGTACCGAAATGCTGGGTTTCGAACCGATGACGCTTTCGATCTTCTCGGGTCATGGTATGGCATCCTCTCCTTCTCCAAATACACAATCTCCTTCCAAAGGTCATCCATGTCGGGTGTGTGACTCCCGCTAAAATACCCATCGTTGTCTCCTCCAATTAACTCATTGAGCTCTTCCATGGTGAGGGCTCTTTGGACTTTTCCCAATTGAAAACGGAGCACGGATGCAGTTTTGTCGGACCTTAACACCTCCACGGTCGAAAAGAACTCCACCGTCGGAGCATGGTACGTCAAAAAGTTGGCTTGGAACACCTTTGTGAATCCTCCGTTCCCCATCAGAGTTATCACATCATCGGCTATGCCCATCCCGGCAATCACCTCGTGGTCTAGGAACCTACATTGCTTGTGCTTCAAACCCACTAAATGTGACCACCTTCGTTTAGCCTCCGGTGTTTGAGAGTAACACCATACGCCTTAGGCTCTTGATTCGTCAACACGGCTTGTGTGGGTGGGGCTCGGCTTGATGTTGTCTCCTTTTGTTTCCCCTTTCCTTTGGTAGATGTAGAAGACGATGCTACGCCCTTTCCCTTATCACGGCCCATTGTAGTACCAACAAAACAAGATACTACTTCAAATTCAATTCAATTCAACATCAATTCCTCCCCCTAAACTTATTCAAGTCCATTCTCCCCTATTATACATCCAAATTCAAGCTTCAATAACACCACATATACACACACTTTCATAACTCAAATTACTCAACTTCTCATATAACCCATCAATTTTACATATGCTCCTACCCAAATTCATACTCAAATCAATCAAACTCAAGAACAAATAAGCATAGGAAATCTCAATTCATGCTCCATTCATGCAATTCTATCAAAATTCATCAAAAATCTCAATAGCCCATACAAAATTGAGCTTGAATATCATCAAAGGAATCATCATAGAACACAAGTATCAACATAAATCCAATAAAACAAGCATTCTATAATAATCCTCAAATTTCTCCTCCCAATCCTAACATGCAATTGAACAATAGAAATCCAAAATTAATCGGTCAATACACTCCTAATTGCATAGAGAATGAAGATATATAAGAATTGGAGGAAGAAAAATCATACCTTGAATGGATTTGAAGAGAGAATTGAGAGAAAACTTGTGCTCTTGGAGAGAAAGAAGTTGTGTGTGCTAATGTGTGTTTTTGTGTGTGTTTTGGTGTTAAAATGGGAGAACTTATCTCAAATAAGGAAGAAAAATCGGGTATGGAATGAGTTGGCTCGGCTGGCCCGTGAAGTAGCTCGGCCAAGCGGTTGGCCACGCGGACCTACTGAACGTCGGGCATGATTTGGATCGGCCGAGCGCCTGGCCGCACGAGTCCTGGGCAAAATGCAAATTTGGCTCGGCCGGCGGCTCGGCCGCGCGCCCGGCCGAGCGGAGCTACTGGATCCGGTTCGTGAATTCGCTCGGCCGGCGGCTTGGCCGCGCGCCCGGCCGAGCGGAGCCTGGAAAAAATCCCGTTTTGGCTCGATCGACGGCTCGGCCGGCGCCCGGTTGAGCCGAACCTGCTGGTTTGGTTTGCTCGACCTCGTGCTCGACCAAACCGGTCGAGCCGAGGGTCGAGTTGGCCTATTTTCCGCTCAAAAATTCGCAAGATGTTAGCATTACTCGTTTATACAATTCGAACCTCAAATATGCAATATTGTTTTACTAAGGGGTATGACTCAAAAATACGAAAAACTAAACTACGACACTAAAAATAAAAATAAAAATAAAAATAAATTGAAAAACGGGATACGAATATTGGGTTACCTCCCAACAAGTGCTACGTTTAACGTCTTTAGCCCGACGATACCTCGATTTAGCTCAGGTCCTCAAGATGAACGGCCGCTTTCATGGGGTAGAGAGGCAAGGGCTTGAAGTAGTGCTTGAGTCGATGTCCATTCACCACAAACTTTTCACCGTCATTTTCAACAAGTCGAATTCTCCATTCTTCAAATCCTTGTAGATAACGAACGGTCCGGACCACTTGCTTTGCAATTTTCCTGGGAATAAACGAAGTCGAGAATTAAATACAAGAACACCATCACCAATTTCGAACTTACGCTTTTTGATGCTCAAGTCGTGGAATCTTGCGGCTCGTTCTTTGTAAATCCTTGAATTCTCGAATGCCTCGTTCCTCCATTCATCAAGCTCTAACAAGTCGTCGCACCTTTGACCCATAGCTTCCTTAAACTCGAAATTGATCCTTCTCGTCGCCCAATAAGCTTTGTACTCCAACTCCATTAGTAAATGGCAAGATTTACCAAAAAGCAATTGATATGGAGACCGTCCAATTGGTGTCTTGAAGGCCGTTCTATAGGCCCAAAGTGCGTCGTCCAAGTACTTCGCCCACTCCTTCTTGTTGGTGACGGTCTTCTCCAAGATTTGCTTGATCTCAATTAGCTAGCTCGGCTTGACCGTTGGCTTGAGGGTGGTAGGGCGTCGTAACCTTGTGCTTGACTCCATATTTCGCAAAAAGCGATACTAACCAACGATTGTTGAAGTGGCTTCCCCCATCACTAAGCAAAGCTCTCGGAGTTCCATACCGAGATAAGATATTCCTTTGGAGGAATTTGATCACCACCTTCGAATCGTTGGTTGTTGTGGGAATGGCCTCAACCCACCTAGAAATGTACTCCACCGCAAGTAAGATGTAAGAGAACCCTTGAGACTTGGGAAAGGGACCCATGAAGTCGATCCCCCAAACATCGAAGAGTTCCACCTCCATGATAGTGCGGTGCGGCATCTCGTCCCTCTTCGTGATGTTCCCCATCCTTTGGCATCGATCACACGTCTTGATATACTCATGGCAATCCTTGTAGATCGATGGCCAATAGAAACCGCTATGAAAGATCTTGAGGGCGGTGCGATTTGCTGCGAAGTGTCCCCCATTCGGAGCGCTATGACAATCCTCAATGATCTTCTTCCACTCCGATTGTCGAACACATAGCCTAATGATTCCGTCGGCACACCTCCGGTACAAGTATGGATAATCCCAATAATAGAATTTGCAATTGTGGAGGAACTTCTTCTTTTGATGAGACGAGAGATCCTTGGGCACATGATGAATCACCAAATAGTTGACGATGTCGGTGAACCAAGGAGTCAAATCGTCTAACTCAAAAATCTGCTCATCGGGGAAGCTTTCTTTGATAACAATTCTTGCATCTTCCCCTTCCACTGGTTGCTCCAATCTCGAGAGATGATCGGCCACGACATTCTCGCATCCTTTCCCATCCTTGATCTCCATTTCGAACTCTTGAAGAAGTAGAATCCATCGAACTAACCTCAGCTTCGAGTCCTTCTTGTTGAATAGATAGCGAATGGCGGCATGGTCGGTGTGCACAATCGTGTGAGATCCCACCAAGTAAGGTCTAAACTTGTCGAAAGCATAGACCACAGCGAGCAACTCCTTCTCCGTGGTTGTGTAGTTCCTTTGAGCCGAGTCCAACGTCTTGCTAACATAGTAAATCACTCGGAAAATCTTCTCCCTTTTCAGCCCCAAAACCGCTCCTATCGCCCAATCGCTTGCATCGCACATAAGCTCGAACGGGGCACTCCAATCAGGTGATACCAAGACAGGAGTAGAGATAAGCGCCTTCTTCAATGTCTCGAAGGCTTCCAAGCAATCCTCATCGAATACAAACTTGACATCTTTCTCGAGTAATGCACACAACGGCTTCATGATCTTCGAAAAATCCTTGATGAACCTCCTACAGAAGCCGGCATGTCCTAGGAAACTTCTCACCGATTTGACTTTGGTTGGTGGTGGCAACTTCTCGATAGCTACGACCTAGGCTCGATCCACCTCCAATCCTCGTGAAGACACCTTGTGGCCTAAAACGACTCCCTCTTGCACCATGAAGTGACACTTCTCCCAATTGAGAACGAGGTTCGTCTCTTCGCACCTTTGAAGCACCGTGGCAAGATTCTCCAAGCATTGATCAAAAGAAGAACCAAAAACTGAAAATTCGTCCATGAATACCTCCATTATGTTCTCGATCAATCCATGGAATATGGCCATCATGCACCGTTGAAATGTAGCCAGTGCATTGCATAACCCGAACGGCATCCTCCGATAAGCGAAGACTCCATATGGACAAGTGAATGCCGTCTTGTGTTGGTCCTCCGGAGTGATGGCGATTTGATTGTAGCCGGAGTATCCATCGAGAAAGCAACAGTACTCATGTCTGGCCAATCGATCGAGCATTTGATGTACAAACGGGAGGGGGAAGTGATCCTTCCTAGTTGCTGTGTTGAGAAGACGATAATCGATGCAAACTCGCCATCCCGTGACAAGCCTTGTCGAAATTAGCTCCCCCTTCTCATCGTTGATGACCGTCATGCCTCCTTTCTTCGACACCACTTGAGTCGGGCTCACCCACTCACTATCCAAAATAGCATAGATCATGCCGACATTGAGCAACTTCAACACCTCCTTCCTCACCACTTCTTGCATCGCTGGATTCAATCGCCTTTGAGGTTGGACTCTTGGGCGATCACCTTTTTCAAGCAATATCCTATGCATGCAAATTGAAGGACTAATACCTTTGATGTCGGCAATCGTCCATCCAATCGCAGATTTGTGCTTCCTTAGGACCCTCAATAACTTGTCCGTATTCACCTCCGTGAGTTGAGAAGACACGATAACCGGATATGTCTCTTCTTCTCCTAAGAACTTGTACTTGAGGTGCTCGGGTAGTGGCTTCAACTCCGCCTTAGGGGCTGCATCCTTCTTCTCTTCCTCGTCGAGAACTCCATCATCCACCTTCTTGTTGATGTCGAGGTAGGGAACTTCCTTGTGGTGAGGTGATGGTTGGTTTGCCTCCAATTGGTTGAGGTACTCTAAGATCTCGTCACAAGCTTCATCCAACTCCGAGTAGGCATATAGAGAGTTTGAGCTGCAATGATTAAGTGCCTCCTCCGAAGTAGGTGGTATCAATGTCTCGATGGAGAAGATATCCTCACGATGATCGTCGGATCTCTTCATAGCTTCGTAGATAGAAATCTTTAATTCTTCCCCGTTGACTCAAAAGGTGAGGTCTCCATCTTGAACATCGATCAATGCTCTCCCCGTGGCTAAGAATGGTCGTCCTAAGATCAAAGGTTGATTTGCATCCTGGGGCATATCTAAAACGACAAAATCCGCCGGAAAGACGAGGTTGTGCACTTAAACAAGAACGTCCTTGTTGGTCCCGGTTTGTTATAGGAAAAATACGTAGAGGGGGGGGGGGGGGGGGGGGTGAATACGTATTTTGAAGTTTTTCAACTTCAAATTCCTTAACTCAGAGTATGAAGTAAAGTGCTTGTAGAAATACTAAGACCTAGCCGAGAGCTAGATCTAAAGCAATCAAGATTTTCTTGACCTAAGCTTAGAGCTTGATCAAGAGTGAGACTTTACTCTTTGTGCGGAATTCGGTCAGCTAATATCTTTTCCTAAGTAATTAAAAACTTCCAAGTTATGTTTGTTTAGATGCACGTGCAATGGATAATCAAAGTAAGTAAAGAGTTTAGGGTTAGAGAGATACGACACAGAGATTTATAGTGGTTCGAAGATAACGCTCCTACGTCCACTTGTTGCACTAGGCAACAGTTCTCTTCACTCAAGAACTTGAAGATTCCGGGCTCTTCAAAAGCCTGGTCAAGATCGAGCTTCACTCGCTTGGATGTGACAGACGCTGGGTGATTCCGGGTTCACACCAAAAACCAAAACTGGACTGGAAGCTTCACTCGCTTCAGTCCAACAGACAGACAGGGAGATTGCGGGCTCTCCTTACAGCCTAGCTTCGATCGAGCTTCACACAAACGATGTAAGTGCAAGCTTGGATCTAGACTCTATGATCGAGGCTTCTTCAATCGATGAAAGAAGGGCCTTGGATCGAAACAACCTAACGACGACGAACTCAAAAACCTAACAACAGATTTAGGGTTTTTGGTTTACGACGACACACTATGAAGAACTCTTTATAATAAGTGCAAAGATGGCTAGAGTTCTTCTTCTAAGCTTGGATATGGAATGGGCTTAGACTCTAAGTGTGAAGGTTGTGAAGACGGGTTCCGATAAGACTGGAACTCGGAGAACACTTGGAAACAAAGACTCGAAGAATGCACTAAGGCTGGGAGTGTTTGTTTGCAGTAGGCTCGAATGCTCAGGAAGTGTTCTACTTCTCTTCGTCTTCATCCTTCACTATTTATAAGCGGAGGGATGCCGAGATTCATTGCTTGGTTGGTGGCTTTGTCCCTCCTCCTCTCGACAGTACTTGCACAGGCTGGCTGCTTTTCAGACGCGCAGTTTTGGCTCTTTGCCGAATTTGGCTAAGATCCAATTGAAACAGTAACTGGAGCGAGCCATTATTGTTGCGGCGCCCTTGTCGGCCTGGCAGTCAACTCCGCTGCTCCTCTCCGTGTTCGACACGTGGAGATCTTGTAATAAATGCGGAGATCTCCAGTTGACTGGAGTTCAAAATCGGAGCGGGAATTGTGCTATCGCTTTCTGGTAGGTAGAGGCTCGCTTTGCTGTGAAGTTGTAGCGTTCGCTTTGAATTGAGTCACTTCGTAGTCATTCTGTAGTGAGTCGTTTGGGAAGTAAAGTTCCCTAGTGACTGCCTTGGAAAGTGCTGACCAGAGTTGACTCGCTTTGACTTTACACTGTAGCGCTCGCTTCTCTTCGCTTTGGCAGACTCGCTTTGAATCTACTGTAGCGCTCGCTTCGCTTCGCTATTCTTCGGCAAGCTTCACTTCAGCTTGCTAGACTTTGCTTCGCTTGGAAAACACACTCAAGCGAGTGGTCTTCACTTGAACTTTTTGAAGTTTACATTCTAAGCAAAATAAAGAGCCATCCTAACAGAGTAGGCTTAGAAAAATTCTAACCTATTATCTACATCAAAATGGGTCGCTTGGGAACAGAACGCTTTGGGGTTTTGGGATCAAATCAAAACAATTAAGTGTCCCTTATAGGTTCCCCCTTAACAAGTTGTTCTTAACAATTCCCAACAGTCCTCGACTATTCCTCGTGGATTAGAAACCGAACGATCCGCCATGAGTAGAGAGATAGTGGTTGGCTTCATCCTCCCAATCTTGAGCCGGTTGAAAATCGAAAGAGGCATCAAATTGATGCTAGCACCAAGATCACATAGGACGTTTTGAAAGACTTGATCCCTGATCTTACATGCCAACGTGAACCTCCCGGGATCCTTTTGCTTCAACGGAAGCTTCTTTTGAATTACTGTGCTGCACTCCTCCGTAAGGTTGATCGTCTCGAATTTCCCCCCACTTCTTCTTCCCTGAAACCGCATCCTTGATGAACTTCATGTGGTTGGGCATGTATCGGAGAGCATCGAGAAGCGGAATATTGATGTTGACCTTTTGAAGTATCTCCAAGAACCTCTGATACTTCTCTTCTTGCTTGGTATTCGCCAATCATTGCGGAAACGGAGCCTTGGGGGTCGATTCTTTTGTCGGGGTAGGAACGGCTCGGTCGAGTGGATGGCCGCACACAAAGGGATGGAAATCTCGGACGTCGGCTCGACCAGTCCGAGTGCCTGGCCGAGCGGACCTTCTGCTTGATCGGCTCGGCCGGCGGCTCGGCCGTGCTCCCGGCCGAGCAAGTCCTGGGTGTATTTTTCTCCTTTGGCTCGACCGGTGGCTCGGCCGAGCCCCTCTCCTTCCGGGTCTTCGTCCTTTGTCTCGTTAGTTTCCGCCTCCGAATTGCTCCCATCTCCCAAATCTTCGACTTTACCTTCAACTTCATCTTCCAAAGATGGATTTGTGTAACGAGTGCCACTCCTAAGCTCAATAGCGTGAACTTGATGATTGTTCTTTGGGTTTTGCTCGGTATTGCTTGGGAAGTGGCCGGGCTTGTAGACTCCTCCTTGAGCGTTGGCTATTTGACTCATTTGCGTCTCCAACATTTGCATTTGCTTGGTTAAGGCGTTGATGCTACTCCCCAAGTTGTTGCTCAAAGTATTTTGAGTAAGCTCCAACGTCCTCAACTTTGCATCTTGTTGTGTCATCCTTATCTCCGATTGAGCCATGTAGGGACATTTACATGCGCCAACCAGAAGGTTATGTGAGAGATGGCCAGGAGCATCTCGTATGGAAGCTTAAGAAGTCCTTATACAGACTTAAGCAAGCGTCCAGGTCCTGGAACATTCATTTTTGTTGGTCCCGGTTAGTAAGAGGAAAAACAAGTAGGGGGGGGGGGGGGGGGGGGGTGAATACGTGTTTTGAAGTTTTTCAACATCAAATTCCTCGAACTCAGAGTATAAAGGAAAGTGCTCGTTTGAACAACTAAGACCTAGCCGAGAGCTAGATCTAGAGTTTTCACAAATCTCTTGACCTAAGCTTAGAGCTTGATCAAGAGTGAGACTTTACTCTAGATGCGGAATTTGGTGAGCTAAATCTTTCCTAAGTATTTAAAGTTTCAAGTTGTGTTTGTTTAGATGCAAGTGCAATGAATTTAGGGTTTAGGGTTTAGAGAGATACGACACAGGGATTTATAGTGGTTCGGAGATGAAGCTTCTACATCCACTTTGTTGCACGAAGCAACTGTTCTCTTCACTCAAGAACTTGAAGGTTACGGGTCCTTCAAAAACCTAGTCGAGATCGAGGTTCACTCGCTTGGATCTGACGATAGACGCAGTGATTGCGGGTTCACTACTAAAACCTAACTGGACTGGAAGCTTCACTCGCTTCAGTCCGACAACAAGGAGATTGCGGGCTCTCCTTACAGCCTAGCTTCGATCGAGCTTTACACAAACGAGGTAAGTGCAAGCTTGGATCTAGATCTATGATCGAGGCGTCTATTATCGATGAAGGTAGAGCCTTGGATCGGAACAACCTAACGACGAACACAAAAACCTAACAAACAGAACTTAGGGTTAGGGTTTTTGGTTTACGACGAACACACTATGAAGAGCTCTTTACAGTAAGTGTAAAGTAGGCTAGAGCTCTTCTTCTAAGCTGAGATATGGAATGGGCTTAGAATTCTAGGTGTGAAGGTTGCGAAGACGAGTTCCGATGAGGCAGGAACTCGGAGAACACTTGGAAACAAAGACTCGAAGATTGCTCAAAGGCTGGGAGTGTTTGTTTGCAGTAGGCGCTCGAATGCTCAAGTAGTGTTCTGCTTCTTCACGTCTTGATCCTTCACTATTTATAGGCGGAGAGACGGCCGAGATTCGTTGCTTGGTAGGTGGCCTTGTCCCTTCTCCTCTCGACAGTACTTGCACAGGCGGACAACTTTTCAGGCTTGTAGATTTGGCACTTTGCCGAAAATGGCTAAGTTACAAACTTAACAGTAACTGGAGCGAGCCAGTACTGTAGCGGCGCCCTTGTCGGCCTGGCAGTCAACTCCTCTGCTCCACTCCGCATTCGACACGTGGAGATCTCGCAATTAATGCGACGATCTCAAGTTGACTGGATTTCAAAAATGGAGTGGGAATTGTGCTGTCGCTATCTGGTAGGTAGTGGCTCGCTTCGCTTTGAAGTTGTAGCGTCCGCTTTGAGTTGAGTCGCTTCAAGGTCATTCTGTAGCGAGTCGCTTGGGAGATGAAGTTCCCGAGTGACTGCTTTAGAAAATGTTGACCCGCATTGACTCGCTTTGACTTTTTGCTGAGCGCTCGCTTCGCTTCGCTTTGGTGGACTCGCTTCGATTCCACTGTAGCGCTCGCTTTGCTTTGCTATTCTTTGGCACGCTTCACTTCGGCTCGGTAGACTCGCTTCGCTTGAAAAACACACTCAAGTGAGTGGCCTTCACTTGGGATTTCTGCAGTCTAAAAACCTAAGCAAAATTTGAGCCATCCTAACAGTGTAGGCTTAGAAAATTTTCTAACCTATTATCTACATCAAAAATGGGTCGCTTGAGAATAGGACACTTGGGGGTTTTGGGATCAAATCAAAACAATACTTCATTTCTTTAAAATGTCCCTTATAGGTTCCCCCTTAACTTGTTTGTCCTTAACAATTCCCAACAATTTCCCCCTTTTTGATGATGCCAAAACCCAATGATTTTAGGCTAAAAGAAATAGCATGCCTAACCGTGAAAGGAACTTCAAGCGACTGCTTCCTTTGCATGTTCGTTTGAAAATTTTCTTTTAAGTTCCTTTCCCCCTTTTTTTCGGTTAAGTTGTTTGAGTTTTGTAGCATAATGATAAATCATTCACAAAGCTTGTAAATGACACAAGGTGACAGAAATTTAAATGAGATAGATTTGAACAACAGTTCACAAAATATCGAGACTTGAAATTCAAAGATTTCCTGCAGCCTCGTCCTTGTCTTCCTATTCTTCTTCCTTCTTCTCCTCTTTCTTCTCTTCTTCAATGACATATGCAGAGAGAACATTCACTTCCAACGTACCGACATTGTATATGCTCGGTCTCCTCCAGCTATACTCCAGTTTGAAGGCTTCGTCCACCTCTTCGTCAATGATACTCCGGTCGGGAACACTTGTGCCGGGCAGGAATGGCATGGGGAAGTCCTTCGCGGCAGGTACTTTGATGATTAGAGGTTTAGGCTCAGCAAGCTCTGCCAATGTGAAGATCTTCTGCCTCAACTTCTCGTTGTAGGCACCGAGAAAGTTATTGAGCGCATTTATCCTCGAGCACTCATCCTGTAGTGGCACTACTTCCCAGTAGTAGTAAGCTTTGATAAACTTCTCCTTGTAGAACAGCCACTCATCACGGAGGTCTCTAGGAATGAAGTCCTCGATTTCTCGAGCGTCTAGATGTTCATTCCTTCGCACAATAAGCTCCTCTTCTGTCCTGCTCGACATTTCTTTCATGATTGCATTGAACTTTGCACTCAACTCAGTGCTCCACTTCGGAAGCTTCTCAATAAGTCGCCTGCGAATGTATCCTTGCTCTTCCTTGCGTGGGTAGCGACCAGAGTCAATCATTTCCTTCGTGCAAACGTAGCAAGTGTCCATCCATGCTTGAGTTACACACGCCTCTGATTCTTCTGGCAGGAAGGGAATGAAGGCGCTTGGAGTGAGGGCGGACTGGATGAGTCTCACTTCATTGAAGTGTTCCTCAATCCGGCCGTCAATGATATCAAGACGTTTGGCCTTGATCCTTCTCTCCTTCTCTTCCTCATTCTTTCTCTCTTCACCTCTCTTCCTCCTCTCCATCTGACCAGCTCGTGAAGCGACTGACTGTTTGATCTTTCGGCGCTTGGCCTCGGGATCATCCTCTTTCTCTTCGGGTGCAGTCCGCTTCAGTGTCTGTTTTGGTGGTGGGGGTGGAGGCATATATTTCTTCTTTTCTGAGGCAATTGGAGGAATGACTGCTTGGCTGGATGAAGTGGCTCCAGCAGTAGATGAAGTGAGTGCCAAAGATGAAGCGGCCAGAGTTGAAGCGGGCACTTGGACTTCAGTAAGAGATTTCAGAGCTTTCAGATCAAACTGTTTTTCCATGTCGCGGGCGAGGGCCTCGTCAGCTGCGATTTGCTGCTCCCTTTGTTCCCTGGTAAACAAAGCAACAGGAGGGTGAGAAGCAATGGAAGAGCCAAGCAGCTTCCCTTCAACCGGCTTGCGGGGCTCTTCAGTGATTTTATCTTTGCCCTTTCTCCTTGCAAGCTCAGCCCGAGCTTCATCATCCGCCTCCTTCTCCTCTTCAACTCCTCCTACTCCACTACTTCCTCCTTCAATCATCATTCTTTCCACTCCACTTCCTCCAGCTCCTCCTTGTATCTCCTGTTTTTCAGTACTTCCCGTCACAACACTTTTCCCCTTTTTGGCATCATCACTGCCGGGGGTTAAAGTGATTATCTTTCCAGCGATAGATTGGCGGAGTTCTTCAAATTTGTTAAAAACGGCGTGGAGCATCTTCTCGGTCTGTGTCACGAAGACATGTTCTTCGGACAGCACTATCTCCGCCGTTTTCATTGAAATTTCTTCAAGCAGGTACTCACACTGCTTCTCTCTCTCCTTGACAGAGGTCATCAACCTCTCAAGCGACTCGACGGATTTGAAGCGAGCGTCCAGCTCCGCTTCAATGTCTGCCCGAATTTGCTTGCGCTCCTCCTCAATAGTGAAATTGAGAAAGTCATGTGAAGCTTCAAGTTCTGCTTTTGCAGTGGCGATAGAACTCTCTTGGCTATTGAGCGTCACACGGAGTTGAGCAGCTTCGGCAATTCTGACTGCAAACTCACTGGCCTTTTCCTGAGCTTGATCAATTTGAATGGCCAGTTCAGCTTGCTTCAGATCTGTGGCTCTAGCACTCTTCCTTCTGCTCTCGAGCTCTTTCTTCTCTATCTCACGCTCTAGTTTAAGAACTTTCATTTCCTGTTCTAGCGTGTCAAGGGCCTTCTTAGTTCTGGTCAGTTCACTTCCCTTCATGACCAGATCTGCATCCTTCTTCTCCACTTTTTCTTTCAGCATTTTCACCTCCTCTTCCAACTTCTTCTTTTCTTCTCCAACTTTAACCAGTTTAGCATTGATTTCCCTCAAGCGACTCCTTTCCGCTTCAAGCGAGTGCTTGAGTTCAGTGATGGTTTTCTCCTGGTCTCCGACCAGCTTCACCTTTTCCTCCAACAGCTTCTCCTTCTCCTCCAATAGTTTCCCCTTTTCCTCCACTTTTCCCTCCAATTCTCCCCTTTTCTTGTCAAAATCTTCTCGAAGATTCTTGACCTCCAACGCTGTCTTCTTCAACTCCTCATCCTTCTTGGAGATCTCACTTTGAAGATTTGAGATCTCCACTTCCTTCACTTGCACCTCCTCTGCATGATTTCTCATTTCTCATCAGCCGCTGCTCGTGGATGGTCGGCACTCGCTCAGGGACTGAAGCGTCTGGATATGTTCGCTTCACTTTGGCATCCAGTTTCTCCCAAAAACTGGTCCCATCAAGGAATGCGTGAAATTCATTGTCTCCAATGAAGTCCAGCAGTTGTGCCTCCATGCGAATCAGTTCTTCCTCTTTAAAGGCCTTTAGGAGGTTGAAGACCTTGTAATACTCAGTTCCGCGGTAGGTGATATAGGTGAGAAAGTCGACGGTTTTGGTGAAAAACTCATCAGACATCGGCACTGAGGAGTAGCGAGTGGAGATTGTCTCCGCAGCCTGCTCTCTATCCTTGAGATATCTTTCGAGAGCCTTCATTTCTGCAGAAACTGTGGGAAGTTGGAATGTTGGAATGATAGTTCCGGTAGTTTGGGCGGTATCGGCTGTAGTTGCCGATAAGGAAGGGGATTGAGTTGATGATGAGGCTTAGGAGGTTTCGGTGATTTGGATGGTTTCAGTGGCTGGTTGCTGGGTTTGGGTTGGTTGGAATATGGTGAATGCAGCAGTAGGATCTGTGCTGAGAAGTGGGATTGGGGGTAGTTGGAAAGAAGAAGTTGATTCTTCTTCGTGTAGAGAGAGGGGGGATTTATGAGTTTGAGGTTGGGCTGAAGATGAGGCTTGGGGTTCTGGTGGTGGTTGAATTTGGGTTTGGATTGGGGGTGTCTGAGTTTGAGGTGGGGGAGTTTGAATTTTGGTGCGTGATGGCTGGGGTTGGGTTACTTCGGTCTCCTCAAGCGGCTGCTCCTCAGCCTCGCTTGATTTGACCAGCGAAGCGACTCGCTTGAGTTTCTTCTTCGCTTGCTTCGGTGCAGCTCGCTTCCCGGGTGAAGCGGCTCACTTGGTTTGGATCTCTTCAGCTTGCCTTTGGGCAACTGGTGCAGCTGCGGGCACTTAAACATTATGAAGTCCCAGATATTTGGAATTTTCTTCGACTTTCACAAGTCGTAGAAAACTGTAGTCTTCTTGTAATCGGTGGTGTCTGTCCATACTTTGTCAGGAAAGATTTTCTCCAGTGCGAAGGAGATCCTGGAGAAAAACTTCAGCTTTCCTTTGCGAAGGATTTCGACATTGCTACCCTTCACAAACTTAAAGTCCTGTGCAAGCTCGTGGATCTGGTTGTAGAACCAGCCATGCCTGTTGAACTTTGTGCCTGTTAGGCTGTCGACTATGACGGTGGTGGCAAAGAGCTTGGTTTCTGAAAGCTGACCCAAATTCCCGACGTAGCACGCGACGCCCTTAGAAAAGAGTTCGCATATGTGATTGAATGGGGCCTTAAGATCAGATCTTATGCTGGCTTCCTTGTAGTTGGGCTCTGCTCCTTCGACGGCAAATCGAGCATATTCGACACCGGCCGATAACTCCAACTCTAAGAGTGAGTTCGCACCAACTTCCGGCAGGTTGAATTTTCCGGCGATGGCGCTCAAGCTCACTTCCACCGGCTCTCCGCTCTCCGGGTCGGAGAATGTTGAAGAGGTTTCTCCTTCCCTGAGATTCAGTAGAATCTCGGCAACTGCTTTGCTCAATATCTTCGTCGGCACCGCAGTAACAAATTTCCACAAGCCGGCCGTGGTCACGGCCTTGCGGAAAAATCCTTCCTTATCGACGACTTTTGGGTCGAGATGAGGCTCGACGTTGATGTGGTCGTCGACTCCGGTGAGAAACTGCCTCATCGTTTCAGTCTTTTGCTTCTTTCCCATGGTGAGAAATTTGAGAGTTTTGATCGGAGTTTAAAGGACGAAAATGGTTTGAGACTTGTGAGTTGCAGTAGTTTGCAGATCTTGCACGAGAATGGCAAATATGGAGAGTTGTGAAAGATTTTGCAGTTCTGCAACGACGTCCTTATACAGAGTTAGGATTCGACTGACGTGGCAGGGGCAAGACAGTAATATCGCCGAGGATCCTGTTTGTATACGGCGGCCAACGGCGAAGTGATTGACGTGTCCGGCGTCATCACAGTAAAAAGTGAACCGTCAAGTTGACTTGGCGCTCCACGTGGCCTGCTGTGATTCGTCTCTTTATACAGCATTAGATCCAACGGCTATAAATCAGGGAGTGTTTAAATTCGATGGTTGGATCTTGTCCGTCTTTTCCCGCTTCGAATTCAAAGTGCATTGCACGCGCCATTATTTTCCGTTGTACGTGAACCTGCATTTAATGCAACGTAAAAAGTAAAATTTGCACTCGAGTGCAGACAGCTCATACTCGCTTCGTACCCGCTCGCTTGAGTTTGGCCGCTTGGCTTTTACTCGCTTGAGAGGTACTCGCTTGGAGTGACTGTTCTGCACTCGCTTGCGTTGGCTAGCTTGGAGTGACGTAGCACTCGCTTGGCCATCTGAAGCGACTGGAATAAGAAATGAAATTTCTTTGATATTATTTAAAATGTTTCTGACTTACATACTTCGAGGATAAACAAGAATGTTTTCCTCTTTGTATTTGTGTCAGATTCATTTCATATTTTCCACATAGTAAGTGAAGGTTTCTAGCACACTTCACATTACTTAGTGTACTTGAATTGAAACACTTACCAGTCAATCTCACTTCGTAGGAGATTGATACCACTTATTGAAGTCACTTGTTGAAGTTGCTTGACACCATTTGTTGAATCCTTTTGATTGATCCGACTTCAAGCCTCGACTTCATGGCATTCATCTCTTCCATCTTCCTCTACGAATTAGAGACTCCTCCATCGAGTGAATGAGGGGGGAGAATGAATAATGTACACAAGCTTACTACAACCCAGAGGGGAGCTTCACGTAAGTGTACTTATTCACGATGAAGGGGAGATGAGTACAAGTCCTTTTCTCAGAGCGGAATAGGACAAGATGACAATGAGAATGCTCTGACAAGACAATCTCGTATTTTACACAAAGACATGTCACCAGTCATGCAACCTTTTCAAGTAAAAGGTAACTCTTCAAGCTTCCTCCTACAGGCTACAGAATGAATTTGCAATCGACTCGCTTGACCCAGATTAGGGTTAATTGAAGAGATGCAAAATTCAAAGTGGGGGAGGAATGGATAGACATTTGGCAGCTCAACTCAATGAAGAGTGAATAAAGAATGAATATTTATCCACGATGAAGAAGATGAGAGGACTTGCTCCTCTTCGGCGGAAAGATGGGAAGAGAACACAAGGTCTAGGTGCCAGCCCTACCTAAGCTTTCACCATTTTTACATGGGAAGGCCCGATACAAGACCCCACAACCGTTACTAGAAACGGCACTTGCGAGAGTTTATACCCACTCGCTAGGAATCTTAGGTTAGGTAGCAGCTTTCCTTGCTTGCTTTGGAAGTAGCTTGCTCCGAGAGCAAACAATAGTTCCCCCTTAACCAATGGCTTAACAATTCCTGTTAGCGGGTAGGGAACGTCACCTTTCTCCACCTTATTTCTCCTTCTTCAAGCGAGTGGAATTTTGAAGTGACTCGCTTGAGTTGGTGAAGATCCAAAGCGAGTGACACTTAAAGGATAAACGACCACTCCTTCGCGCATCCTGGATCTAGGACTCTTCACCAGGGTCTAGCAACCCTAATTCCATGCATAGCTGATTGAAACGAGACTCAGCTAGAGGCTTGGTGAGGATATCTGCTCGCTGGAGATAGGTATGTATTTTCTCGAGCTTGATACCCTTCTTCTCGACATGATCACGAATGAAGTGATGTCGGATTTCCACGTGCTTGCATCTGGTGTGAAGCACTAGATTCTGCGAGATGCATATTGCACTGTTGTTGTCGCAGAATATTGGGATCTCATTAGCTTCAACTCTGTAGTCCTTCAACTGCTGACGAAGCCATAGAATTTGAGAACAGCAGCTTCCAGCGGCCATGTACTCAGCTTCAGTCGTTGAAGTAGCTACACTTGTTTGCTTCTTTGTGAACCATGAGATCAGCTTGCTTCCCAAGAACTGACAAGTGCCCAACGTTGATTTCCTATCAACACGGCATCCTCCATAGACAGCATCTGAATATCCAGTGAGCTCCAAATTGTCCTCCGCTGGATACCACAGCCCCATATTGACAGTGCCCTTCAAATATTGAAGAATTCTTTTGGCAGCTTCAAGATGGCTGTGCTTGGGATTGCTTTGGAAGCGAGCACATACTCCAACTGTGAAAGCTATATCCGGCCTGCTTGCAGTGAGATATAGAAGGGATCCGATCAAGGCTCGGTAGTCTGTAGCATCCACAGACTTCCCATCTAGGTCTGGCTCTATCTTCCAGTTGGTGTTCATTGGGATCTTTACAGCTTTGGCATGTTGAACACCGAACTTGGCAAGCATATCTTGAGTGTATTTGGCTTGGTTGATGAAAATTCCAACATCTTGTTGCTTCACTTGAAGACCTAGGAAGCAACTCATCAAACCAATCATGGACATCTCATATTTGGTCTTCATAAGCTCTCCAAACTTCTCACTAAGCGACTGGTTTGGTGACCCAAATATGATGTCATCTACATAGATCTGGACCCATAGCATGTCTTCTCCATGATTGATGGTGAAGAGAGTCCGATCTATCTTCCCTTTGTGGAATCCATTATCCACTAGAAATTGAGAAAGGGTATCATACCAAGCTCTGGGAGCTTGCTTCAACCCGTATAGGGCTTTCTTCAATCAATACACCTTGTCTCCCTGCTCGAAACCCGGTGGTTGCTCCACATACACTTCTTCCTTCAATTCACCATTGAGAAACGCGCTCTTGACGTCCATCTGATAGACTTTGAATTTCTTGGTCGCTGCATAGGCAAGAAATAATCCGATCGCTTCAAGCCGTGCCACTGGAGCGAAGGTCTCATCGAAATCGATTCCTTCCTCTTGGCAGTAGCCCTTAGCGACAAGTCGCGCCTTGTTCCTCACAACGTTGTGGTCCTCGTCCGTCTTGATCTTGAACACCCACTTGGTGCCAATAACATGCTGGAATTTGGGACGATCCACGAGGTACCATACGTCATTCCTGGTGAACTGATTCAGCTCCTCTTGCATGGCGATCACCCAATTGGAATCACCTAGGGCTTCCTCCACGCTTGATGGCTCAATGGTTGAGAGAAAGCAACTGAACATGGCACTTTCTCCAAACGCTTGACTTCTGGTCACTACATCCTTGGATGGATCTCCGATGATCTGGCTTGGTGAGTGATCCTTGAGCCACGCTCGCTTGGATCCACTAGCTTCATCTTCATCTTCTTCCTGGTCGCTTGCTTCTCCTTCTGAAGCGACTGGAAAGGGTGCTTGGCCAGCACTCGCTTCGGGAATCTTGGGGGCAACTTCAACTTTTCCTTGGACAATCTGCTCACTTGAGTCCTAGATTTCTTCATCATCCTCAAGCATGTCCCAAGTTAGAGAGTTGATTGGTTCCTCGCTTGACTTTCCTTCTTTTAATTGAACATGTTCCTGTGGAAGACTCAAAGAAGATTCATCAAATACGACATGGGGTGAGTCCTCCACAATTAGGGTTTTACAATTGAATACCCTGTAAGCTTTGCTTGATGTAGAATATCCTAAGAATAATCCTTCATCAGCTTTGCTTTCAAAGGCTTTCAATTGTGACTTCCCATTATCATGGATGAAGACCCTACAACAAAAAATATGGAAATAAGATACGTTAGGAATTCTCCTTGTCCATATTTCATATGGTGTCTTGTCGTGCCGTTTATTGAGAAGCGTCCGATTCTGCGTGTAGCATGCTGTATTGGCAGCTTCAGCCCAATATTTCATCGGAAGCTTCGAGTCAGCAATCATGGTGCGAACGGCTTCTTTGATGATCCGATTCCTTCTTTCAGCAACTCCATTCTGCTGAGGTGTGCGTGCTGCAGATGTTTGATGTGCAATACCATGCTCCATGCAGTAAGCTTCAATGGTTGAGTTTAGAAACTCAGTGCCTTTGTCGGAGCGGATGGTGGCAATCGCTTGGTTCTTCTCCACAGCTAGTTGCTTGAGCAGTTGTGGAAGCTTGGCCAGTGTCTCCTTCTTGCTAAAGAGAAATACAACCCAAGTGTAGCGAGAGAAGTCGTCGACTACAACTAGAGTGTATTTTCTTCCATTTACACTAACTGGAGTGACTGGACCAAACAGATCCATATGAAGCAGCTCGAGCACTCGCTTGGATGATGCTTCTTCAAGATTGGCAAAGTGCTTCTTCGTCTGCTTCCCTCGTTGGCATGGCGAGCATGGATGATCTTTGACAAAGACTTCATTTGGTATGCCTTGCACCAAGCCTTTACGAGCTATGCGATTGATGGTCTTGAAATTGAGATGGTTCAAGCGTCGGTGCCATATCCATCCCATTTCTGTAGCACTCCTTGCGACTAAGCACGTATCTTCCTTGCAGCTTTCCCATTGTGCTATGTAGACATTCCTTTGTCTAATTCCAGTGAGCACAATCTGGGAGGGGAGCTTGTTCTTCACGATGCACTTGTTGGAGATAAACTCCACCTTGTATCCCTTGTCACAGAATTGTGAGATGGATAGCATGTTATGCTTCAGTCCTTCCACATAGGAGACTCCTTCAATCTTGATCTTCCTGATCTTTAGTGCGTCGTATCCTTTAGTGCTTCCTCGAGAGTTGTCACCAAAGGTTACGTGTGGACCCTTCTTATCAACATAGTGTTGAAGTAGAGTTTTCATGCCAGTCATATGTCTTGAACATCCACTGTCCAAGTACCAGATTTGTTGACCTTCACTTGGCATGGGGTCCATGGCGCTCACCTGCATTTAGACAGATTTTGGTACCCAAATTAGTTTGGGTCCTTGCAGGTTAGTTCCCTAAGGTACCCACACCTGTTTCACTTTCTTTTGAAAGGTAGCTTGTGTCTTAGGTTTCTCGACCTTTGAAAACTGTGAGTTCTGCCTTGAAGCAGCTTCACACGTGCAGCAGTGTGTGCAAGAGGGGTAGCGACTCGCTTGAGACTTACCTATGCTCTTACCCTTTTGCTTGTATCCTGAAGCGACTCGTTTCGGATTAGCTACAGGCTTAGAGACTGACTTAGGGTTTACAGTCTGTCGAAGCAGCTCGCTTGGTTTCTTCGAAGCGGTCAAACTAGGGTTTTGACCCCGACTCGCTTGAGAAACCTTTGGAATCTGAAGCGACCTCTTTGGTGCTTCAAGTTCTTCCCCCTCAACGTTAGTCCGGTTGGACCATCTCCAGTCCGGATAACGTGACACATAGACATTACTCCTCTTTTTAGGAGGTAGATCCTTTGTCTCTAGTGTCTTGGTCTGAGACTTAGAAGCTACAACTGATTTCCCTTTACCTTTGGATTGGTAAGATTTAGCATTGTGAGTGCTAGGGACAGTTGATCTTTGCTTGCCCTTAGATTCTGCCCTTGAAGATATAGACATCTTCATTGGCTTATTCTTAGGGTTCTCAGCCACTTGGCCTTTGTCTTTGTTAGTGGTTACTTTGGAGGCAGTGGACACATCCAAAGGAACTGATGGTGTCGTGTTTGAAGCACCAACAAAGACAGTCGGCTTGGAAGGTTGATTGGTGTGTTAATGTTAGGATTTTCGTAGTGTTGTCGAGTCCGTTTCGTTATGTTTTGCGTCTCTTTCGTTTGTATTTTGCTATGATTTGGTTGTTTGGAGTTTGGTTCGTGTAGGATCGTTAGGTGGAAGAAACGGAAGGAAACGGCTCGAAAAAGGCAAAGAATTGAAGAAATATCAAGTTTGGAGCGAGCAAGACGCTGGACGATCGTCCAAGGCTCTGGACGACCGTCCAGAGTGCGCTGGACGAGCGCTCACTGCGGTGGACGAGCGTCCAGAGTGGAAATTAAAGAAGCCAGCGAGTGCGACGTTGGACGAGCGTCCAGCGCACACTGGACGACCGTCCAACGTTCCGGCCAGCAAATCTTTCCTTATTTATCTAGGTTTTTACCTAGTATATATATACCATCCTTGTACACGAATTAGAACCATCTTTTAGCATATTTTAGCTTTAGTTTTCAGATTAAAATACTTTAGTTTAGCTTTCTATTGTTCGGATCCGGATTCGTTCTTCGTTTATTTCAATTTAATTCAAGGCTTTTATTTAATTCAAGTTCTTCGTTCTTCGTCTCAATTTTCGTAAGTTCTTTTATTGCTTTCGTTTATTCGTTTTAATTGCTTGCTTTCGTTTTAGATTTGTTTTCTTAATTGCTCCGTTTAAATTCCTTAGTTTAATTTCGTTGTTTCGATTTCTAGTTTTAAGTTTAGATTCGTTTTCCTTCAATTTCAATTCCTTCGTTTTTCAAAGTTTTCAAGTTAGATTAATTTGTTTTTAATTTCCAGATTTCAATTCATCATGTCTAGATTTATTTATGCTCCTTTCTTTGCTCTCGATTCCTTCGTTGCTTTCTTTATTGCTTTCGTTTCGATTCTTGCCTAGGTAGATTTAATTGCTTTCTTCTAGTTTAATTCTTAGATTTATTTCTTGAGTTCTAGATTAGTTATTTACTTGCTTTTATTTATTGCTTTGATTTATTTTATTTGCCTAGGATTTAAAACAAAAACCCCAAAATATTCTTTACTTGCTTTCTTAGTTTTAGGTTTACTACATAATTAATTGCCCTGTTAAGTTTTCCTTGAGATTCGATACTTTGGTTTTACTTGCTAGTGCTACGATAGGATTTCGTTCTATTGCGAACACTTTTTGGTGAAACAAAGGTCCACCCTCATATCCGAGTCCTCCCTTCCTTCCAAAAGGTAGAAGTGAGCTCTCTAGTGCCTGCCTTGCATATGAGGCTTTGTTTAAATTGGCCACTAGGGATTGGGTTTCATACCTTCCCTCCAAGCTTTGATGTCTAGCGAAGAGATCTTCGAACTTACTAGTCATAACCCTTAGATTGAGTTTGACTTGGTCAAGCTCAGTGGCTAGCTTTCGGTTCTCCTTCTCGCTTTGAGACAAAGCTTGTTTCAACATTTTGTGGTCACTTGACAATTTGAGGTGCTTGTCAAGTAACTCACTCCATGTCGAGGAATTAGCTTCCTCTTGGTGAGTGTGTGAGAGTGTAATTGAACTTGATGGGGGATAGATAAATACCTCTCCAGTCTCCTCATCGCTGAGCGCCATGAGTCCAAGATCCTCTCCATCACTGGAGTTGGGATCTGTGAATGCATCCGAGTCGCTTGAGACATCTTCAGTTGTAGCGACTGGCTGCTCGCTTGCTACAAGTGCTCGCCTTGGAGCATCCCTCTTTGCCTTTAGTTCCTCTCTCTCCTTTGCACTCAGCTTCGGGCAGTCAGATTTGTAGTGGCCCATCTTGTGGTAGTGGTAGCATTCCACTTCCATCATGTCCCTTGAGATCGGCTTGGTCGTCTTTTCTCTCTTTCCTTTGCTTTCACGAGCATCAGTGCTCCTTCCCTTGTACTGCTTGTAGAATCTTTTGTATTTGCCCACGCGCGAGTTCATCTTGTTGAAGTTCTTGGATAAGAACGCAACATGCTCTTCCAGCTCTTCCCTTGTCATCTTGGCTAGCGACTGGTCGCTTGGCCCTTCAGCAGCTTTGAAGGCTACACCCTTTAACGTCGTGGGAGCTTCGTCTTCATCATCAAGACTCATTCTGTTTAGATTGAACTCGTGAGCCTTGAGCTCGGAGAACAGAATCTCCGGAATGAATTTTGATAAATCCTTCGTGGCAAGGTACAACTCTTTCATGGTTTGCCACTTCCGGGTGAGAGCTCGGACAATCTTGAGGTTCACCTCTTTGTCTGTGAGTTCCTTTCCAAGTGAGTTGAGAGTAGCAATGATGTTGGTGACTCTTAGCTCGAAGGCGTCGATGGACTCTCCTGGCTTCATTATCAGACTTTCAAACTCCCGCATTTGTACGGCGAGCTTGTTCTCTTTGATCTTGTCCGTTCCTTGAGAAATGAAGGCTAGGGTTTCCCACATTTCTTTCGCCGTCGCACACTTCCTGATCCTTGGAAGGTAGGCGTCCGACACAGTGCTCTGCATCGTGTGGCGTGCGATCTTGTCAAGGTTGGCGATCTTGAAGTCGTTAGCATTGTATTCGTCTTTGTCCTTCTCGACATACTCTTGTCTAGCATGAGCTTCACGGCCTTCAGCGGCTGGAACGTTCACAGATATGGCTTTCTTAATCTCGATTGGTCCGTCCTCTATCACTTCCCACATCCGGTCGTGGATGGAGCAGAGGAAGCTCTCAACTCAAAAACTCCATGTCTCATATCCTTCGATAGAGAACTGTGGAAGATTTGATGCACTATATGTAGACATAGCAAACTATCAGCAGTAAAGCAGTATGCGTGGGTGAGGGTTTTATGCACTTAGGAAAAAGGATCCGGTTCAGTGAGACAACGTGAAGTGAGTGGGAACTCACTTCGGATATGCAAAGCAGAGGCTCGAAAGAACTGCTGCTCCGATACCACTTGTTGGTCCCGGTTAGTAAGAGGAAAAACACGTAGAGGGGGGAGGGGGGGGAGTGAATACGTGTTTTGAAGTTTTTCAACTTCAAATTCCTCAATTCAGAGTATAAAATAAAGTGCTCGTTTGAACAACTAAGACCTAGCCGAGAGCTAGATCTAAAGTTTTCACAAATCTCTTGACCTAAGCTTAGAGCTTGATCAAGAGTGAGACTTTACTCTAGATGCGGAATTTGGTGAGCTAAATCTTTCCTAAGTATTTAAAGTTCCAAGTTGTGTTTGTTTAGATGCAAGTGCAATGAATAATCAAACAACAAGTAAAGAGAGTTTAGGGTTTAGAGAGATACGACACAGGGATTTATAGTGGTTCGGAGATGAAGCTTCTACATCCACTTTGTTGCACGAAGCAACTGTTCTCTTCACTCAAGAACTTGAAGGTTACGGGTCCTTCAAAAACCTAGTCGAGATCGAGGTTCACTCGCTTGGATCTGACGATAGACGCAGTGATTGCGGGTTCACTACTAAAACCTAACTGGACTGGAAGCTTCACTCGCTTCAGTCCGACAACAGGGAGATTGCGGGCTCTCCTTACAGCCTAGCTTCGATCGAGCTTTACACAAATGAGGTAAGTGCAAGCTTGGATCTAGACTCTATGATCGAGGCTTCTACTATCGATGAAGGTAGAGCCTTGGATCGGAACAATCTAACGACGAACACAAAAACCTAACTAACGGAACTTAGGATTAGGGTTTTCGGTTTACGACGAACACACTATGAAGAGCTCTTTACAGTAAGTGTAAAGTAGGCTAGAGCTCTTCTTCTAAGCTGAGATATGGAATGGGCTTAGAATTCTAGGTGTGAAGGTTGCGAAGACGAGTTCCGATGAGGCAGGAACTCGGAGAACACTTGGAAACAAAGACTCGAAGATTGCTCAAAGGCTGGGAGTGTTTGTTTGCAGTAGGCGCTCGAATGCTCAAGTAGTGTTCTGCTTCTTCACATCTTGATCCTTCACTATTTATAGGCGGAGAGATGGCCGAGATCCGTTTCTTGGTAGGTGGCCTTGTCCCTCCTCCTCTCGACAGTATTTGCACAGGCGGACAGCTTTTCAGGCGTGCAGATTTGGAACTTTGCCGAAAATGGCTAAGTTACAAACTTAACAGTAACTGGAGCGAGCCAGTACTGTAGCGGCGCCCTTGTCGGCCTGGCAGTCAACTCCTCTACTCCACTCCGCATTCGACATGTGGAGATCTCGCAATTAATGCGACGATCTCAAGTTGACTGGAGTTCAAAAACAGAGCGGGAATTGTGCTATCGCTATCTGGTAGGTAGTGGCTCGCTTCACTTTGAAGTTGTAGCGTCCGCTTTGAGTTGAGTCGCTTCAAGGTCATTCTGTAGCGAGTCGCTTGGGATATGAAGTTCCCGAGTGACTGCTTTAGAAAATGTTGACCCGCGTTGACTCGCTTTGGCTTTTTGCTGTAGCGCTCGCTTCGCTTCGCTTTGGTGGACTCGCTTCGATTCCACTGTAGCGCTCGCTTCGCTTCACTATTCTTTGGCACACTTCACTTCGGCTCGGTAGACTCGCTTCACTTGAAAAACACACTCAAGTGAGTGGCCTTCACTTGGGATTTCTGCAGTCTAAAAACCTAAGCAAAATTTGAGCCATCCTAACAGTGTAGGCTTAGAAAATTTTCTAACCTATTATCTACATCAAAAATGGGTCGCTTGAGAATAGGACACTTGGGGGTTTTGGGATCAAATCAAAACAATACTCCATTTCTTTAAAATGTCCCTTATAGGTTTCCCCTTAACTTGTTTGTCCTTAACAATTCCCAACAATTTTGATGGAGTGATAAAATCCTTTGGATTTGTCTAGTGCATAAATGAAAGCTGTGTTTACAGGCTCAGTTCGGAAGGAAGCGTGGTATTCTTAGTACTGTACGTAGATGACATACTTCTCATTGGCAACAATGTGAACGTGTTATCAGGCGTAAAGGATTGGTTGTCTGAACAGTTTCAGATGAAAGACTTGGGAGAAGCTGGTTACATCCTAGGGATCAAGGTGATCAGAGATCGCCGTAAGAGGATGTTAGGATTAAGCCAAGCTTCATATATAGATACTGTGATTGCCCGTTTCAGCATGCAGAATGCCAAGAAGGGTTTTCTTCCCTTTAGACATGGCATTCCTCTATCCAAGGATATGTGTTCGAAGACACAAGAGGAAGTAGAGGACATGAAGACTATACCGTGTGCTTCCGCGGTTGGGACTCTCATGTATACGATGCTGTGTACTAGACCGGATATCTGTTATGCGGTTGGCATGATGGCTAGATATCAGTCTAACCCAATAGGGTATACGGACTCAGACTTCCAGGCTGTGATCGATCGAGATGAGAGGAAATCTACCTCGGACTATGTGTTCATCTTGGGAGGTGGAGCTATCACTTGGAAGAGTGTGACGCGGGAGGGCATCACGGAGACTCTACCATGTAGCCTAGTATGTGGCTTCTTGTAATGCCACAAAAAGGTTGTGAAGCTCCTGAACTTCCTGGATGAGGTAGATCTGGTTCCCAGTTTGCCCAAAGGTATCACACCGTGTTGTGATAATGTTAGAGCAGTTGCAAACTGCAAGGAACACGGAACTCACAAGGCAAGTAACAACATAGAGAGTACCATATTATACGAGAAATCGTATAAAGAGGGGAAGTGGAAGTTGAGATAATCCCTTCAACGGTAGATCTAGCGGATCTATGCACAAGGAGTTTACCAGTCAAAGTGTTCGACAAGCATGTCGAAGGGATGGGACTGGAGCGCCTCCCACACTAGTAAACTTTGAGTATAAGTGGGAGAAGATGTGTAATAGATGCTAGATTGTAGACACTTTGCCTATTTGTCACATGATATACTAAAAGTTCACTTTAGTATAAGTGGGAGATTGATGGATTTGTATACTAGAAAGCAGGCCTTTTAGCTTGTATGCATGTGTTGTCCATAACCACTAACAATCTCCTATCTGATTAAGTATGAATTGTTATCCATGCATCAAACATCTATCCATTATCTCAAAGTTGTAGGCTTTATGGTGTGTTGTAGATCACAGAAGACCATAGTTGTCGGTTCCTCTAGAGATATAAAAGGGTATCACAGTCGAGACAGTTCTGGATATAACTGTCGGTTTAGGCTGTAGTATAGGCTGCATAGGTAGCTTGTCTTGGCTACTTGTCTATGCTAGTACGTGCGTGTGAGGTGCATTCTTCTATTCTGACCGATGTAGAAAAAATCAAGACCTCGGTGACTTAAGATGAACCTTAACTCTAGTTGAGTCCTAAGGGTGTATAGTTGTAGTCTGCTTCTTTGATTTACCATGGGTGGGAGTTCAGAGGATCTGCAACTCAATATGCTCCGTATCTTGGGAAGCAACTACAACTAGTATGACTCTTAGTGTAACTCCAACAGAGCACTGTATCCTGGTAGAACAGGTTGATCACATCCCCTGAGGAATTCATTAATGTTGGGAATTGTTAAGGATATAACTTATTAAGGGGGAACTCAAGTGGGACACTTGAAAATTGTATGTTTTGATTTGATCCCAAAACCCCTAAGTATCCTATTCCCAAGCGACCCTAATTGAAGTAGAAATAGGTTAGAATTTTCTAAGCCTATACTGTTAGGAAGGCTCTTTATTTTGCTTTAGCCGCTTAGATTTTAGATTGCAGGAAATTCAAGTGAAGGCCACTCGCTTTAGTGAGTTTTCCAAGCGAATCAAGTCTAGCGAGCCGAAGCGAAGCGTGCCGAAGTATAGCGAAGCGAAGCAAGCGCTACAGTAGATTCGAAGCGAGTCTACTAAAGCGAAGCGAAGCGAGCGCTACAACGAAAGTCAAAGCGAGTCAAAATTTACTTAAGCAATACTCCGAAATTTTATTTCCAAAGTGGACGCTTCAAATATGACCCGAAGCGACTCGATTAAAGCGGACGCTCCAATTCTAAAGCGAAGCGAGCTCCTACCTAACAGATTGCAACAGCACAATTCCCACTCCGATTTTGAACTATAGTCAAACTGAAGATCGTCGCATTAATTGCAAGATCTCCACATGTCGAACGAAGAGAGGAGCAGCGAAGTTGACTGCCAGGCCGACAACGGTGCCGCAACAGTCCTGGATCGCTCCAGTTACTGTTACACTTGGAACTTAGCCATTTTTGGCAAAGGGACAAACTGGCGCGCCTGGAAAAGCAAAAGCCTGCGCAAGTACTGTCGAGAGGAGGAGGGACAAAGCCCCTACCAAGCAATGGATCTCGGCCAACCCTCCGCCTATAAATAGTGAAGGATGAAGATGAAGAGAGGTAAAACACTACTTGAGCTTTCAGCGCCTACTGCAAACAAATACTCCCAGCTTACAACATACTTTCGAGTCTTTGTTTCTGATCGCACTATTTTCCACCACACAAAATAGGTATAGTATACGAAAGTACGAGTATCGTATCCACAGGGATTGATATACCGAAACCACACACAATACCTCTACTCTAGAATTAAACTGATGTTTAAGCTTTTAGGAATTGAGATTGTGGTATTTATAATCTAGGCAAATAAATAAAAGAATTCAATAAATCGAATAAGGAAATAAATAAACAAAACAAATAATTAATCAAATAAGAAAATTTAGCAAGCAAGCAAATAATCAAATAAGGTAAAAACTCAATTCAGGAAAAGTGTTGATTTTAGGGAAGCCTACCTAATCAAATCTATGCAAATAATTAATGAGTACAATTAACCAATTTAATCCAATCTAGATGTGATACACGAAAATAACCTAACACTCCGGATAAGGCAGTATAGATCGTCACCTAATAAGATCCTAATCTCCTATCGGTCTCATAGAAATCAAATCAAGTGCAAAATAGAACAAGTATCAATTATACAATCAACTAGGTTCAGCTACGACACCTATATCGACTATATGCAAACATATGATAATCTAACTTCGGATAAGACAATTAAATCATCATACCATGTATTCATGAGATCGATTATGCAATTATCCGGATAAGGCATAAAAACATAACAATGCACACATAATTAGTGATCAAGTAATCATGCATGAGAATAAGCACCATGAAACATGCACCTAGATTGGAAGGCTAATTGTAAACAAAAACACTCACATAAATTCAATTAGGCATTCAATCCCTAAAATCAACTAAAGAATTTAGCTAGACATAACTAAAAGAAAGGTAGAAAGAAGAATAAACATAAGTAAAAACATAAATAAAAGAGAAAGAGATAGAAAAACTCTTGAATCTTGAATAGATCTTCAATCTTCAATTGTCTTCATACATAAAATAAATCTAGATCTGAAGTATAAAATTGTAGAGAAAAACTAATCTAAAGTATGGTGAAGAATAGAGAACTCTAAACTATGAAAACTTGGATACAATGATGAGTTTTGGGGTATTTATAAGGTAGGGGATCATAATTGTTACCTAAGTGGCCAAGGAATAGGTTAAGGAAATAAAAAATATGAAATTTAATGATTTCCGTGTGTTTGACTCGGCCAATGACTCGGCCGAGTGCTCGGCCGAGTAGGTTCAGCAGTAGCTTCACTCGGCCACTGACTCGGCCGAGTGGGTGTCCGAGTGGATCCACGCAGCTTGCGCACCTTTCTTGTTTCGTCCGTATCTTTCTCATCCGAACTCCGAATTGACCTCCGTTTTCGCCTACACGCTCCTATCGAACCCCTCTTCAATGATATGCTGCCATAATTCCAGAATAACTCTTCAATAACATCGTGAGAAGTCAGAACTTTGGGATCAATACTTCCTTATCTTCCTTGGTTGCATCGCCTCTTGCCTCGCCTTAGGTTTTCTCAACTCAAAAGCCCTAAAAACACTCAAAACAACCCAAAAGCGTAATCTAGCTCGAAATAACGTAAACGATACAAAACATAAGCTAAACCATCAAAATAAGACAAGAAAACTATAATATAACACTTAGATAATAGGGTAAAACTACACCCTATCAAAATCCCCCAAACTTAAACATTGTTCGTCCCGAACAATAAACTAAATCTAAACTAAAGAATAGAAAAATCAAGACAAACCCAACATACAAGCATAATGAACTCTAAGGGCCTCATAGATCTTCAAAGAAACATCAATCAATATCATATAAGCAACCTCAAAGTTTAACTCTACGAAAGTACAATAAAATCAAATCATGCTTCAAAAGGGAAACTCACTCAAGACATGTGAAGATATAAGTGTATAAGTGAACTCTCAACTCACAATGAAAGAATTAAAGTGTATAGGCTCACTCATAATCAATACAATGCAAAAGACTTACCATAAGCTTGCCCTTTATCTCAACATCTCCACCACTTGATTGTATGTAAGAACTAAGATCAATTAGGTCTTTTTCAAGGTTGTAATGTAGGCACATTGGTTTAGGGTAGGAAAAATATAGGCTAAGTGACTTAGACGTCTCCAAGTACCAACCTTTTAGCAACTCCAAACTAGTATGGATTTAACTCCATCTTCTACCCATCAACTCAAACTCAAATATCAACCTCTTCTCTTCTTAACCATCTGCTATTCAACTCCCAAAATACTAAAAATTCTATCCATCCCTTTATGCTCTATTTTCTTTTCTTTTCTTTTTTTCTTTTGAACTAGGACTCAATATATATTTTTCTTTTCAAAACTGTTTTTCTAAGTCCTTTATTCCCTCATTTTTTTTCCCCTTTTTTTTAGAGCTTATAGGGATCTAAAATTCCTTTCTTTCAAAGGAGCTTACTAAAAAGACAATTTCTCCAAACATAATCCCTAACAAAACAACTCCCAAGATACCCATAATTCCTCCTCTACCTCCTTTCATCCTGTTCTGAACAAATGGCTATAAAGGCTCAAAAGTGGCTAACAAAGGAATATATGTAAAGGATAGTGTTTAGGAAAGATGTGGCTAACAAAAGATGGCCTAAAATCACTTCTAAATTCTTACACACATACGTAGTCTCGAAGGAGAACAAAAGCAAGTTCTAGAAGTACAAATACATGTATGATACACTCATGAAAGAAAAATAGGCATACATATGCACCAAAGGCTCAAATCCTCACTGGTTATAACAAAACGTTTCCCAAAATCAAAGCATAATCCAATTTCATCACACACATGCATAATCTTCACCAAGGTTCCAAACATAATATCAACCAATAATTCAAAGAAAATCATGCTATCATTGGCAACATTCAATTATACTCATAAATCATGCTTGACTCAATCGTCTAAACTCCTAAGACTCTACTAACTACAACTAATATCCAAAATTAAACTACTATCCAAGATACACAAAGAAGCACATACGAACGAGTTAACGAAACCACGCTTCCCCCTCCCCCAAACTTATTTCGAATCATGATGAAGGAATAAGTTTCAAGAAGAAGAAGTGGTTAAGTTAACGAGCGTACCTTTTACCGAAGCTAGCTTACTATCGATCTTCTCCTCTTAGTCGAAACCTCGTCGAGAAAACCTACAACTCACAAGCTTCGCAAATTCTTGGATAAAAAGCTTAATAAAGATAAGACTCAAAGAAAAACAAAAACAAAAACAAATAAAACAAAAACTGAAAATTAAAGATAGAGTTGGGTTACCTCCCAACAAGTGCTACGTTTTACGTCTTTAGCCCGACGATACCTCTTATCTAGGTGGATCAAAATAAAAGTTTGTCTCTCCTCCATCATCGAGTTTCCTCATGGCTCCATCGATTGATCTCTTGAATTCAGCTAACTTCGATGGTGGAATGGCTTCCAAATGATTTAAGTACTCGAGAATCTCTTTGAAAACTCCGGACATCTCCAAGTAATGGTGCAAGAAATTGGTAATGATCTTGTCGAGAATTTCATCCGGTGCCGGTGGTATAGGAGGTTCCAAGACTTGGACGGCAAACACATCTTCTCGATCATCATCGGGCCTCTTCATTGCTTCATAAATGGAAATCTTCATTTCCTCTCCATTGACTCTAAACGTTAGATCTCCATCTTGAATATCGATCAAAGATCTCCCGGTAGCTAAGAATGGCCGTCCTAAGATCAAAGGTTGATTTGCATCCTTGGGCATATCCAATACCACAAAATCTGCCGGGAAGACGAGGTTGTGAACTTGAACGAGAACATCTTCAACTATCCCCCTTGGATATGAAACCGAACGATCCGCCATGAGTAGAGAAATGGTAGTTGGCTTCATCTTCCCAATCTTGAGCCGGTTGAAAATCGAGAGAGGCATCAAATTGATACTAGCACCGAGATCGCAAAGGACATTTTGAAAGACTTGATCACCGATCCTGCATGATAATGTGAACCTCCCGGGATCCTTTTGCTTCAACGGTAGCTTCCTCTGTAAGACCGCGCTGCACTCCTCCGTTAGGTTGATTGTCTCGAACTTCCCCCACTTCTTCTTCCCCGCCACCGCATCCTTGATGAACTTCATGTGGTTTGGCATGTCTCGGAGAGCATCGAGAAGCGGGATGTTGATGTTAACCTTTTGAAGCATCTCCAAGAACCTCTGGTACTTCTCGTCTTGCTTTGTATTCGCCAAACGTTGTGGAAACGGAGCCTTAGGAGTCGATTCGTGCGTCGGGGTAAGAACGGGTTCGGAGCTGGGTTCCACTCGGCCGGGTACTCGGCCGAGTGAGTGGCCGAGTGGGGTGACTCGGCCGAGTGGAGGTCCGAGTGGACCTACTGGTGAAGTGACTCGGCCAGCGACTCGGCCGAGTGCTTGGCCGAGTGAATCCTGGGCGAATTTTTCTCCTTCCACTCAGCCGGTGACTCGGCCTAGTGAGTCTCCTTCCGGGCTTAGTCTTTCGTCTCGTCCGTTTCCGCCTCCGAATTGCTTCCATCACCCAAATCTTCGACTCTTCCTTCAACTTCGTCTTCCAAAGATGGATTTGTGTAACGAGTGCCACTCCTAAGCTCAATAGCGTGAACTTGATGGTTGTTCTTCGGGTTTTGCTCAGTGTTGCTTGGGAAGTGGCCGGGCTTGTGGACTCCTCCTTGAGCATTGGCTATTTGACTCATTTGCGTCTCCAACATTTGCACTTGCTTGGTCAACGCATTGATGCTACTCTCCAAGTTGTTGTTCGAGGTGTTTTGAGAAAGCTCCAATGTCCTCAACTTTGCATCTTGTTGTGTCATCCTCATCTCCGATTGAGCCATATATTGACTAATCAAGTCGTCGGTAGACATCTCCTTCTTTGGCTCTTGGATGACTCCGTTCTCAACATGGAAGCCGGGAGGTGGTTGCAAGGCGTTATTCGGGTTGACATAAGAGAAGTTCGGATGGTTGCGGTTGTTTGGCACGTACGGCTTCTTGTAGCCTCCTTGGTAGTTCGAACCTCCTTGTCCTCCTTGCCAATCGTTTCCTTGATTTTGTCGCCACTTGCCACCTTGTTGCACAAAATTGGCATCTTCCTCTTCGGTTTGGTTTGCTTGATCGTCGGTGATAGCATCGCACCGAAGTACTCCTTTCTTGATAGAATCCAACTCACTTGCTGTTTTTGTATACTTCTCCATCAAGTCCTCGTAAGCATCAATCCCAATGTTGGCAACTCTCCTTCTTCCAAGGCGTCGATCGGTAGCCTCTTCATAACTCGAATTCACAGTCAGCTCAATGATCTCCATGGCCACGTCGTACTCGTTGTTCAAAAATCCTCCCTTCGAAGCGTAGTCGATCTCCTTCCTACACATCTTATTCAAGCCACGATAGAAGCACGTGATTTGATCCTCCTTGCTAATTCCATGGTTCGGGCATGCTCGTAGTAGCTTCTTTAATCTTCCCCACGCCTCGTAGAAGTGCTCATCCTCGTATTGTTGGAATTGGTTGATCTCGTTGATGAGTTTTTGAGCCCACGAAGGTGGGAAGAATTTGTTGAGAAACTTCGTACACATGTCAGCCCAAGTAGTAACCTCCGTCTTGTCCAATCCATCTAACCACTCTCTTGCATCATCCTTGAGAGACCACACGAATAGGCTAAGCTTGAGGTAATCCGAAGACACTCCGTTGGCCTTGTATGTAGCACATATATCCAGAAATTGCTTCAAGTGAGCGTTGGGATCCTCCGCCGGTGAACCTCCATATTGATTGTTTTGCACCATGTTGATGAGGGACGTCTTGAACTCATAATTGTTGGCTTCCGTGGTCCCCCATCCTCCTTGCTGAAATTGATCAACGACCGGCTTGTAACGGTCGTCCAAAGTCCTCCTCGCCGCTTGATCCCCCATCGAATCGAAACTCCTTGGTGAATCGGGTGGTGAAGAGGGTGGTGTATCGATCTTGCTCGCCTTCTTCTCTCGTCTCAATGCCCTTAGTGAGCGCTCCAACTCCAAGTCTATCGGAATAAAATTTATCCCTTTAGACCTTGTGATCATGCACTACCTAAAACCAAAGAGAGGAAAAGAAATCGTTAGATCAATAAACCGAAAAACAGAAAATTAAAGCGCCTAAATCACCTATTAATTCTATTTCAAAATATGCGTATGAAATCTAATCAATCCCCGGCAACGGCGCCAAAATTTAATCGCACTATTTTCTACCACACAAAATAGGTATAGTATACGAAAGTACGAGTATCGTATCCACAGGGATTGATATACCGAAACCACACACAATACCTCTACTCTAGAATTAAACTGATGTTTAAGCTTTTAGGAATTGAGATTGTGGTATTTATAATCTAGGCAAATAAATAAAAGAACTCAATAAATCGAATAAGGAAATAAATAAACAAAACAAATAATTAATCAAATAAGAAAATTTAGCAAGCAAGCAAATAATCAAATAAGGTAAAAACTCAATTCAGGAAAAGTGTTGATTCTAGGGAAGCCTACCTAATCAAATCTATGCAAATAATTAATGAGTACAATTAACCAATTTAATCCAATCTAGATGTGATACACGAAAATAACCTAACACTCCGGATAAGGCAGTATAGATCGTCACCTAATAAGATCCTAATCTCCTATCGGTCTCATAGAAATCAAATCAAGTGCAAAATAGAACAAGTATCAATTATACAATCAACTAGGTTCAGCTACGACACCTATATCGACTATATGCAAACATATGATAATCTAACTTCGGATAAGACAATTAAATCATCATACCATGTATTCATGAGATCGATTATGCAATTATCCGGATAAGGCATAAAAACATAACTATGCACACATAATTAGTGATCAAGTAATCATGCATGAGAATAAGCACCATGAAACATGCACCTGGATTGGAAGGCTAATTGTAAACAAAAACACTCACATAAATTCAATTAGGCATTCAATCCCTAAAATCAACTAAAGAATTTAGCTAGACATAATTAAAAGAAAGGTAGAAAGAAGAATAAACATAAGTAAAAACATAAATAAAAGAGAAAGAGATAGAAAAACTCTTGAATCTTGAATAGATCTTCAATCTTCAATTGTCTTCATACATAAAATAAATCTAGATCTAAAGTATAAAATTGTAGAGAAAAACTAATCTAAAGTATGTTGAAGAATAGAGAACTCTAAACTATGAAAATTTGGATACAATGATGAGTTTTGGGGTATTTATAAGGTAGGGGATCATAATTGTTACCTAAGTGGCCAAGGAATAGGTTGAGGAAATAAAAAATATGAAATTTAATGATTTCCGTGTGTTTGATTCGGCCAATGATTCGGCCGAGTGCTCGGCTGAGTAGGTTCAGCAGTAGCTTCACTCGGCCGAGTGGGTGTCCGAGTGGATCCACGCAGCTTGCGCACCTTTCTTGTTTCGTCCGTATCTTTCTCATCCGAACTCCGAATTGACCTCCGTTTTCGCCTACACGCTCCTATCGAACCCCTCTTCAATGTTATGCTACCATAATTCCAGAATAAATCTTCAATAACATCGTGAGAAGTCAGAACTTTGGGATCAATACTTACTTATCTTCCTTGGTTGCATCGCCTCTTGCCTCGCCTTAGGTTTTCTCAACTCAAAAGCCCTAAAAACACTCAAAACAACCCAAAAGCGTAATCTAGCTCGAAATAACGTAAACGATACAAAACATAAGCTAAACCATCAAAATAAGACAAGAAAACGATAATATAACACTTAGATAATAGGGTAAAACTACACCCTATCAGTTTCCTAGTGTTCTCCGAGTTTCAGATCCATCGAAACTCGTCTTCGCAACCTTCACACATAGAATTCTAAGCCCATTCCATATCCAAGCTTAGAGAAGAGTTCTAGCCATCTTTTGCACTTACTGTAAAGAGCTCTTCATTAGTGTGTCTATCGAGAAACCAAAAACCCTAACCCTAAGTTCTGTTGTTAGGTTTTGTGTTCGTCAAGAGGTTGTTTTCGATCCAAGGCTCTACTTTCCTCGATAGTAGAATCCTCGATCATAGAGTCTAGATCCAAGCTTACACAGTCCTCGATTGTGTGAAGCTCGATCGAAGCTTAGGTTGTAAGGAGAACCCGTAATCTCCCTGTCGTCGGATTGAAGCGAGTGAAGCTTCAAGTCCAATTTAGGTCTTTGTGGTGAACCCGTAATCACCCAGTGTCGTTGTCAGATCCAAGCAAGAAAAGCTCGATCTTGACATAGGTTTTTGAAGAGAACTAGTTGCCTTGTGCAACAAGTGGACGTAGGTGTTTTATTACCGAACCACTCTAAATCGCTGTGTCGTATCTCTAACCCTAAACTCTTTATTTGTTAGCTGTTTTGGTTTATCATTGCACAAGCATACTTAACAAACCTAAACTGTATTTTCAAATATCAAATAATTAGGAAAGAATAGCTCACCAAATTTCCGCATCTTGAGTATAGTCTCACTCTTGATCGAGCATTAGCTTAGGTCAAAAGACTAGCTTATACTGTAGATCCAGCCCTTGGCTAGGTCTTAGTTTCCAAGCGAGCACTTTACTTAAAACTCTGAGTTATTGGAAAAGAAGTGAAAAACTTAAAAACACGTATTCACCCCCCCCCCCCCCCCCCTACGTGTTTTTCCTCTAACAAACCGGGACCAACAATTAAGGATTATCATCCCAAACCCTGCAGGTGGATTAATTTCCGGTATGATGAATGAGGAATGAATGGTACTACTCAGGAATAAAGAAGTTGAATAACATGAGCAGTCAGAAGCTCTAAGTTAATCAACGGATGTGGGATATCTTAAATACGGGGGTCGCTAAGTCTAATACTAGCCCTGAACTCAACAGGGGTAAAACAGGTAATTCAGTACTATTACTCTAGTGGAATGTTTTAGTACTTATGGACTAAATTATACTCTGGGCTGAGTATGGAGAATTTAGCCATTGGGAGGCCTCGGTTTTACCAGCTAGTAGATCCCTGATCTGGCCCAAAAAGCTCAACAGGCCACAGTATAAGGAATAACTGGGCCGCCACATAATTGGGCCCAGTATGGGTGCCAATCTGCTAATGGATGCCTAGTCCATGTGTTGCAGGCCTGGCCTGCAACTTAAGCCCAAGTCTCACTTGGTCTCCTCTATATATACCCCCTCAAGGTCTTGTTTGACCTAACAGTTGAGAATATACGAGTGCACTTGAAATATTCTAACAAGAAAGGGAGGCTAGGGTTAGAGAGAGAGAGACGTGCGGCCGTGAGCAGAGCAGAACGGCGGTTCCCGTTTCCGTGGCTGATTCCGAGGTTCGTTGTCCATCCAACGTCAGAATCGAGCAGGGATACAGATCAGAAGATCTATTCGCGAGTTCTCTTCTATCTCAGGTAATCGATCTAAACACCCTATGATTCCGCACTTAAATTCATAGGAGCATGATAGGTTGTTTTCGATAATTAGATATTCGAAATAGATCCTCGGGACGAACCGATCTTCACCGATCAGTATATGGTTCCTTCACTCCGGTCGCTACAAATAAGAAGAATTCGACATCATCAGGAAAACTGTCAACCAACGACTCCCGCAGTTCAATTCTGCAATGAGCGATAAATTCACCAGAAAAATGAAGGAGTTGTCGGAAAGGTCGGAAGAAGAGCTTGAGAGGAGGAGAGCAGAACACCCAGATGCATGCGAGATTGAGAAGTTCATCTCCGATGATCTATTGGAGGAATGGAGCGTCTGCAAAGACAAATTTATCAAGGCCTACTACTTCTAGCAAGTAGTGCCTCTCCAGGACAACTGCTCAAGACTGGACGCTCTCAACAACTTCCTGTGCTTCTACAACGAGGAACTGCGCCGGAAGATCATCACGCAGGCTGAGCTCGCAGAGCCCAAACCAAAGATCGTTAAAGTGCCTGGGAAGAAACAGTTTCCTCTGCCTCTCTTGCCTAGATCAAAAGTGCCAGATCGAAGGGTGATTGAAGATGAAGTGGATGAAGCACTGATAATAGAGAGCAGTCACAGAGAAAGCCAAGAGAATGTGAAAAGTATGGAGCTCAAGGTTCTATCTGCTTATTGCAAGGAAGAGGAGGAGAAACCGGCAGATGAACTTTAAATTCCATATATTGTGAACTGCTTGTTCATATATTTACTTTTATTTTCTGTCAAAATGTGTCATTTACAATCTTTGTGAATGGTTTATCTTCATGCTACAAACTCACAAAATTAACCGGAAAAAAAAAAAAAAAAAAAAAAAAAAAAAAAAAAAAAAAAAAAAAAAAAAAAAAGGAAAAGGAAATTAAAAAAAAATAATCAAGTCTGCAAAGGAAGCAGTCGCTTAAAGTTCTTTTCACGGTTAAGTTTAGTTAGGTTTTGGCATCATCAAAAAGGGGGAAATTGTTGGGAATTGTTAAGGATAACATGTTAAGGGGGAACCCAAATGGGACGCTTTAAAATAAATATGTATGTTTTGATTTGATCCCAATACCCCTAAGTATCCTATTCCCAAGCGACCCTAATTGATGTAGAAATAGGTTAGAATTTTTCTAAGCCTATACTAGGATAGCTTTATTTTGCTTTAGATGCTTAGGTTTTTAGACTGCAGGATTTTCAAGCGAAGGCCACTCGCTTGAGTGTGTTTTCCAAGCGAAGCGAGTCTACCGAGCCGAAGCGAAGCGTGCCGAAGAATAGCGAAGCGAAGCGAGCACTACAGTAGATTCAAAGCGAGTCTACTAAAGCGAAGCGAAGCGAGCGCTACGTGAAGAGTCAAAGCGAGTCAACGATTACTAAAGCAGACACTCGAAAATTTATTTTCCATGTAAACGTTACAATATGACCTTAAAGCGACTCAACTTGAAGCGGACGCTCCAATTCTTAAGCGAAGCTAGCCCCTACCTAACAGATTGCGACAGCTCAATTCCCGCTCCTATTCAAACGATGAGTTCAAAATCCAGTCAAATGAAGATCCCTGCATTAATTGCAAGATCTCCACGTGTCAATAGGATAATGGAGCAACGGAGTTGACCGCCAGGCCGACAAGCACGCCGCAACAGTACTGGAAGGCTCCAGTTACTGTTTAAGTTGGAACTTAGCCATTTTTGGCAAAGGGACAAATCTGCGCGTCTGAAAAGCAGCAGGCCTGTGCAAGTACTGTCGAGAGGAGGAGGGACAAAGCCACCAACCAAGCAACGGCTCTTGCCCATCCCTCCATCTATAAATAGTGAAGGTTGAAGACGGAGAAGCGTAGAACACTACTTAAGCATTCAGCGCATACAGCAAACAAAAACTCCCAGCTTTCTAGCATTCTTCGAGTCTTTGTTTAAGTGTTCTCCGAACTTCTGTTCCATCGAAGTTCGTCTCCGCAACCTTCACACTCTAGATCTAAGCCCACTCATATCCAAGGTTAGAGAAGAACTCTAGTCTTCTTTGCATTCACTGTAAAGGGTTCTTCATTGTTGGGAATTGTTAAGAACGAATATGTTAAGGGGGAACCTATAAGGGATATTTTATTGTTTTGATTTGATCCCAAAACCCCAAAGCGTTCTGTTCCCAAGTGACCCATTTTGATGTAGTTAATAAGTTAGAATTTTTCTAAAAGCCTACTCTGTTAGGATGGCTCTTTTATTATGCTTAGATTAGGCTTCAAAATTTCAAGTGAAGGCCACTCACTTGAGTGTGTTTTCCAAAGCGAAGCGGGTCAAGCAAATCGAAGTGAAGCGTGCCGAAGAATAGCGAAGCGAAGCGATCGCTACAGTAGATTCAAAGTGAGTCTGCCAAAGTGAAGCGAAGCGAGCGCTACAGTTCAAAGCGAAGCAAAGCGAAGCGAGCGCTACAGTGGAATCAAGTGAACCCACTAAAGCGAAGCGAAGCGTGCGCTACAAAGAAAAGCCGAAGCGAGTCAACGCGAGTCAACACTTAATTTAGTAGCGTCACGGGAATTTATTTCTCAAGTGACACACTACAAATATGACTGTGAAGCGACTCACTTCAGAGCGGCCGCTACAACTTCAAAGCGAAGCGAGCCACTACCTACCAGAAAGCGACAGCACAAATTCCCGCTCCGAATTTGAACTCCAGTCAACTGGAGATCTTCGCATTTATTATGAGATCTCCACGTGTCGACTCAAGAAAGGAGCAGAGGAGTTGACTGCCAGGCCGACAAGGTGCCGTAACAGTACTGGGTCGCTCCAGTTACTGTTGAAATTGGAACTTGGCCATTTCCGGCAAAAATCCAAAACTGCGCATCTGAAAAGTAGCCAGTCTGTACAAGTACTGTCGAGAGGAGGAGGGACAAGGCCACCTACCAAGCAACGGATCTCAGCCAACCCTCCGCCTATAAATAGTGAAGGATCACAACGTGAAGAAGCAGAACACTACCTGCGCATACGAGTCTACTGCAAACAAACACTCCCCAGCTTTCTAGCAATCTTCGAGTTTTTGTTTCAAGTGTTCCCCGAGTTTCCAGTTCATCGGAACTCGTCTTCACAACCTTCACACTTAGATTCTAAGCCCATTCCATATCCAAGCTTAGAAGAAGAGCTCTAGCCATCTTTGCACTTATTGTAAAGAGCTCTTCATAGTGTGTTTCGTCAACCAAAAACCCTAAACTCTGTCTGTTAGGTTTTTGAGTGTCGTCGTTAGGTTGTTCAGATCCAAGGCCCTTCTTTCATCGATTGAAGAAGCCTCGATCGTAGAGTTGAGATCCAAGCTTACACTTACATCGTTTGTGTAAAGCTCGATCGAAGCTAGGCTGTAAGGAGAGCCCGTAATCTCCCTGTCTGTTTGACTGAAGCGAGTGAAGCTTCCAGTCTTTGTTAGGTTTGTGTAGTGAACCTGCAATCACTACGTCAGTCGTTTGATCTAGGCGAGTGAAGCCCGATCTCGACCAGGTTTTTGAAGGACCCGTAACCTTCAAGTTCTTGAGTGAAAAGAACGGTTGCCGTCGTGCAACAAGTGGACGTAGGAGCTTTATCTCCGAACCACTATAATTCTTGGTGTCGTATCTCTCTAACCCTAAACTCTTATTTATTTGATTATTCATTGCATATTGCATCTAAACAAACTTAATCTGGAAATTTCAAATACTTAGGAAAGATTATAGCTCACCAAATTCCGCACAAAGAGTAAAGTCTCACTCTTGATCAAGCTCTAAGCTTAGGTCAAGAGATTCTTGATTGCTTTAGATCTAGCTCTCGGCTAGGTCTTAGTATATCCAAAGAGCACTTTACTTTATACTCTGAGTTAAGGAATTGAAGTTGAAAAACTTCAAAATACGTATTCACCCCCCCCCCCCCCCCTCTACGTATTTTTCCTATAGCAAACCGGGACCAACAAGTGGTATCAGAGCAGCGGTTCTTTCGAGCCTCTGCTTTGCATACCTGAAGCGAGCCACCACTCGCTTCACGTTGTCTCACTGAACCGGATCCCATTTTCCTAAGTGCATCAAAACCTCACCCACGCATATTGCATTTACTGCTGATAGTTTGCTATGTCTACATACAGTGCATCAAATCTTCCACAGTTCTCGATCGAAGGATATGAGATATGGAGTTTCCGTGTCGAGAGCTTCCTATGCTCAATCCACGACCGGATGTGGGAAGTCATTGAAGACGGACCAATCGAAATCAAGAAAGCCATATCTATGGAGGTTCCAGCCGCTGAAGGTCGACCAGCCCATGTTCGACAACAGTACGTGGAAAAGGATAAGGATGAGTATACTCCAAATGACTTCAAAGTTGCCAACCTCGACAAGATTGCACGCCACACGATGCAGAGCACCGTGTCGGACGCCTATCTACCACGAATAAGGAAATGTGCAACGGCAAAGGAAATGTGGGAAACCCTAGCCCTCATTTCTCAAGGCACAGACAAAATCAAGGAGAACAAGCTCGCCGTTCAGATGCGGGAGTTTGAAAATCTGGTGATGAAGTCAGGAGAGTCCATCGACGCCTTCGAGCTGAGAGTTACCAACATTACTGCAACTCTCAACTCGCTTGGGAAGGAACTCACAGACAAGGAAGTAAACCTGAAAATAGTCCGTGCTCTCACAAGGAAGTGGCAGACCATGAAGGAGCTATATCTAGCAACCAAGGATCTAACGAAGCTCACGCCAGAAGTGCTGTTCTCCGAGCTCAAAGCTCACGAGTTTGATCTAAATCGAATGAGCCTCGACGACGAGGATGAAGCGCTCACTACGTCAAAAGGAGTAGCATTCAAAGCTGCCGAAGGGCCAAGCGAGCAGTCGCTAGCCAAGATCACGAGAGAAGAATTGGAAGAACACATTGCGTTCTTATCCAAGAACTTCAACAAGATGAACTCTCGAGTGGGCAAGTACAAAAGATTCTACAAGCAGTACAAAGGGAGGAGCACTGATGCTCGAGAAGGAAAAGGAAAGAGAGAAGAGACGACCAAGCCGATCCCACGAGACATGATGGAAGTGGAGTGTTATCACTGCCACAAGATGGGCCACTACAAATCCGATTGCCCAAAGCTAAGTGCCAAAGAGCGCGAAGAATTGAAGGCCAAGAGGGATGCTCCAAGGCGAGCGCTCGTAGCGAGTGAAGTGCCGGTCGCTACAACTGAAGATCCACCAAGCGACTCAGATGCATTCACTGATCCAAATTCCAGTGATGGTGAGGATCTTGGATTTATGGCGCTCACCGACGAAGAAACAGGAGAGGTATTCTTCTATCCTTCAATCACTTCAATTACACTGGCACACACTGTCAATGAGGAAGAACAATCCTCTACATGGAGTGAGTTGTTTGACAAGCATCAAAAATTGTCAAGCGACCACGAAGTGGTAAAATAAGCTCTGTCTCAAAGCGAGAAGGAGAACCGAAAGCTAGCCCGTGAGCTTGACGAAGTCAAACTTAATTTAAGGGCTATGACTAGTAAGTTCGAGGATCTCTTCGCTAGACATCAAAGCTTGGAGGGAAGGTATGAAACCCAGTCCACTCTAGTTGCCAACTTGAACAAAGCATCATATGCTAGGCAGGCACTAGAGGGCTCGCTTCTGCCCTTTGGTAGGAAAGTTGGCCTTGGATACGAGGGTGGACCTCCCAAGCCGACTGTCTTTGTTGGTGAATCACACACTACACCATCAGTCACTTTGGAATTGCCCACTGCATCCAAAGCGACCACCAACAAGGATAAAGGCAAAGTGGCTGAGAACCCTAAAAGGAAGCCAATGAAGATGTCTATATCTTTAAGGGCAGATCCTAAGGGCAAGCAAAGTTCAACAGTCCCTAGAACTCAACATGCTAAGTCTTACCAATCCAATGGTAAAGGGAGAACTGTTGAAGCTTCTAAGTCTCAAGACAAGACACGAGAGACAAAGGATCTACCTCCTAAAAAGAGGAGTAATGTCTATGTGTCACGTTATCCGGACTGGAGATGGTCCAACCGGACTAACGTTGAGGGGGAAGAACTTGAAGCACCCAAGAGGCCGCTTCAAATTTCCAAGGTTTCTCAAGCGAGTCAGGGTCAAAACCCTAGTTGGACCGCTTCGAGGAAACCAAGCGAGCCGCTTCGACAGACTAGAAACCCTAAGTCAGTCTCTAAACCCAAAGCTAATCCGAAGCGAGTCGCTTCAGGATATAAGCAAAATGGGAAGAGCATAGGTAGGACTGAAGCGAGCCGCTACCCCTCTTGCACACACTGTTGCACGTGTGAAGCTGCTTCTAGGCAGTACACCAAGTTTTCGAAGGTCGAGAAGCCCAAGACACAAGCTTCATCTCAAAAGAGAATGAAGCAAGTGTGGGTACCTAAGGGAACTAACCTGCAAGGACCCAAACTGATTTGGGTACCAAAATCTGTCTAATTGCAGGTGAGCGCCGTGGATCCTATGCCAAGTGAGGGTCAACAAGTATGGTACTTGGACAGTGGATGTTCAAGACACATGACCGGCATGAAAGCTCTACTTCACAACTACATAGAGAAGAAGGGTCCACACGTAACCTTTGGTGACAACTCTCGAGGAAGCACCAGGGGATACGGCGCACTGAAAGTTGGAAAGCTCACAATTGAAGAAGTCTCCTATGTGGAAGGACTCAAGCACAACCTGTTGTCCATTTCACAGTTTTGTGATAAAGGGTACAGGGTGGAATTCATTTCCAACAAGTGCATTGTGAAGAGCAAGCTCACATCCCAGATTGTGCTCTTTGGAGTTAGACAAAGGAATGTCTACATCGCACAATGGGACAGCTGCAAGGAGGAAACGTGCTTAGTATCAAGAAGTGCTACAGAAATTGGATGGCTATGGCACAGACGCTTGAACCACCTCAATTTCAAAGCTATCAATCGCCTAGCTCAAAAAGGTTTGGTGCAAGGCATACCGAATGAAGTCTTCATCAAAGACCATCCATGCTCACCATGCCAACGAGGGAAGCAGACGAAGAAGCACTTCGCCAGTCTCGAAGAAGCCTCATCAAAGCGAGTGCTCGAGCTGCTTCACATGGATCTGTTTGGTCCAGTCACTCCAGTTAGTGTAAATGGAAGGAAGTACACTCTAGTTGTAGTCGACGATTTCTCTCGCTACACTTGGGTTGTATTTCTATTCAGCAAGAAGGAGACACTGACCAAACTGCCACAACTACTCAAGCGATTGGCGGTGGAAAAGAATCAAGCTATCGTAACCATTCGCTCCGACAAAGGCACAGAGTTCCTAAACTCTACAATTGAAGCGTACTGCACGGAGCATGGCATAGCACATCAAACCTCTTCAGCACACACTCCTCAGCAGAATGGAGTTGCTGAAAGAAGAAATCGAATCATCAAAGAAGCAGTTCGCACCATGATTGCTGACTCGAAGCTTCCGATGAAGTATTGGGCTGAAGCTGCCAACACGGCGTGCTACACACAGAATCGGACGCTTCTCAACAAACGGCACGACAAAACTCCATATGAAATATGGACAGGGAGAATTCCTAACATATCTTATTTCCATATTTTTGGTTGTAGGGTCTTCATTCACAACAATGGGAAGTCGCAGTTGAAAGCCTTTGAAAGCAAAACTGATGAAGGAGTATTCTTAGGATACTCTACATCTAGCAAAGCCTACAGAGTATTCAACTGTAAAACCCTAATTGTGTAGGAATCACCCCATATCGTATTTGATGAATCTTCTTTAAGTCTTCCACAGGAACAGGCTCAAGCGAATGAAAAAGATCAAAGCAAGGAACCCTCAAATCAACTCACTTGGGACGTGCTTGATGAAGATGATGATATCAAGGACTCAAGCGAGCAGGATCCCAAAGGAGAAGTCGAAGCTGCCCCCAAGATTCCTGAAGCTAGTGCTGGCGAAGCACCTAATCCAGTCGCTTCAGATGGTGAAGCGAGCGACAAGGAAGCAGATGAAGATGAAGCTGGCGGATCCAAGCGTGCATGGCTCAAAGATCACTCACCTAGCCAAATCATTGGAGATCCATCCAAGGGTGTAGTGACCAGAAGTCAAGTATTTGGAGAAAGTGCCATGTTCAGTTGCTTTCTCTCAAACATTGAGCCATCAAGCGTGGAGGAAGCCCTAGCCGACTCTAACTGGGTGATCGCCATGCAAGAAGAGCTGAACCAGTTCACTAGAAATGACGTATGGTACCTCGTGGATCGTCCCAAGTTCCAGCATGTTATTGGCACCAAGTGGGTGTTCAAAAACAAGACAGACGAGGACCACAATGTTGTGAGGAACAAGGCGCGTCTAGTCGCTAAAGGCTACTGCCAAGAGGAAGGAATCGATTTCGATGAGACCTTCGCTCCAGTGGCACGGCTTGAAGCGATCCGACTATTTCTAGCCTATGCAGCGGCCAAGAAATTCAAAGTGTATCAAATGGATGTGAAGAGCGCGTTCCTCAACGGTGAATTGAAGGAAGAAGTTTATGTGGAGCAGCCACCGGGTTTCGAGCAGGGAGATAAAGTGTATCGCTTAAAGAAAGCCCTGTATAGGTTGAAGCAAGCTCCCAGAGCTTGGTACGATACATTATCTCAATTCCTAGTGGATAATGGATTTCAAAAGGGAAAGATAGATCGAACTCTCTTCACTATCAATCATGGAAATGATATGCTATGGGTTCAGATCTATGTGGATGACATCATATTTGGATCGCCAAACCAGTTGTTTAGCGAAAAGTTTGGAGAGTTGATGAAGACCAAGTATGAGATGTCAATGATTGGCTTGATGAGCTGCTTTCTAGGTCTTCAAGTGAAGCAGCAGGATAATGGAATTTTCATCAACCAAGCGAAGTACACTAGAGATATGCTTGCCAAGTTTGGTGTTCAACATGCTAAAGCTGTGAAGATTCCTATGAATACCAACTGAAAGATGGAGCCAGACGAAGGAGGAAAATCTGTAGATCCTACAGATTATCGTGCCCTAATTGGGTCACTGCTCTATCTCACTGCAAGCCGGCCAGATATCGCCTTTGCAGTCGGAGTCTGCGCTCGCTTCCAAAGCAATCCCAAACACAGCCATCTTGAAGCTGCCAAAAGGATTCTTCGATATTTGAAGGGCACTATCAACATGGGTCTGTGGTATCCAGCGGAGGACAATTTGGAGCTCACTGGATATTCCGATGCTGACTATGGAGGTTGCCGAGTCGACAGGAAGTCAACTTTGGGCACATGTCAGTTCTTGGGAAGCAAGCTAGTCTCGTGGTTCTCAAAGAAGCAAACAAGTGTAGCCACTTCAACAACTGAAGCTGAATATATGGCCGCAGGAAGCTGCTGTTCTCAAATCCTATGGCTTCGTCAACAGTTGAAGGACTACAAAGTTGAAGCGAATGAAATTCCGATCTTCTGCGACAATAACAGTGCCATATGTATCTCGCAGAATCCAGTGCTTCACACCAGGTGCAAGCATGTGGAAATTCGACATCATTTCATTCGTGATCATGTCGAGAAAAAGGATATCAAGCTCGAGAAAATCCATACCGATCTCCAGCGAGCAGATATCCTCACCAAGCCTCTAGCTGAGTCTCGATTCAATCAGCTATGCATGGAATTAGGGTTATTAAACCCTGGTGAAGAATGCTAGTTCCAGGATGCACGAAGGAGTGTTCGCTTGTTCTCTTGTGCGTCACTCGCTTCGGATCTTCACCAACTCAAGCGAGCCACTTCAAATCTCACTCGCTTGAAGAAAATGAAGTTTGGTGGAGATAGGTGGAGTATTGGAAGAAGTTCCCTACCAACTTATTGGAATTGTTAAGTATATGGTTAAGGGGGAACTATTGCTTCTCTCGGAGCAAGCTACTTCCAAAGCGAGCTAAGAATGCTGCTATCTTGAATCCTGCATCGCTTCAATTTGCCCTAGCTTGGGTCAAAGCGAGCCGACTGCAGATTCATTCTTTAGAATGTAGGAAAGCTTGAAGGTTTACCTTTTTATACAAAAGGTTGCAGGGCTGGTGACATGCTTCTGCGTAAAATACGAGATTGTCTTGTCAGAGCATTCTCATTGTCATCCTGTCCATTTCTGCTCTGAGATAAGGACTTGTACTCATCCCCCATTCGTCGTGAATAAGTACACTTACGTGATACTCCCTTCGGGTTGTAGTAAGCTTGTGTACCTTATTCATTTTCTCCCTCATTCACTTCGATGGAGGACTCTCTAATTCGTAGAGGAAGATGAATGCCATGAAGACGAATGCCATGAAGATCTATCTTAACGTGTAGCATTCAACGAGTGGTATCTAATTCAACATGAAGTCTACAATCTGTGGTATCAATCTCCTACGAAGTGAGATTGACTGGTAAGTGTTTCAATTTTAAGTACACTAAGTGAGCCGAAGCGTGCTAGAAACCTTCACTCACTACGTGGAAAATATGAAGTGAATCTGACACAAATACAAAGAGGAAAACATTCTTGTTTATCCTCGAAGTATGTAAGTCAAACATTTTAAAATCAAGCAAAGAAATTTAATTTCTTACTCCAGTCGCTTCAGATGGCCAAGCGAGTGCTTCGTCACTCAAAGCTAGCCATCGCAAGCGAGTGCGGAACAGTCACTCAAGCGAATGCCACTCAAGTGAGTCAAGGCGTAGCAGCCCAACTCGAAGCGAGCGGGCATGAAGCGAGTATGAGTTGTCTGCACTCGAGTGCAATTTTACTTTCTGCTGTGCATTTAATGCAGGTACAGGAACGACGGAAATAACGGGCGCGTGGTTCTCACTTCAAATTTGAAGCGGGAAACGGCGGAGAAAATCCAGCCATCGAATCTTAACAGCCCCCAATCTGGAGCAGTTCGATTAACGCCGTATACGACAAGCCAACCATAGAAGGCCACGTGGCGACGCCGAGCAAGTGGCGGTTCACTTTTACTGTGGTGACGCCGGACACGTCAGATCCATCACCGCACGTCCGCCGCCTACCTACAGGATTTTCGGCGTTATTACCGTCCTACCCCTGCCACGTCAGCCATAACCTAACTCTATATATATGGGACGAGGCAGAACTGCAGAAACTTTCACAGCCTTCTAAATTTGCCATTCTCGTGCTAGATCTGCAATTACTCTGCAACTCACGAGTCTCAACCCTTAATTTTCATTGTTAAAACATCAGCCAAACTCTCTCAAAATCACCATGGGAAAGAAGAAGAACACCGAGACGATGGAGGAGTTTCTCGCAGAGGTCGACAAACACATCAATGTCGAGCCTCATCTCGATCCAGCCATCATCGAGAGAAATGGTTTTCTCCGTAGGGCCGTGACCAAGGCCGGACTATGGAAGTTTGTGACGGCGGTCCCGTCTAAGATTCTGGCCAAAGCCGTCGGCGAGCTCCTGCTAAATTTGAGGAAGGAGCAGAACATATCCTCTTTCACCGATCCACAGACGAGGAGGCCAGTGGAGGTGGACATGAATGAGCTTATCGGCATGTTCAACTTGCCGAGAGAAGGAGGAGACTCATTACTAGATTTGGGTCTCTCGGCCGGAGTTCAGTACGGTCGTTTTGCAACCGCCGAAGCCGATCCAAATTTTAAGGAGGCAAGTATCCGTTCGAGTTTGAAGGCCCCCTTCAACCACATTTGCGAGCTCTTCTCGAAGAGTGTCGCGTGCTACATCGGAACCTTGGATACTCTTTCTGAGACGAAGCTGATCGCCACAGCAGTCATCGTCGACAGCCTCACCGGAACCAGCTTCAACTGGCATGACTGGTTCCTCAATCAAATTCACGAAGCTGCTGCCGACTTTGCGTTTGTGAAGGGGAGCGCCGATCAGATTCTCCGCAAGGGGAAACTGAAGTTCTTCTCAAGGCTTTCCTATGCTTTGGAGAAGAAGTTTCCGGGCAAAGCATGGCCGGAAGATGAAGTCACCATCTACAACAAGCAATCCATATACTATGACAAATGGAGGAAGTCCAAGCAATTGATGGATTTGGGACTTCTGGAAATTGAAGTGCCCGTAGCGAGACCGGTTGCCGAAAGGCAAGCCGAAGTGAGCCAAGTGAGGCCGGTCGCTTCACCCGGGAAGCGAGCCGCGCCGAAGCGAGGCAAGAAGACAAAGCGAGTCGATTTACTTGTCCAAGAAAGCGAGGCGGTGGAGAAGCCGCTTGAGGACATTGAAGCGACTCAACCCCAGCCTTTACCTACCAAAGCCCAATCCCCACAACTCCAAATCACCCAGATACCAGAACCCCAAGCTTCATCAACCCAACAACCTCTCACACAGGCAAAACCCCTCTCTCCCCATGAAGAAGAGTCAGCATCTTCTTTTCACATTCCCACTGTTCCATTCCTCAGCACAGATGAAGCTGCTGCCTACACTTCATTCACCCCACTTCAATCCCAGCCGATACAACCACCACCCACCGAAACCATCCAGATTTCCGAAACCCAAGAAACCTCATCACCTACCCAATCCCTCTCGACATCGGCAGCTACAGCCGATACCGCCCAAACTGTAGGAGAACAACCCATCGTTCCTCAATTCATAACCCCTGCCCTCACCGTACACAAGCGGGCTCTGGAACGTTATGTCCTGGACAGAGAGCAAGCCGCTGAAACTATCAACCTTCGCTACAATCTTAGCTCCGCGAACGTTGCATGGAGTGACGTGTTCTATACTAATGTAGTCGACTTTCTGACGTACATCACATACCGAGGAACGGAGTACTACAAGATTTTCAGACTCCTCAAAGCCTTCACAGAAGAGGAACTGATTCAAATGGAGGCCAAAACACTCAACTTCATAGGCGAAAATGGCTTTCATGCCTTCCTTGAAGGGACCAGCTTCTGGGAGAAGCTGGATGCAAAGGTGAAGGAGTCATATCCACTCGCTACAATTCCGAAGCGAGTGCCCTCTTCTCATGAAAGGAAGCTGATCAGAGAGCATAGGGAGGAGGTGGAGTTGAAAGATGCTGAGATTGCTAGTCCCCAAAGCGAGATTACGAAGAAGAGTAAAGAGATGGAGAGGAAGGCGGGGGAGGTCATCAGTCTTAGAGAAGACTTTGACAGGAAGAAAAGGGAATTGGAGGGAAAGGTGGAGGAGAAGGAGAGGCTTCTAGAGGAGAAAGAGAAAGCGCTGGAGGCGCAGGTGAAGCTAGTGGATGACAACACCAAAACCATCACCGAACTCAAGGGCTTGCTTGAGGCAGAAAGAAGCCGCTTGAGGGAGGTTAACGCCAAATTAATTGCTCTAGTCAAAGAGAAGAAGGTGTTAGAGAAGGAAGTGAAGGAGCTGAAGGAGAAGGTGGAGAATAGGGAAGGAGAGTTAGTGATGAAGGGAAGCGAGCTCCTCAATACCAAAAAGGCTCTTGACTCACTTCGAACTGAGTTGAAGGAAGTCAAAGAAGACAGTGCTATTGACAAGAGAGAACTTGAGAGTCTAAGAAGAGGTGCGCAGGAACTTGACTTGAAAAATGCTGAATTATCCACTCTACTGGAGAAAGTCAAAAGACTGAAAGAGACTCTCACTATAAGGATCACCGCAGATGCTGAATTTCACAACTCTCTCAATCGGAGGGAGAGGAGACTTGCCGTGATGAAGGCAGAACTTAAAGCTTCCAAGGATCACTTGGAACTCACTCTTCAAGAAGAATCAAAGAAAATCACCAAAGCCGTCGAAGCGGAGCTGGAGGCTCGCTTCAGAGAGGTAGAGCCTTTAGAGAGTATGATGGCGTCGGTTGTTGAGAGAGAAAGGCAGTGCAAATATCTGCTTGAAGAGATAAGCATCAAGACTGCTGAACTAGTGGCGCCCTCCATGGATAAAACCCAGCAGATGCTTCAAGCCATCTTCAATTCAGTCAACTCTCTTCAACAATCCTTTTCTGGAAAGTCTATCATCCTAACCCCTGGCAGTGATGATGCCAAAAAGGGGAAAGGACAAATGAGGGAAGGTCTAGTGAAGCTAGGAGGGGAAGGACAGCTTCACGGCAGAGAAGTTGGAGGTTTAGGGGGAAGTAGAATTGGAGTGGAGAGAATGTTGGAGGGAGGCAGTAGTGATGGAGGTGTGAAGGAGGTAGTAGATGAAGCGAGGGCTCTTGGCAAGACGAAGCTCACGGAGGAGGAGTTATTAAAAAGTCTTGAAGAGCCCAGCAGGCCGCTTCAGGAAAAGGTGCTTGCCGCTTCAATTGCAAAACACCCTCCAATGACCGTGCTGACAAAGGAGGAGAAGCGGAGGCAGGTGGAGAAGGATGCTGCCATGGCGTGGGAGATGGAGCAACTAACAAAACTTTCTGTTGGTGCAGGTGCTTCGTCTAGTTCCAAAGCGGCTGCTTTACCCAAAGCACCCGCTTCAGCCGCCGCGCCAGCTTCAACAGCCGCACTAGCTCCAACTGCCGCACTCGCTTCATCCGCAGTCGTCCCCTCTAGTGCCGCTACGAAGAAGGACATGCCACCTCCCCCACCACCGAAGCAGTCATTGAAGTGAGCTGTTCCAGATTCTAAGCAAGATGACCCCAAGGCCAAGCGCCAAAAGGTCAAGCAAGCAGTCGCTTCAAAAGCTGGAAGAGAGGAGAGAAAGAGGAAGGAAAGAGAAGAGGGAAGGAGCAAAGGTGAGAGGAAGGAGAGGAGTAATGAAAGGCGACTCCAAGTGATCAACGCACGGATCGAGGAACACTTCAGTGAAGTGTTACTCATCCAGTCCTCATTAGTGCGCAGTGCCTTCATCCCTCTTATGCCAGAAGAGTCCGAAGCATGTGAAGTTCAAGCCATAATTGATGCATGCGACGTGACTACAAAGGAGATGGTTGAGTCCGGTCGATATCCACTCAAGGAGGAGCAAGATTACATTCGCAAACGACTCAATGCGATGCGTCCATCCTGGAACAGCGAGTCGGGAGCAAAATTCAAAAAGACTATGGCTCAACTGTCAAGCAGGTCAGAGGAGGAGTTGGCCAAACGGAGGAATGAGCACCTGGACGGAAGGGAAATCGAGGATTTCATTCCGAGAGATCTGCTCGAGCTGTGGTTGTACTACAAAGACCTATTCATCAAAGCCTATTATTTCTAGGAGGTAGTGCCGCTGCAAAATGAGTGTTCTCGAATAAGTGCTCTCAACAACTTCCTTGCCACCTATGACGACAGATTGCGCCGCAAAATCTTTACAATGGCTGAACAAGCAGAGCCCAAGCCAATTGTCGTCAAGGTACCAGCTTTAAAGGAATTCCCCATGCCTTATCATCCAGGCACGGACGTTCCTAACAGAGGAATAATTGATGAGGAAGTAACTGAAGCCTTCAGGCTGGAGAGTGCATGGAGAAGACCTAGTATCCACACAGTAGACTCTATGGAATCGAGAGTTCTATCAGCTTACGTGGATACTGCTGCTACTGAAGAAGAGAAGAAGGAGGAGGAAGAAGGAAAGGAGAAGGAGAAGGAGGATGAAGCTGCAGGAAACCTTTGAGTTTCAAGCTTCCTAGTATCTCTTTTTGTGAACTGCTTGTTCATCTATCTAAATTCAATTTCTGTCTCTTCTGTGTCATTTACTCGCTTTGTGAATGACTTTACATTTTTGCTACAAACTCATTAATTTAACCGAAAAAAAAGGGAAGGAACTTAAAAGAAAATTACAAACGAAACTGCAAAGGAAGCAGTCGCTTGGAGTTCCCTTCACGGTTAGATAGACTAGATTTATTTTTATCTAAGTCGTATGGGTTTTGGCATCATCAAAAAGGGGGAAATTGTTGGGAATTGTTAAGAACGAATATGTTAAGGGGGAACCTATAAGGGATATTTTATTGTTTTGATTTGATCCCAAAACCCCAAAGCGTTCTGTTCCCAAGTGACCCATTTTGATGTAGTTAATAAGTTAGAATTTTTCTAAAAGCCTACTCTGTTAGGATGGCTCTTTTATTATGCTTAGATTAGGCTTCAAAATTTCAAGTGAAGGCCACTCACTTGAGTGTGTTTTCCAAAGCGAAGCGGGTCAAGCAAATCGAAGTGAAGCGTGCCGAAGAATAGCGAAGCGAAGCGATTGCTACAGTAGATTCAAAGTGAGTCTGCCAAAGCGAAGCGAAGCGAGCGCTACAGTTCAAAGCGAAGCAAAGCGAAGCGAGCGCTACAGTGGAATCAAGTGAACCCACTAAAGCAAAGCGAAGCGTGCGCTACAAAGAAAAGCCGAAGCGAGTCAACGCGAGTCAACACTTAATTTAGTAGCGTCACGGGAAATTTATTTCTCAAGTGACTCACTACAAATATGACTGTGAAGCGACTCACTTCAGAGCGGCCGCTACAACTTCAAAGCGAAGCGAGCCACTACCTACCAGAAAGCGACAGCACAAATTCCCGCTCCGAATTTGAACTCCAGTCAACTGGAGATCTTCGCATTTATTACGAGATCTCCACGTGTCGACTCAAGAAAGGAGCAGAGGAGTTGACTGCCAGGCCGACAAGGTGCCGTAACAGTACTGGGTCGCTCCAGTTACTGTTGAAATTGGAACTTAGCCATTTCCGGCAAAAATCCAAAACTGCGCATCTGAAAAGTAGCCAGTCTGTACAAGTACTGTCGAGTGGAGGAGGAACAAGGCCACCTAGCAAGCAACAGATCTCAGCCAACCCTCCGCCTATAAATAGTGAAGGATCACAACGTGAAGAAGCAGAACACTACCTGCGCATACGAGTCTACTGCAAACAAACACTCCCCAGCTTTCTAGCAATCTTCGAGTTTTTGTTTCAAGTGTTCCCCGAGTTTCCAGTTCATCGGAACTCGTCTTCACAACCTTCACACTTAGATTCTAAGCCCATTCCATATCCAAGCTTAGAAGAAGAGCTCTAGCCATCTTTGCACTTATTGTAAAGAGCTCTTCATAGTGTGTTTCGTCAACCAAAAACCCTAAACTCTGTTTCTTAGGTTTTTGAGTGTCGTCGTTAGGTTGTTCAGATCCAAGGCCCTTCTTTCATCGATTGAAGAAGCCTCGATCGTAGAGTTGAGATCCAAGCTTACACTTACATCGTTTGTGTAAAGCTCGATCGAAGCTAGGCTGTAAGGAGAGCCCGTAATCTCCCTGTCTGTTTGACTGAAGCGAGTGAAGCTTCCAGTCTTTGTTAGGTTTGTGTAGTGAACCCGCAATCACTACGTCAGTCGTTTGATCTAGGCGAGTGAAGCCCGATCTCGACCAGGTTTTTGAAGGACCCGTAACCTTCAAGTTCTTGAGTGAAAAGAACGGTTGCCATCGTGCAACAAGTGGACGTAGGAGCTTTATCTCCGAACCACTATAATTCTTGGTGTCATATCTCTCTAACCCTAAACTCTTATTTATTTGATTATTCATTGCATATTGCATCTAAACAAACTTAATCTGGAAATTTCAAATACTTAGGAAAGATTATAGCTCACCAAATTCCGCACAAAGAGTAAAGTCTCACTCTTGATCAAGCTCTAAGCTTAGGTCAAGAGATTCTTGATTGTTTTAGATCTAGCTCTCGGCTAGGTCTTAGTATATCCAAAGAGCACTTTACTTTATACTCTGAGTTAAGGAATTGAAGTTGAAAAACTTCAAAATACGTATTCACCCCCCCTCTACGTATTTTTCCTATAGCAAACCGGGACCAACATTCATTAGTGTGTTCATCGAAAAACCAAAAACCCTAACCCTAGTTGTCTGTTAGGTTTTGTGTTTGTCGAAAGGTTGTCTCGATCCAAGACTCTACTTTCATCGATAGTAGAAGTCTCAATCATAGAGTCTAGATCCAAGCTTGCACAGTCCTCTATTGTGTGAAGCTCGATCGAAACTATGTTGTATGGAGAACCCGTAATCTCCCGGTCGTCGGACTTAAGCGAGTGAAGCTTAGTCTAGTTAGGTTTTGTGGTGAACCCGTAATCACCCAACTATTGTCAGATCCAAGCAAGTGGAGCTCGAGCTCGACTTTGGTTTTTGAGGAGCCTGCAAGTCTTCAAGGTTCTTGAGTGAAGAGAATCAGTTGCCTTGTGCAACAAAGTGGACGTGGGTGTTTTATCACCGAACCACTCTAAACCCTAGTGTTTGTATTTCTTGCTCAAACATTACTTTTGTTTACTGTTTTGATTATACATTTGCACAAGCATCGTAAACAAACTTAAACTGTTTTTAACTACTTAGGAAAGACTAGCTCACCAAATTCTGCATCTCGAGTAAAGCCTCACTCTTGATCAAGCACTTGCTTAGGTCAAGAGTTTTGCTAGCACTGTAGATCTAGCTTCAAGCTAGGTCTTAAGTATTTGTAGCGAGCGCTTTAATTGTCACTCTGAGATAAAGGAAAAGAAGTTGAAAAACTTCAAAACACGTATTCACCCCCCCCCCCCCCCCCCCACGTGTTTTTCCTCTATCAAACCGGGACCAACACTTACCATAAGCTTGTCCTAAATCTCAAGATCTCCATCGCTTGATTGTGCACTAGAACTAAGATCAATTAGGTCTTTTATTTAGGCTTGTAATGTGGGGACATTGGTTTGGGTATGGACGTTTAGGCTAAGTGATTAAGAAATCTTCTAAGTACTTTCACCCTCTCTTTTCCACACTAAGTGTGAATTTCTCCAACTTCTACCTTCACCATTTCACCTCTTTACAGTCTCTAGTATACAAGCTTTGATCGAAGCTTCTCAAATATTCATGATTAACTCCCTTATGCTCTCATTTACAACTATCTTTATTCAACTCTCTCTTTTTTTCCTCATTTTTTTTTCTTTTCAACTTTGTGAGAATTCCATTCTCTCTCTCTCTCTCTCTCTCTCTCTCTCTCTCTCTCTCTCTCTCTCTCCTCTCTCTCTCTCTCTCTCTCTCTCTCTCTCTCTCTCTCTCTCTCTCTCTCTTATAATTAGAGCTTAAAGGAGTATTTTTATCACAAAATGACCTCTTTAATCAAACTTCCCAAACCTCGTTATCTCACTTACTTCACAACCTCTCGATGGATACCCTTAACCAACCTTCACCCCCTTTCATCCGATTTAGCAACAAAGGCTTCAAAGGCTCAAGGGGGACCACAAAGTTAACGTTTTATTTGGTTAGTGTTAAGGAAATAATGAGGCTAACAAGTGAGTGCCTAAAATCCTTTCTAAGTTTTAGTAGCACATATAGCAACCTCGATCGAGATTAAAGGCAAGTTCTAGAAGATAACAATGCAATACATGGCAAACTCTCAAGAAGGAAAAAGAACGTTATTAACTCAACGTTTTGGCTCAAACCTTACAAGCTTTTGTCTAGAGTTCATGTGTTCAAAATTTCCCATCACTAGTCAATTGTGCCATGCAACCATTTCATGCCAATCACACACTTGAGACATTTCAAAAATACGATAACATTTTCGCTCAAATCATCATCGACATCTCTCTTAAAAGCAAAGGAGTTGACAACCACGATATTTAACATGATGTATTTCAAATCAAGTGATGTTTTTAAAATGATAGTTGAAAATTTTTGCACCCTTGCAACTAAGCACCCTTATAAAGCATGGAAAACATCACTTTAATCACTTCAAACACACCACAACACATTCCCAACTCGCTTTTCCTCAAAACCACACAAAACAATTTCTCAAAATTTCAAAACAAACCAATCAAGCGAGCAAAAACACAAGCTTATAACTCAACGAGCAAAACTCATGAATAACCGAAGGGAGAAAAGTAGTTTAAAGACCTTATCCTACCCCCTCCCCCAAACTTATTTTACAAACTAAGTTCTAAAATGAGTTTGGAGGGAAGAATAATAAGGGATTTAAACTACACTCACAAGGGTCCAACGCTATGCACGCCAATGCTATCTCGATTGGTATTGGTCTTTCATTCTTGCCTCATTTCCACCTCATTTGACATTATTCCTTGACCAAACAACTCATGAAACGAGAGTCAAAGAAATGTCGTGGGTGCCTTTTCCTTGTCTCTACACACCATGAGTTTCAAGTAAGCTCAACGAAATAAATCATCTTAATCATTCAAGCATTTGCAATCTTTACCACTTTACTTATTTCTCACACTCATTTCACACTAACAAGGTAAGCAATACTCAAAATTATAATTCAAATGAAATTTGAGATAAAACTCAAAGCATATGCTACAAGAAGTGGAAATCATTCCCAAAAATTTCACCCAAGCTCAATTATGATAGTTCTCATTTCCACCAAGAATTTACTATCAAGAAAGCATGCTAGAACCTCACTACATCCATGCTCAATGCCATTCATGCCATGTTGATTTTCCAAGAATTATAAGAAAAATAAAGAAAATTCATTCCTCATAATTCCTACACATTTTCATCAAGAAATAACCAACAAGCACATAGAAATCTCATTAAAGCAATGAATTAGAGCATATTACCTCATGGTCTTAGCAAAAGCTTGAAAAATACACACTTATTAGCTCAAAACTCCAATTTTCGTTATTTCCTCAAAAGTGGGGAAAATCAAAATTATAGGCTCAAAATGTAGCTCAAGTGAAGTAGAACACACATATGCAAGGGTTTAGTAAGATATGAAGTGGTTTGGAAGTTATTAGAGCTTGAAATTTCAAGTTTGAGGTGTTTCCATGGAGGTTTGGTTTTAGATAGAGAAATAGAGTGTAGGTGGGTGAAGTGATGAGGAATTAATGAGGTAGAAGACAAGAGATAACATCAAAAAGAAAATAGAAAACAAATTGGAAAATATAGAGGAAGGGAAGTTGGCGGTCAAACCAAGGGGTGGAGGTTTGACCGCCAGAAATTGCACTATAAAGGGCCAAAAATTGGCGGGTGAAATCAGGCTGCCAATTCACCCGTCATTTTCGCTGACCTCAGGCTTAACTTGGGCCCTCCCGGGCCTGTCTGGGACGGGAGTCGGTCCTTCCCCCTACTCTCGAGTCTTACGAACTCAATGCAATCGACGGAATCAAATTCCGACTAGTTTTACTATTTCTTTTTTATTCTACCGTCGGACTGCGCAAAGCTGGAACTTAGATCCTCAAAATTTTTCTAAGTGTTGGAACTCAAAACTTGAAAAATCTCAAAAATTTTCTAAGGCATGGAAATGCAAACTTGAAAAATCTCAAAATTTTTCTGAGGCATGGAAATGTACCCAACACTTAAAAATTCCTTCCTAAGGCATGTAAACTCACTCTCAACCCTTATTCAAACAAAACGACTCAAACTAAATATTTATTCAAAAACGATAAAAATGATAAAAGGATAAGTGTTAGGTTAGGGTGCCTCCTAACGAGCACTTTTTTAACATCGCTAGCTCGACGATACCTAACGACTCATGGTACATCAAACGAATTCTTGCCTCGAAATTTGACTTTTTCACATTCGTCGTGAAATGGATCTCCTATCTTCCAAGGAAGCTTTGCTTCATTCATCCTTGTACCTCCTTCATGAAAAGGGTACACAAGCTTCACCCGAGACTTGACCTCGATCTTGTAGCACTTCTCCTTACTTGGAATTGGCAATTCAATCTCAACTTTCGTGATACGATCCTAGTCGGACAAAAGATGCCGACGCAGATACGTAGCCCAGAATCGGAAGCCATAGATTAAAAACAAACGAACGATAGATAAGATGAACCTCTAACACCTTTGAAACTAACCCTCCAAATTGAAAAGGCGAGAAACTCCATAAACCCTAAGGAGACAGTTGCCTCAACAACATTAGTCTGATTCATAAATCAAATCGAACGAATCTAGAATAAATAAACAAGGATAAAAGATAAGATGGAATATCCCAATACGTCTACGGTTTAAACCCCCTAAGTACTATAGATAAGTCGAAACCTCTATAACCCAAAGAGATGGTCGCCAAGCCACACGGGGACGATGAATGACACACAAACGAGGGTGATGAACTCGATTGATTCGCCGATAAAAAAATACCTCTATGAACTAAGAAATCCATAGGATACACAAAGGAGATAAAATCTCACATTTTAATCGATAATCAAATATATGGAGGCTTATTTTCGTCACCCCTATTTAGGCCTTATTTATAGGCTTCAAAAAGTCCTAATTACACATGGAAACTAGTTAAAAATCTATCCTAAGATATACCAAATCAAATCCTAGTCTAAAAAGTAATAAAATCTCCAAAATAATGCTTAAAATAACCCTATCAACTAGGGAACTAAATAAAAACGAAAATTACATAAAATTTAATCTATAAATAATATCTTCAAGCTTTATCCATAAAATCTTCAAATCTCGATCTAAAAGCTTGATATCTCGAACCATGGGCTGCATCATTTCGGCTTATAAAATGTCATCTCCTCTTCATTAACTCGAAAAGTGAGGCTTTCATCACACAAATCCCCTAAAGCTCGGCTTGTAGGCACGAAAGACATACCAAGGATCTAAGGATTATCGTCATCCATTTTCTCCTTCCTTTCGTCTACATCCTCAAAGAACTTCATAACTTCCTTATAAGGGGCAACACCCCCAAACTTAGCTTGCTCCTCACCGTCTTTCTCGACTTTCAACTCAAAAGAAAATGCCACATCTTTCATGCTATTCTCTTTCGGCTCAAACAAATCAACACTTCCTAGAGAGTTGTTTCACTAAAAAGTGTTCGCAATAGAACGAAATCCTATCGTAGCACTAGCAAGTAAAACCAAAGTATCGAATCTCAAGGAAAACTTAACAGGGCAATCAATTATGTAGTAAATCCTAATCTAGCCTAAATCTAAGAAAGCAAGTAAAAAGAATTGTTGGGTTTTTGTTTTAAATCCTAGGCAAGAAAATAAATCAAAGCAATAAATCAAAGCAAGTAAATAAATCTAATCTAGAAAGCAAAGAAATAAATCTAAGAATTAAACTAAGAAAACGATTAAACTACCTAGGCAAGAATCGAAAGGAAAGCAATAAAGAAAGCAACAAAGAAAGCAATAATTAATCTAGACATGATGAATGAAATCTGGAAATTTAAAAGAAAATAAATCTAACTTTGAAAGCTTTGAAAAACTAGAGAATCGAAACTAGAAAAACGAATCTAAACTTATAACTTGAAATCAAAAGAATGAAATTAAACTAAGGAAATTAAAAGAAGCAATTAAGAAAACGAATCTAAAACTAAGTAAAGCAATTAAAGCAAGTAAACGAAAGCAATAAATAACTTACGAGAATTAAACGAAGAACGAAGAACGCTAAGTAAAAGAAAAGACTTGAATTGAATTGCACGAACTAAGAATCCGGATCCGAACAAAGTAAAACTAATCTAAAGTATTTAAGTGCTGAAAACTAAAGCTAAAATATGTTAAAAGTTGATAAAGGATTGGTAAAAGGTTGTAGAATTCGTGTACAAGGGGTAGTATTTATAATAGGTATGAAAACTTAGTTATAGAAGGAAAGGAAAGCTGGCCGGAACGTTGGACGGTCGTCCAACGTATGTTGGACGCTCGTCCAACGTCGCACTCGCATTCTTCTTCTTTTCTACTCTGGACGCTCGTCCACCGTACTCTGGACGGTCGTCCAACGCTGGACGATTGCGCGCCTTTCTTGTTTCGGTCGTATCTTCCTCGTCCGAACTCCAAATCGGCCTCCGTTTTCGCCTACATGCTCCTATCGAACCCCTCTTCGATATAATGCTTCTTTCTTCTCATTTCCGTCCTTTTTATCCTACAATACCAAAGACTCCAAAGCAACCAAATCATAGCAAAAGACAAACGAATTGAAAGAGACACAAAACATAACGAAAACGGACTCGAAAACACTACGAAAATCCTAACATTTACACACCAATCAAAATCCCCCACACTTAGACCTTTGCTTGTCCTCAAGCAATATAAAAACGAAATAAACAATAGACTCAAGTATTGTGAACTATATAGGCCTCAAAACTTTTCAAAAACAAACTCTCATGATCGTGATCAAAACTATGCACACAACCTTAACATCAATCAAAGTGTTCGCAATAGAACGAAATCCTAAGACTCCAAAGCAACCAAATCATAGCAAAAGACAAACGAAAGAGACACAAAACATAACGAAAACAGACTCGAAAACACTACGAAAATCCTAACATTTACACACCAATCAAGAGTCCTTAGGAATTAGTGTATGAGAAATACCTTCATCTTTATAACTCAAATCTTGGAGTGGATTCTCTTTGGTGTTGTTTGGGAATAGACCATGCTCATGTTGAGAAGACGAGAGAGTTTGTGGGTCGATAGGAGGAAAAGGACTCTTGAGACTCCATAAAGGCTAGGGTGCTCAAAAGTTCATCACAAGCCTCATCAAGTGCGGAGTACGGGTAGAAGGAGTCTTGGAATCCCAAGTGATCCTCTCTTTGAAATGGTGATACAACCCCTATAACATTACATTCCTCAAAGTCATGATCCTTTGATCTCTTCATTGCATCATAGATTGAGATGGTGAGGGTTTCATTGTTGACTCAAAAGGTAAGATTCCCTTCATGCACATCAATCAAGGCTCTCCCGGTTGCCAAAAACGGTCTCCCAAGAATGAGAGGCATCTCTTTGTCTTCCGGCATGTCAAGTACAACAAAGTACACCAGGAATATGAAGGAATCAACCTTCACTAGCACATCTTCAACAATCCCTTGTGTATAAGTGATAGAACGGTCCGCCATTTGTAGACAAACCGGAGTAGGACGAAGATTCCCAATGTCAAGCCTCTTGAAGATAGACAAGGGCATCAAATTAATAGAAGCTCCAAGATCACAAAGAACATTACCAAATTTTTGACCTCCAACAAAACAAGGAATGGTAAATGATCCCGGATCCTTTTGCTTGAGAGGTAGCTTTCGTTGGAGAACCGCACTACACTCTTCACTCATATTGATGGTTTCAAAGTAATCAAACTTTCTCTTGTTAGACACGGCATCCTTCAAGAACTTCGCATACCCAGTCATATCTCTCAATGCATCCAACAAAGGAATGTTAACTTGCACCTTGCTAATCATAGCTAAGAACCTCTTCATCTTCTCATCCATATTAGGCTTTGCTAAAAGATGAGGGAAAGGTGCCTTGGTGATGACATCCTTGGTAGGTAAAGGAACTTCTACCACATCATTTCTCTTGTGAAGCTCTCTCTCAAGAATAGGATTTCTCACTTCCTTCTTTTCATCAACCATGTGGTCTTCCTCTTCATAGGGCAAATCTTCAACAAATGGCTTCTCACCAACATCTACAACTTTCTCTTTGTTTCCACAAACTCTCTCACTTCTTGTAGTAATAGCACTACAATTCCTCTTGGGGTTTGTTGGGAATTGTTAAGGACAAACATGTTAATGGGGGAACCAATAAGGGACATTTTAAGAAATGAAGTATTGTTTTGATTTGATCCCAAAACCCCCAAGTGTCCTATTCTCAAGCGACCCATTTTTTATGTTGATAATAGGTTAGAAATTTTTCTAAGCCTACACTGTTAGGATGACTCAAATTTTGCTTAGATTTTTAGACTGCAGAAATCCCAAGTGAAGGCCACTCACTTGAGTGTGTTTTCCAAGCGAAGCGAGTCTACCGAGCCGAAGTGAAGCGTGGCGAAGAATAGCGAAGCGAAGCGAGCGCTACAGTGGAATCAAAGCGAGTCCACCAGAGCAAAGCAAAGCGAGCAAAGAAAAGCCAAAGCGAGTCAACGCGGGTCAACATTTTCTGAAGTAGTCACTCGAGAACTTCACTTCTCAAGCGACTCGCTACAGAATGACCTTGAAGCGACTCAACTCCAAAAAGACGCTACAACTTCAAAGCGAAGCAAGCCACTACCTACCAGAAAGCGACAACACAATTCCCGCTCCTATTTCAAACTCCAGTCAACTTGAGATCGTCGCATTAATTGCGAGATCTCCATGTGTCGAATACTGAGTGGAGCAGAGGAGTTGACTGCCAGGCCGACAGGGCGCCGCTACAGTACTGGCTCGCTCCAGTTACTGTTGAAATTGTATTTTTGCCATCTTTGGCAAAGAGACAAACTGGCGCGCCTGAAATGTTATCCGCCTGTGCAAGTACTGTCGAGAGGAGGAGGGACAAGGCCACCTACCAAGCAACGGATCTCGGCCATCTCTCCTCCTATAAATAGTGAAGGATCAAGACGTGAAGAAGTAGAACACTACTTGAGCATTTGAGCACCTACTGCAAACAAACACTCCCAGCTTTCTAGCATTCATCGAGTCTTTGTTTTCAAGTGTTCTCCGAATTCCAGTTTCATCGGAATTCGTCTTCACAACCTTCACACCTAGAATTCTAAGCCCATTCCATATCTCAGCTTAGAAGAAGAACTCTAGCCATCTTTGCACTTGTTTTAAAGAGTTCTTCACTAGTGTGTTCGCCATAAACCAAAAACCCTAACCCTAAGTTCTGTTCGTTAGGTTTTTGTGTTCGTCGTTAGGTTGTTCCGATCCAAGGCTCTACTTTCATCGATAGTAGAAGCCTCGATCATAGAGTCTAGATCCAAGCTCACACTTACCTCGTTCGTGTGTAGCTCGATCGAAGCTAGGCTGTAAGGAGAGCCCGCAATCTCCCTGTCGTCGGACTAAAGCGAGTGAAGCTTCCAGTCCAGTTAGGTTTTAGTAGTGAACCTGCAATCACTGCGTCTGTCATCAGATCCAAGCGAGTGAAGCTCGATCTCGACTAGGTTTTTTAAGGACCCGTGACCTTCAAGTTCTTGAGTGAAGAGAACAGTTGCTTCGTGCAACAAGTGGACGTAGGTGCTTTGCCACCGAACCACTATAACTCTTGGTGTCGTATCTCTCTAAACCCTAAACTCTTTATTTCTTTGTTTGATTATTCATTGCACTTGCATCTAAACAAACACAACTTGAAACTTTAAATACTTAGAAAAGATTTAGCTAACCGAAATTCCGCATTTAGAGTAAAGTCTCACTCTTGATCAAGCTCTAAGCTTAGGTCAAGAGATCTGTGAAAACTCTAGATCTAGCTCTTGGCTAGGTCTTAGTTGTTCAACTGAGCACTTTACTTCATACTCTGAGTTCGAGGAATTTGAAGTTGAAAAACTTCAAAACACGTATTCACCCCCCCCCCCCCCCCCCTCTACGTGTTTTTCCTCTTACAAACCGGGACCAACAGGGTTCACCTCTGTATTGCTAGGATATTGCCCTTGCTTGTGTTGAGAAGCAACATGGTTAGCCATTTGGCTCATTTGACCCTCAAACATCTTGATATGCTTGTCCATTGAAGAAACCGTGTTCTCCAAGGTGGTGACCTTTTGCCCCGTTTGAGCAATGAAAGTATTTTGTTGATTTGCCATTTGAGATTGTTGATTGGCCATTTGTGATTGTTGAGCGGCCATTTGTTGGATGATACTTTCCAACCCCGGTTGAGGAGGCTTCTTCTCCTCAACTACTTGATGAGAGACACCAAATTCGGGAGGAGAAGATTGAGGAGCATTGAGAGCATTTTGTGGATTTCCATAGGAGAGGTTTGGGTGATTATTGAAGGTAGAATTTCCATAATTTCTTTGAAAATTACCTTGTTTCCAACGGTTATTGTACTTCACCTCCTCCTCATTCAAAATTTCATCATTCTCATATTTCTTTACGGCTCTTATCTCCATCAAATCTTTTTGGCTCTTGTCATAGTCTCTCTTGAGAGTGGTAATTTGTGAAGTTAACTCATCATACTTCTCATCCGATAGAGAGGCAACCCTCTTCATGGAAGTCCGTTCCATAGGCCATTGGTAGGCATGAGCGGCCATCTCCTCAATTATCCTCAAAGCTTCCTTAGCATGCTTGTTCAACAAACAACCCCCCGCGGTAGCATCGACTATAATCCTTGTGTGAGAAGTTAGTCCACTATAGAAATGGGTTACTTGTTGATCCTCACTAAAACAGTGTTGAGGACATTTCCGAATGAGCTCTCTATACCTTTCCCAAGCTTAAAATAAGGTTTCATCCCCATGTTGAGAGAAATAGGAAATCTCCGAAATCATCTTGTGAGCCTTTGAAGGAGGAAAATACTTCGATAAGAAGGCATTGCAAAGATCTTGCCAAGTGTGTATCTCCGACTTATCCAAGCCCTAGTACCAATCCTTGGCTCTATCCCTTAAAGAAAATCCAAACATCCTTAGTCTAATAGCATCACTAGGGACACCATTTTGCTTAACGGTGTCACACATCTCCAAAAGGAAGTGAGATGTGCATTTGGGTCCTCTAGGGGGCTTCCTCCAAATTGAGCATTCATAATCATTTTAATCAAACCAGTCTTCAACTCAAAATTATTGGCATTGATCGTGCCCCACTCCCCTCCTTGATATTGTTCTATTGGAGCTTGGAACATGAAGTTGATAGGAGGTGGTGGCACCTCATTAGCCTTCCTCTTTTGCTCATCAATTTCCGCTTGCATTTCTTCCATCCTTCTCATGATGGCCTCCATATTTGGGTTTTGATCACCCATTTCTTCTTCTTCTCTAGAATTCCTTCGTCTATGTCTCCTTCCAAATTCCAAGACAAGTGGCTCTTCAAGTCTCCCTTTAGACCTTGTGAGCATGTACCTTCAAAACAAAAACAAAAAGAAATTAAAACAAGCTTAGATTAGTAACAAGTGACTAAACAAACTATTGAAATATCTATCTAATCACTTCCCGGCAACGGCGCCAAAAATTGACTAGGCTATTTCTAACCTATCAATAATATCGAACTAGGGAAGTCCGAATGTCGAACTCAAGGAGTGAATATGTCAATAGATTTCAAGTAGTTTATGTCGTCTCCATTATACTATCTAAGCACCAATACATCATATTTGTGTGGTTTTCTATAACTAGGCAAGGAGGTAAATGAATATCAAACTCAACAATACACTAAAGTAATGAAAATAGCAAAGAATGAGAATGGAAAATCAAGTAATAAAAGCATGGATCCAAGTAACTTCCGAAAAATGGCTGCAACGGCTTGGACGCTCGTCCAGAAGTTCTGGACGGACGTCCAACTCTTGGATCTGGATGATTGTGCACGCCTTTCTTGTTTCGGTCGTATCTTTCTCGTCCGAACTCCAAATTGACCTCCTTTTTCGCCTACGTGCTCCTATCGAACCCCTCTTCGATATAATGGTTCTTTCTTCTCGTTTTCTTCTTGTTTCCGCACTTTTAATCCTACAATACCAAAGACTCCAAAGCAACCAAATCATAGCCACAAACAACAAAAACACACAAAAACTAAAGGAAAACGGACACGTAAAGACGACTAAAAACCTAACAACTAGACACCAATCAAAACCCCTTCACTTAGAACTTTGCTTGTCCTCAAGCAAACATATTCAACACAATCAACCCAAGTTCAATCAACTCAACAACACAAAGTAGGCATCGTCAAAATCATCAAATCAAAACCTAGACCACTCTAATATTAACGAGCAAATGCACAATCAAATACGAACAATCATGTGGCCCGTTAACTCGACTCAAATATGAGGATCCGATTTTTGATATATCACACATCTCACAAGCCTCAAATTGTCGACATATTAATCCCTTAGCCTACTTCCCTTTTTATTCAACTCAAAGAACAAATAAATATATCTCTCTTATTTTTTACGATGAAAGCGAACATTTTGGTACATAGTTCCCTAGGTTTAATCATCGATGGGTCTCATCGAACATCCTAGTGCGATTTCCCGTACTCATTGTTAAGAGGAATAGAGTACCTACGAACACTACATTTATCACATATACGAGTATCATCTAGGATATAGCTTCATGAAATTTAATCATTCGAGGGTCTCTCGAAGCCTTTTCATGTGGTTTCCCATGCTCATTACTCTAGTATTTTCATATGTTACAAGTAAGAGGAGCAGGATCCTATCAACTCTTTTTTACAACAAAGCACATTTTGTTTTTATACATGTAGGGAAGTAAGCTAAAATTAAATATACGTCAACCCTTCAATGCAATTCACTCATAATCCGAATCAAAAACTTTCACCTCATATTACGAAACAAGAACATGCCCCATGAATACTCAAACGATCACGCTATCGCAAGTCAACTTCAGAGCTATCCTAGTTTTGACAATCTAAGTTCGACAACTCCAATATCACGTCGTCATGTCATTCGAACTCAAAGGGACCACGTTAAGCATGTTTTCTCAATTACAAGAAACTTCATAAAGTGGGGATAACAAAAAGACTCGATCACAAAGACTCAATCACAAGACTCGATCACAAGACTCGATCAAACCAAAACATATAAAAGATAGCAAGAATACGAAACAAATCATGCTAACAAATCACAAGCTCCAGAAGTGCATTTGAAAAACTCATTTGTTGTGCTTGAAAACATCACTAACAATAAAGGTTTACGTGGGGAGGCTCCAGGAAGTGAGGAAAATCATAAAGATCTTCAGTCTTCTTATCAGACCTTTGGCCGAGATGCTGTGGATAAGGGGATTAAGGTTATTCCTGCAAAGAGTGGTCGTAAAGAAAACCGCAACTTCAATAAGAATCTCTCTGATTCTTATACTGTTCAACCTTCGAGTTGTGAAGAAACTCTATTTGCAACTAATTCTGTACATCACGATCAACTTCCTATCTGTGAGTGTGAGAGCTCTGTTGGTAAGGATTGTAGCGTGCATGATAATACAAAAAGTGGTTTCTTAAGTAAACACACAGGCCAAACAGTTGACACAGAGATGCTTGAAAATATCACTTTGCATGAAGAGTCTCCATGACAAGTATCCACCACTTCTCTCTATGATCAATCTCATCAGAATGAAGGTTTCATTCCTGAATTCCAACGAACTGTTTCCTGATGTCAGTGAATTTTATGATGTGGAATGCTCAGGGAGTTGCTAATGTGGCCTTCGAGTAAACTAAAGAATTGGATTAAAGAGCCCCGTCTGGCTGTTGTGGCAATTCTCGAGCCACGAAATACTTGTGATCCTGCCTCTTTGGATCACAATCTTGGTCTCACCTTTAGATTGGCTAGTGATAATCATAAAATTTAGATTTTTTCTCATGCAGATTTCTCAATTGATTTGATTAGGAGTACAGATCAGACCCTTCACTTTCCTGCATCCGCTGCTATTCTTCGTAAGCCTATTTTTTTAACTGCTGTGTATGCTAAGTGTACGAGGGTCTCCAGATACCCTTTATGGAAATACGCTACGGGAGCTTTCTTTAGATATGGCTGATTCACCATGGTCGGTGGGGGGTGATTTCAACATTTTTTTGACTGAGGAGGAGAGAATCGGTAACACTGTGGATCGGCATCTGGAAATGGCTGATTTTGCGGACGCCATTGATGATTGTCAGCTTCTTGATCCCGGTTTTGATGGGCCCTTGTTTACGTGGGAAAGGTCAGGGCTTCGTCAGAGATTGGACAGAATTCTTCTTGGGGAACATTGGAATGATTCTTTTGCATCCAGCCGCGTTACTCACCTTCCGAGGATCTCGTCAGATCATGGTGCTAGACTGGTTAGATGTAAGTTCTCGAACAATATTGTTCGGCCTTCTTTTCATTTCCATAATATGTGGCTGCGTCATCATTCGTTTTTGGATGAGATTGATAAAGTTTGGGAGCCTCTCACTGGTATTCCGGGCATGCTTAATCTCCAGTTTAAGCTTAATCGCGTGAAAAGGTTCTTAAAAATCTGGAATAAAGATATTTTTGGTGACATTCATGATAGAGTGAAGAAGGCTGAAAAGGACGTTAGCGCTGCTCAGGATTTTGACGCTAATCCTTCTCCTGATCGCCGTAGTGAACTTAAACGTTGTATTGCTTGCTACATCTTGTTTACTAGGATGGAGAAAGACTTCTGGCATAAAAAATCAGCGATTCGTTGGGTTGTGGATGGGGAGCGTAACACTAAATACTACCAAGGATGGGTTAAGCAGAAAAGAGTGAAATCGAGAATTCATTGTATTAAGGATGGGGTGCGTGAACTGACCGAAGAAGAAGATATCAAAGCATATGTTGCGGGGTTCTTTCATACCCTTCTTTTGTCTGATGTTGATATTTCGACTGATCCAGTCATTGAGGGTCTTACGCCACTGCATTCGTCTATTGATCTTCAAGGGCTTTGCGATTCCCTGTTGCCCGAGGAAGTGTGTGCTGTTGTTTTTGGTATCTCGGGTGATAGTACATCTGGGCCCGATGGGTTCACATCTCTCTTCTTCCAACACTGTTGGCAAATTGTGGGATCGGACGTCATTAGTGAGGTTAAGGATTTCTTAACAGGTACCCCCATGCCTCGTAGCTTTACGGCTACAACGATTGTTCTTCTTCCGGAGAAGCCTAACCCCAATTTGTGGACTCACTTCAGACCGATCAGTCTGTGTAATGTGACTAACAAAATAATCTCTAAGATTCTCACGTCCGGTTTGGCCCCTCTCATCCCCCTTGTTGTGGTGCCTAATCAGAGTGGTTTTGTTAAAGGACGTTTGTTGAGTGACAACGTACTTCTTGCTCAAGAACTTATACATGATTTGAATCATCGTGGTGGTTGGGCGACTCCAAACATTGCATTGAAATTGGATATGGCCAAAGCTTATGATAGGGTTCAATGGCCTTTCCTTCTGTCTGTTTTGCGCCATATGGGTTTCCCTAACCAGTGGGTCGACATGGTGAAGACATGTATTAATAATTGATGGTTTTCGGTGTTAGTGAATGGGTCCCTGATAGGTTTCTTTTCTTCGCCTAGAGGCCTTCGGCAAGGCGATCCTTTATCCCCGTTGTTGTTCGTCCTTGCGGCTGATTTTTTGTCTCGTAGTCTGGATAAACTGATTATCGGTGATCGTGATATGATGTACCACTCTCGGCTAAGGGGAGCATTCCCAGTATCGCATCTGGCTTATGTGGACGACATTTTAGTTTTCTCGCAGGCGAGGCGCGAATCTGTCCAGAAGCTTAAGAGTTGTCTCGATGAGTATTGCAGCATTTCGGGGCAATTGATTAGCTACGAAAAAAGTTGCCTCTACATCCACGATAAATATGTTGAGCAGTGGCAACAAGGAGTGCAAGATGTTGGGGGTTTTCAGAAAGGTTCTCTGCCGTTTACTTACCTCGGGGTGCCTATCTACAAAGGCCATACTAAGTCATCGCTCTTTCTGGACTTAAGGAAGAAAATTAGTGATCGCATTCACAGTTGGGGTCACAGAGTGCTTTCCTTCGGTGGTCGTCTTACTTTGATCCGTAGTACGCTTTCCACCATCCCTCTCCATATTCTTCAAGTCATTCAGGTTCCGAAGTGCGTTCTTCATGACCTTGAACAACTGATGGCGAGGTTCTTTTGGGGGGCTGTGGGAGAAGAGAAGAAAATTCATTGGTTTGCTTGGAAGCAAATCTGTCTTCCGAAGGATGAAGACAGTTTAGGGATTAGGAGACTTTCTGATATTCTGAAGGCTTTCAGTTACAAGCTTTGGTGGCGGTTCCAAGCGCGTAACTCTTTCTGGGCTAAGTATATGTGGAGCAAATATTAGTATCCTTTTATTAAATTTTCTAACAATTTTAGTCCCATCTGGCGTTGCATTGTTAAGATTGGTATTGATGCTCATGAGTTTATTAGATGGTCATTAGGTTCTGGTCGTATTTCGTTCTGGGATGATATTTGGTTTAAAGATAGTCCTTTATCTGTGTTTCGTCCTAATGACTGCACTCATACGTGTGTTTCTATTACCTGGTTTGAGTCAGCATGGGATTTGAATCGTTTGCCTGCTCTATGTGCTCCTTTTATGTCCCCTGATCTGATTGTTGAATTGAGTTGGATCCCGATTTTATGGGAAGAGGAGGATGGGATGAGATGGAGCTTGACGAGCAATGGTGAGTTCTCCATGGGCTCTGCATGGGATAAGGTCAGGTATAGGTTGCCTAAACTTTCACTCTTTGGAGACATTTGGAATTCCTGCCTTACCCCTTCGATTTCGATTTTCCTATGGCGTCTTCTCCATGGTCATGTCTATGTTGATGTTCTTTTATATTCTTGTGGTGTTTCTTTGGCGTCTATGTGTCAATTTTGTGAGTCCCCTCATATTGAGACTATTTTACACGTGTTCATTTCGAGTGCATCGGCTAGGTCTATCTAGACGTATTTTGATATTTGGTTTCCAGCATGTACACCTGCACACATGCACACAGATGTCTCACGTAGTATAGTTAGATGGAGGCAGCATTTTCTTCGCTCACATAGTACCCATTTGTCCTTTCTGGTTCCTTGTTTGATCTACTGGTTTATCTGGTTAGAAAGGAATAATCACAAACATCGTGGTATACATTTTCGTTACTCTCATGTGATTTCTCAGGTTATTCGTCGTTTGCGACTTTGGTGGCTGCCGGTCTTCTCGGCCCTTCTCTTTGGAAGGGATGCTCCTCACATGTTGATTTTATGACGCATACAGGACAGGTTCAGAGGTCCCTTCATTCACGTATGGTTGGGTGGATCCCCCCGGATTCACCGTGGATTAAACTCAACACACATGGCGCATTTGATAAAGAGACATTGAGGGCGTCTGGTGGAGGGCTAATTAGAGATCATTCGGGTACGTTAATTCAGGCTTTCTGTTGCCCATTGGAAGCTAATTCTAGCTTTGAAGCGGAGCTTTGGGCTCTTCTTCATGGTTTAGAATTAGCTATATCGTGTTCAAAGTTCGTTTGGGTAGAGATGGATGTTGCCACGGTGAACTCCCTTTTCAATGCTGGAAAAAATGGTGCGGCGAACATCAGGCATATCATGGCTCGGATTAGAGTTCGGCTTCGTAACATTCAGGTTCGTTTCTCTCATATACATAGAGAAGGAAACAGTCGTGCAGACTTCATGGCGTGCCAAGGATCGTGGAGTGAGAACATGACTTTGTTCGATGGATCTAATGCTCCGCGTTACTTTTTGGGGTTAGTTCGGATGGATCAGTTGGGGTATCCCAACTTTAGATTTAGTTACAAGTAGATTATGCTTCTTTTAGTCTTGTCTACATTATTGATAGGTGTCGGTTTATTCATTTCACGGGCTGATCACTTTCAGATCTCTCGTATTTTGCTTTGTGGTTTTTCGGTCGTTTGTTTTTGTTCTCTTTGCAGTTTTCCTCAACGTTGTTGGTTTGGATATTGCTTGGTTAGGGTTTATCTGTACAAGGTTAAGGTTAACCTATTTTGGTTATCTTTAACCTTAACATTTTTCGATTTTTATGCTTATATACAGGTTAGGAGTCCACCTAACCCCTCGTGGTGATTTAAAAAAAAAAAAAAAAACAATTTCAAAGACCCCCACCCCCCCCCCCCCCCCCCCACACACACACACACACACACACACTTAAAATCAAGCAATGTCCCCATTGCAAGAAAATAAAAAGGAGAAGAAAAAGAGAACTTATCGCATAATAACGACGAACAAACTTGAAATTCTGAAAAACTCCAAGTTAGTACCTACAAAACAAACACAAGAAACAAAACACCAAAGCATAAAACTGCACACAAAAAAAAAAACAAAAAAAAAATGAATAAAAGACAAACTTTTTTTTTTTACGTGGGTTGCCTCCCACCAAGCGCTTGTTTAACGTCGTTAGCTTGACGAGAAAAATTCTCACCCAAAATCTGTTGCAACGAGCAATGTCTTTAACCATCCATAGGCGACTCTCGATGCAAAGGTGGACTCTTCTTTCTCTTCGGCTTGGAACTCGAAAAGAGCGTTATCTTGGACACTTATCTCTCCCACACTTGTGTGAAACCCATGTGAGCAATATCATGATCTTCAAAACTAGATGATGGATCCTCCACAAAAAGTGCTTCCTCGTCGAGATTGGCAAGAAAGATGCCATGATTTCTTCTTCTTGATGTGAGCTCAAAACCGACTCCTCTATAATGCAATTATGATCCTCCATGTCTTCCACATTGCTCAAAAATTCCTCCACAATCACTTCCTCATCCTCCATGTCTTCCACATTGCTTAAGAACTCATCAATAATGACTTATTTCTCATGCATAGCAACCTGAAAATTCTCCTCTATCTTTTTCTCATCCAAATCGTTAGTAATATGAACATACAAGCATGTTTGGATAAAAGAATTAGAACAAGAAGAATAATTATCAAAAATTGAGAAAGTTACCGAACCTCATACACCGGCCATGCTTAATGTGCCGGATCCAACGTCGATTTGAGTTTGAGTAATAGCCATGAAAGGTCGCCCTAACAAGAGAAGATGACCTCTCTCACTCCTAGCTCCTCGCCCCATATCAAGAACAACAAAATCGGCGAGAACTCGAATTCCTCTCACAATTAATGCAACGTCTTCCACAATACCCAAGGGATGACTCAAAGAACCGTCGGCTAGCTAGATGCAAAAATTGGTGGGTTTAAGATCCCTCGAACCCATTCTCTCAAAAATCGAGTATGGCATCAAGTTCACCGCTGCCCCAAATCCAACATATGCAGCACACTATCTCCATTACCCAAAACATCATCTAATTTGAAACTTCCGGGATCACCTTGTTTCGGTAGATATGAGAGATGGCCAGCTGAGGTATGTGAGGTGTGAGAACGTTGTCGGCTTGCTTTGATGGCAGCCACGATTTGACTTCTCCACTTCTTTCCTTTGTCTTGCTCCTCTTCAATGACCGTCAAGGCATGAGCTTGTTTGGGTTGGCTAGGCTTCCCATTTTGTAGCTTCTTCAACTCATTAACTGCTCCAAAAATCTGCCCCATAGTGGTCTCATGGCGTCTAATCGTTGCATCTTGCGCTTCATGAGCCAACTTTCTCTCGTGCATAAATGCGGCGAAACTAGCCTCATCAAGTGGAGATTGTTGAGGCGGAGATGGGTAGAACTACGACGGTGGATAGTAAGAATGTTGGGGAGGGTAGAATAGTTGTTGGTGAGGAAATTGTTGAGCATATGGTGGTGGTGGGTATCCTTGTGCTGCGTAGACTTCGGCTCCTCCTTCGTAAGTAAGCTCGGCCTTCCTAGTGCACTCGTCGATGGCATGGCCAACTAGTCCACACATGCCACAAGGCTCCGAATGTGTAAGTGGAGTCTTCATCTTGAGTTCTTGTAGATCCCTCATCATATCGGCCATTTGCTTCGTTAAATCCGGGCTAATAGTGACCATACTAGCTTCCATCTTCCTCGGCCGAGACGACTTTTGTTGAGAGCTTGCAGCAAGAGTCTCAAAGATCATCCTTAACTCGTCGGCCGTCTTCACTCCGATGTTTCCTCCGGCTGAGCTATCCACCATGAATTGGCAAGTTTGATTTAGAGAATCGTAGAAATATTGCCAAAGCATCTCGGACGCCATTTGATGGTGAGGGCACTGCTGCAACAATTCTTGGAATATCTCCCAAGCCTCATGAAAAGGCTCATTGGCTCCTTAAGTAAAATTCATGATATTCGATCGCACCTCTTGTGTCTTGCGGTTGGGGTAGTATTTCATCATGAACTTCTCGCACACCGCATTCCAAGTTGTGAGAGAGTTGGCCGGGAGAGTGAGATACCATGACTTTGCTCTATCCTTCAACGTATATTAGAAACACTTCATCTTCAAGTCGTCCTCCGAAAGCTCTCCCAATGGAAAATTTTGCACCATCGTGCAATATTCGCGAATGAACATGAGAGCATCTTCGTTGGGCAGCCCGTAGTGGGTAGGGAGCAAAGCCAAGTCGTGCGGTTTAACCTCATAATTCCTAACCTTGGTGGTTAGGACAATTGCCGAAGTGGTGGCGGTGAAAGTGGGACGAGCGAAATCTCCCTTCTTTTGTGCCATTGCTTCGAACTCTCGTCTTCTTCTTCCTTTTGTCGCGGTTAAAAGCGCCTTTACCTATTGATGTCATCGATGTGAGGTATCAACTTCCTTTAGAGATTTCGACGACCTTGCATACACAAAACTCAACAAACGGATTAAACGCACCGAATGGAAGGGAAATAAAAATGAACTAGAAAGCAATTAAATAAAACAAATAAAAATATTACACAATTAAATAGCCTAAAGTTTTCCCCGTCAACGGCGCCAAAATTTGTTTCACTAAAAAGTGTTCGCGATAGAACGAAATCTATCCTAACACTTAGTAAGTAAAATCCCAAAGTCGAATCTAAAGGAAAACTTTGCAGGGCAAATAATCGTGTAGCAAACAATCCTAAACTAGCCTAAATCTAAGAAAGCAAGTAAAAAGAATTGTTTGTTTTGGGTTTTAAATCCTAGGCAAGAAAAAAATAAGCAATAAATCAAAGCAAGTAAATAAATCTAATCTTGAAAACAAGGAATAAATCTAATCTAATTAATCTAGAGAATTAAATAAAAGCGATTAAACTACCTAGGCAAAAATCGTAGAGAAAGCAATAACGAAAGCCACAAAGAAAATGAATCTAGACATATAAAAACTTTAAATCTGAAAAATCTAAGAAAATAAATCTAACTTTAAAAGCTTGAAAAACTGAAAGAATTGAAAACTGAGAAAAACGAATCTAAACTAAGAACTTGAAAATGAATGAACGATTTAAACTAAGAACTTAAGAATTAAATCTACGAAACTAGAAAGCAATTAATCAAACAAAAATAAAGCAATAAAGAACTTAAGAATTGAATGCGTAAACGAGAGAACAGGAACCAAATAAAAACTTGAATTAATTGAAGAACGAAGTAGCGATCCGGATCGAACAAAAGAAAATATATCTAGAATGTAATGTGCTGAAAACTAGAGCTAAAACAAAGGTAAAGATTGTCTAAATTCGTCCTAAAGCAATAGTATTTATACTAGGTATAAAAACCTAGTTAAACAAGGAAACAACTTAAAATCTGTTGATCTAGACAACCGTCCAACTCTCGTTTCTGGAAAAATGGCTGCAACGGCTTAGACCCTTGTCCAGATTTTCTAGACGGGCGTCTAACTCTTGGTTCTGGATTATTACGCGCGTCTTTCTTGTTTCGGTCGTATCTTTCTCGTCCGAACTCCAAATTGACCTCCGCTTTCGCCTACATGCTCCTATCGAAACCTTCTTCAATATAATGCTTCTTTCTTCTCGTTTTCTTCTCGTTTCCGCCCTTTTAAACCTACAATACCAAAGACACAAAAGCAACCAAATCATAGCCACAAACAACAAAAACACACGAAAACTAAAGGAAAACAGACACGAAAAGACGACTAAAAACCTAACAACTAGACATCAATCAGCTTTCAATCTTTGTATCGTACTCGCTTCGCTTCATTAGAGTACTCGCTTTAGCTTTGTTGAGTAGACTCGCTTAGCTTTATCGAGAGCACTCGCTTTCGCTTTATCGGGTAGCCTCGCTTTGGCTCCAAAACACACTCAAGCGAGTGGTCTTCTCGCTTCGCTTGAAACCTGCAGTCTAGACCTAAAACGACTAAAGCAAAACAAGATTTCCTAACATTATAAGCTTGAAAAATTCTAACCTATCATACTAATCAAATAAGGTCGCTTGGGAATAGAATTAACACAGAGGGTTTTGGGATCGAATCAAAATATAATGAACAATTTTATTAAGCGTCCCAATAGGTCCCCCCTTAACATGTGAATTTTTAACAATTCCCAACAATAGATCATCTCGATGCCACCTCTCTCTTCTCTGTGAGCTCGGTAGCTGAAATGAAGTTGCAAGTACAAAAGTTGATCTCACCCGCACAAACGCGCAAGTAGGTTAATTCGTCGAATGTCGTGCTTTGGGAACATGACATATATGAACTCAACTTGACAAACCTTATAAAATTCCTTGGGCAACATTATTTGTGTCGAAGAATTTACTTCTTTGGCACCCTGGATTTCTTTAAACTCCATTGAAGGTGGTTTTTCTGTTGCCTTGATGAAGCACATTGTTTTGCTTGGATCTTTGACCTCTTGGTCGACTATCTGAGGCTTAGCTTGACTTGTCTCATATTCTTCTTCAACTTTCCTTGCCAATTCGAAAGCCTTCTTTAGAGTCCCAGGTCAATTATATTGTAACGCTTTGTGAATATAGAGCGAAATTGATAATGCCTCGTGCATTCCAGTCACCTTACTTCGTATCCCTTCAAATTCAGACTGAAAATCTCTTACGGATCCCATCTGCATGATCCTACAAAGTTTTGCTTCATGAAAATCACCGACAGACCTTTCGAGGCTCGTTGTTTCATCGACCAACTGATTTTTGACAACCCCACAAAACTTTTGATTAGATATTGATTTAAGGATATCACACACATAAAATCGGTGTTGTTGTGCTTGCAACGTTAGCTGTAAATTCTCTTGAGCTCTTGAGCTCTGATATTATGCATTCATTACTTCCAAAATAACTATGCAAAGAAGTCAGAACTCGGGATCAATGATTCATCATCTTCCTTGGTTTCGTCGTCTCTCATCTTATCTTGGGTTTCCTTGACTCCAAAGCCCTAAAAACACTCAAAACAACCCAAAAGCGTAATCTAGCTCGAAATAAAGTAAACAATACAAAACATGAGTTAAATTATTGAAATAAGACAAGAAAACGATTATTTAACACTTATATAATATAGTAAAAGTACACCCTATCACAAGGTCTCGTAAACCTAAGAGTTAAAATTTACGAGTGCACTCGTAATATTCTACGAGAAAAAGGAGGCTAGGGTTCTAGGAGAGAAAGTCGGAGGCGGCGGCGTTGAGCACAACGACGGCGGATCCCTTTCCGTGGCTGATTCCATAGTTCGTTGTTCATTCGACGTTGGAATCGAGCAGGGATACTCAGAAGATCTTCAAGCGAGTTCTCTCGCCAAAATCCTTAAGGTAATCGATCTTGAAACACCCTATGTTCCGTATTAAATTCATAGGAGCATGATAGGATTTTTTAAATCGTTAATTAGATAATGGAAATAGATCCTCGGGGCATTAATTGATCTACACCGATCTGGTTCCTTCACTATGTTCATGCTCATATTTTCTAAGTAGACTAGGGAATTGATCTTGTTGATAAATCGAAAATATGTAAGTTAGTGTGAATTTCATAAGTTGGATCCTCGAGCTTGAATCGAGTTAGTGTGAATTTCATAAGTTAGTTGGTTGATTTTAATCTTGTTTTTGCAACTTCGAATGAGGAGATCTATTTGGTTTGATGGATTGAATGGTTGAATACTTCACGATTTTTGGGTTGTTTGGACTGAGTCTTGATTATGTTGAATATGTTTTTTTGAGAACAAGCAAAGAGCTAACTATGGGGGATCAGTTTGGTGTCGTTTCGTGTCATTTTAGTCGTAGATTCGAGTCCATTTTCCTTTTATCTTCCGTTTGTTTTTTTTGTTGTATTTTGCTATGATTTAGCTGTTTTGTGAGTTTCGTGTTTCTGGCGTGGCCGAGATTATGGTCTGATATTTCCTTTTTAGATTAGGTTTTGAACCTCATAGATACGTAGTGCTTATGCACGAAAATTATCTCATTCCTAATTAGTTTTTTTAGCACAATACTTTAGTTTATCTTTTGTTAAGCAAGAAAATTTTAATTCAAGGTCAATTTTCATTCTTAAATGTCTAGTTCAAGTAATAGGTCTTCAATTCGTTAGTTTATTTATGACTTTCAGTTTCAATTTATTGTTTTAATTGCTTGTTATTTATTTGCTTTCGTTAATTTTTTTATCTTGCTTTGCTTAGTTAAGATTTATATTTTCGTCAAATCACATCATAATTGTGCATGCTATTCTTTTCTTTCCAAATATCCAAATTTTGCATATTCACCAAGAGTTGGTACTTACATTGTCAATTTCATGCTAGTGTCTTGACAAAATCGATATCTTTAGGCAATTCACCATAGGCGTAGACCATATCTACAATCGACTGCACAAACATATATTGAAAGAAAATAATATAGAAGGATTTTATCATAGATCTCCACCGCATTTGCATCTTTAATTGAAAGAACTCGCATTTGTAATGAGAATTCTTTTTCAGTCATTGATCCACCAAATAGAATTATTATTAATAGCCATACGTCTAGAATCTACAGTCTACGACATTCTTCTCCTCCCTTTATTCTCCCAATTTGGTTCGAGTTTGATATGTGAGTGAAAAGAAGTTCAAACTCCAGTTTCAAACAGAGAGCGGAATAAATTTAATGGTGAACTATCTGTGTTCTTTGATTGAAATCAAATTAAATTTGATACATGCCATGTCCATCATTAATTAAGTCGGCTGATCAAGAAAGCCATGCACGATTAGTTAATGAAACGTGAAGAAGTGGGAGATTAGTTATCCAATAAACGTGTTGATGCTCAGAGCATGTACAATGGAAAGGTTTTTGTTTACGTGGCAAAAAGAAGAACACACACCTTAGTTAGCATCCCCATTGGAGATCCCCTAAATAAGAACCTGGGTTCTTATATAAGATCCTAGTTCTTAAGAAAAAATTGGGCCCACATGCTTTTTTTCTTTTTTTTTTTTTTTTCCTTTTTTTCCTCTCCAACTTTCTTTTTCTTTTTCTCTATTTCTTTTCATTTGTTTTTGCTTTTATTGATTTTATTTCAATTGCCATTTTGCTTTTCTTTTTTTTTTTATAAATTATATATGTTACATTTTTTTATTATAATTTTTTATACATACTTTTTCTTTTCATGGTATTAATTAATTTCTTTTAATTTTAATTATATTAAGCATCTACAATATTTAAATACTAAAGCTTTTTGTAAGAAAATTTGATCATTTGTGTATTAAATATATATTTACGAAACTAAATATATTTATATTTATTATAATCAAATTTATCAATTATGTGGTAATAACATAAAACCAATTAGTAAAGTAAATATATTTATGTTTGTGGTAATAACATAAAACCAATGTTTGTTTGTTGTATTTTATATGATAATTTACCCATAAATTTGTTATGATTGGCATAGCCATATCCCTCTATAAATCACGACAATTCACGTGTAGAAATTATTAATTAGATGTCACGAATACCCTTGTCTTCACTAAAAATGATTTTAAATAAATTAGGAACTACTCCTATATCCTCATATACAAAATTATAACGTCCATTTTTCGTTAATTCATACCCTTAAAAAAACTAATTTCTATAGTTAGACATGGTTTTCGCCGTATATACATATAGAGAGCAATCGTAATACTCCTTACATCTCTTGTTATTTGTCCCATTTGAAACGTGTATAGGAGCCAACGAATAAGAGGATATGTGTATAATCAATTTGAGGAGAGATAGTTTATTATAACCATTTATTCTCCCCGCCCCTCTATATATATATGTATGAATATCTCATCAAGGTAGCTAAGTAATCATAATTTATGTTTCATTTATTGAGATTCTAAGCTATTGTTTTAAACTATAGAAAAATATGATGGCAGTAGCTACACAGGCGATAGGAGAAGTAATGATGCTGGTGCATGGTAACCTCTCCTTTGCCTCCGTCACAAAACCATACTGCCGCACCGGAAAACTGAACGGTGCCGTTTCAGCTCCCTCAATTTTCTTCATAAAGAAGGGGTTTGTCCGGAATTTCTTTATTAATAGTTTAAATTCTTAATTAGTACTCCCCTCGTCCCTTTATACTCCCTCCGTCTTTAAATAAGTGTCCCGAGCCGCTAATTTGAAAAAACCAAGGAGAATGCTAAAATGACAGTTATGCCCTTAAAATCCTTGATTATTTATTTATTTATTTTTGTCTTTCTCCCACTTTTAGATTTCCAAGAAGGGTAGTTTTGGTACTTTTGTGTAATTTTTGCTTGGAAAAATGTGATAGGACACTTATTTAGGGACAAAATTTTTGGCGGCTCGGGACACTTATTTAAAGACAGAGGGAGTACTAGTTACGTATTCCTTTTTAGTACGTCCAGCGGAACACGTTACATTTCCTTATTTGGTAAAAAGTTACTAAAGGGAAGCACTTTTTGTACATGCACTCATAACATTAACACGCAAATCCACTATTTCTTAATTCTCGTGCTCTAAAAAAAAGTAACTAATAAAAAGAGACGGAGGGAGTACTTATATAATTTATAGCTATATAAGATAATGATATTTTACATTTTGATTCGTTAATGGGAGAGAAAGTAGTATTTGTTGCCTTAAATTTGTTCTAGGTTTAAGATAGTCTGGGATCACTACTAGAAAAATAACCTATTGCTACAATGGTATATATAGCACTTAAAAAAATATCATTATAAATTATCGAAAAATGCAAATTAGTTAAAGTTGTATTTCGGTGAAACGCTAATATTTTACGTTGACATACATAACACTGAGTAAAAAGTGTCATGTTAAAATATTTTACGTTACACTTCCATCTATTGTTACATTGACATACATTACACTTAAACAATGTAATTATAACCAAAATGTAGCAATAAATATTTTATTATTATATTTATGAGTGTTCTTTAAAGCCAATTTTCTACTAGTGGATTTTCTTATTTTGGATTCTTTAATTTGGATTGAGTTTCTTCAAGATATCTATTTTTACTAATGAATCATGATTTTAGCCAAGAGTTAAGGAAACAGAAAAATCAACTTTGATAATCAGAATCTAACAATAAGTATAAAGCTATCAAATAGATCTCTTATGCACTGCACATTAATATAATGCATAAACTAAAGCTATAAATGCATTACTTATAAATAGTGTTATGCACGAGTCGAGACGAGCCAAATAATACCATGCTCAAGTTGGCTAATTTATTATGGAGCCAAGCTTCAAGCTTGACTTTTGGAATACTTTGAAACTCGTGATCTTTATCGAGCCCACACGAGGTTTACAAATTTAAATTTATATTTCAAACATTCTACTTATTTTCTTAAAAGTAATTATCGGTTTACTCATAATAACATGACTTATTCACTTAGATTCACCGTTTATCCTATAAGAATGAGGTTTGTTAAATATTCATTTCCATTATTCATTATTCTAATTTGTATAAATATTACATTTACTTATAGTTTATTTAAGCTTTATTGCTTATCGAGCTTGATCACGAGCTTTCGATTGAGCCAGACAAAGCGTGTTGCTAATTAAGCTCGACTTGTTTTAACTAACGAGCTAGCTTCAGCGTTGAAATATTGTTAAATTGAGGTGCATAATTAATATTAATACAATATATAAAAAGAGAAGAAACCAAAATATTTTATGTTACTTCACAAATGTGTGGAAAAAAAATACTCCGCACAAAGGTGAAAAGGTATAACACATGCCATGTCAGCATAGTGGAATCGAACCCATGCGTGTGCGTATGTGTGCAGTTGTCTAGTACTCAAGAGCATGGAAATGGAGGTAGCTCAGAGCAGATTCACATATAATGATGACGATGACGACGACAACGACGTTAAGAGAATGTTTGTTGAGGTGTTTGATGTGCTCAAATTAGAGCTATTGAATGATCCTGTGATTGAGTGGACTCATCGATCTCGACATAGGATCGAGCATGTAGGTTAAATTATTTCTTCTTTAATTTTGTTCTTCCTTCTTTCCTGTTTTTTTGCTTTCTTTTGTGTGCCGTTAGAGTTTATACACTGTTATAATTTGGCAAAAACTAAAAATAAAAACTCCATAAAAAACCTTTTGAGCTGAAAAAATAAATCTAAACAGCTTGTATGATCATAAGTTGACGATAACATAGCAATATGCATTTTAATGCATTATAGTTGTACATATCGTGCATTATAATGCATTATATTTGTGTATAAAATATATTACTATCATTTTATATTTTTATGAAAAACCTATTTTTTACAAGACCTCACCCTTATTGTGTGTATGTTGTGTGTCTATGTTTTCACACATTAGTAGATCCATGATTTCCATTTTTCCCCGGACCATGTGTAGATCATGTTGCTTCTTGATGATAAATTAACTTTTCATTATTTGAATTTGACAGATGATGGACTATAACGTGTTTCCAGGTAACTCTAGTTGTATACTCCCTCCACTACAAGAAAACAGGGTTTTTGCGACATATGTGCATGCGACATTACCGATAATTGTCATAAAATTGTGACACTTATACTATTAGTGTCGTATATATGCGTCAAATGTGCGTCATAAAAATATTGTGTTACTATTTTGCGACAACAATGCTACACTTAGTTTTATGTCTCATATTTACAACAATTTATTTGCGACATATTAATTGAATGTCATAATTTTACTTCACATTTAGAACAGTGTTGCAATTTGTGTCGTATATGTGCGTCATTAAAATATTGTGTCGCTATTTTGCGACAACAATGCGTCACTTAGTTTTGTGTTTTGTATTTACAACAACTTATTTGCGACACATTAATTGAATGTCATAATTTTACTTCACATTTAGAATTATGTTGCATTTTGTGTCGTACATAGACGTCACTAACATATTGTGTCGCTATTTTGCGATAACAATGCGTCACTTAGTTTTGTGTCTCGTATTTACAACAATTTATTTATGACACATTAGTTGAATGTCATAATTTTACTTCACATTTAGAACAGTGTTGCACTTTGTGTCTTATATATGCGTCATTAAAATATTGTGTCGCTATTTTGCGATAGCAATACGTCACTTAGTTTTGCGTCTCGATTTACATCAATTTATTTACGACACATTAATTACATATCATAATATTACTTCAAATTCAGAATAATGTTGCATTTTATATCGTTTATTTGCATCAAATATAAATTATTAAAATATTATATCACGATTTTATTACACACACATGACACTTTTTTTTTTATGTTTTCTGAAATACCTACAATTTATTAAGGATTCCTTAATACTACATTTTGAATGTTATAGGAGTACTATCATATACTTACATCAATTGTGATTTGTATGTCATCTAAATATTGTGATAACATAATTATTCTTATAGTTTGACTTGCGACAAGTTAATTGTGACACCTTAGTAAAATATCATATCTAATTATATATTGCAAATAGTATGTATTGCAAAATTATGACAAAATTTATTTCGTATTATTACTTGTCGCAGTTAAATTATATTAAAGTTATAATAGTGTTGAACGACTACAAAATTATATTAACTCTTCACCATAATGAATTAACTTTCGTACTTTTCAAGTTTCAGATATTATATTTGTTTTTTTTTTAAGGTTAATTTAGATGTTATTATTTACTTATAAACACCAAAATCCAAATTAATGGAATAAAAATATATAAATTGGTATCTATTAGTATTAAGGATCATAATCTATTATTTCCTTTTTATTTAAAAGTTTTGATTTATTAATCAAAACAAAGTGAATAATAATAATAAAAATAATTAGTATATTATAAAATGTATTACAATTATAACACATATTATACTATCTAATAATATAATTAGTATTCAAGTATGTGTTAATTATGTGGTTGTATTAAAATATACTTATATTAAAATATATAAATTTGATATTATTGATCTTTACAGGATTGAATCAAACAATAAGAAGGGAAAGAAAAAAAGGAAAAATAAAATAAAACAAAATTAAAAGAGTAGGGCATAATTTCAATTACCGCCTCTGAAGCCTGCACTCTCGTGGTCTCGCCTCTCGCCTCTCGCTCTTTCTCTAAGCTCTCTCTTCTGCTATCTTCTCCTCTCCCTCTTCGCAAGCTCTTCGAAAATTAAGGTAGAGTTATCTCATCTTGTTGGAAAATTATGGAATATTTCGATTTTGAGTGTTTATTGTTGATCATGGTTTAATTTACTTATTTCCTTTTGGTTGTCTGCGTTGTGTGTGCGTGGGTTTTTAGATTCACGAATTCTTGGTAAAGAAAGCTATGGGGGTTGATTAATTAGAAATTTAGGAGGATTTTTCGTTGGGTTCAACTATTGAAATTTTGTGGAAAATCAGTTTAGTAGTGTATTCATGTGTTGCTGTACCAGAAATATTCTGTGCAAAGTCGTGACTTTCAGGCCCGATTCTGGGCGTTTTCTCCATTCAAAACATAACAAATTAGGTACCATTGGAAACCTCTGTTCGTTGGCTTTCCAAAGCTATTTTCGGATTTTCATTTGGAGTTCAAACGTAAAAGTTATAGGCTGTTGAAGTCAGAGTGGCGGGTCTGCTCGCTGCTGTTTTAGCGCGAGTTTGAGTCAAAACTTTGGCACCAATTCATTGTTGAATCATATGATTTATTTAGGGGATATGTAGTATAAGTCATAGGAGGTCCATACTATATTGTATTCTCGAAATCCGATGATCGGATAGGCCGAAATTAATGTCATAAGTTGCTGTCAAAGCTTTAAATTGTAGAATGAATTGCCTAACCTCTACACTATTTATGTGAATTAATAACTGTGGATGTAGGAATTCCTCAACTTTAGAGTTGAAACCGTCTTGAAGTTTAGTTGTTTCGTGATTAACTTGTGTATGTTTATCCGGGATTTGTGTAAAATTTGAATTGATGGGGCTATGGTCGTAGGGTAGTGAATTGATTTTGTTCCTTGAGCCTCTGTTTTCACAGCAGCAGGACAGTCTCTTTAGGTCCTGATTCTGGGTGTTACTCTGACACAAAATGTAGCATAATAGGTAACATTAGAAACCTCTTTTCGTTAGCTTTCCAACGGTATCTTCGGATTTCTAATCCAACATCACATGAGAGAGTTATGAGCCTCCAAAGTTAGACTGTACAATCTGCCTGCGGGAACTTTAGCTCAACCTTGCTGTTACGATTCTTATGTTTGTTAAACTTAAAATTCTGTAAAAAAAATAAAGGGATTTTGAGGTGTACGATATGATAATCTTGTTCATGTATTTAATTAAGCATTAGAGTATATGATAAAGAGGTATTTTAAGTTGTTGACACAGGGAGCAAGATCTCGTCATAGGTATTTTAAGTTAAAGTTATAACTTGAGGTGTTGATCTAGATAATCCTTATTTCATTGATGTATCATATTAAGTCCTTGACTTTTGTTTAAATTATATTGTGAGTTCGACGAACACTTACTAGATTACATAGACCGTAAAAAAGTACTTGACATAAGAACTCTAGTAATAGTGATGTATAGAGATTCTACACCATGGATTTACCTTAGTTAATTGACTTATATGGTTCCAGTTACCTTTAATCTAGTCGACTCTACTATTTTAAGATGAAGCCTTTCATTTCCAATTTTACATTAGAAGATCTTTGATTGGTGTGTAAATGTTAGGATTTTCGTAGTGTTTTCGAGTCCGTTTTCGTAATGTTTTCGTGTCTTTGTGTGTGTTTATGGCTATGATTCGTTTGTTTGGAGTTCTTTGGTACTTGTAGGTGATTTTGGATGAAAAGGAGCGGAAACGGGTCGAAAAGGCGAAAAGACGGAGTTTTGGACGAACGAGGACAGATTGGAGATCTGGACGCCGTCCAACCCAATCTGGACGCCGTCCAGAAGCACGTCCAAGAAGGGCTGGACGGGCGTCCAGTGTTGAAGCAAACTTGTGAAGATTGAAGAAGTGGACGCCGTCCAAGACCATCTGGACGCCGTCCACACCGCACCTGGACGCCGTCCACTATCCATCTGGACACCGTCCACAGTCATTGTTGAGCCAATCTTACAGTGTCAGCTTCTGGACGCCGTCCAGAATAAGTTGGACGCCGTCCAACTTAGGCGGCCAGCAAATCTTTCCTTATTTATCTAGGTTTTTACCTAGTATATATATGTCATCCCTTGTACACGAATTAGATCATCCTTTTACATTAGTTTTAGCTTAGTTTTCAGCATTCAAATACTCTAGATTAGTTTTACTTTGTTCGGATCCGAATTCCTCGTTTAGTTCGTTTAATTCAAGTTCTTCGTTCTTCGTTTTTCGTCTTAACTTCGTAAGTTCTTTTATTGCTTTCGTTTATTTGCTTTAATTACTTGCTTTAGTTTTAGATTCGTTCTCTTAATTGCTTCGTTTAATTTGCTTAGTTTTAATTTCGTTCTTTCGATTTCTAGTTTAAAGTTTAGATTCGTTTTTCTAGTTTCGATTCTCTCGTTTTTCAAAGCTTTCATAGTTAGATTAATTAGCCTTTTAATTTCCAGATTTTATTCATCATGTCTAGAGTAGTTTATGCTTTCTTTATTGCTTTCTTTATTGCTTCCCTTTCGATTCTTGCCTAGGTAGATTAATCGCTTTCTTAGTTTAATTCTTAGATTTATTTCTCAAGTTCTAGATTAGATTATTTACTTGCTTTAATTTATTGCTTTTATTTATTTTCTTGCCTAGGATTTAAAACAAAAACCCAAATTCTTCTTTACTTGCTTTCCTAGATTTAGGTTAGATTAGGTTTTTACTACATAATCGATTGCCCTGTTAAGTTTTCCTTGAGATTCGATACTTAGGTTTTTACTTGCTAGTGCTACGATAGATTTCGTCTATTGCGAACACTTTTTAGTGAAACAATCTTTAATAGAGGTATTATATGAATCATTTTATCTCTTGTACATAAGTCAAATGAGACGCATGTGTAAAATTTTTTAGTTCTTTGTTTTGGTGTAGTGCTGTATTTAAAGTTCTCCTATAGTCCTATTACTTCACAAACAAAACTTTTGGTTCTTAGTGAAAGTTCCAGTTTATTTTATTCCTTTTTTCTTTGCAACTCTTATTGAGGTAGCAACTATGACTTCTTGTGCCTTAATATCAATACTAATATTCTTTCAACTTTTAAGCGTTATGAATGTAAATTATAATATATTATGTTTTATTATGTAGGAACAAGGAATTGCAAGGAGCAAGAAGAAGAAGATAAAGCATTAATGAATATCACATTCTAGCTCACAAATACTGCATTTCAAATTTAGCACAATAAGTTATTTCTATTTTTATCTAGCTTTGGCCTTTGGTTAGGAAATTTGAATGACTAACTTTGAACTCTATATTTTGATTATTTTTTATTCGCATTTGGAAACCATATTCTTTTATATTTTGAATGAATATCAAAATTATAACATACTCTGTATTTGTTACTTTATTATTATATATTGTTATATGATATGATAAATTTAATGTATATGGAATGAAAAATGTGAATTACTACAACAATATATTTTGTGATGCTAAAAGTGTAGCATATATTGCATCGATAATAGAAAAAATGTCGTACGATTGTTACACAATCTTTTTGTGTCACAATCATAACCGACGTTAAAGTATGTCGCAAAATATATTTTGCGACATTAAATAGTGATGCAGAATATGTCGCACAATATACTTTTGCGACATTAAATAGTGATGCAAAAAGTGTTGCAAAATATATTTTGCGACATTACATTGCGAAGCAAATAATGTTGCAAATTATATTTTTGCATCATAAAATTGTGATGCAAAAAATGTCGAAAATCAGGATGCGTCATATCAACTAATGTCACGTAATGTGTCGCAAATTATCATGCATCACTTAAATATAATGACGCATAATGCGTCGTAAAGTTTATACGACATTATTTTAGTGTTGCATAAAGTGTCATTTGTGTTGCGACACAAACGAATAAAAAATGTCGTAATTTTGCTACATACCCCTTTCGCGACATAACTAACAGTGACGCAGAACATGTCGCAAATCAGCATTTGCGACATTAAAAGGGGTCATTTGCGACACATTTTTATGTCGCAAAAGCCCTGTTTTCTTGTAGTGCTCTGTCCCTTTATACTAGTTACGTATTCATTTTTAGTACGTTTCGCGGAACACGTTACATTTCCTTACTTGGTACAAAGTTACTAGAGGAAAAACACTTTTTGCACATGCATTCATCACATTAACACATAAATCCATCATTTCTTAATTTTCGTGCCCCAAAAGAAAGGTAACTAGTATAAAGGGACGGAGGGAGTACAATATAATCCATCTGCTTCATGTTAATATGATTATTTAAATGATACTCTAAACTCTATCTTATTAAAAGTAGCCCTTTGAAAATGAGACGGAAGGAGTATATATTTTAATATTTAAGATAATATTCTCATTGACTGATATAAGTACTCATGTTTTTGCACAGGAAAGTTATTTCGAGGTGTTTCAGTTATTTATGGCTACATTTCACAAAAGGAAGGGAAAAACCAGACTCAAGAGGAACTATTTCTTGCATGTGTAAGGCTGGTGTATTGAATGGGTAAGTAATTAATATTCAGGATCTGCAAACATCGACAACAATCTCAAAAAAAAAAAAATAATTAAAAAAAAAATTAAACCTTAAAAATTCATTTCAAAATCTATCGTTACAAAATTTCAAAACTAACAAAAAAGTCAACGATATCTATAAATCGTGAACGAATGACAGCTTCAAGCAGCTCTGCTTGTCCTTGATGATATTATGGATGATTCTGAAAATCGACGTGGTGAAGCTTGTTGGTATAGACTCCCAAAGGTTTGTTTGTTAATTATGAGAATTAATTAATTACACTTAAATTTGGAAATGGTTATATATGTCGTTTATTATTCAAAATTTCACTACTTTTTTTAACTGTGACTTGAATTTAATTCATTTTAAATTTTTTAAGAGACATGAACTTTCAAAAAAATAAAATTAGTGAATCAAAATATTATGATCCACCTCGCCGTCATTGTTTTAGAATTCCTAACTCATTTCAAATACGAGAAGTTGGGGGTCATGAATCGAAAAAATTCGAAAGTTCATATCTTTTAAAAAATTATAAAAATGAAATTCAGGTCATGAATCAAAAGTGGGGAAAGATTGAGTTATAAACTATATATAGCCCATTTGAAACTATGCAATCTGAATTTGATTATCTAATTAGTCTTTTATTTGTAATAGGTTGGTAAGAGCATTGCCATTAATGATGGAGTCGTACTTCTGAAACCAGTTCGAAGAATTCTGAGAAAATATTTTAGCAAAAAGCGTTACTATGTGGATTTGCTGAATTTGTTTGACGAGGTATTCACTAGTAGAAAATTAGCTTTTAAGGACACTGAAAGATGTCACGTTAAAATAGTTAGGCCCTGTTTGGTATGCAAGTTGGGATATAGGCCCGTCAAGATACAAATCAAGATAGTTATCATACTACCCATGATTAGAGTTTTATAGCTGATGTTTGGTATGCAACATTAGAAGTCAGACATGAAAAAAGAAAAAACATGATAGATATAGGATTTTACGATTTTGTCCTTGAATCATTTTCCTCCGCCCAATCCATTTTCTACGCCATGAAAGAAGAAGATAAAGCATCAGCAATAAAAAAAACTCAAATTCAATCCATTTGTTTAAATCGCCAAAAATAAAAGAGAGGAGAATTCGCAGTTGGCCCAAAATTCGCAGCGGGCTTTATCCACCAGTTCCCGGAGCTCTGGTAAGTCATCATTCGGGTAGAATTCCCAGATTTGCCAGCGTAGTTGTTTGTGCTATCAAGGTATGGGCCGTCCTCGCCTACTGCAATCTTCAGCCTTGATGTGTTTCGTCGTGACGGAATCGGAGAAGTTCGCCGATAACCTCGCCGGAAAACCCTTCGATTTACAGATGCGCAGCGAAAGAGATGAACTTTGAGCCCTAATTTAATTCCTATATTTTTGGCTACACGACACGTAGTTCATTATCCATCATTACATAAGGGGTACATTTGGTATTTCGCAAGTTAACTGGGTTCCCAAGATTATTATCGGGTGTATTTACCCAGATAACAATACTAAGAAGAACAGTGTAATACTCACGGGCCGAGAAATAATGACAGGCCCCCATTATTTATAACATGTATACCAAACACATGAATTAGCCCAGTTATCAATGCTTATCTGGCCTTAACAGGCCTACCAAACAGGGCCTTAATGTTACAGTTTATTTATAATAACATTTTTTTAAGTGTTATCTATGCCGATGTCGAAATAGATGAAAATGTCACGTTAAATAAATTTTCATGACACTTGTTATCGACAAAGTGTCATATTAGTGTTTCAGTCAAATGCAGCGTTAACTATTTGCATTATTAAGTAGTAGTAGTTTATAATGATATTTTTTGAAGTATCGTGTATGTCGACGTAGCTATAGGTCATTTTTCTAGTAGCGATTTTATTTCATTAATAATATAAGTTTGATCCTTTTATTTTATAATATTAATCATTTCTAATTATTGTTGATCAATTTTCTAGGTTGAATATCAAACTTTTCTAGGGCAGATGATGGATGCAACCACTACTGTTGATGTAGAAAATGATTTATTAAAGTACGCAATGACTCTGTAAGTGGACACTTCCCTAATCTCTGATCTAAATTAAAGAAATTCCATTAGGTCAATTTATAGTTGCCTGAACATTAATCATTTTCTGATTCGTGATTTGAACTTTTATTTTTAATGATTCGAACTCTTTTGATTTTTTCAACTTATATTGTGCAATTTTATTTTAATGACGTCGCATATAATTTACACAACACGGTCACTAAAATAAGTTAGGATTGTGAAATGATACGGCCTCGTGGTGGTCAGATAGACCATAAATCTCAATTTATTTTCACGGCAAGTTAAATCAACTATACAATGCCGGAATACGGGTGTATTCATACATGCTAGGCTTGGAACATTTCGATAAGCTAGTGATATTTAGAAAATAAAATAAAATTTAGGTTACAAGTTCAATAAATATTGTTAATTAAAGTTTGGATGTAACTATAGATCGATTAATTAACCCCTTCTTTGTGAACACTCTATCCATAATGATTTGTATAGGTTGATCTTTTTTCCTTTTTACCATTTTCAATTTATATCACATATTAACATTGATGATTTTCCTTTTGTTTTAAACCATTTTATGGTCGCCCAGTACAAGACATCATATTACTCCTTTTACTTTCCGGTAAGTGAGAATGACCCATTTGTTATTTCTTTCTTGTATCAATTTTAAATGACCTTCTAATTTACTAGTACTATTTTATATAGGTTGCATGCGCACTGGTCTTAGCAGGCGAGGATCTTGACAACCATGCAAATGCAAAAGATGTGCTTCTCGATATGGGAATTTACTTTCAAGTAGTGGTGAGAAAATTGAGTGAACTATTAATTGAATTACTTCTCCTTAATAGTATAATTATCCTTAGTTAAATATATAATTAATACATATAGGATATATCTTCACATTTTGTATATATATATGGGTGAGATCTAGTACAAAGTATGTTTTTTGTTAAAAAAAAAATGATGCATTTTTTTCACAATTAAATTACATTACATCTACAATCATAATGCACCAGTTAATCTGCATAGTAGATTACACTAAGATGGTCAATGATCCAGATCACTTCTGATCATTTCTTATAGGACCGGTCTTTTATACGTTATCCGCTATATCAATTTAACTCCACTAATCCATCTTCTTGGCTCTTATTTGCATAGAATGACTACCAAGATTGCTTTGGAGATCCTAACAAGACCGGAAAGGTGAGCATGTACATCTTTTGCCACCAATATATATATCAATTATTTGTCAAAAATGATTACACTACTATATATATGTACTTCCCCTCTATTGTCAGATTGGAACAAATATACAAGATTATAAGTTTTCATGGCTAATTTTGCAAGCTTTGCAGCTTTGCAATGAAGAACAGAAGAAGACTCTACTTGCAAGAACTATACACATTTCTTAGTTGTAAGACTCTCCTTTCAAGTAAGAGTCCTACATGATACAGTCTTTAAATTTTCTGTTAATGCTTCATAAAAAATCTCGATAACGCATGTTTTCATCAGGAGCACTATGGAAAGAAAGATTCGAACGATGTTGCAAAAGTTAAGGCGATCTACTATGATCTTGATCTCATAAGCGTGTTTGCCGTATACGAGAGAAAGATGTCACGCCCCGCTCAAGAGGGGTCGAATCATGGAGGCTTCCCGGAGTAATCTAGAATTTACTTGATGAGTCCGGCACCTTGCGGAACATTCCGGAATCCTCTTGTACATAGTAGAGACTTGTAGAATTCTCTAGAATCTTATAGAATCTCGTAGAAGGTCATAGAAGGAGGTGGAAGCCTCTAGCCATGGAAGGATCTAGACATGGGAAGGATCTAGAACCCCTCTCCCACTTGTATAAATAGGCCCTTGGCCATTCATTTGTAATCATCCAAGTTTCAAGCAATCAAAGTTCTCTTGCATTCTCTCAAACTCTCTCTTTGCCTTCTTGTGTTCTTAGCCACGCGACTTGGTGGGAAGGTTGCCTAGCTAGCATCGAGGCGAGCTAGTCTAGGACCGCACGGCGGGTTGAAGGAAACTTCGTGAGGCACAAGTTTCAGTCCGTGACAAGTGGTATCAGAGCCACGCTAGTGGTTCTGTTGCTTCCGCAAGTCAAGAAGGTTGCTCGAGGGTTCGTGGGAGATGGAGAACACTACCAACAACGCTGCGCAAGACAAGACCAAGAAGAGGGACAAGTCCGTGGACAAGAGTGCTGCCATGGAGACCCGGGTGGCCCGGATCGAGAAGTTCATGGACGAGCACATAGGTGTCCATGAGGATTTGACCCTGACCTTGGAGGGCCATGCCAAGAGACTCGAGACACTTGAAGAGACGAACGAGGCGTTCGAGGATCAAATGTCCGGGACTCTCAACGAGATGAACCGGAGCACGATGGAGGAGGTTCGTACGATGGTTCCGGAAGGATTGGCGGGGGTGATCGAGAGACTCATCACCTGGATGGAGGCCTTGGAGGCGAGGATGGTCCACTACGATAGGGCCCTGGCTAACGGAGAACGTGGAGGTGCGGCACCTCCCCGTCGGGATGTCCCCAAGCCAACGCCGTTCAAGGGTTCGAGGAATGCTAGGGAGGTCGACGACTTCCTATGGAGCATCGAGCGATACTTCGTGTCCACCAACGTGCGCGACGATGCCACGAAGCTGCAAGAAGCACCGTTCTACCTAGCGGATGTGGCATTGCTATGGTGGAGGGTTTGAGAGGCGGACATAGCCCGTGGCACGTGCCGGATGGAGACGTGGGAAGACTTCAAGACCGAGTTCAAGCGCCAGTTCTACCCAGAGAACGTGGAGTTTGAAGCCCGGTCAAAGCTCAAGCAACTCACGCACTCAAAGACCATCAAGGAGTACGTGAATGATTTCAAGGAAATCATGTTCGAGCTGCCGACGTTGACGGATCAAGAGGCCCTATTTGCATTCATCGATGGGCTCAAGCCGTGGGCCAAGCTTGAGATCCAACGGGCGAATGCACGGAACGTGGCGGATGCGATGGTGGTGGCCGAACGGTTGGTGGAATTGAAGATCTCGACGGACAAGTCCAAGTGCCGGAAGGAGGACAAGGGGAAAGGTGGGGGAGACCGCCCACCCAAGACGGGATCGACAAGTCAAGGTTCGGGGAAGCAGGCGGACGACCCGGGTAAGCCTAGAGCTTGTCACACTTGTGGTGCCACTAACCATCTCAAGTTCAATTGTCCGTTCCGAGGGAAGAAGGTGGCTGCGGTCACCGAGCAGTTCGATAGAGAGGACCCGCAAATGGGGTCCCTCAAGTTCCTTAGCGCGGTTAAGGCTCGTGTGGAACCGGCGAAGGGACCAAGGAAGGGGTCGATGTACGTTGAGGTGGTGATCGGCTCCGCAAAAGTAAAGGCGCTCGTCGACACGGGTGCAACCCACAACTTCATGCGTGAAGGAGTGGCTAAGGCGATGGGGTTGGCTGTCACCCCAACGAAAGGATCAATCAAGTCCGTGAACGCAAGTGCCAAACCAGTGGCCGGTGAGGCGAGAGGAGTCCAAGTGCAGGTCGGGAATTGGCGTGGCGCGGTCTCCTTCACAGTCATACCCATGGACGACTACGACGTGGTTCTCGGACTACAATGGTTCGACCAGGTACAGGCCTTCATCGTTCCTTACTCCGACTCTTTGATGATAATCAACGAGGAAGGTGCTAGTACCATCCCGGCCAAGCGGGAGGCGAAGGGGTCGGTAGCAATATCGGCCATGCAGTTCAACCGGAGCCTAGCGTGCTGCAAGGAGGCGTTCGCCGCGTTCGCTATGCCCGATGATGACGAGGATGAGACCAAAGGGATGGCGGAGGTCCCCAAGGAGGTCAAGGAAGTGTTGGAGGAGTTCAAGGACGTGATGCCCAACGAGCTCCCAAAGAAGTTGTCGCCTAAGAGGGACGTGGACCATCGGATCGAGTTGGTGACCGACTCGATGCCGCCATCCCGCACACCCTATCGGATGGCACCGCCCGAGCTAAAGGAGTTACAAAGGCAGTTGAAGGAGTTGCTCGACGTGGGGATGATCCAGCCGTCCAAGTCCCCTTACGGAGCCCCGGTGTTGTTCCAAAAGAAGCATGACGGGTCGCTGCGCATGTGCGTGGATTACCGGGCGCTCAACAAGCTGACGGTGCGGAACAAGTACCCGATTCCACTCATCGGGGAGCTCTTCGACCAACTTGGAGGAGCCAAGTGGTTCTCGAAGATTGATTTGCGGTCGGGCTATTGGCAAGTGCGGATAGCCGAAGGAGATGAGCCCAAGACTGCCATGGTGACGAGGTACGGGTCGTACGAATTCCTAGTCATGCCCTTTGGCTTGACGAATGCGCCGTCCACATTCTGCACAATGATGAATAAGCACGTGGAGCATCTTCGGTTGGTGTTTCAGGCCTTGAGGGAGAACGAGCTCTATGCAAAGTTGGAAAAGTGCTCGTTTGCCCAAGATGAGGTGTCATTCCTTGGCCATCGCATACGGGAGGGACGAATCATGATGGATCGGGTCAAGGTGAAAGCCATTCAAGATTGGGAGCCACCCAAGGACGTGTCCCAACTTCGATCCTTCTTGGGACTCGTCAACTATTACCGCAAGTTCATCCGAGGGTACTCCCAAGCCGCTGCCCCGTTGACGGAGCTGTTGAAGAAGGCACGATCGTGGGTGTGGAGCGAGGCGTGTCAAGAGGCCTTCGAGCGACTCAAGGCCGCCGTGACGGAGGAACCGGTCCTTGCCTTGCCGGACCACACCAAGGAATACGAGGTGCACACGGATGCGTCCGATTTCGCTATTGGGAGAGTGCTCATGCAAGAGGGGCACCCGGTGGCGTTCGAGAGTCGGAAGCTCAACGAGGCGGAGCGGAGGTACACCGTGCACGAGAAGGAGATGACCGCGGTGGTGCATTGTCTACGCACGTGGAGGCACTACCTTCTCGGGAGTAAGTTCGTGGTCCGGACGGACAATGTAGCCACGAGTTACTTCCAAACCCAAAAGAAGTTGACGCCCAAGCAAGCCCGATGGCAAGAATTCTTGGCCGAGTTCGACTACACGCTCGAGTACAAGCCGGGGGTGACGAATCCTGTAGCCAATGCGTTGAGCCGGAAGGCGGAGCTTGCGGCCATTAGCCAAGCCGAGACGAACATCAAGGAGCGGATACGTGAAGGCTTGGAGAAGGACCCGATGGCACAACACATCATAGAGTTTTGCAAGGAGGGCAAGACTCGACGGTTTTGGATACGAGACGGGCTTCTCTTCACCAAGGGAGACCGGTTGTACGTGCCTAAGTGGGGAAGCTTGAGGCGGGACATCCTCAAGGAGTGCCATGATTCGATGTGGGCGGGGCATCCGGGCATGCACCGCACGATGGCGCTTGTGGAGGAGACACACTATTGGCCGAGGATGCGCGAGGATGTCGAGGCGTACGTGCGGACGTGTCTTGTGTGCCAACAAGACAAGATTGAGCAACAACAGCCGGGCGGACTGCTCCAACCGTTGCCTATCCCGGAGCACCCGTTTGAAAGCGTGTCGATGGACTTCATCACATGCTTGCCCAAGTCCGAGGGATGGGGGACGATCATTGTGGTGGTGGATCGTTTCTCCAAGTACGGCACTTTCATTCCAGCACCACCCGACGTTACGGCCTTAGACACGGCCAAGCTGTTCGTGAAGCACGTGGTCAAGCATTGGGGACTACCGAAAACGATCGTGAGCGACCGAGACCCGCGCTTCACCGGGAAGTTTTGGTCCGAGTTGTTCAAGTTGTTGGCTTCCAACTTGGCCTTCTCGACAAGTTTCCACCCGCAAACGGATGGCCAGACGGAGCGGGTGAATGCATTGTTAGAGTTGTACCTGCGGCACTTCGTGAGCGCCAACCAACGGGATTGGGCCAAGTTGTTGGACACGGCGCAGTTCTCGTACAACCTCCAAAGGAGCGAGTCCACTGGGAGGAGTCCGTTCGAGCTAGCGACGGGGAGACAACCCATGACCCCAACCGGCCTCGCAACGGGATACAAAGGGCAAAGTCCGTCAGCCTATACCTTTGCCAAATCACTTCATGAGGAGACGGACTTGGCTCGGGCATCATTGGACAAGGCCGCCAAGAAGATGAAGAAGTGGGCGGATCTCAAGCGGCGGGCGGTCGAGTTCAACGAGGGGGATCAAGTGATGGTGAAGCTACTCCCTCAACAATTCAAGGTGTTTCGGTCCGTGCACAAGGGACTTATCCGAAGGTACGAGGGACCGTTCAAGATATTGCGGCGGGTCGGGAACGTGTCATACCGTGTGGAGTTGCCGCCGAAGATGAAGATCCATCCCGTGTTCCATGTGAGCCAACTCAAGCCCTATCACGAAGACACGGAGGATCCTACGCGTGGGCAATCAAGTCGGGCGCCTACGGCCATGACAACCTCATTCGACAAGGAGGTTGAGGAAATGATCTCACACCGGGAGGTTCGAAGGCGGGGTGTTTCACCCTACAAAGAGTACGTTGTGAGTTGGAAGGGGCTACCGGATTCCGAAAGCACTTGGGAGCACGAAGAGCACTTATGGCAATTTCGGGATCGGATCGAGGAATATCACGTCAAGGTCTTGCCGAGGACGGCTTCGACTTAGGTGGGGGAGAATGTCACGCCCCGCTCAAGAGGGGTCGAATCTTGGAGGCTTCCCGGAGTAATCTAGAATTTACTTGATGAGTCCGGCACCTTGCGGAACATTCCGGAATCCTCTTGTACATAGTAGAGACTTGTAGAATTCTCTAGAATCTTATAGAATCTCGTAGAAGGTCATAGAAGGAGGTGGAAGCCTCTAGCCATGGAAGGATCTAGACATGGGAAGGATCTAGAACCCCTCTCCCACTTGTATAAATAGGCCCTTGTCCATTCATTTGTAATCATCCAAGTTTCAAGCAATCAAAGTTCTCTTGCATTCTCTCAAACTCTCTCTTTGCCTTCTTGTGTTCTTAGCCACGCGACTTGGTGGGAAGGTTGCCTAGCTAGCATCGAGGCGAGCTAGTCTAGGACCGCACGGCGGGTTGAAGGAAACTTCGTGAGGCACAAGTTTCAGTCCGTGACAAAGAGCTATGATATACTTAGAAGAACCATTGAAGCTCACCCCTGCAAAGTTGTCCATGCAATTGGAACTAGGTACTTGAATGGTTTAGGTCAATGGCTTTAAATGAAACAAATATTCCCTCCTATTTTTTATAATAGTCATTTTAGCTATTTGCACAGGTTTTAAAAATTTTAAATTGTCTAAAATAGTCTCAATTAATATTATGTGTCTATTTATGAATGAAAGGAGTTCAATGCATGATAAAGGGAATAAACATAATTTAATAGGGACATTACTGGAAGAATGAAGTAGAACGACATTTAAATTTTAAAAAGAGAAAATCCCAAAGTGACTATTATAAAAAATAGGAGGGAGTATTTCTTAATTTATTTGAGAAGAATGGCGCAAACTCAACTTTACATAGAAGGTGAATGAGAATAGCAAACTCGTGACCTGTATGTACAATTGATTTGATATTGTTATGATTGTTGTTGTATAGCTACGGCTCGTGATTAATGAGCATTTTTTTTTTCCGGACTATTTCATAACTCATGACCCCTTTCTTATTTGGAAAATAATTAGTAAATTAATGGTAACCGTAGCAAATTTTTTATTGCAATTAACATTTCATAATTAGATTTTATCGTCCATTCACCTTTCAGCATGTATCCCTATATAATTTAAATTATCATAATTTGTTTGTTTGTTCTCCGATTTTTTATTATTATATTAAATTAAAGGTCTTGATATGATCTTTCATTTAAGATCATGCATCAATATGTTTTTATGCATCTATGATGCTCTAGCTTGAATATATGCCTAAAATACATAAATAATATTATATCTCTACATACACTACACTTTAGACACTAAACATCATGTCATATTAATTTTCATGCCGAAAAAAAAAGGCACATGTATCATGAGCAGCAGGAAGTACTACTCATGCTCTCCATCGAGAGTATAATAATGGTGTGCTCCCGGCTGGCTGCATGTCTTCTAAAGGGAAAAAAAAAAAAGTTGTAAGGTAATTGTTTTTTTGTGAATAAGGAGAAATTTGGCTATAAATATAAAGAAGCGTCTGGGATCATGTTATACAAATGAAACACTACGATCTTCGTGTACAAACAAAAATGATAAAAACGTTGTGCTCTATCTATGTAAGTCGAGTGGGCATATGAAACGAAGATTAAGTGTTGTGCGGTGGCTGAACCACTTTCCTAAAAGCTATTTTCGGGAGACCCTCGGTGCCAAGCCTCAATGTCGAAACGCTCGTTAACACAATACTTGAGATAAGCGTGCACAATCTCAAGATGAAGACACTTTCTGAAGGAAGGAAGAAAGAAATGAATTTTGGTAGAGAGAAGAACGGAAATAAATTCCTTGGTGCTATGCTAATGGCAGCAAGTTTGTGTTTTTCCTCTCAATTCTCTGTATCCATTAGTAAGCACAGCACAGTTGTACATAAGTTTTACGATACTTAAACCCTACAACTAAAATATGGAAGAAACGTCAAGAGCAAGGTTGGAAACGTGGCCCAGAAGAGTTGGTATCACACTAGAATTCACGCGGAAGAAGACGTGACGGAAAATAATTAAATAAGACGTTTTATTTCCAACAAATCATACTAAAAAGTAAATGTTTGACAAAAAGTTGTTATCGTATAACATGTCTATAGTAGATATAACAATAAGAATAAGAGATAATAGTTAAAAATACCCACTTTTATAACAAACATAACTTCTATACCCATCATATAAGAAGTATAACTTCTATACTCATTTTCAATTGAAATGTCAAATATACCCTCCAACTTATCAAATAAAACAAAATTGTTATTCAAAAAAACAAAATAGGTATTTCTGACGTGGGACCCACCCCTAATAAATCTAAAATTGAAGATTCATCTACCCCACCCTCCCCTCTCTCTCTCTCTCACAAGATTCCTTTTCACAATTTTACACGACCCCTTCGAAAATTACCCCCAATCGGAAAAAAAAATTACCGTTGTCGTCGCCGTAGCCGTCGCCGATATGTCGAACCAAGACGAAGCAGGGACCTCGAACCAAGCCCCTCCACGCCGACGGAGCGCCTCCCGTCGTCGGCAGCAACAGCGGCCGCAGCAGCAGCCGGCGGTGCCCCCGGTTTACCCCGACCCCCCACCTCCGGTATGTCCTTTTCTTTATTGAATTACGTTCAAACGTTCAATGTAAAGAAGCATGAATCATGTTATGGTTTCGAGCACTTTGTTTAATAAGCATGGAGCATGTTAAGGTTTGAATCGAATTTTATTTGTGTAAAATTTAAAATTTAACTGTTATTGTTCATAGGTACACGACTGAAATGCAATTTCAGTCAAAATCGTTGACCTTACACGACTGAAATGCAATTTCAACAGTGTAGTACACGACTGAAATGCAATTTCAGTCGTGTACTTGGCCGAATACAATGCATGAAATTTGAGGAAATTTTTTTTTTTGATTCGTTTTGTTTCTTCTCGATTTGCAGCCTAGGTTTCAATGGATGGGGGGACGAATGCAAGGGTTTAGAGGGCAAATAAACCTCTACATACGGGACGACGTGATTCGGTCGATTCCGCGCGTGTTGCGTCGCGTAGACGGCCAACGCTTGCTCGATAGATTTACGGAAGGCCAGTTTCGATACCTCCTCGAAATTCGGAGGAGCGGGAGTGCGAACAACGCCCTCCACGAGCTTCTAGCCTGAGAGCTCGAGGATGAGTCGATTCCCGAAATGGAGAGGTGGTTCCATGTAGGTGGGCAGGACATACGCTTCTGTGCCCAAGAGTACGCCATCGTGACGGGCCTGGCTTTCGGGGAGTCGGCATTCAACCCTAATGGCCATCACGACCCTCCCAAAAGGAGCCTCCTCTACACGAAGTACGGGGGCAAATCCCCTAAGATAAATCAGTTGAAGGCGGACTTCAACGACGACAAGAATGCACTGGGAGAGGCCGACCAGTATCTGAAGGCGGCCAACCTGCTCATGTACTATCTCATGCTACACGGCCACGACAACCCGACGATCGAGGACTGGGCATGGCACCTGGTGGAGTACGAGGAGCAGTGGAATTCATTTCCGTGGGGAGCGTGGTCATTCCAGATCCTCCACTACCAGTTGCACGTGATGAAGAGGGACCCCGCCCTCATTACGAGCTTGCGGGGTGCCTATCACCTGTACGGGCCGGTCTGGGCCCTGAACATTTGGGCCTACGAGGCGATCCCCCGAATGGGGCAAGCATGCGGGGTTCGGGATCGTCCGACACTGTCCCCCCGCCTCAGGAGATGGGCCACGTCCTCCTCTTCGTGCAACTTCAGACAATTCTTCGATAATCCCGAGGTAATTGATTTAGTATCTTTTTGTCTTGTTTAGGGTTTATTTCACGTTCAATTTCTGTAAATTTGCTTTAAAAGTCAAAGTCAACCTTTTAAAAATCCAATTTAGTCGTGTAAGTCAACAATTTTGACTTTAAAGTCAAAATTGTTGACCTTACACGACTAAATTGTAATTTTGTTCGTGTAGTACACGATCGAATGTAAAATTGTGTCGTGTAAGGTCAACAATTTTGACATTAAAGTCAAAATTGTTGACCTTCCACGACTGAATTGCAATTTCAACCGTGTACTACACGACTGAATTACAATTTCAGTCGTGTACTATGCCAAGTGTTTTGGGTGATTTTTTTTTTAAAAATAAAATTTTATTCCTAACACCTCTTGTTTTATTTTTCGTTGTAGCTCGAGGCGGACGAGCACGATGTTCTCGAGTTTGCAGTCCATTCTCTCGACAACAACGAGCCGATTGGCGTGGCCTTTGTTCCCTCCAAGCGCCACGAACAAACCAATCTCCCGCCCGAGCAAAGGGTGTCGAAGGCGAAGCGCGAGATGGCAAGCCGTGGAGAAGCTCAAGTGCAGGGACGCTTCTCAGGCAGTGGCCCCTCATCGTCGTGCTCCACGGGCGGAGCGAGCTCACTCCGATGGCGGGATCCAGATGCCGAGGCCGAGGGTTGAGAGGAGGCCCGAATCATGGGCCTGGAAGAGGCCTCGGAGCGAGCACGCTGACCCCCGGCCCTCCGGCTTGATCTGCTGCGCACACGGAGATCCGTGCGAGCGCGGTCCCCTCGGTGACGACTTCTTGGACCGATTCGGGGACCGTCTGATGTCCCGATGGGAGCAGGATCGCTCAAGGACCGGATTTCTAGGCCGACTAGCGAGGGCTATTGCCGGGGAACTAAAGAAGTTCGTAGCGAAGAGTCCGAGCCGCAGCCGTTCTTCCTCAGGGGGCGAGGGACAGTCCCATGTCGGTGAGCAGTCGTCTGCGGGGCTCAGGGATGTCCGGGTCAGTGAGCACTCGCTTGGGGGGCTCAGGGATGTCCAGATCGAGAAGGGTGATGATTATCACACCGTACACCGTGCCCAGAGTCAGAGACGGTCGGACGAACGGCACTCCGGTGCTCACGGCGCAGACCGTCCTTTTGACGAGCCTGAGCCCTCCCAAGGCTCCCATCACTCTCGGTTGAGTGAATTTGTTGACGAGATAGAGCAGATGGGAGCGAGTTCAGATGAGGAAGCCACTCGTGCCTCGACGAGGGAGACACGCCCCTCAAAATCTCTACTATCTCCATACGTCGCAGAGCTTCCCAAAAAGGCATCCACTCCGTATCAGAGGTTTAGGGCCTCGGGAGCCCCCCACGTCATTATGAGCTGGACCGGGTTCTACCTTACACAGGAGGTCTTCTCCACGATCGAGGACACGACGCAGTGCCTCAGTGCCCAGGTAATTTTATTACATGTTTCGATTTGTTACTTTTTCGGTTGATTTTGTTCTAATTAGGGTACTAATAAGATTATTTTGAAATGAATGCAGGAGATACACCTGTACACGGTCTACTGGCAAGCTAGACTCCAACAAAGGTACCGTCTCCTCGAAGGTGTTAACCCTCGTCACCACATAGTTCTGCCCTTTACTTTTTACGTAAGTTCGTTTTCTCATCTTCTGTTTTCATTTGTTTCAATGTCAATTTTATAAAAAAACCTAATAAAAAAACTGTTTCAATTCCAAATACGTTTAGAATCAACTCCGAGACGAGTACGCGAAATTTCACAACGCAACAGACGAGACAATGGGGTTGTCAAACGTTCGGTTGAAGTACACGCTCTGGGAGATCCCCTTCGATATCGTGAAGCAATGGGAGGGGTATAACACGTACCGCCAGTGGATCACCGGCCAATATGTAAGTTTAATACCCTATTTTGATTATTTCGATTTTAATTCTTATTATTGCTAAATCGTGTTTGTTTTTTGTTTTTTTTTTTAGTTTATCGTCGTTTGCCATGTCTCCTCCGACCATTGGATTGTGTGCCGGGTGAACGTTCCTTGTTGGGCAATCGAGGTGTACGATTCGTTCTCTTGGAAGTACGAGGGAAACAAAAACCCTCCACTCAAGCAATCACGGATCGTCCAATGCTTGCCTTTGTCCCGCCTCTTCTCACGGCTCTTGGAGTACAATCCCGAATACTTCACGCGAGTCAACCCAAACCTCGAAAACTGGAAGACGCGATTCATGGAAATCCAGTTCGCCCCTCCGGAGTATCAATTCAAACAACAAGATGACGTGAGTTGTGGCGTGTACGCGTGCATGTATTTGGACATGCTCCTTGGGAACCACAAGGCGTACATAGGCGACGAGCAACAGGTCGTGAAAAAATATCGAAAGAAGATGGCTTCGAGAATTTTTATGACTTCGAAGGGATGGAGGGATTGGTGAAAAATTGTATTTTTTTTTTAATATTGAATGATTTTGAATTCTTATTTAGATTTGTAAATTGTTGAATTCGAATGATGTTTCTTGTTATTTAGATTTTGTTGAATTTGATTTTGTTCGAATGATGTTGATTTTGGTCATTACAAGTGAAGAAATGAAAAATGTCAAATGGAGGATTTTTTTTTTTTTTTTTTTTTTTGCCATTTTTCTCAAACCCTTCGGCAGGGTACACTGTTGAATGAGCAATTCAACCGTGTACCCAAGAACCCTAACCGTGTACATAAGAACCCCCCCCCCTTTTTTTTTTTTTTTTTTGATTTTTCAATTCGTGGGGCTCAATTGAGTTGGCATCGCTGTTACTTTCATACATTGTGCAACCTTACGATTTGATCATGTTACGTGAATTACACGTTTGTAAGAACATTACGTTCGTTAGTTAGTTCTAGATCAAACGTAACCTTAGTAGTTATACTATATAAGTGACACTCGCTCTACACATCATACTTACATAAGATATCCTTCGTTTCAATTGATTTTGGCTTAATTATGACATAACTTGCGTTATTACACTTTTCTAAAACTTAATAGACTCGAGATACACGAGAAAATCAAATGATGAACGAGAATTTTTGGAATTTTGGCATAATTTTGACTTTTTGGCTTTAATTTTGACTTCTCATGAAAAGGGTACACGGTTAATTGCAAATTAAATCGTGTAGAGTCAACAAATCATGTAGAGGGCATTGACTTTTATTTAATTTTGACTTTTTTAACCTTACACGGTCAAAATGTAATTTCAACCGTGTATACACGGTCAAAAATAACATTTGACCGTGTAGTTGGCCGAAGGTATCCATTTTTTAACACAAAAAAACTCAAATTTTCACCAAATGATCAAATCAAGCACAATTTGATAAAATTACATCCAATAACATTCTTAAACATCCAAAAACGTTCATTAACATCCAAAACGTCAATTTGTGTAAAATAAAAATAAAAATATAATTAAGCATCGGTATCGTACGGACATTGAGGCCTAGTATGGTCCTCGCTCTTGCAAATGCTACATTTTTTCTTACCTCTTGGACGTCGAGGGGGAGCGTTTAGATCAACTCCGCAAATGGGAAGCGAGGCTTGGCAACTCCGTCGCTTGTGCCCGTATTGTCCGCATCTTGAACACCTTTGCCTGTTCGTTGAGGATTCTCCTTCAACGGCCGATCGAGCTCTTGCCATCGGTGGTCGTTCGGCTTGCCTAGGTACAAGAGGGGGTAGCACCCTCCATCGTGAAATGAATTCGGGAACACTCCACGTCTCGGGATGAGGAACCGGTTGAATCTGAGGAGAATACGTAGCAACTAACGTGGATTGCCTGAAATAATGGCTCACGTAGTCAGTTGCCCGTCCACCGGAGTGCCTGTAACAACATACAAAAACGTTTAGAAATCCGATTGAAATACGACAACTATGAAACTAAAATAAAACGAGAACTAGTTGTACCTTATCGCCGCACAAGCGTGTCGACAAGGGATGTCGTCTAACTCAAACTCACGGCATTCGCAAGTCGAGTTTTGGAGATCGACGAGGTAAGTTTGCTTTTCACCTTCGACTCTCCAAAGGGTGGGCGTAGGCGTTCCTCTGACGGAGTACCGACGGCCCCATTCCGACGATGCCGACATCTTCGTATAGGCCTTCTCTGTGAGTTCATGTTGGCGAGCTAGGGCACTAGTCCGATGTTCGTTGAACCACTTCTCGACGACTATCCGATACACCTCGATCATGGCACAAATCGGGAGTCTCCGAGCCCACAACAACCGAGCATTCATGGTCTCGGCGGGATTCGAAGTCATGAAGCTCGTACGTCGGACGGGACACTTGCACCTCGCCCACCTCGGCAGGCCAAAGTCGCTCAACCTCCTGTAGATCCCGCCTCCCTCCCTGCTTTGGTCCCTCAGATTCCCCCAATATTCATCGAATTGGGAATCTCGATAGGCATAGGCTGCAGACTCGAATATAGCCCCCGCATGCCTTCCGTACCTAACGAAATTCCTCTGGAGGTGAACCGCCTCCTCGTTAGCGCGAGCACGAGCTTCGTCGTCACGGGGCTCTTGGTTTTGTGAGTGCATGCTACGAAGCCCGATAACCCTATCAATATGGCCGGGCTCGCGGATCCATGCTCCGAATTCAGCCGTTAGGCTCTCAAGTAATTGGGATCGTTCCTCCACATTCCTTGCTTCCTCGCCCTCGGACTCGAGAGACTCTTCTTCCGACTCCGGCTCTTCTTCGTCACGTACTTCGACTTCAAATGCATTTGATCTCGGGATCGGCTCCTCTTCGACGCTATAGTTCTGAAAAATCGTCGATCGTTGGGTAGTATGGGCTGCCCGATTTGATCTACTAATGACGTAGATCGTCGACATCTCCCTTCTCGCGATGCACATTCTAAGCAAATCCCCGGTGCTCTTTAAAACGGTCTTCACCGTCTCCCGCTCGTTGAAGTTCATCAAATGGAATAGCAAGTACTCCGATTCATCACCCAAGTAAAGTTGAATGTCTCGCAATACGTTTTCATAGCTCAAACTCGATATGGGATAAGTGACGAGAAAAGAGTCTCCATTTACATACGATATTCCCTCCCAACGACCGCTATGAAGGATAAGAATTCTCTGATCACCCATCTCCAAAAAAAAAAAATTTGTTCTTCATTACACGGTTAAAGTGTTGATTCCACCGTGTATACACGGCCAAATGTACCAAAATGTCGTGTAAAGTCAACAATTTTGACTTTCAACCGTTGACTTTGTTGACTTTACACGACTAATTGTGTGTTTCTACCGTGTATACACGGTTGAATTAACCTTTCAACCGTGTACTTAAGAACAAAAAAATTCCCTATTTTTTCGCATATTATAAATAATAAATAGAGAAAATCGAATATTACCTTGGTATTTGTCTCGAAAAAACGTCTTGAATCGATTCCAAATTTTCCAGAAATTAGAGAATGCCTACAAATATTCTCTCTCAACAATTTTTTCAAATTTAGTGTTGTGATGAAATGAATTATGTCTATGCTATTGCTATTGTTTTCTCACTTTTTCTGATTTTTCAATTAATGTTATGCTAACAACCTCTACTTTTAATCAATTTCACAGATTTGGTTGTTGAAAGTTAATAAATGCAATTTGCTATTTTTAAAAAGAATTACACGCCAATTTCTCTCAAATTAGCTGATGTCGTGTATGTCGTGAATGAGAAAGAAAATTATTGGTTGAAAGATAATTTATTATTATTATTTTTTTTTTATTCCAAGTCAGTTTTTTTCGAGAAATCAATACACGAATTTACTCAATACACGAATTGAAGGAGAAATCAATACACGAATTGAAGGAGAATTCCGAAAATTGAAAATTTGGTGGGACCCACGTGTTAGTTTTGACTTAGCATATTTTTATTGGTATTTTTGTTTTATTAGATAAGTGGGACCCAATAGTAAGAGTATTTATGTCTATTCATTACAAAATGGGTATAGAAGTTATACTTCTTATATGATGGGTATAGAAGTTATGTTTGTTATAAAAGTGGGTATTTTTAAAGTTGGCCCTAACAATAATACATACTTTCATTCCTCCCTTTATAAACATTACATTATTCTCTTTAGTACATCCTGCAAAAGACGTTACATTACCTTATTGGGTAAAACTTTAGTAAAGAAAAAACACTTTTTGCATATATTTAATTCACCTTAACACACAAATCTATCTCTTCTTAATTCGCGTGCCCCAAAAAGAAATGTATCGTCTATAAGAGAACAAAGGTAGTATGAATAATGATACCATAAATATTGAAAATGCTCCCTTACCATCATGGACACATCAGGTATGCTCAACATCATGTGGTAGTGACATGATTGGTGATTTTTTCATTTATGATTTAAAATTTTTATTCAGTTTAATTTTAATTAGTAGAATCGTGGACACATTAAGTGTGCTCATAATAGGTAGGGGTATTCATCTCATAAATATTTAGCCTAATAAATAATCATTCTAGAATAGCTAGACCCTATATATAAAACAATTAAACCCATCTAAAAGTTGATAATGTGGCATTGCCCTATCAATGTGGACGCGTAATGCTGAGCAGTAGATAGATGAACATTTCTATGTGTATATTTATTGTTGGGAACCCAATTTGATTTTGATGATGTTTATCGAAACCACACTTAGGCATTTCTCTATTTTCTAGAGTTAAGTTTGATAGAAGCGCCTTGACAATGTTAATCTAGGTCGAGTATTCGAAGTCCAATTTGTTATGTAAAGGTGAAGGTTGTGTTCATCGACCTTGCCTATTTTAGAATCGACCTGCACTAATCTAGCTTCTTATCAGTCTTAAAGTTGAAGATTCAGCCACTAGATTTGACGATCAAGATTGATGGAGTTCTTCTCAAAGGTCGATTGATCCACCTTCATGGATCGGCCCGACATATCCTCTGCCATGTGGAGTGCCAGCTAGGATGAATTCCTCAACAGCTAGAAGCGAGTCAACTCCAACGGCGAGTGTCACATCATTAGTAACTCCAACGACTATAATTCAAATTCAAGTCTAAAAATACTTCAACCATTTTACAATTCAAGTTCACTGTTCAGGAAACTCTATGCTCAAATCTCTGTTGAAATCTCTTCAAGCTTATTCAATTTCAAGTGCTCGAAAAAAATTGACAATGTCTCTCAAGCATCTGAAGAATTGAGATTTCAGAATTTCAATCCACTCCGACGATGAAGCTTTCACTTCTGCTTGTTGTCAGCAACATAAACTCTCACCTCCATCGAAAGATTGAAGTTGAAGTTCTGTATAATTTTTGTCATTATTGAGTTGTGTTAAGCTCTGCAACTTTGGTGAAAGATTAATTGTTTGTTAGGTTACAAGGTTGTAACAGAAGGATGTAATGGTCACGACTGAGAACTCGTGTGTAGATTTATTCAAAAGTGATTGTATTTAGAACTTATACTAAGTCAGTATAAACAAGAGAGAGGTTAATGGGATTCCCAGGTCAAGTTCGATCTGACGTGGAGATAGAAAGGTTATCTCCGAACTAAGCTACATCCGTTGTCTCTCTAACTCTTTATCTTTCTTTCAAAATCTTACTTCGACTATCATACAACCTGCATTTCATCAACCGACCTAGCATCTAACGACAAGGCTAAAAAAATTCTAAGAGTTATTCAATCAAACAACCAACTTCTGCATAATGCTTAAAATTGTTAGATCAAGCTTTGATTCATCGAGCTTGATAAACAGTCTGACTCTGATTATCGACCTTGACCAATCAACCTTAGATGAAGTTTTTCTTAAATCAAAAAATAGTTAACTATTCGTGATCCTTTACCTCTATCAATTAACTCTTTTCGGGGCAACATTTATTTGAATGATATCCACTATCTCAATCATGCATGTTCGAAGTTAACATTCTTTTTATTACCTTTATAATAATTTGTATAAGAATTAATAATCTATACTATAATATTATACCATGGTAACATTTTGAATAAAAAATTATTTTGAGACCTTAATTATACTAGTAAAACTAAAACAAAATGCTATAAAATAATTGTAATATTTATTAATTAGTGAACTCAAGGGAACAATTATAAAATTAAATTTAAAATATTAAAAAAGAATATATGAAACTCATTTAAATGAATATATGGGATATGCTAGCATGAGATACCAACACATGAAAGAAATGATCCAATGTAATATATAGAGAAAGGTTATGCCATCGTTGTCAATTTTATAAATTACCACTCCGGACCACGCTTCTTGACTCATTTGCTTTATACACGGGAATTAAGACGAAAATGTTTAGTGTATAAAGTGTATTTTGTAGGGAAATATAATGTGGTTTATGTATTTAGACATATTTTAGAAATAGAGCATCATAGATGCATAAAAACATGTTCTTGTCTGATCTTAAATGAAAGATCGTATCAAGACCTTTAATTTGATATAAAAATCATAAAAATCCGATAACAAACGAGCAAGTTATAATAATTTAAACTTTCAAAATTTAAATTATATTGAACTACGTGCAGAAAAATGAGTGGATGAGATTTAAGTATGGAATGTTAAGTGTAATAAGGGGTTTACTAATTGTACTTATTATACTCTAATTATTTCTAAAAAAGGAAATGAGTCAATATGTGTGGGACGTCCCAAAAAGGAATATGAGTCAAGAAGCCTGGACCGGAGTGGTATATAAAAAACAAAGTTCAATTTGTCATTTTCTCTTATAAATATTTATGAAAAAAACAAATTAATCTTAGATTTTCATGTAAGTTATAAAATTAACAATATTATTAAAACTAAATTGATAAAATAAAATAAAAAATAAGTGATAACATAGACTAAAAGAGATGGTTGTGTGTACCTGACTCGAACTCGGACACCGCACAAAATATAGCAACAATGCGCAAGAAAGATGATGGCATGGTTTAAGCTGAACTCATTGTAAAGTCTACATTCTCTATAAGGATATTACTACATGAAACTATTCTCAAAACTCTGCGCCATTCAATCTACGAGAAACATGCAACTGTGTACCATAGCGGCAGCTGAAGTAAATGTAGGAGGAGAAAGTCGAGTAACTGAAAAGCCGCAGCTCTACAATTAGCCATTATAACAATTGCATACTACGGAACCTTTCACTTGGTTTCAGCAACTGGAAGATACACACCCTCTGCTGCTAACCAAACATTATCAGGTTTCTTATCACGAACACCGCAAACCTGAAAGAGTTGTAATGGACATTATAGAATGATAGAGCTTTTCAGCGAGGCTTGATTTCCATTCATGATGATTTATTCAGTTAATTGAATCTTACCTCTTGTTGTCCTCCAGCTATGCGTTGGTATTTCTTGTCATGACTATGAAGGTAGCCACCAGTATCAATATGCCGAAGCCTAACCCTTTGGTCTTGCCTCCAAGTCTTTCCACTTCCCTCAATTTCAACACTGAACCACGACAGATACTATTTATGTCTGGTTTTTTTCAAAATCTAATTTAATCTGGAAGGTTCACATGTCGTAACCAAATATTATACCTCCAATGATCTCCAGTGTCAGACTCGCCATCACTGCCAAAACAGCTGACCTGCAACATATTTCCATAACATATTTAGGCTTAAGGCAATAGTGGTAAGGTTGATAAAAAAATGGAATGGTGTGAACCTGAAACAACTTTCTTTAAGGCATTTATCAAAAACGATGAAGCTATGGAAACTAACAGTCGATGATACAAGAATATGATATAGATTTAAAACACAGCATTTCTCATGTGACAGCATACAAATCTATGATTTGCAACGACAAGGTTGGTAAGTAAGATCTCATCAGAGATTACTTGTACTTATACCAAATAAGATTATTCTGAGAAGGGAGGTGATAGGGGTCTTAGCTCTGCTCTTCAATAACCTAGTGGGATCTATGAGCACTTTATTCATTTATTGCAACAGGATTTACACAAGGGGAAAGAAAAGAGATGTTATTTACAAATTGATCAACATCACTCTGAGAAAATGAACCACCACAAAAATTTAATGTAATATTACACCAATGAACTTTCAGTATCTTGAATTAACACTCAGAAAGATGCACATTGCCTAAACTTACAGACTACAGAACAACACACCTTTAATAAAAAGTCTGTCAAGATAATATAATATAATAAGAATGCTTTGGTGTGAATGACAAAGTGCAGCAAACTAGAAGGAAAACAAACTTCAAACTCCATCAAAAATTATCATTTAGTGAAAGAATAGAAGTTGCTTCCTGAAGTTTCAATCAATAAAAGTAAATGTTATGCCAAATTATTAGGCCGCATTATCCAAAAAAATTGAAGTTAGATGTTTGGGGTTATATTGAAGCCTGAAGGTTGCCAATATTCTACCAGAATCATGGAGTTTTAGCATGATAATATAGAAAAGTTACTGTCACAGATATAAGCTTCTCAGTTTTACAAGCAGAAAAGCACACAAAAAGATTGAAAGTCAACATTTGATGCAGGGACTGACCTCCATATTGCCTGATATTGGGGAGGCATGCAAGTGGCTGTGCAGCCATTTCCTAGTTTTCATATGTTGCAACCTAATAAGGCTTCCAGTTTTAATCGAGTCTCCTTGCTTTGCAGATGAATCTTGTATAGGCCTCACAATCTGCATAATAACAGACAAGGATCCAGAATTCCAGATATAATAGATCAGATAAATATAGGAACTACGAATACATAATCAAATGATGCACTATTGACATACCCAGTAGCTATTGGCATCATCAACATTAGGAAAACCAGTAACAGACTGCTGCCCACTGCCAGAACCGTAAGGAACGTCATGCGAGTGCAGCCTGAATTTTGTCCTCTCATGCATCAGCTTGATGACCGAACCATATGTTATCTATAACATATGAGGAAACATATTGGTACAATGGCAATTGTAACGGAAAGCAAGCAGAACTAGGTTCTTAACAGCACATTACCAAATACTCCACTCCAGCTACTGCCTATTCGAGACAGTAAAGCTTAAGTATTCACACAAAAGCAGCAAGATTAGCTTTCTGGAATTTCGAAACGCATTTAGTCTACTTAGTGTTCTTAGTTTCTTCACAAGCAAAACCATATGCTATACAATCGGGCTTCCTACCTACAACTTTTTCTTTACTGATTTTAGTAATTTGGATCTAAAAATATAATAAGATAATGTTCTCAAGAACTGAATAAAAAGTATATAGTACTGAAACTAACATAAACTTTGCCAATTGTTCTAAATATGAAGATACTCCACGAAAATAACATCAATCCTAAGCTGACATATTTAGGGTTCGCACCAAACAATAACATACTTCATAAATACCCTCATATTCATCAAAAAGTTCCAGCTCCAATAAAAATAAAAATTGAGGCGTGATATCTCAATTTTCAAATGTCCAGCTCTTGAAATCAAAATTACCGATATTTTAGAAACACAATTGCTAACGCTCGCCGATCGAACAGATAAACATCAAATTCACTCATCCAGAAATCCCCTCTCTAGGTCACCCACACTGTACGCACAAAACATTAAGGACGATTAGCACTTGCCTGAACGCCTTCGGATGCGGCGGAAACCGGAGTCGAACCATAATCTGAGTCGAGCGTCAGAAGCAGGAATATCGCGAGACCGAAAAAAGAGACAGCCATCGCTAACAACAGCACTATGAACCAAGTCTTCTGCCAAAACGGTTGGCTCAGATCCGAATCGGACGAGTTACCAGCGGACTCCCGGTACACTATTCGGGTCGAACCCGGTGAAGACGAGGCGGAGAAAGCGGAAGCCGGCGCGGATTTCCTGCGGGTAAGGTTGTTGTGCTGCTGCTGCGACGAAACGGGGGGAGCCACGGTGGGAGCTTCTGTGCGGTGCCGGAGCTCCGGCCAAATTTCCGATTGAGGTTGTGATCCGTATTTCGTCGTCGATCGAGCTACTCTAAAAATGTGAATCGTGAAATTTCGGTTGCTGTGGGGGTAATTAATTTCAATTGGGTTTGGAATTTTGGCTCGCCACGTATGACTGACTCAGACTGCGAATGGGAGTGTTCCACGTGGAATTTTGCTTACGTGGACTGTTACTATTGGAATTGGGGATGTGCCTGGGACGTCGCACGCATCTGCAGTTCCCCTTTACCATTGTCCACTATATTGAAAAAGGGACGTGCGTATGTTGGCCTGGTGATAAGGCGAGGAGCTCGAGTTTTCTGTTATTATATTTTCTTCTACTTTTAATCAAGTAAATAAATACAACTATGATCTATTCTAGTTTTGTTATTCTAGTTTTGTTGCAATAAACGCGTAGCTAAAAGAAACAAAAAGAATGGAGCACAAGAGGGGATTTACGTGGATCGATCTGCCGTAACAGATCTACGTCCACGGGCAAAAAAGGGTTAAAGGCTTTATTGAGGTGTAGGCGTACAAAGTATGAAAAGTGTAGATAATTCTTCTAACTCTAACTTAGCCTCTATTTATACACTGTTACATAGAATTCCACTTTAACAAGGATTCCCTTAATGTATATCTCCTTATTCATGATAGGCGTCCGAGTCTCCTTCGTCCTCTAGGGTTCGAGGTCTTAGCGGGCTACTAGGCCGAGTTTCGTTGTGGCCCACTGCTTGAGCCTAGTGGTTTGTCATATCCTATCACATCCCCCCCCCCCCCCCCCCCAATTCCAAAGACGTAGGAGCTTGGGCGTAGTGTGTGGTGTCATTTTGTTAGGATTTATTCGTTATTTGTTATTTGTTTTTGTGTCGTTTTGGAGTCGTTTTGTGTCTTTGTAGCTATGATTTGGGTGTTTCGAGTATTTTAATTGTTAGGGATCATGGGAGCCGAGAGAAGGAGAAAGAGCGAGAAAATGACGGAAAAAGAGTGAAAAACTGGATGATTTGCGCGGAGCAAGTGGAGCGCCCGCTCCCGGGCACCGGAGCGCTCGCTCCAGGTCAAACTCGAGGATTTGCATGGCAGCTCGGGAGCGCCCGCTCCAGGATGATGGAGCGCTCGCTCCAGTTCAACAATTCAAGATGGATTTTGCGCAGCCATTATGGAGCGCCCGCTCCTACCTTTGGAGCGCTCGCTCCATGTCGCGTTTTCTTAATTACTTTCCTAGTTGGGATCAAACTCTTACCATGATATATATATGCCATTAGGGCACGAATTGTGGACAACCTTTACCTTAGTTTTTCAGTTCTAAATACTTTAGCTTTAGTTTTTATTGCTTTCTTTTGTTCGGATCCGAATTCTTAGTTCATTGCAATTTATTTCAAGACTTCTTCGTTTAGTACAAGTTCTTCGTTCTTCGTAAGTTATTTATTGCTTTCGTTTAATTGCTTTAATTACTTGCTTTAGTTTTAGATTCGATTTCTTAATTGCTTCGTTTAATTTCCTTAGATTAATTTCGTTCGTTCGGTTTACAAAGTCTAGTTTAGATTCGTTTTTATTTCGTCTTCAATTCTCTCGTTTTTCAAAGTTCTTAGAGTTAGATTTATTTATTTAATTTCCAGATTTTTAAATTTAGTTTAATCATCCTTAGATTCGTTATTGCTTTCTTTATTGCTTTCTTTTCGATTCTTGCCTAGGTAGTTTAATTATTTTCTTTTAGTTTAATTCTCTAGTCTATTTAGTTTGATTTATTTCTTGTTTTCTAGATTAGATTTATTGCTTTGATTTAATTACTTTGATTTATTTTCTTGTCTAGGATTTTAAAAACCCAAAAACCCAAAAATTCTATTTACTTGCTTTCTTAGTTTAGGTTGTTTTTACTACACAGTTATTTGCCCTGTTAAGTTTTCCTTGAGATTCGACTTAGGTTTTTACTTACTAAGTGCTAGGATAGATTTCGTTCTATTGCGAACACTTTTTAGTGAAACACGTAGAGTGGCCGAGTTAGAGATCCGAAGTGGTAGTGTATTATCGCGGAGTCAAGTCTTGTCCCCTCCGAAAGCGTTGCCCCTCCGAAGTAGAGGAAAAATGATTGCCCCATCGAAATGTGGGATCGATGGAGTCGAGTCTTGTGCCTTTCGAAGACGTTGCCCCTCCATTCGACGTTGCCCCTCCGAAGTAAAGGGAAAATGATTGCCCCGTCGAAATTTGGAGTCGACGGAGTCGAGTCTTGTGTCTTCCGAAGATGCTTATTGTGCCGAAGTCGTAGAGAGTACTGTGTCAGACGCATTTAATGTGTGCCGGTTGGACTCCCGATAAAGTGAGATGTGATGGGTTGGTGGTTGTGAACAGTTGTCGTAGGTTTCAAATGGTTTTTCCGATACGCCAAGTTTCATTTATCCCCAAATTTGAAAACTACAATATTCTTCTCCCTTGTTTTCTACTTTCTTAGGCAACTATTCACCGTCTTCTTCATCGATTCACCTTGACGTTGCCCCTTCCTCGAACACAAGTAAGTTATAGTGATGGTTTCTTCCTCTGTTGTTGTTGTTTGGAGTTGCTTGTGTGGGAATCATATGAGTAGTCCTATAGGCCCATAACGCTTCTCCAATACGTTCATGCCAATCGCACTTCGTCTTAGCAACGACTTTCTTTAGCAAATTGCATAAAGTTTTATTGAATGCTTTTGTTAATCCGTTAGTATGTGCATTGTACATTGATGACTTTTTTTGCTTGAACCCAAAATTCTCGCACAATTTGTCTATCAATTTATTGCTAAAAGGAGTTCCATTATCAGTGATGATATATCGAGGAATCTCATATCGATAGATGATGTGGGTCTTGATAAAATCAACAATTGTCTCTTTCTTTACTTCTTTTAGTGGTAACGCTTCGGCCTACTTTGAGAAGTAGTAGGTTGCGGCCAAGATATACAAGTGCCCCCTGATGATTTTGTTAATGGACCCACAACATCCATACCCCAAGCATCGAAAGGCCAAGAAGCAATGGTAGGGTGTAATGGCTCTGGTGGTTGGTGAATGAGACTGGCATGAAACTGATAAGCTTGACACCTTTGTGCGTATTCCATGCAGTCCTTTACCATTGTTGGCCAATAGTATCCCATCATAGTTTGGGACCGGAATGGTGAGCACCATATATACTAGAGTGAACTTCTTCCATAGCTTAAACGGTTTCTTCGTTACTTAAACACCTCAAGAACACTCCGTCAAATGACCTCCTATAAAGTGTACTTTTGAAGTAGATAAAAACGAGTGGCTCGATGTCAAATATCAATTCTTCTATGTGAATCACTCGGCAGTTCTTCATGCTTCAAATAATCGACAAACACTTGGCACCAATCTTCTTCTTCAATCTCAAATACTTCGATGGCATTGCTTTCATCACTTTTACCATCGTTATTTTTAATAACCGGAGGTACAACCCAACTTTGACAAATAGGAATGCGAACTTCATCTTTTGACCTGGAAACTGTTGAAACGAGTTTGGCTAACGCATCAACTTGCTTATTTTCACCTCTCGGGATGAGATTGATTTCAACGTCTCCTAGTCATGCCATGATTTTCCGGGTATACTTAACGTAAGGCAGCAAGTCTAGTTTATCACTTCATAAAGACTCATCAATTGATTTACCACTAACTTGGAATCTCCATATATCCTTAGTTGTAGCCGCTTTGCATCCATTACCATTTCTAGACCGAGAATAAGAGTTTGGTATTCAGCCTTATTATTTGAGCAATTTTCAATCAATGTGAAAGAATATGGTATAACTTCTCCTTCGGGTGTTATGAAAACAACTCTCACTCTCGCTTCTTCTTTGTGAGATGCTCCGTCAAAATAAATAATTCAAGGTGGGCAAACCTCAACTGTAATTGCATCTTCATCTGGGAGGTCATCACTCAGTTCATATTTGGCAGGCAATGAATGATCGGCTAAGAAATCAGCCAATACTTGTCCTTTCACCGCTTTTGGGGGAACATAAATGATCTCGAACTACTGCAACTAGAGGTGCCACCTTGCAAGTCCGTCAAACATGACCGGCTTTAACATGACAAACTTCAAAGGATTTGCTTTTGAAATAAGACGGAATGTGTGGGCTTGGAAGTAGTGCTTTAGCTTTTGAATAGAGAAAATGTTAAACATAATTCCTCAATTGGGGAGTACTTTAGCTCATTTGGAATCATCATTCAACTTAAGTAGTATTACGCGCTCTCATTTCGGTTGTTATTTTTGTGTGCAAGCAACGCACCCATGGAGCGTTCTTGAGTAGCAATATACAGAATCAAAGGGTGGCCTCCAACCGGGGCGGTTAAGGCCTGTGGTTTTGTTATGTACATTTTGATGCTTTCAAAAGCCTTGCTACATGATTCGTCTCACTCGAAAGGTGTACCCTTCTTCATGATTCTGCTGAATGGTTGACATCTTCCATCAAGATTGGAAATGAATCTTCGTAAGTATGTCAATTTTCATTGCAAACTTTTCAAGTCATGGATGTTTCGAGGTTCGGGTATTTTGAGATTGGTGTTAATCTTCTCTATGCCTTGGTGACGAACAATGAATTCGAGGAATTTACCCGACTTTACCCCGAATGCACATTTTAGGGGGTTCATTTTTAGTTGATGTTTCCTTAGTCGCTCGAACACCATCTCAAGTCTTGCAGGTGATTGCTACTATTCTTTGATTTTACAACCACGTCATCGACATAGCAGTCGATATTTTTTGTGGAGTATGTCATCGAATATCTTTTGCATAGATCTTCGGTAAGTAGGGCCAGTATTCTTTAACCCAAAAAAAATGCAATCACCGTATAGCAGTATATATCCTCTTTGGTATAAAATGATGTCAATTCTTCGTCTTGGGCTGACATGAGAATTTGATTATATCTCAAAGATCCATCCATGAAAGATAGTGTTTCATGCCTGGTTGTAGCGTCGATCGTTAGTTCGGGCATCGGGAGTGGAAAGTCATCCTATGGGCATGCTTCATTCAAGTCTCTAAAGTCCACACACCCGGATTTGTCCATTTTTCTTTCTCACCGGTACAATACTGGATATCCATGTTGGATACTTGACTTCTCTGATGAACCCAACATTGATGAGTTTTTTTACTTCAGCCTTGATCAACGGGACTATCTCTGGTCAAAATCGACGTTGAGTTTGTTTGATTGGTTTCACCTCCTTCTTGATAATCAGATGATGTACGACTATCTTTGGGCTCAATCCCGACATTCCTTTGTATGACCATGCGAATACGTCCTTGAACTCTTTGAGAAGTTCAACATACGAGTGTTCTTCATTAATAGTCAATAATGCACTTATGTGGGTGGGTCGAGGATAGTCTTCACTTCCCAGGTTGATTTCTCTCAATTCATCAATTGTAGACTTAACACCTTCTTCGAATTGTTGTGGTGTTACTTCTTCATCTTCTTCCAACATTTCTTCTTCATTGAGCTCGACAATGTGGTAAGATAAACCCACACTCTATCTTCATCATCTTCAATATTTTTTGTGAAAATGATTGTCATCATTTTAACTTTTAGTTCTCTACCACAAGATATTAATAGAGTGGTGCATCTTCTCATGCGAGAGGGGATCATGCTTCTTAACTTCCGAGTTTTTTTGTAACTCTGCATTGCTTTTTGAGACATTATTCTTGAAATTCTTGCCAAGTCTCTTGAAAACTGACACACGCCTAGATTATTTCTTTTCGAGCCTTTCAAAGAAAGATGCCCTTTGCAAGTTCTTCTTGTCAAAATGACTTTTAGAAACTTTTTCCTCGAAGATATAGTTAGTAGCGACTCTTTTAATAGCAATGCGGACAAGGCTTCTTGGAGTGAATCTCAAACCAACTCTGGTGTTTTGAGTTGCCATGTTACTCATGTTTGCTACCTTTCGGATGGTTTTAGTTTCGTGATCTTGCGTCATCTTAATGGAGTTTTCTTGTGAATCGTATCTGGCTTCAGCAAGAAGATTGTGTGCTTTCGGGCCAAAGTTTCTTGCAATATCTGGGTTAGATAATTCTCCATGTTCAACTGCGGCACCTTCTTTCAGTCGAGTGAATCCCTCAATTGGCGCGGGAATTGGTTTTTTGGAGTTGATCATTGTTAGAGGTATGGTAAGTCCTTCGAAGGATTTCATCTTACTCTTTGGGATTTTGTTGAACTCTTTATCTTTCTCAACTTGTACCTCTTTTGCCCCTTTTGATTTTATCATGAAGTATTTCTCTTCGGCAAAGTGTGATTCGGCTTCCGTAAAAGGCTTGTGATCCCCCACTACCTTTTTTATCACACCATCTTGACTGTATTTGAAACATTGATGTCATGTCATAGGGACCACCCCGTTTTCATGTAGCCATTTGTAGGATGTTTTTGGCATCAATCACTTGAAATAGGGCAATTGATCTCATATCTTCCATCAATAGGTCTAGCCTTATGGTACCAAGGGTCCTTTGTCCTTCATGATTGAATCCTTAGATCATGATTCGATTGCTTGAGAGCTCATTTTCTTGAATTCCCAATTCTTTTAATGTTCTTAGTGGTTGTATGTTGACTGCAAATCCTCCATCGATGAGTATTCATTTGACCTTTTGCTCTTGAGTATAACAACTCACAAATAAGGGTTTGTTGTGAGGTTCCGATCCAAGTTGCAAATCTTTATCGGAAAATGTGATTTCAAGAACTTCATTATTAATTGCATTTGATTCAAGAAAGTTATCTTATGTGTTATATAATGCTTCAATGCCCATCGTAACCTCCATGGTGACAACATTTGTAGTGACATTATCTTTGTCGAGTACTATCTTGCCTTCTCGAGCCAGTTGCATGACCTTGTCCTTGAAGATGAAGCAATCATGTATAGGATGTTCGACCAAGCGATGGAACTTGCAATATTTGGGATCATCCGTTTGGCCCGACTCATTCGGGCGCTTCATCTCTGGCAAATCTATGAACCCTTCCTTGAGTAAATCATCAAAAATTGCCAAGACGTCTAATTCTAGAAAAGGATACTGCTTTTCATGCATCTCTTTTAAAGTCAGCTTTCTTTGATCCATGTCTTGGGCACTCTGTGGCTACTCATTTTGGTTGTCATTCTGTCTTACAAACTTCACAAAAGTTGCCTTCACAGCCATTGATTCCTTCTTGGGAGTTTTATTAAAGGGTTGGTTCCTCTCTTGAAATCTTGTACTTCTTTAAACTTATCATGAATTGGCGGCCCATTGATCTCGCTTGCTACCATACTTAGTTCCATATCATGAGCTCTTGTAGCCAACTCTTTGAATGTCCTTGGCTGAATTCCTCGAAGGATGATGTACTGCAAACCCCAATGCATTCCTTGAATGCACATTTCAATGGTAAATGATTCTGACAAACGATCTTGGAAGTTCAAACATAGATTCCTCCATCTATTGATGTAATCAATTACAGGCTTTTCTTTGAATTGTCGTGAACTCGTGAGTTCCACCATGCTAATAGTTCTCCTGGTGTTATGGAAGCGGTTGAGGAATTCGTGCTCAAGTTGATCCCAACTGTCAATTGAGTTTGATTCCAAGTCAGTGTACCAATCGAAGGAGTTTCCTTTGAGGGAACGAAAAAATTGTTTAACAAGATAATCTCCATAAGTATCGGCGTTGTTGCAAGTCTCCATGAAGCGGGCTCCGTGTGTCAAGGATTGCCCTTCTATCGAACTGTTGAAATTTAGGCGATAGATAACCTTGTGGCATCCTCGAGCAATTAAAACTTTGAGTGTAGGGTTTGGAGTAGACCAGAGGTGACTTAGAGATCCCATCAATTTTGCTTCTTATAGCCCCTTCGATGTATTCTTTAAGTCGGTATAGTGGGATGAAGCCATCAGGAGAGATGTGAAGGTCTTCGAATGATTTTTCTTCTCTATGTGTCTGCTTCTTTTCTGGCTTCTCTACATCCTCACTTTCTCCATTTTTTTTTCATCGTGTATTTGACTTGATTCTCCATTTTTAAGTCGGAGCTTCATAATTTCAACATCTTGGTTCTCTAGGTGCTTGCTCAAACCTTCGACCATCTTGGTTAAAGCAGCAATTTGTTCCTCCATTGTGGTAGCATTGGCCAACATGATGGCTGCTTCTGGTGAGTGATTATCAACTTCAACTAATTTTTCTTTGTTCACAAAGTTTTCATCAACGTGGTGTTGATTGATTTCCACGACGAGGGTTGACATGAGAGTCTCTTGTAACCTCCTAGCAATTTGTCTTGTAAGAACTCCAGCGGTTTGTGATGAAGCTTCGCTTGCACTTGTAGTTTTCATGACATTGCTTTAAGGAGACATCGATCAAAGCTTTGGTGGATATGAGAGATGAGAGGTAGAGAAGTCCCACCGGGCGTGCCAAAATTTGTTGACACAAATTTTATTGTACTTAATAAAATAAATACAATAAATGTGTACAAATGAGTATTTGAAGAACTTGAGTTTATTGTGGGTTGCGAATCTCTATGATTCCTCTGATTCTCTCTCCAATTTACACTTGAATGATGTTTGGACAACTTTCGAGATTTGCAGCGAATTTTTGGCTCCCCTTGATCTCGTTGAATTTGATGTTTGGATTTGTAGTATTAATCCCGAAGGTCTTTAGACGTGTTCCCGAATTGAGTGCTGATTTGAGCAGATTCTGGCGACAAACGCGAGGAATCGGAGGATGTCTGAATCGAAGAATGCGATGAATCCACGAAGAACACTTTGAATATTAGAGAATATCTATAGTATTTGTATCACTCCGTTCTTTTCAACACGAGTCATTTCTTTTTGACAATTCTGGCACGCTTTTCCACGCTCGTTGATGATGGGTTTTAAAATAGATTTTTGAAGAATTTTTTCATTTACGAGATACTACAACTGTCATATTATGTTGAAAAGGAAAAAAAATCTTCAAAAATCTATTTTAAAACCCATCATCAACGAGCGTGGAAAAGCGTGCCAGAATTGTCAAAAAGAAATGACTCATGTTGAAAAGAACGGAGGGAGTATTATTCTCTTAGAGCTCTCTAAATAATTCTTGTGGTCTTTTGAATTCTCTAAGCACCCTTATTTATAGGTGTACGGAATTTCAATTTAGGCAGATTAGGGTTGGGCTTTTAGGCCTGAGCCCGTAAGTATTGGACCTAGGGCTGAGGTGGCGCGATTTGATTGGCTTCTTCGGATTTATTCCTTTACTGCATAGATTTGACACACGGCAACTCCTCATTGGACGGAAATTCCACGTATTTAAATATCAATTGTATATCTATTTAATTTTGGAATAATATTTAATTTAATCTCAAAAGTAAAAATAGAAAATATAATATAATATAATTATTATTATTATTATTATTATTATTATTATTATTATTATTATTATTATTATTATTATTATTATTATTATTATTATTATTATTATTATTATTATTATCGGACAAATGTTAGTTGTTAGATTAGATGTTAGTATGTTAGGGTCACTCTTCAAAGAGAGGAGCCCGGTGGCCAGGTGCGCTAAGTCACCTAATTAGAAATATAATTATATATTTAATCATTTATTTTCACATGACTTCATATGATAGGCTGTTAATTCTAATTGCCTACACTGTATAGATTGTAACAATATTTATTTCGATGATTATTGTAAATCATACATAGATCAATATTAGTTATGATCATCTCCCGATTCTGACATCAAAAGTATTTCTATACTATAGTATAAAGTATGAATCAACACAAAAAAATACATAAACAATTGATGAAACTCTCATTCATTTTGCAAGGATATACATTAATTATTCAAACACGTAAACCTCTTATTTATCTCCCATTAGAACGAAGATCGAACTACACAAAGAAGGAAGGAAAAAAGAATAAAGACAACCCATGAATGCACTCAACGTAAAGAAAAGATAACTAATGAAGAAAAGAAGATAACTTTGTAGATGAAAAAGAAGAGTATGCATAAAATTAAGGGCACTTGAGCTTGTTTCCTCGGGTAGTCAAAGTAGCATAGCAAGGGCAGGCTTCGTAGTTTCCGTAAGTGCCCGGAGGCACGCAGTTGCATTTGGCGCAACAACTCCTGCACGCCCTCTTGCACAGATTCGGCCTTTTTGACATACTGCACCTTGTTGCACAACTGCCTCCACAGTCGATGAGTAGTCCCGTGCTGTTATTTCCGTTGCTACTCGTCACATCGATCGACTCCACTCCGTGCAAAACTACAAGGCCTACAAGGATGATTGTTGCTACCAAAGCTCTAGAATTAGCCATTGGAGAGAGAGAGAGAGAGAGAGAGAGAGAGAGAGAGTTGTGGGTTGAGTGAGAGTTTGATGGGGAAATAAGAGTATTTATAGTGGTATGTATGAAAGGGAAAGGGAAAGGGAAAGGGAGGGTGAAACGAGGGAGGGATAAAACCTCAAGATTGGTGTTACTAGGAAAGTGGCCATGCATGCAAAATAATTTTCGAAAAGTCAACCAAATGTAGCTAACATTGGCATTTTTTGTTCGATGCTCAATTAATAAGTATACTCCAATTGTACTCGAGATGCTTAGGGGAAAAGAAAAAGAAACAAAAAAACAATAATTAAAGGAACAACCAGCCCATTAACTAATTAAATTATTAATTTTTAGAATGATTGTGCATTAATTGACAAATATATATACATGGAACGACTATGCCTAAAATTCATTTAATTTCTACGAGAATTGTGTTCTCTTTAATAAAAAGAAAATAAAACAAAAGGACGACCACTTTTTTTTAAAAAAAATTAAGCATTTAAGCATTGATGCATGCCATTTATGAAAAGGAAATACTACTATAAGATATACAGATTTTAGAATTCTAATTAGATAAATTATGTTAGTAATACCACCGTCACCTTCTCCTGTAATCAAACAAAGGGATAAGACTAATGGAGAAAAGAAGTCAAAGCAGTGTGGAAAAAAAGGGTATATTAATAATTGAAATTAATTGAGGATCTCTACCTTCTTCCTACCAATACACATCCAGTCTGTAAAAACCAAAATACAACAAATAATTAATTAAAGAATTTGGTCTCCGCGTACAGCTGTGTTGTTGCTGGAAGTGTAAGAGAATCAAAGTAACTACTCAAGATTTCTGATTTTCAGTTCAACCTATGCCTTGAGAACTGAGACATTTATGATTCTGAGGCCACTCTCGCGCGATGCGATATCCAATAACACTACTTCCGCAGCTCAATTGAGGAGTAAGCTTATTTTGTAGTACTAGTAATTATATATTCTCTCTGTCTCACTGGGATATGAATCTTTTGTTTTGACACGAAAATTAAGACGGGAGTGATGATAATGTGTTAAAGTTATAGGTAGTGAGTTAAAAGTGATGTATTCGAATTTTATTAGGTTAAAATTTTCTATTTCGAAAAAGATTCTTATATCAGTGGGATGTCCCAAAAAGGAAAAATTCTCTTTATGAGTGGGACAGAGGAGTATATATATAAGTTGGAGACCAAATGAAAATTGATATCTAGTACGGAGTAACAAATACTGTAATTAAATAAGAATTGACTTAGATGATGTGATTTATGGTACAAATTAATTAGTATATTATAATTGTATTGATAATGTGTTATGATAATAAATGGAGTATATTGTAATTATGTTGACAATGAATTATAGTTATACAAGCCGTACCTTAATAGTGTATAAGATTAACCAATTTTAGTTTTTTTGGAAAACATATTTTGTACTCCCTCCTATTTTTTATAATAGTAACTTTGGGATTTTCTCTTTTTAAAATTTAAATGTCGTTCCACTTCATTCTTCCAATAATGTCCCTATAAAATTATGTTTATTCCCTCTATTATGCATTTAACTCATTTCATTCATAAATAGACACATAATATTAATTGAGGCTATTTTAGACAAATTTTAAATTTTTTAAAACCTGTGCAAATAGCTTAGATGACTATTAAAAAAATAGGAGGGAGTATAGTTTTTCACCACAATATCGTAGTACTAGCTCATACAAAAAGACGCTATTCCGCAAGAAATAAAAAACAATCTTACTCGGTCATGGGGATTCAAATGAAGTTGTTAGTTTATCAATATAGTTATTTCAAATAATGACATATTTATGTTAAGTAAGGATTAAATTGCTCTAAAATTGTGCCTTACTCCTCTTAGAGCACCCCTAATGGAGCGGTTTTGCTCGGTGTCGCCGCCAAGCGCCACCCATCCCTATTGCCTATTGGCACTCCCCACTTTAGAGCCCCTAGTTTTGCTGCACCGAGCTAGACCGATACCCTCAACAGGCGGCTTCTTCTTCTTCTCTATTTTTAATCAACTATCATTTTTATTTTAAAAAAAAAAAAAAAGATTTGAAAAAGTTCAAAATATGTAAATTCGAACTTCTTCTTCTTCTCTATTTTTAATCAACTATCATTTTTATAAAAAAAAAAAGATTTGAAAAAGTTCAAAATATGCAAACTATGAGAGTATATGATTTTGTATATTATGGGCTTTACTAGTATTAGAGTTTATGGGCTTATTTAGTCGTTCATATAGTAGATTAGGGTTTCTTTCCGCTGCTCTTCTTGTATATATAGCCTTGGCTATCCTTCTTTGTAAATGTGTGTTAATAATATTTCCCACCATTATTCTCTATATGGTATCAAGAGACTCTAGGGTTTAATCCTCTACGATCCTCTCTGTGTCGTCGCCGTCATGGCAGTCACACCCACCACTACTCCCGCCCCAATCGCCCTAAACTCCTCTCTTCAAGCTCCGCTGAAACTCACGGCCAGCAACTACACGTCGTGGAGATTTCAGTTCCAAACTCTCCTCACCGGCTATGATCTCATAGGCTATGTTGATGGTTCCAAACCATGCCCGGCGGCTACCATCTCCAACCCCGACGGTGCTGCAGCTTCCGTGAATCCAGAACACTCGTTCTGGGTTCGTCAAGATCATCTCATACTCAGCGCCATTATATCTACTCTCTCTCCGACGCTGATTCCCTTCATTGCTTCGGCTACGACGTCTCGAGCGGCGTGGCTTATTCTTGCCACTACGTATGGCAAGCCTTCCCGTGGGAGGATTCTTGCCCTAAAGAATCGTCTCCACAATCCTATTAAAGGCTCGCGCTCCATCACTGACTTTCTCCAAGAAATCAAGGGTGTCGTCGATGAGCTCGCGCTTATTGGAGTCACCACCGACGCTGAAGATCTTGTTCTCAAAGTGCTCAATGGCTTGGATGAATCTTATCGTGAGATCTCGGGTGCCATTCAAGCTAGGGAGCATCCGATAGGATTTGATGAGCTTCACGACAAGCTCCTTAGCACCGAGGCGCAACTGGAGTCTCGTGTTGCTGCCTCTACTCAGTCACCGCACACCCCGGCGACGGCGTTCTACTCCACGCCCTCCCACCAGTCGTTCGGTGCTCCTGTGCAGAAGCAGAAGCAAGCTGGAGGCTCACGCCCCTCCACCGGTGGCTCCGATCAGAAACAGCAGCAACGGGGTCCCACTTCTGGGCCTCGTCCCTATCTAGGCAAGTGTCAGCTTTGTAGCGAAGTGGGTCACTCTGCTCGTCGGTGTAAGGTACCATATATTGCATTGGATGATTTACAAGAGGAGAGTACAACAGTATATATAGAGAGATCACAGGCCTAAACCCTAGGCTAACCCTAGCCCACTATACAAGTAATTACATAAGTAAAGACCCAATCTATATTGCTGTAACACGCCCCCGCAAGATGGAGGCTCCGTTTGGGAGACCCAGCTTGGACCGAAAGCGAAGGAAAGAGGCCGATGCAAGGGGCTTCGTCATAATGTCAGCAATCTGATCATTGGTTGAGATATGTTGTACTCGTATGGCACCTTTCTGAAGTAGTTCCCGAACAAAGAAATAGTCGAGAGCCAAGTGTTTCATTCGGGAATGAAATATCGGGTTTTTGCACACAAAGGTAGCTCCCAAATTATCACAATGCAACGTCGAGGGAGCTGTGGATAAAACCTTGAGCTCAGAAAGTAGATGGCGAACCCATTGGGCTTCAGCAGCTGCATTTGCAATAGCCCGATATTCAGCTTCTGTGGAAGATCTGGAGACGCACCGCTGTTTACTAGACTTCCAAGAAACAAGATTTCTTCCGAGATATATGCAGTACCCAGTGGTGGAGCGACCGTCATCCGGTGAGCCCCCCCAGTCAGCATCAGAAAATATAGAAAGAACCGGAGTAGTGCGACGATGTAGAAATAAGCCATGATCAATGGTACCCTTCAGATACCGCAACACCCGTTTGACAGCGTCCCAGTGCGGCTCACGGGGGGAATGCAGAAATTGCGATAACTTGTTGATGGCAAAGGAGACATCTGGTCGGGTTAGGGACAGGTACTGCAGCATTCCAAGAGTTCGACGGTACAACTTTGCATCCGTCATAAGTGAACCTTCTGAGAGCCGAAGTTTTAGATTGGACGCCATTGGAGTGTTGACAGGCTTGGCGCCATCCATATGGAGCTGAGTCAAGATGTCATTGAGGTAGCTTCGCTGGGATAAGAAGAGTCCAGTGGGTGTGGAAATGACCTCCACTCCCAGAAAGTGACTAAGAGGCCCCATGTCTTTTAGAGAAAATTCGTTAGCGAGCTTGCGAATGAATGTAGCAACAAAAGCAGCACTGTTGCCTGTAACAATAATATCATCCACATAGACTAAAAAATATAATGTTAGTCCATCTTTACAAAAGTAAAACAGGGATGAATCAGCTACAGAACGAATAAACCCGAATTTCAGAAGAAATGAAGACAAAGCCAGATACCAAGCCCGAGGGGCTTGTTTAAGACCATACAGAGCCTTGTCAAGTTTGCAAATGTAGTCAGGATGCGTCGGATCACGGAAACCTTGCGGCTGAGTCATATACACATCCTCTGTAAGTTTGCCATTGAGAAAGGCATTGTTAATGTCCAATTGCCGGATAGACCAATTCGCAGAGAGTGCAAGAGACAAAATAATGCGAACTGTGACCGGTTTGATAACCGGACTGAAAGTTTCAGAGTAATCACGGCCGGGCCGCTGTAGGAAACCACGCACCACCAGCCGTGCTTTATATCTCGCAACTGATCCATCTGTGTTTCGTTTTACCCGAAACACCCACTTGCAAGTTATTTTCGGCTGACCAAGATCAGGAACAAGATGCCAAGTGTTATTCCTCATTAATGCCTTGTATTCATCATCCATGGCGGCCTTCCATTGAGGATCCTTCAAGGCAACGGTAACGGATGAGGGTTCAAGGGCAGTGGCTAAGGGATGAAGTGTGGTGATATTAACGAGATTTGGGTTGAAGTATTTTGGATTGGGACGGCGATTGCGAACAGGGCGAGCAGTAGGGTCGCTGGTCGGTGGGGGGGATGTATCGACTTGGGGATTTGGCACGGGGGAAGGTGGCGGCTGCTGCTCTGGATGTGGAGGTGTGGGCGGGTTTGTTTGCAACGGAGGAGATGGTGCAGGGGCGAGTGTAGATGGAAGGCGAAAGTGTATGGGGGGTGTCGGTTGGTTCGGTTTCTTGGTGAAAGTGGAGTATGGGAATATATGTTCAATGAACCGAACATGACGGGAGTAGTATAATCGGTTAGCAGTGAGGTCAAGGCATTTGTAAGCGGATCTAGCCATGGAGTAGCCTAGGAAGATGCATGGGGCGGAGCGAGGTTCGAGCTTGGTGGATGAATATGGGCGAAGCCAGGGATAACACAAGCACCCAAACGGCTTGAGCTTGCTATAGTTCGGAGAGGTATGGTAGAGGATTTGGTATGGGGAACGGTTTGCGAGGATTGGTGTGGGTAATCTGTTGATGAGATAGACAGCGGTGTGGAAGGCATAGGACCAGTATGTGAGGGGGAGGGAAGCGTAGTGAAGCAGGGATAAACCAGTTTCGACAATGTGTCTGTGTTTTCTTTCAGATGTACCATTGTGTTCTGGGGTGTGTGGGGGAGTGGTGTAGTGAGAGATACCCATGGCATTTAGAACAGGAATTAATTTTTGGAATTCACCCCCATTATCAGAAAAAAGAGAGACAATTTTGTGACCAAAGAAGTTTTCGACTAACCTCTGAAATTGGGGGAAGATAGCGAAAACTTCAGACTTTCTTTTCATGGGATAAAACCAGGTATATTTGGAGAAGTGGTCAACAAAAATAATGTAATATGCAAAACCATCAACAGAAACAGTAGAAGTACTCCAAACATCAGTATAAAGTAATTCCAGAGGACGAGAACTTGACATAGAATTTTTATAAAACGGGAGTTTATGACTCTTATTAACTAGACAAGAATCGCAATGAAATTGCGATGGAATAGAAAAACTAGGACCTAGACTCGACGCAATAGACTTTGAGACTCGAACAGATGGATGACCGAAGCTGTGATGTAGGTCGGATGGACTTAGCACGGTGGAGAAGACGGCTGGAGAAGGCTTGACCGGAAGAGTGTATAGGTTATTTTCGCTCCGCCCCCGCAAAAGTAGACTCCCCGTGGAAAGATCCTTCACATGGAAATGAGAGGGAAAAAATTCAACAGATACATTGTTAGAAGAGCATAATTGAGAGACGGAAATTAAGTTGCAGCGAAGTTGAGGGGCACATAAAATATGAGAGAGAGTGAGAGGACGAGACTGAGTAGGTAAGGTAATATGGCCAATATGGGAGATAGGAAGTTTATTACCGTTGCCAAGTTGAATCTCGTCGGGGCCACCATAATCAGAAAAGGTCTGGAAATTCGGTGGTGTAGCGGCTGTATGATGAGTCGCACCACTGTCAAAAATCCATTGGGATGGAGTGGTAGAAGTACCAGCCATGGTGCTGTTCACATGTGGTGAAAAACCTGGAGGTGGTGTCGGTGCCTGTACCGGTATATTCTGCTCTCGTAGAAAATTGGCAAGCTTACGACACACACGAGCAGTATGTCCAGGATATTGACAGTAGCCACAGATGGTAGTGGGTTGGCTATGAAAATAAGGATCACTGGAAGGATTTGTGTATGAGTTTCGGCCGCCAGAACGACCACCGCGGCCTCTATTGCCGCGACCACCGCGGCCCCGATAGGAACCTTGATTCTGCACAGAAGAAGGATGCGACGAGGGTGCAGCCTTGGTAACATGTGCCGTAGGGATGACTGGATCAGAAGGAGGAGAGATGAGTCTCTCGATGTCCTGAAGGATGTCGGATAGATCGGAGAGAGTGACTTCCGATTCACGGACTCTGAGGGCTGAATAGACCGATTTGTACTCATCACCTAATTGAGTGATGATCGTCGCGACAAGGTCTGAGTCCTTGACTGGTTCACCGGCGAGAGCTAGACCGTCGGCAATCTCCTTCATATCACGAAGGTACTCAGCTATTGTCCTCGTCCCTCTAGGGTTCCTCGCGAGTTTCGACTTGAGTGCGAGGAGGCGGCCGGGCGTTGTGCTGGCGAAAGTTTCCTGAAACGGATCCATGCCTCCCGAGACGAATTGACCGTGGACAAGAGAGGCTGGATAGAATCGGTACAGCTACCGAGAAGGGCCGAAAGGATGATCTGATCCTGGCGAAACCAGGAAAGATATTGAGGGTTTGTGCCGCTGGTTCCCTCAATCGTAGACGGAGGCTTGACGGAAGTGCCATCAACATAACCGAGCAAATCGAGTCCGATGAGGGTGGACGTGGCTTGTTTGCTCCACACAGAGTAATTGGACTCGTTGAGTTTGATTGGGAAGTTCGTCGGCGCATTAAGCTGCACGACGGAAGAAGAAGATGCGGCTGCCATGAAGAAGAAGGAAGACGCGAGCGGCGGCTAGGGTTGGGAGAATTAGGGTTTTCGAAAAAAAGAGAGGATCAGGCTCTTGATACCATGTAAGGTACCATATATTGCATTGGATGATTTACAAGAGGAGAGTACAACAGTATATATAGAGAGATCACAGGCCTAAACCCTAGGCTAACCCTAGCCCACTATACAAGTAATTACATAAGTAAAGACCCAATCTATATTGCTGTAACAGTCGGTGCCCCGCCTTCACTCACACTGCTGCTCGCCCCGACTCCAGTCGCCAAGCCTACTCCTCGCCGTCAGCCCACGCTGCCACGGCGTCTCCGGGTGCCTCTGAATGGCTTCTCGATTCCGGAGCCTCCCATCATATCACGACTGATCTTGCAAATCTGTCGCTTCACTCTCCTTATGTGGGACCAGACTCCGTTCTTGTTGGTAATGGTAACAGCCTTAATATTGCCAACGTTGGTGTTCTTTCGCTTCCGCACTCTAGTTCGTTGTTGTTTCCGAACTCATTACATGTGCCCTGCATGTCGAGAAATCTCATCTCCGTCTCTTGTCTATGTGCTGATAACGATGTTGATGTTGTGTTTACCTCTGATGGTTTTCAGGTGAAGGATCGGCGCACGGGGGACGTTCGCCTACACGGCAGCCGCGTTAATGGGTTATACTATTGGCCGTCTTCTTCGTCCTCCACTCCTTCAGCTTTCGTGTCGGCTCGACAGCCTCTGTCTACTTGGCATGCACGTCTGGGCCATCCTTCGTCCAAAATCTTAGATCAAGTCGTGTCAACTCATAGTCTTCGTGTTTCAAAACCTTCTCTTTTTTCATGTAATTCTTGCAAATGCATTCAGAGTTGTAAACTTCCGTTTTACGATTCATCAATAAAGTCTTCAGTTCCGTTAGAAGTAATATTTTCTGATGTTTGGACCTCCCCTGTTCTAGAACGTCGGGTTCCCAATAGCAATTTTTTTTAATAATTAAATTTCATTTAATTAAAAATATATATATATATATATATATATATATATATATATAGGGGGTGGTTCTCATGAGAACCCTTCACTTCATGAGAACTAGGAACCAATCTAGTCCCTTAGATTATGAGAGATCTATGGACAAGATTAATTCCTACATTAATTCTTAAAATTGAAGAAAACCGTTTTAAATGTAGATAAGGGGCATTCTCGGCTATTTTATTAATTTCAAATAGGCACATCCTATAATTAAGGAGCAGTTATTTAAAGTAAAGATTCATAATAATTTTCAAATTTCCTTCTCTTTTATTTATTTATTTATTTATCATTTTTTCATTTAATAGCCGAAACCAATCTTCTTATTTTCATATATTGATTTCAAGTTTTTCAAAAGTCAAATCTTATGCTTCATTAATATTAACACACTGCTTATTGTGCTTTCATTATTGACATACATTCATGTTCTAAAAAAGCTTTATTCGTTAATGATAAGTGCCACCATATTATGAATAGACTTTTTTTTTTTTAATTTATAAAATCTAATTAAATTGAAAAATACGAGAGAATTTAAAAAGCATAAAGCAGAAGTAAAATAAGCTTTTAAGAACATGTAAGAAGTTACCAAACAATAAATAGTTGCAGATTATAGAATAAGTTAAGCATCAAAACAAGAGGCTCACACGTCATTTGTAAGTTTTTGTACTGTTTTGCTTAATTATAAGAATCTTGATGCTTTTAAACTTAAAAGGGTGATTATTGATCCTACTTGAGATTTATAAATGTGTTTTTTTATAATAACTAAATTCAATTTGGAATTTAGCAACCATCAAATTGATTATTGTGCTTAATTTATATATAGTGTCATAATGCTTATTTTATGGTTAAGGGTTTAAAGTTTAAGGTTCAATGTTCATAAATCTTAAAATGCTTAATTCTATATTTATTTATGCTTATCTAGATATAAAATTATACTATTTAGGAATGAGAAAATAAAACATTTAAACATTCGCAAAAAGCAAAATTTAATTCGTATCCAAATAAGCATAATTATTATGGGGTGGGGGGGGGGGGAGTTATCTATATAAAAAGCATGAAATGATTATATCCAAGCATATATGAGAATCAAATAAGCATTTCAACATTCATAAATCATAACCCCTAAATCATAAAACCTAAACCCAGAAATATAAGCCTAAACCCTATAGGTCAAAACATTAAACCTTACAAGATAATCATAAACCTTAAACCCTAAACCCTAAGAGCCCAAACCCTAAACCAAAAACTCTAAATGATGAATTTTGAGGTTTAGAATTTAGAGTTAGATACTAGGGTTAAGATTTTTCGTATTCTTATAAATCACATGTACTACATATCAATGATTAATAAATGTTTAAGCATCATATAATAATTATTTAAGCAAGGGGAGTACTAACTCTGTTATTCAAAACTAAACCCTAGGGGGAAAAGTAAACATTGTTGTATAAAATGTACACCATGTGGCTTACCTTTTTCCAACTAGCTAGGTTTAGTTTTCTCCAATGGAGTTTAATTTTCATTCACATGGTTGGTTTTCCTCACGCTTAGAGAAATCTAAATCCTAAATATCCCTACACCCTAAACCCCTTAACCTAAACCCTACCCTAAACCCTATAGCCTATAACCCTAAAACCGAAACCGAAACCCTAAACCCTAAAAACATAAATCGTCCTATAAACATAAACCTTAAACCCTAAACCCTACACCCTAATCCCTAAACCCTGAAACCTAAACCCCATAACCCTAAAAAATAGTAAGACAAATTTGAATCATAATTAAGCGTCAAATAATTTATAAAAAGCTAAAAACAATTAAGGAAACACTATCTATAACCTTACAAGCACTGATACGACTTATGCTTAATATATTATAGTTTCAATAAGCATATAAATAAGCATGTAGAGAAAGCAAATTCAGCATGTTAAAAACATAAAATTGGTTATTAAATCTAATAAAATTAATTAGTATTTGGTGGATGCTTAATATATTATAGTTTATTGCCTTATATTTCTTATGTAGTGAAATTACATTATTAATTGCATTCTCGATCTAAGAACATGAAAAGGTAAAATAAAAAATAATAAAATAGGGATGACATTAAAAAAAAAAATTAAAAGCATATTGGCGTTAAAGATTGAGAGAGAAATTACGTAATTAGTGTTGTTATTGAGAGAAAATAACCGGTAGAGAGAGGAGAGAGAAAAGCTAAACAAAATTAACATGTAATCCCACTATTTAAGGAGGATATAATGAAGATTACTTTAGTGCCCTTCCAAACATTAAAACTACCGAAAATAATGCATATTAGAAGATAAATCTCAACCACTAATCTATGTATATCTAAGGGTGGATATTGGTTCCTAGTTCTCACAAATAAAAGGGTTCTCATATGATCTATTCTCTCTCTCTCTCTCTCTCTCTCTCTCTCTCTCTATATATATATATATATATATATATATATATATATATATATATATATATATATATATATATATATATATATATTTTTTTTTTGATATAGCCGTCCGTTACTCATGCAACGATCGGCTACTCCACCCTTTTTCTCCCATACATTCATCTTCAAATTCACTCTTGTTCAATTTTATCTTCCAAGTCTTCTCAAAATTTTCTTTTACTCATTAAAAAAAAAAAAATGAGCAGTGCAATTGAAATTTTTCTCGACAAATATTGGAGTAACGTACTCTAACTATGGCGGGAACAATTTCACAAATCCGGAAGATCCAGCAAATACGCCGGGAGCGTATTACAACTTGCCCCTCAATTTCTCCCAATTCGCAAACTCTCCCGCCCCTTTTATGAGATTTTATGGCCAAAGTTATTAGCGTTACTCTCCAGACGACACGGAAGGTTTTGTCCGATTTCCAACTCCTTCTGAAAATCAAGCTCAAACTCGATTTGCAACTCAAGGGCTTGAGTCCATGAATCTCTCGTCCTCATTCAAGAGTGTCTCAAACATTACCACCCTGTATGTTGAAGATGAAGACCATTGAAGATGGAGATTTTAAGCCTCTGCATGTTTTTGCATACATTTACATATACTGTGTATTTTGCTTCTTATGGATTCAATCCCTTGTACTTTATTCCCCTTACTTATTACTTCATATCACAACCGTTGGATTAAAATACAGTTGGATGGCTTAGATTTAATTAACTTACGGTTAAGATCGTGTAGTCGCATGTTAGTAGAGTAGCAACTTTCTATTACCGATTCCATATATGTATTATACCTTGGACACGTTCTTTACTTGGATGAAAAGTTTATTTTGGAGAAGTTCTACTCTTTATACATTTTCATGCTTTTATACTCAGAAATTCTTCATGGTATCGTGAGCTAGGCACCGATCTAGATCTTTTTTATTTGCTCTCTACTGTATATGATTAAATTCAATCGGAAGGAAAATTGGGACCACATGGTAGCTGATGAAACTGTTGTTGGCTCGTCTCCAAAGAGCCCACACAAGCTAAGAAGAACAAGAACAGTGAAGAGGATGATATCACCGATCCACACATCAAGCTCAAACATAGGTAGATTGAAGATATCTTGCACCTTCCAGCCATCGATCACCCGGATATGATTCTCTTTACTGCTCCATTAATTGGATCAAACTTTCTCAATTGGAGTATATTAGTGAGAAGATCTTTAACTGCTCACAGTAAACTTGAACTTTTGGATGGGACTTTTATGGAACTAGATCCTAGCTCAAAATATTACAAGAGGTGGCTTAAAGTGGATTACATGGTTTTTACTTGAATTAATAATTCTATATGTAAAGAGTTGGTGAATGCTTTTAATCATACTAATAGTTCTTATTAGTTATTGAATGCCTTGAATCAGCGTCTTGGGGGGGGGGGGGGGGGGGGGGGATTAAAATTTCTGAAATTGAAAAGGGAGATATCTCATTTTGTGCAAGAGGAAATTTGACTATGTTGATATATTTTAATCATTTGAACGCACTATGGGATGAGATGGTTATGTTGTTACCACCGTTGAATTGTACTTGCTCTGCAAAGTCCTTGTTTAATAAGAGGGATGATGAGTCAAGGTTGTTTACTTTCTTATTTGATTAAATGACGGTCATGATGCAACTAGAACTCAAATTATGTTGATCAAACTTCTACCTAATCTAAACGCAACCTATTCTATGGTGGTGCAAGTTGAGGATCACAAGATGGAAGGACATTGATGTCTATGAATGTTGGCAAACAACAAAGTTATGTTCCAAAGATTTCTTCTCAATCTCAGTTTGGGAATTCAAAGCTAGGATATCATAAACAAGGATCACCTCCATGCTTCTTCAAGAAGAGGATAATTAAAGGTTGAAATGCTCTCATTATCATGGCATCAAACATGAAGTGGATGAATAATGCTTCAAGCATCACACTAAGTACAAGGAAAATAGACCTCAACCTAGAGCTCAATTTGCACAGTCCAGAACTCCTAGTGAAAATTATGCTGACCAGACATACGAAAAGGGCCAAACTCATGATATGAGTAAGCTTATACAGGTTGAAGTTGCTAAGTGTATGGAAACATCAAACAACATCAGTCTTGACCACCTAAATCCAAGAATGATGCTAATCTAGTGCTTGAACAATCTGGGAAACCATACCCATATTTGATAGACACCATGCTTTCACAACTATGCCTTGTATGGAGAGTAAGGAATGTATTATTGACTCAAGTGCATGCTCGCTTATCTGTTGCAATCCCTGAGTTTCTTAACACAACTTACAAGCTTGACAAGCCTATTACATTTCTTCCAGATGGTTCATCAAGGATAATATCCTTTGCTAATAAGGCCAAAATCAGCAAGGATATTCTGTTGGTTGATGTGTTGTATGTCCCTGGATTGACTCACAATCTTTAATAGTTACTTAACTCATACAGACAATGGGACTCAAATGTATCTTCTATCCCATTCACTGCTTATTCCAGAAAGAGCATTATGAGCAATTGGTTGGAGTTGGAAAGATGAGAGGTAATATTTACTTTATTGTGTCTTTTCTAGAGAATTATTATTACACCTTCTTCAATATTAGAAACATAACTGCAAAGGACTGGCGTATCTTTCTTGGTCACCCATCTATTACCAATATGAAACATTTGGATATGGATGAAGGGAATTTAAGTTTGATGTCTTAGAAGTTCTTGAGAATTGTGAAGTTTGTCTCAAAGCCAAACAAACTAGAGAGGAATTTATTGTCCTTAATAGAAGATCACAACCTTTATTTGAAATGGTTCATGGAGATTTGTGGGGACCATAAAATGACACTATCTACAATATTATATATATACTCACTCTAGTGGAAGATCGCAGCAGGACAATATGGACTTACCTATTGTAGACTAAAGATCAAGTTTACGACGTCTTGGCAGGTTTTATACAGATGACAGACACACATTTTTACAAGAAAAATCGATACTTCTGTTCTAATCATGACACTATGATCACTGAGTTCTTGAACGTAAAAGTTGTTCAATTGTTCAGAGATAATGGGATTCTTCATCAATTGTCCTACACATATACACCACAACAAAATGGAATAATTGAGCGTAGACTTCGTATATTGCTAACTCGTGTTTCAAAGTGGTTTGCCTCTAAAATTTTGGCATTAATCAGTCTTCACTGCCACTTGGATCATAAGCATAATACACTCTAGAGTATTGGAATGGAAGTATCATTATTATATAGTCTTTGGTGAGACAACATACTACAATCAAACCAAGCCTTTTGGATGTCTGGTGCATGATGCAAATATCATCCCTACTAGAGGTAAGTTTGACTCAAGAAACATAAAGTGTGTTTTTCTTGGTTGTGATTCTTCTTATTAAGGATTTTTGATCTTGAGAATGAAAAACTATTGATTAGTAGAGATGTTAAGTTTGTGTCAGATCAATTGCATTTTCTCTCTCCTTCCAATGTTTCTCATAAAAAGTTAAATAACTTGCATGTGTTATATTTAAGATTAAAATAGGAAGACGAAAGTAACCTTACAAAATCCATCAATGAAAAGCTAGTATAGAACCTTGTAATTTCTCCTTGGACAAAGCAACAACAACGAAGAGCGAATTCCAATCAAGAACAACCTTTTGCAAATCATGATTGCATCTATCAAATCCCCAAACCTATCTAATCAATAAACCATTGAGCCTTAAAGAACGATAAAGTAAATAAAAAAGATTTGAGCTTTCCTTTCATGAAAAGATTTGATAATTGTTCATGTAAAGATACCACTGTCATTTATTGCCCAGAAAAACTCTCATAGTTTCAAGGATTGGTTCTAAATAATTAATCAAGATTATCTGACATATGTTAAATGGGAAGAGAAAAACTGCGAATTATCGATGACCCAGGTCAAGGAAACGACGGCACCGCCGGTGCTGGTCAGCGGCAACAGTCAAACATGGGGAGGAAGGGCAAAAGGGACATTTTGTTCTTTATGTGGATTACTATTAGTATTTAGACACATATATCTCTTGGGAGAATAGTGAAATAAGTCGGCCCCCCTAATACCAGTTATGTAGGATGGATACCAAACGCTCAAATAAATCAAGATTGTCTAATTATTTTACTTCGTATGGTCAACCAAATACTCCCTAATGTCGGAACAAGTCCTTTTAATTAAAAAAAAGTTAAATAGCTACATTTTACATTGAATAAGTGTTACTCTTTTTTTTTCCATTCTAAATCGATCATCTCATTTTCTATTCAAATGAATATACTATAATAGTGGACATTACTTTAGTATACATATAATAATTTTCTTTATTTTATACATTTGCAAGACAATTTAGGAATAGAATATATAATCCATTTTTTTATGAAAGAAAGAAAAATGATTAAATTGTACCAAAAAAGTCTTTAATAATTACTACTACGATAAATTAAACAAAAATAAAATAATCATAATAATGGAGTGTTAAACCTTGAGCTCCAAACAATAAATTTTCCACCTCCTCCTCGGTACGTACAATATAACGAGAGGAGATGAGAAGGAAGAAAGGGAGCAGAGAGCATCCGTTGATTTTTTTGGAAGAGATGAACGAATTTTCTGGCAGTGATACAACTCCTCTTCTTACCAGACAAGTAAGCTTTGGATTTTCGCCTATTAACTAGTGTGAAATTTTGTGTTCTTCATCTGGTTGGCGATGATTTGAATTTTGCTGAAATGTCCGAATTCATGTTTCCATGGCTATGGCGTTTGGCAGTTTTGAGTTGTTAAAGTCGTTTGAATACGGATTTAGGAAGAGGGGGGCCACGGGGGTCGATATCTTTGAAACCTCGATAATTCGAGCAACTCATCTTCTCCTTTAACTCATCAAACCATCTCTTGATCTTCATCAAAAATCTCTTCTTCATCATCTTTTTGTATGTTAATTCGGTAGTCTTCTTCATAAATTTCATCTTATTTTGATTAAATGAGTCCGCCTCATTAACACCTCCGTTACTCCCGGTCGATGTAGAAGTTTCTTGCCTCGGCCCTTTCCCTATCGATGGCCTCTTTTTCCTCCTTGCATGAGATTCACCACTATATTCACTCTTACTTGAGTCGTTTCCCGACTCTTCTTCTTCTTCTTCTTCTTCTTCTTCTTCTTCTTCTTCTTCTTCTTCAGTAACCGAATCAGAGGGTACAAGCACTCGTCGTGGACAACGCTCCCTAAGCTTCACTGGGTTCGGGGAGGATGGAACATTATGCTAAGTGGATCTTGACCAAGAGCATATTGCATATATGGCGAAGCCATCTTTTTGGTCCCATAAAGAGTTAATTGGTGTATTGGGGTGGGGGGGAATACACCAATAGCCAACCGTTTTTTATTTTCGTAAACAAACTATCTTAAGGAACGAGCTGGTCAAGCAGTCCTTTATAGAGTGAGGCAGATTGATCTATCAAGCTTGTTGTGATCAACAAGCTTGATCTATCAAACTGCTGAGTGCTGAATGTGGTGGGTGAGGTTGTGCTATCAAACTCTTTTACGAAAAACCTTTACAGCCTTATGATGGAAGGCTGTTGTATGCTAAGTGAAGTATGAACAGTTAAAGATGAGAGAGGTAAAAATAATTAGTAAAGAACACAAGGTCTTTTACGTGGTTCGGAGGTAACTCTCCTACTTCCATGGTAGATCAAGCTAGATCTACGAATCCTTTTACTTTTGGATTCCTCTTCTCTCTTGTTTATACTGACTGAGTATCAATTTCATACAGCATACAACCATCGATTTTAATATCGAAATACATTCTACAATCTCAACTTATCTAGCTCTAGACTAAATATGAGAGAGAGTATACAATGAGCTTGATGCAGCAGTAAACGCAACAAGCTTGAGTAGTACAACAATGGTGAAATTCTCGATCTTCAACACTTGGGAAAACTCTTGGAATTTCGAGTGTTGATTGATATGAACGTAGTGAGAGAATTTCTGCAACGATTTGGCTAGTAAGATCTTAATTTTTCCGTGAACTGCTCCATTGTATGTGAATGCTTTTTATAGGCATAGTTTTGAAAACTAGCCGTTAGAGACTTTGCAAACTAGCCATAGGAAAACAGCTGATGTGGCACTAGCCGTTGCTGATGTGACTCAGCACTTCACGTGGGACTTCCTAGCTGTCAAGTGATGTGGCAGCTATTGAGGCGGATTGATCTAACTCTGGATCAAGGGTCTGAGGTAGTATTGGCTGCTAGATGAATAAGCTTGAAGTCTTGCCAAAGTACCTGCAAAGCAAGACAACAACGATCTCGCTGATCTCTAATAGATGAGGCCGTTATAGACAACAACCTTAGTCTATTTATGAGAACAGACTTACAAGCGAGTTAGCACAATTTATCTTAGCTAGATATAATGCTCTGTTATCTTACTTAATACTCTCTCCGTCCCACTTCACTAGTCCACTTCCTTTTCGGCACGGGATTTTATGCGCAGTGTTAAAGTAAAAAAGTAAGGGGTCCACATAAAAAAGTAAGGGTTAATTCTTTCCTTTTAAGGAAAGTGGACTAGTGGTATGGGACAGACCAAAATAGTATAGTGGACTAGTGAAGTGGGATTGAGGGAGTAATAAATAAGCCTAAGTGTGCTTTTGAAGAATGTTGGGAATTGTTAAGAACAACATGTTAAGGGGGAACCTATAAGGGACACTTAATTGTTTTGATTTGATCCCAAAACCCCAAAGTGTTTTGTTCCCAAGCAACCCACTTTTTCGATATAGATAATAGGTTAGAATTTTTCTAAGCCTACTCTGTTAGGATGACTCTTTATTTTGCTTAGAATATAGACTTCAAAATGTTCAAGTGAAGGCCACTCGCTTGAGTGTGTTTTTCAAGCGAAGCAAGTCTAGCAAGCTGAAGTGAAGCGCGCCGAAGAATAGAGTAGCGAAGCGAGCGCTACAGTAGATTCAAAGCGAGTCTGCCAAAGCGAAGCGAAGCGAGCGCTACAGTGTAAAGTCAAAGCGAGTCAACTCTGGTCAACATTTTCCAAGGCAGTCACTAGGGAACTTTACTTCCCAAGCGACTCACTACAGAATGACTATGAAGTGACTCAATTCAAAGCGAACGCTACAACTTCAAAGCGAAGCGAGCCACTACCTACCAGAAAGCGACAGCCCAATTCCCGCTCCGAATTTGAACTCCAGTCAACTGGAAATCTCCGCATTAATTACGAGATCTCCACGTGTCGAACGCGGAGGGGAGCAGCGGAGTTGACTGTCAGGCCGACAGGGCGCCGCAACAGTACTGGGTCGCTGAAGTTACTGTTGAAATTGGATCTTAGCCATTTCCGGCAAAAATCCAAAACTGCGCTTCTGAAAAGCAGCCAGCCTGTGCAAGTACTGTCGAGAGGAGGAGGGACAAAGCCACCAACCAAGCAACGGATCTCGGCATCCCTCCGCCTATAAATAGTGAAGGTTGAAGACGAAGAAATGTAGAACACTTCCTGAGCATTCTAGCCTACTGCAAACAAACACTCCCAGCCTTAGAGCAAATTCCGAGTCTTTGTTTCCAAGTGTTCTCCGAGTTCCAGTCTCATCGGAACCCGTCTTCACAACCTTCACACTTAGAGTCTAAGCCCATTCCATATCCAAGCTTAGAAGAAGAGCTCTAGCCATCTTTGCACTTACTGTAAAGAGCTCTTCATAGTGTGTCGTCGTAAACCAAAAACCCTAAATCTGTTGTTAGGTTTTTGTGTTCATCGTCGTTAGGTTGTTTCAATCCAAGGCCCTTCTTTCATCGATTGAAGAAGCCTCGATCATAGAGTTTAGATCCAAGCTTGCACCTACATCGTTTGTGTGAAGCTCGATCGAAGCTAGGCTGTAAGGAGAGCCCGCAATCTCCCTGTCTGTTGTTTGGACTGAAGCGAGTGAAGCTTCCAGCCCAGTCTAGGTTTTTGGTGTGAACCCGGAATCACCCAGCGTATGTCAGATCCAAGCGAGTGAAGCTCGATCTCGACCAGGCTTTTGAAGAGCCCGTAATCTTCAAGTTCTTGAGTGAAGAGAACTGTTGCCGAGTGCAACAAGTGGACGTAGGAGCTTTATCTCCGAACCACTATAAACCCTGTGTCGTATCTCTCTAACCCTAAACTCTTCACTGTATTTGATTATACATTGCATATTGCATCTAAACTAACCTAATCTGGAAATTTTAATTACTTAGGAAAAACATTAGCTCACCAAATTCCGTACAAAGAGTAAAGTCTCACTCTTGATCAAGCTCTAAGCTTAGGTCAGGAGATTAGTGATTGCTTCAGATCTAGCTCTCTGCTAGGTCTCAGTATTTCTACGAGCACTTTACTTCATACTCTGAGTTAAGGAATTTGAAGTTGAAAAACTTCAAAATACGTATTCACCCCCCCCCCCTCTACGTATTTTTCCTATAACAAACCGGGACCAACAAGTGGTATCAGAGCAGCAGTTCTTTCGAGCCTCTGCTTTGCATATCCGAAGCGAGTCCCCACTCGCTTCACGTTGTCTCACTGAACCGGATCCTATTTTTCTAAGTGCATCAAAACCTCACCCACGCATATTGCATTTACTGCTGATAGTTTGCTATGTCTACATATAGTGCGTCAAGTCTTCCACAGTTCTCTATCGAAGGATACGAGACATGGAGTTTCCGAGTCGAGAGCTTCATATGCTCCATCCACGACCGGATGTGGGAAGTCATAGAGGACGGACCAATCGAGATCAAGAAAGCCATATCTGTGAACGTTCCAGCCGCCGAAGGTCGCGAAGCTCATGTAGGCAGGAGTATGTCGAGAAGGACAAAGATGAATACAATGCCAACGACTTCAAGATCGCCAACCTAGATAAAATCGCACATCACACGATGCAGAGCACCGTATCGGATGCCTACCTTCCTAGGATCAGGAAGTGCACGACGGTGAAGGAAATGTGGGAAACCCTAGCCCTCATTTCACAAAGAACGGACAAGATCAAAGAGAACAAGCTCGCCGTACAAATGCGAGAGTTTGAAAGTCTGATAATGAAGCCAGGAGAATCCATAGACGCCTTCGAGCTGAGAGTTACCAACATCATTGCAACTCTCAACTCACTTGGGAAGGAACTCACAGACAAGGAAGTCAACCTGAAGATTGTCCGAGCTCTCACGAGGAAGTGGCAGACTATGAAGGAGTTGTACCTAGCTACCAAAGATCTATCGAAGCTCACACTGGAGATTCTGTTCTCCGAACTCAAAGCTCATGAATTCGATCTGAATCGAATGAACCTCGACGAAGAGGATAAAGCTCCCACGACGTCAAAGGGTGTAGCTTTCAAAGCTGTTGAAGGGCCAAGTGACCAGTTGCTAGCCAAGATGACGAGGGAAGAGTTGGAAGAACATGTTGCGTTCTTATCCAAGAACTTCAACAAAATGAACTCTCGAGTGGGCAAGTACAAAAGATTCTACAAGCAGTACAAAGGGAGGAGCACTGATGCTCGAGAAGGAAAAAAGAAGAGAGAAGAGACGACCAAGCCGATCTCAAGGGACATGATGGAAGTGGAATGCTACCACTGCCACAAGATGGGCCACTACAAGTCCGATTGCCCGAAGCTGAGTGCAAAGGAGCGAGAGGAACTAAGAGCAAAGAGGGATGCTCCAAGGCGAGCGCTTGTAGCGAGTGAGATGCCGGTCGCTTCAACTGAAGAAGTCTCAAGCGACTCGGATGCATTCACAGATCCCAACTCCAGTGAAGGAGAGGATCTTGGGCTCATGGCGCTCACCGACGAAGAGACCGGAGAGGTATTCATCTATCCCTCGCCTAATTCAATTACACTCGCACACACTCACCAAGAGGAAGTGAATTCCTCAACATTAAGTGAGTTGCTTGACAAGCATATCAAATTGTCAAGCGACCACGAAGTGTTGAAACAAGCTTTGTCACAAAGCGAGAAGGAGAACCGAAAGCTAGCCACTGAGCTTGACCAAGTCAAACTTAACTTAATGGCTATGACTAGTAAGTTCGAGGATCTCTTCGCGAGACATCAAAGCTTGGAAGGAAGGTATGAAACCCAGTCCGCTCTAGTTGCCAACTTGAACAAAGCTTCATATGCTAAGCAGGCACTAGAGACCTCACTTCTACCTTTTGGTAGAAAGGGAGGACTCGGATATGAGGGTGGACCTTCCAAGCCGACTGTCTTTGTTGGTGCTTCTCACACGACACCGTCAGTCACTTTGGAAATGCCCACTGCATCCCAAGCGACCACCAACAAGGATAAAGGCCAAATGGCTGAGAACCCTAAGAAGAAGCCAATGAAGATGTCTATATCTTCAAGGGCAGAAACTATGGGCAAGCAAAGACCAACTGTCCCTAGCACTCACAATGCTAAAGCTTACCAATCCAAAGGTAAAGGGAAACCAGTTGTAGCTTCCAAGTCTCAGACCAAGACACGAGAGACAAAGGATCTCCCTTTTAAGAAAAGGAGTAATGTCTATGTGTCACGTTATCCGGACTGGAGATGGTCCAACCGGACTAACATTGAGGGGGAAGAATTTGAAGCACCAAAGAGGCCGCTTCAAACTCCCAAGGTTACTCAAGCGAGTCGGGGTCAAAACCCTAGTTGGACCGCTTCGAGAAAACCTAGTGAGCCGCTTCGACAGACTGTAAAACCTAAGTCAGTCTCTAAACCCGTAGCTAATCCGAAGCGAGTCGCTTCAGGATACAAGCCAAAGGGTAAGAGCATAGGTAAGCCTCAAGCGAGCCGCTACCCCTCTTGCACACACTGTTGCACGTGTGAAGCTGCTTTAAGGCAGAAATCACAGTTTTCAAAGGTCGAGAAACCCAAAGCACAAGCTACCTTTCAAAAGAAAGTAAAGCAAGTGTGGGTACCTAAGGGAACTAACCTGCAAGGACCCAAACTGATTTGGGTACCAAAATCTGTCTAAATGCAGGTGAGCGCCGTGGATCCCATGCCAAGTGAGGGTCAACAAATTTGGTACTTGGACAGTGGATGTTCAAGACACATGACCGGCATGAGAGCTCTACTTCATGACTACATAGAGAAGAAGGGTCCACATTTTACTTTTTGTGATAACTCTCAAGGAAGCACCAAAGGGTACGGCGCACTGAAAGTTGGAAAGCTCACAATTGAAGAAGTCTCCTACGGAAGGACTCAAGCACAACTTGCTATCCATTTCACAATTCTGTGACAAGGGATACAAGGTGGAATTTATTTCCAATAAGTGCATTGTGAAGAACAAACTCACGTCCCAGATTGTGCTCACTGGAGTCAGACAAAGGAACGTCTATATAGCACAATGGGACAGCTGCAAAGAGGAGACGTGCTTAGTTGCAAGGAGTGCTACAGAAATAGGATGGCTATGGCACAGACGCTTGAACCATCTCAACTTCAAGGCAATCAATCGTTTATCTCGAAAAGGTTTGGTGCAAGGCATACCAAATGAAGTCTTTATCAAAGACCATCCATGCTCACCATGCCAATGAGGGAAGCAGACGAAGAAGCACTTTGCCAGTCTTGAAGAAGCTTCATCCAAGCGAGTGCTCGAGCTGCTTCATATGGATCTGTTTGGTCCAGTCACTCCAGTTAGTGTGAATGGAAGGAAGTACACTCTAGTTGTAGTCGACGACTTCTCTCGCTACACTTGGGTTGTATTTCTCTTCAGCAAGAAGGAGACACTGACCAAGCTACCGCATCTGCTCAAGCGATTGGCTGTGGAGAAGAACCAAGCTATTATCACCATTCGCTCCGACAAGGGCACAGAGTTCCTGAACTCTACCACTGAAGCTTACTGCACGGAGCATGGGATAGCACATCAGACTTCCTCAGCAGAATGGAGTTGCTGAAAGAAGGAATCGAATCATCAAAGAAGCCGTTCGAACCATGATTGCAGATTCGAAGCTTCCGATGAAGTATTGGGCTAAAGCTGCCAATACAGCATGCTACACGCAGAATCGAACGCTTCTCTGCAAACGCCACGACAAAACACCATATGAAATATGGACAGGGAGAATTCCGAACATATCTTATTTCCATATTTTTGGTTGTAGGGTCTTCATCCATGACAATGGGAAGTCTCAGTTGAAAGCCTTTGAAAGCAAAGCTGATGAAGGAATATTCTTAGGATATTCTACATCGAGCAAAGCTTATAGGGTGTTCAACTGTAAAACCCTAATCGTGGAGGAATCACCCCATGTCGTATTTGATGAGTCTTCTTTGAGTCTTCCACAGGAACAGGTTCAATCTAAGGAAGGAAAGACAAGCGAGGAACCCATCAACTCATTCTCCTGGGACATGCTTGAAGATGATGAAGAAATCAAGGGCTCAAGCGAGCAGAATGTCCAAGGAAAAGTTGAAGTTGCCCCCAAGATTCCTGAAGCGAGTGCAGGCCAAACACCCAATCCAGTCGCTACAGAAGGAGAAGCGAGCGACCAAGAAAAAGATGAAGATGAAGCTGGCGAATCAGCGTGCTTGGCTCAAGAATCACTCACCAAGTCAAATCATTGGAGATCCATCCAAGGGTGAAGTGACCAGAAGTCAAGTGTTTGGAGAAAGTGCCATGTTCAGTTGCTTTCTCTCAAATATTAAGCCGTCATGCGTGGAGGAAGCCCTAGCCGATTCAAATTGGGTGATCGCCATACAAGAAGAGCTGAATCAGTTCACCAGAAACGATGTATGGTACCTCGTGGATCGTCCCAAATTCAAGGATGTTATTGGCACCAAGTGGGTGTTCAAGAACAAGACGGACGAGGACCACAACGCTGTGAGGAACAAGGCGCGTCTCGTCGCCAAGGGCTACTGCCAAGAGGAAGGAATCGATTTTGATGAGACCTTCGCTCCAGTGGCACGGCTTGAAGTGATCAGACTATTTCTAGCCTATGCAGCGGCAAAGAAATTCAAAGTCTATCAGATGGATGTTAAGAGCGCGTTCCTCAACGGTGAATTGAAGGAAGAAGTCTATGTGGAGCAGCCACCGGGTTTCGAGCAAGGAGATAAGGTGTATCGATTGAAGAAAGCCCTATATGGATTGAAGCAAGCTCCCAGAGCTTGGTATGATACACTATCCCAATTCCTAGTGGATAATGGTTTCCACAAAGGAAAGATAGATCGAACCCTATTCACCATCAATCATGGAGATGATATGCTATGGATTCAGATCTACGTGGACAACATCATATTCGGGTCACCAAACCAGTCGCTTAGCGAGAAGTTTGGAGAGCTCATGAAGACCAAATATGAGATGTCGATGATTGGCTTGATGAGCTGCTTTCTAGGTCTTCAAGTGAAGCAGCAGGATGATGGTATCTTCATCAATCAAGCTAAGTATACAAGAGATATGCTTGCCAAGTTCGGTGTTCAGCATGCCAAAGCTGTGAAGATTCCAATGAACACGAACTGGAAGATGGAGCCAGACATAGATGGGAAGTCTGTGGATGCTACAGACTACCGAGCTTTGATCGGATCCCTTCTATATCTCACTGCAAGTAGGCCGGATATAGCTTTTGCAGTTGGAGTCTGTGCTCGCTTCCAAAGCAATCCCAAGCACAGCCATCTTGAAGCTGCCAAGAGAATTCTTCGAAATTTGAAGGGCACTGTCAATATGGGGCTGTGGTATCCAACGGAGGATAATTTGGAGCTCACTGGATATTTAGATGCTGACTATGGAGGGTGCCGAATTGATAGGAAATCAACTTCGGGCACTTGTCAGTTCTTGGGAAGCAAGCTAATCTCATGGTTTTCGAAGAAGCAGACGAGTGTAGCTACCTCAACGACTGAAGCCGAGTATATGGCCGCTGGAAGCTGTTGTTCTCAAATTCTATGGCTTCGTCAGCAGTTGAAGGACTACAATGTTGAAGCAAATGAAATTCCTATATTCTGCGACAACAACAGCGCGATCTGCATTTCTCAAAATCCAGTGCTTCACACCAAATGCAAGCACGTGGAAATCCGACATCACTTCATTCGTGATCATGTCGAGAAGAAGGATATCAAGCTCGAGAAAATCCATACCGATCTCCAGCGAGCAGATATCCTCACAAAGCCTCTAGCTGAGTCTCGTTTCAATCAACTATGCATGGAATTAGGGTTGCTAGACCCTGGTGAAGAGTGCTAGTTCCAGGATGCACGAAGGAGTGGTCGCTAGTTTTTCGTAGCGTCACTCGCTTCGGATCTTCACCAACTCAAGCGAGTTACTTCGAAATCCCACTCGCTTGAAGAAGGAGAAATAAGGTGGAGAAAGGTGGAGTGTTGGAAGACGTTCCCTACCCGCTTACAGGAATTGTTAAGCCATTGGTTAAGGGGGAACTATTGTTTGCTCTCGGAGCAAGCTACTTCCAAAGCGAGCAAGGAAAGCTGCTACCTAGCCTAGAATTCCTAGCGAGTGGGTATAAACACTCGCAAGTGCCGTTTCTAGTAACGGTTGTGGGGTCTTGTATCGGGCTTTCCCACGTAAAAATGGTGAAAGCTTAGGCAGGGCTGGCACCTAGACCTTGTGTCCTCTTCCCATCTTTCCACCGAAGAGGAGCAAGTCTTCTCATCTCCTTCATCGTGGATAAATGTCCTTACTCACTCTTCATTGAGTTGAGCTGCCGGATGTCTATCCATTCCTCCCCCACTTTGAATTTTGCATCGCTTCAATTTGCCCTAGCTTGGGTCAAAGCGAGTCGATTGCAAGTTCATTCTGTAGCTTGTAGGAGGAAGTTTGAAGGTTTACCTTTTTCTACAAAAGGTTGCAGGGCTGGTGACATGCTTCTGCGTAAAATACGAGATTGTCTTGTCAGAGCATTCTCATTGTAATCCTGTCCATTTCTGCTCTGAGATAAGGACTTGTACTCATCCCCCATTCGTCGTGAATATGTACACTTACGTGAAGCTCCCCTCTGGGTTGTAGCAAGCTTGTGTACTATATTCATTCTCTCCCCTATTCACTTCGATGGAGGACTCTCTAATTCGTAGAGGAAGATGAATGCCAAGAAGATGAAGTATCCAGTAAGTGGAGTGGTACTCAACAGGTGGTATCAACAAGCTTCAAAGCAAGACCAACAAGCAGATTCATCAAGTGCTATCCAAATCCTCAAAATGAAGTCTTCAATAAGTGGTATCAATCTCCTACGAAGTGAGATTGACTGGTAAGTGTTTCAATTTTAAGTACACTAAGTGAGCTGAAGCGTGCTAGAAACCTTCACTTACTATGTGGAAAATATGAAATGAATCTGACACAAATACAAAGAGGAAAACACTCTTGTTTATCCTCGAAGTATGTAAGTCAGAAACATTTTAAATTAAGCAAAGAAATTTCATTTCTTATTCCAGTCGCTTCAGATGGCCAAGCGAGTGCTACGTCACTCAAAGCGAGCCATCGCAAGCGAGTGCGGAACAGTCACTCAAGCGAGTACCTCTCAAAGCGAGCGAAGGCCTAGCGGTCCAACTCGAAGCGAGCGGGTACGAAGCGAGTATGAGCTGTCTGCACTCGAGTGCAATTTTACTTTCTGCCGTGCATTAAATGCAGGTTCACGTACTGGCGAAAATAACGGGCGCGTGACTTACACTTTGAATTCGAAGCGGGAAAAGACGGAGAAGATCCAGCCTTCGAATCGCAACAGTCTCCGATTTGTAGCCGTTGGATCTACGCCGTATAAGACAAACGAATCACAGCAGGCCACGTGGAGACGCCGAGCAAGTGGCGGTTCACTTTTACTGTGATGACGCCGGACACATCAGATCCATCACCGCACGTCCGCCGCCTACCTACAGGATCTTCGCTGATATTACTGTCCTGCCCCTTGCCACGTCAGCCAAACCCTACTCTATATAAGGGTGGAGTTACAAACTGAGAAAACCTTCACAACTTTCAACTTTGCCATTCTTGTGCAAAAACTGAAACTCTCTGCAAACTCACGAGTCTCCCTTCTGTTTTCTTCTTTAAATCTCCGATCAAATTTCTCATATTTCACCATGGGAAAGAAGCTAAACACCGAGACGATGGAGCAGTTCCTCACCGAAGTCGACAAACACATCAACGTCGAGCCCCATCTCGACCCTGTCGTCGTAGAAGAGAATGGATTTTTCCGTAGAGCCGTGAACACGGCTGGTCTATGGAAGTTCGTGACGGCGGTGCCGTCAAAGATTCTGGCAAAAGCGGTGGGTGAACTTCTGCTAAATCTGAGGAAGGAGCAAAACACATCCTCGTTCACAGATCCACAGACCAGGAGGCCGGTGGAGGTGGATTTGAGCGAACTCATCGGCGTGTTCGACTTGCCAAGGGAAGGAGGAAACTCCCTGTTGGAGTTGGGATTTTCGGCCGGAGTAGAGTATGGTCGTTTTGCCGCCGCCGGAGCTGAACCAAACTTCAAGGAGGCCAGTATTTGCTCCAACTTGAAGGCTCCGTTCAACCACATCTGCGAGCTCTATTTGAAGAGCGTCGCATGCTATGTCGGAACCCTGGACACCCTCTCGGAATCAAAGCTGTTAGCCACAACCGTTATCGTCGACAGCCTCACCGGAACAAAATTCAACTGGCATGGTTGGTTTCTCAACCAAATTCACGAAGCTGCCGAAGATTTTGCGTTCGTGAAGGGAAGTGCCGATCAGATTCTCCGCAAGGGGAAGCTGAAATTCTTCTCCAGACTGTTTGTTGCCTTGGAGAAGCGCTACCCCGACAAAGTATGGCCGCATTCCGACGTGACCGTCTACAACAAGCAGTCTATTTTCTATGACAAGTGGAGGAAGAAAAAGGTTCCTATTGATTCAGGACTTCTAGCTGTAGAAGTGCCTGTTGCAGTGCCAGTCGCCGAAAGGTGAGCTGAAGCGTCCCAAGCAAAGCGAGCCGCTTCACCTGGGAAGCGTGCGGCGCCGAAGCGAGGGAAGAAGAAGACGAAGCGAGTCACTTCACTCATCCTGTCAAGCGAGGCGGAGGAGAAGCCGCTTGAGGATGTTGAAGTAACTCAACCCCAACCCTCACCTACAAAAACACAAACTCCCACACCCCAAGTCCAAATCCAAACACTTCAAACCCAAACCCAACCACAATCAGAAACCCAAACATCATCAACTGCTCAACCCAAATCCCACAAATCACCCCATTCCCCAGTGGAAGAAGAAACTGGCTCTTCTTTCCAAATACCCCCAGTCCCTCTACTACACGTAGACCCAGCTGAAGCCTACACCACATTCCAACCCATCCAAACCCAGCAAATACAACCACCACCCACAGAAACCATCCACATAACCGAAACCACCGAAGCCTCATCATCATCCCTATCCCCCTCGACATCGGCAGCCACAGCCGATACCGCCCAAACAGCCGGTGAACTCCCAATTATCTCACCATTCGTTCCTCCCACTGTCACTGCAGACATGCAGGCTATCGATCGCTACGTCAAGGATCGAGAGCAAGCTGCAGAGACCATTGCTCTTCGCTACTCCAACGTTCCGTGGACCGACGTGTTCTACACCCAGACCGTCGACTTTCTGACGTACATTACGTACCGCGGAACGGAGTACTACAAGATTTACAATCTCATGCAGGCCTTCAAGAAGGAAGAATTGATTCAGCTGGAGGCCAAGATGCTCAACTTTATTGGCGTGAACGGCTTTCACACTTTTCTTGATGGGACCAGCTTCTGGGACAAGCTGGATGCCAAGATAAAATAACAATACCCAGATGCTGTGATTCCCAAGCGAGAGCCAACCCCTCATGAGCAGCAGTTGATCAATGCTCATTCAGAGGAGATGGAGGCAAAGGAGGTGGAGATCTCAAATCTCCAAAGCGAGATCTCCAAGAAAGAGGAAGAGGTGAACCGGAGAGTACTGGAGGTCAAGAGTCTTCGTGAAGACTTTGACAGGAAAAAGGGAGAACTGGAGGCAAAGGTGGAGAAGAAGGGAAGGTTACTGTAGGTGAAGGAGAAGGCGTTGGAGGCGCAAGTGAAGCTGGTGGGAGACCAGGCGAAAACCATCACCGAACTCAAGGACTCGCTTGATACGGAACGGAGTCGCTTGAGGGAGGTTAATGCCAAATTAGTCTCAATTGGCAAGGAAAAGAAGGATCTGGAGAAGGAGGTGAAGAAGCTGAAGGAGGCAGTTGAGAAGAAGGATGAAGAGTTGATAAGGAAGGGGAGTGAGCTGCTCAGCACCAAAAAGACCCTCGACTCACTCAGAAATGAATTGAAGGAACTCAAGCAAGAGAGTGAGATTGATAAGAAAGAGCTTGAGAGCCGAAGAAGGAGTGCGCAGGCTCTTGATCTGCAGAGTGCTGAATTGTCTATCCTACTGCAGAAAGTCAAGGAACTGGGAGAAGCTTACACAGAGAAAGTTGCTGCAGGTGCCGAATTCCATCTCTCTCTAAATCAGAGAGAGGGGAGCCTTGAAATGATGAAGGCAGAACTTGAAGCGGCCCAAGAGTTCTGGTACTTCAATCTGCAGGAAGAGAAGAAGGATATGAGGAGTGTAGTTGAAGCGGAGCTGGAGGCTCGCTTCAAGTCGGTGGAGTCACTGGAGAGGTTGATGCTCTCAGTGAAGGAGAGAGAAAAACAATGTGAGTATTTGCTAGAAGAAATCAGCATCAAAACTGCACAGTTGGTGCTCGCCCAGGAGCACACCTTCGCAGGCAAAACTGAACGGATGCTGCATGCCGTCTTTGATGCTGTAAACAACATGCACAAATCGATCACTGGAAAGTCCATCATTCCAACCCCCGGCAGTGATGATGCCAAAAAGGGGGAAGGACAAGTGAAGATAGGAGGTGAAGGAGGTTCAGGAGGAAGTGGAGTTGGTGTGGAGAGGATGCTAGAGGGAGGCAGTGGTGTTGGAGATGAGGAGGTGGAATTAGATGATGAAGTGAGGGCGAAGCGTGCGAAAAAAGGGCAAAGTAAAGCTTACAGAAGAAGAACTTGCTAAGAAGCCCGAAGAGCCTCACAGGCCACTTGAAGGGAAGGTGCTTGCCTCTTCAATCGCACATCATCCGCCTGTCATAGTGCTCACCAAGGAGCAGAGGGAGCAGCAAATCGCGGCGGATGAGGCCATGGCTTGGGAGTTGGAGCGTTGTTTTGAATTGAAAAAGCTAACACTTGCAGGTGCTTCAGGTTCTAAAGCGCCCGCTTCAGCCACCGCACCCGCTTCAACTGCCGCACTCACTTCATCCACCGCAGGAGTCACTTCATCTGCAATCGTCCCTTCAAGCACTACAAAGAAGGACATGCCGCCTCCCCCACCACCAAGTCAGACCTTGAAGCGGCCTGCACCAGATTCTAAAGATGACCCCGCGGCCAAGCGCCAAAAGGTCAAACAAGCAGCTTCGAGGGCTGAGAAGCAGGAAAGAAGGAGGAAGAGAGGAGAGGAATGGAAGGAGAAGGAGGAGAAGGAGAAGGAGAAGAGGATAAGAGCCAAAAGACTTAAATTCATTGATGGCCGGATCGAGGAACACTTCAGCGAAGTGAAACTCATCCAGTCCGCCATCTGCCGAAGTGCCTTCGTTCCTTTCATGCCCGAAGAGTCCGAAGCATGCGAGACACAAGCTATAATTGATGCATGCGACGTGACGGGAAAGGAAATGGTTGAATCCGGACGCTACCCTCTCAAGGAGGGATAGGATTACATCCGCAAGCGTCTCAATGAAAAGAGACCAATCTGGAGCACTGAGACGAGTGCCAAATTCCATGCTGTCATGAAGGAATTAGCTAGCAGATCAGAGGAAGAGCTGGCAGCTAGGAGGAATGAGCATCCTGACGCAAGGGAGATTGAGGACTTCATTCCAAGAGATCTCCGCGACCAGTGGCTGTTTTACAAGGAGCTTTTCATCAAAGCTTATTACTACTGGGGAGTAGTGCCATTGCAGGATGAGTGCTCTCGGATGAGTGCTCTCAACAACTTCCTATGCGCATATGATGAGAAGATGCGAAGGAAAATATTCACCATGGCTGAGCTTGCAGAGCCCAAATCCCTTATCATCAAGGTGCCTGAAGTGAAGAAATTTCCAATGCCATTCCTTCCAGGCACAAGAATTCATGATCGCAGCATCATGGACGCAGAAGTGACTGAAGCCTTCAGATTGGAGAGCGGATGGAGGAGACCAAGAATCTACACTGTTGGTACTTTGGAGCTGAACGTCCTTTCTGCCTATTTTACTGAAGAAAAGGAGAAGAAGAAGGAGGAGGTGACGGAGGAGAAGACGGAAGAGAAGGAAGAAGAGGCTGCAGGAAACCTTTGAGTTTCAAGTCTCTTAATTGTGAACTGTTGTTCATCTATCCAATTTATTTTTCTGTCTCTCTTGTGTTATTTAATAGCTTTGTGGATATTTTATCCTTATGCTACAAACTCAAACAAAATTTTAACCGAAAAAAAAGGGGGGAAAGGAACTTAAAAATAAATTCAAACGAAGCCTGCAAAGGAAGCAGTCGCTTGAAGTTCCTTCCACGGTTAGATAGGCTAGATTGTTTCTAAATCTAAGTCATTGGGTTTTGGCATCATCAAAAAGGGGGAAATTGTTGGGCATTGTTAAGAACAACATGTTAAGGGGGAACCTATAAGGGACACTTAATTGTTTTGATTTGATCCCAAAACCCCAAAGTGTTCTGTTCCCAAGCAACCCACTTTTTCGATATAGATAATAGGTTAGAATTTTTCTAAGCCTACTCTGTTAGGATGGCTCTTTATTTTGCTTAGAATATAGACTTCAAAATGTTCAAGTGAAGGCCACTCGCTTGAGTGTGTTTTTCAAGCGAAGCAAGTCTAGCAAGCTGAAGTGAAGCGAGCCGAAGAATAGCGTAGCGAAGCGAGCGCTACAGTAGATTCAAAGCGAGTCTGCCAAAGCGAAGCGAAGCGAGCGCTACAGTGTAAAGTCAAAGCGAGTCAACTCTGGTCAACATTTTCCAAGGCAGTCACTAGGGAACTTTACTTCCCAAGCGACTCACTACAGAATGACTATGAAGTGACTCAATTCAAAGCGAACGCTACAACTTCAAAGCGAAGCGAGCCACTACCTACCAGAAAGCGACAGCCCAATTCCCGCTCCGAATTTGAACTCCAGTCAACTAGAGATCTCCGCATTAATTACGAGATCTCCACGTGTCGAACGCGGAGAGGAGCAGCGGAGTTGACTGCCAGGCCGACAGGGCGCCGCAACAGTACTGGGTCGCTCCAGTTACCGTTGAAATTGGATCTTAGCCATTTCCGGCAAAAATCCAAAACTGCGCGTCTGAAAAGCAGCCAGCCTGTGCAAGTACTGTCGAGAGGAGGAGGGACAAAGCCACCAACCAAGCAACGGATCTCGGCATCCCTCCGCCTATAAATAGTGAAGGTTGAAGACGAAGAAATGTAGAACACTTCCTGAGCATTCGAGCCTACTGCAAACAAACTCTCCCAGCCTTAGAGCAAATTTCGAGTCTTTGTTTCCAAGTGTTCTCCGAGTTCCAGTCTCATCGGAACCCGTCTTCACAACCTTCACACTTAGAGTCTAAGCCCATTCCATATCCAAGCTTAGAAGAAGAGCTCTAGCCATCTTTGCACTTACTGTAAAGAGCTCTTCATAGTGTGTCGTCGTAAACCAAAAACCCTAAATCTGTTGTTAGGTTTTTGTGTTCGTCGTCGTTAGGTTGTTTCGATCCAAGGCCCTTCTTTCATCGATTGAAGAAGCCTCGATCATAGAGTTTAGATCCAAGCTTGCACCTACATCGTTTGTGTGAAGCTCGATCGAAGCTAGGCTGTAAGGAGAGCCCGCAATCTCCCTGTCTGTTGTTTGGACTGAAGCGAGTGAAGCTTCCAGCCCAGTCTAGGTTTTTGGTGTGAACCCGGAATCACCCAGCGTCTGTCAGATCCAAGCGAGTGAAGCTCGATCTCGACCAGGCTTTTGAAGAGCCCGTAATCTTCAAGTTCTTGAGTGAAGAGAACTGTTGCCGAGTGCAACAAGTGGACGTAGGAGCTTTATCTCCGAACCACTATAAACCCTGTCTCGTATCTCTCTAACCCTAAACTCTTCACTGTATTTGATTATACATTGCATATTGCATCTAAACTAACCTAATCTGGAAATTTTAATTACTTAGGAAAAACATTAGCTCACCAAATTCCGTACAAAGAGTAAAGTCTCACTCTTGATCAAGCTCTAAGCTTAGGTCAAGAGATTAGTGATTGCTTCAGATCTAGCTCTCTGCTAGGTCTCAGTATTTCTACGAGCACTTTACTTCATACTCTGAGTTAAGGAATTTGAAGTTGAAAAACTTCAAAATACGTATTCACCCCCCCCCCCCCCCCCCCCCCCCCCTCTAAGTATTTTTCCTATAACAAACCGGGACCAACAAAGAACATCATCAAAACTACTGCAGAGGGTTCCCAACAATTTCCCCCCTTTTGATGATGTCAAAACCCAACACTTTACAAAGATCCTAAGTCAACACTTTACAAAGATCCTAATTCAATCAATTGGAAAATCTAATCTACATAAGTAATTCGCACGCATATCAATTATTAAAAATTTCTATATTTAAAATTTGAAATTTTGATCGAAAAAACGAAGGGAAATATGTAATTTACGAATGGAAAAATTAATCAATGATTAAAATTATACATTCTGTTGGAATATTATGGCGATATGATCCTTGATTATCGAACGGAACTTCCACCTCAAAAATCTTGGGTGTGCATCCTTTTAATCCTCTACTTTCTTAGCTACAAAGTCAGCTAATTTCGGCATGATCTCAAGGGACCAAACGTGAAAGGCCCATGCAGCTCCATTGAAATGATACCTCTTATTACGTGATATATTCTTGACATAATGCTCCAATGTCAAGAAAGTATAAGCCCCCACGGAAAATCATTAAAATACTTCATATCGTCCAACAAAGCCCAAACCCATGAATCAACATAATGGTCAAGGTCAAATGCCAACAAGAATAGGTAAAGCACGAGGACATGTGCTACCCTAAAGTAAGACTCCCCAGTCGGATCATCTAGTCTCCTTCGCTCGTCACGAATTTTTTTGAACAATTTGGCGATTGTGATATCCCCCCCCCCCCCCCCCCCCCCACTAAACAAGTGGAAAACATGCGTATGCGAGAGGGCATACTCGCCTGTGGTGTCCACTTCCGACGGTCCAAATTTTAACCCCGTTACTAATGCAAATTCTATATGCCCAAATCGAACGTGTGCCCCATTTAATTCGAACCACATCTCGTGGTCTTGCGCCCCAGGCATAATAATCTCTCGAGACAGAACATGGTGCACGGCCATGCCACACTTTTGTCCGAGATTCCAACGAAGAAGTTTTCCGAAGCATCCCTCCTCAAAACGATAAAAAAGTTGCCTCCCTCCCGACCATCAATGTTTTTCTCACTTCTCGTAAGACTGATAGCTTGTAGTATTACACGATTGTTGAAGGTATGTCGATTGTCACCGGTCTTTTGTATTCAACCTAATTAATATAATGAAGGAAAAAAAATATAATTACGGCCGAATCAAACGATTTTACGTTCGCTAGAGGCCTAACTAAAACGAAATACGGCTGTAAAATTCATTATAACGATTGTAACATCATTTTCAAATATAATAATAATTTCATCTATAATTTATTTAAAAATATTACGACAATTGCGACAATAAAATCACTATTTCCTTCAAAAAGAAAATATCTTCTAATAACTACGACAATTACGCTAGCTCGAGTAAACATTATGAAAAAAATAACCCTTCTAAAAATTTATTTCAATCATGCTAATATTCAATTTAATCGTAATTACATTGTTTAAATTTTTGCATATTCAATAATTATTAACAATTTTATACGAACTATATATATTTTTAGCTACTTCAACGCCTAAATTTATCTATATGAATGATGTATTGACAACAATAAACAATTATTTCTAAATTATTATTCTAACATAATTTCCATCAGGCAAAATTAGCTATAAAAAAGTGAAGGGAAAAAAAAGTCGCATCGATGGTAATTTGGCATCGGTGGCAGGAAAATTATAGAAAAACAAAATAAACACGAATTACCTGTTGGTCTCCTTGTGGAAGAGATATTGTGGACTAGAAATCTAAGTATTTTTCCAGTGTCCAACAAAAATTTATCGAGTTTACCGAGTGTTTTTAGCAAATTCCAGTCGTAGAGAAATATAAAATATGAACAATATCAACTGAAATTTACTCGGACGGAAAATACGAACAAGAGTATGATACCTTCGAATTTCAACTGATTTCAAATCCTAGTAGCTAACTTGAGTAAATTTGATCAACACTCTTGCAAAATTTCGGCGAGATTTAGTAAATTTTGGTCGGACAAACAAACTACAATTCAAAGGGAAAATAAGAGAAGATCGAAGGTGGTGGGGGAATGAGGTGGACGAAAATTAGGAATTTCAACCCTCCAATCAAAGCAGTAAATACAAAAAGGTGTACAAAAACTAGAAGAGGCAAAAAATAAACTACTCATTTTGAAGTTTAATATCAATAGTAAGTTTGGAAGTTTATAAACACAAATAATACCCATTTTTTTGAATTTGAGACATCTTTGCCCTTGTTTTTTGCTTTTTGACACTTTCTCCTCCCTTTTCTTTTATGACACTTTTTTGTCATTTTCTCTTTCTCTCTCTTAGTCACTTTCCTCTTTTTTCCCTCTTACTTTAATTTCTTTCTATGAAGACATACTATCTCTCCCTTTTTCCACTGACACACACTCTCTCTCTCCACTTTTTCTACTTTTCGTTTTTTTAATAGATTTTTTTCATTTTTGTTTCCATAACACAGTACGAATTTATAACACGGTATGATTTTTGTAAGTTTCGTACCGGACGTTGGTTATAAGATTTTGTATTTTCGTACTGTGTTCTTAAGTGCATATAGTGATGTGATAAAATTCTGCACGATTCTAGTAAGATTTCATAAGTTTCGTACTGTGTGTTTAAATGTATTCTAGTAAGATTTTGTAAGTTTCGTACTGAGTGTAGAATGAATAGATTAAAACTCTGGACATTTATAGTAAGATTTTTTAAGTTCGTACTGTGTTCTTAAGTACATTAATCGAAAGTAATAAAAATCTACACGTTTGTAGTAAGATTTTACAAGTTTCGTACTGTGTTCTTAAGTGCATAGAGTGAAATAATAAAAATTCTGCATGTTACTAGTACGATTTGTAAATTTCGTATTATGTTCTTAAGTACATGGATCGAAAGTAATAAAAATTTAAAAAGTTCAAATAACATTTATGTTAAATTCGCACTAGGAATTGCGGTACGAAACAAGAAATTTGAAGTTGTCGTTTTCGTTACTAAAAAGGCACATGCAAAGATGAAAATAGAGAAATACCAAAAATAAAGAAGTACGAAAATTTTCTGGTAAGATTTGTAAAATTCCGTACTATGTACTTAAGTACAAGGATCAAAAGCAATAAAAATTCAACAACTTTAAATAAAGAAGAACTAAAACAATGAAGTACGAAAGTATTAAAATCATACCGACTTTTCAAATAAGATTTTCATAATATATTCCGAATTCATATGTGTGAGAGAGAGATAGAGAGAGAGAGAGTAATTGGACGTTGAACTCGTGAAAATATATGGGTTCTCCTCGCACCTCCAATCCACTGATAGTGTGTAGTTTTACCTTATTATCGAAGTGTTTAATAATCGTTTTCTTGTCTTATTTTGATAGTTTAGCTCATGGTTTGTATTGTTTATGTTATTTCGAGCTAGATTACGCTTTTGGGTTGTTTTGAGTGTTCTTAGGGCTTTTTAGTCAGAAAATCCAAGGCAAGACAAGAGACGACGAAATCAAGAAAGATGATGAAGTATTGATCCCATGTTCTAACTTTTCATGATGTTATTGAAGAGTTATTATGGAATAATGGAAGCATAGCATTGAAGAGGGGTTCGATAGGAGCATGTAGGTGAAAATGGAGGTCAATTCGGAGTTCGGACGAGAAAGATACGGTCGAAACAAGAAAGACGCACAAACTGCATGGACATGCGCGACCGAATGCTTGACCGAGTCAACCCGGTCGATAGGAGTGTTCGCGGTTTGGTTTGGTGCGGGTTGGCGTTAAAACCAAACCAAACCTTAAAATGCGGTTTTTTTTCATTTTATAGAACCAAACCAAACCATTTCACTATAAAAATCGAACCAAACCAAACCATATTATAACGGTTCGGTACGGTTTGGTTTACGGTTTACAATTGTAGGGAAAAATTAAATATTCATTAACTAAAATTATAGTATCAATATTGTTCTCTAACATAAAATCGAGATAAAATAAAAATAACATTGCACTTATGTTTGATTGAAGCTTAGTAATCATATGATGTATATTCCTTGGTATATAAATTACCTTTGTTGATGAAATCAGATTATTCAATACTATATTGTCTCTCTTCTTCAAATTTAAAATATGTATTCTGTATAAGTCGTCGTCGTTCTGTATATAAAATGAAGAAGAGAGTTTTCAAAGTTGTTATATTTAGGTTTTAGGTTTAAAAAAGTAATTAAAACTTACATTTAGAAAAATAAAATAAAATAGAGATCACTATTATATTTGGCCCAAGTATTTGAATCTTTAGTAGCAAAATTGATTAAATAATAATAATAATAATAATAATAATAATAATAATAATAATAATAATAATAATAATAATAATAATAATAATAATAATAATAATAATAATAATAATAATAATAATAATAATATTCGGCCGTTGCTCCAATGCTTGCTCGGGCTCCATCTATCACTTGAATTCCCTTGAGGTGGCATCGTAGCTCCATTGCGTTTGCGTTGTAACACCGTGATTGCATGAGCTTGGTGAGGTGGAACGGGAGGGACATATGGAGGATATGGGGCTTGCACCTCGTTGGCTTGTTGTGGTTGAATCCCTTGACTCGGAATTCGCCCCGGTTGTTGCATCAGGTGCATGGAACCAGAAATTTGGCCAATGGTCATCTCGAGCCTCTTTATGTTAGCATCTTGAGCCACTCGAGCCAATTTAGCCTCATGTAGGAATGTGGAAAGGCTCTCATCGACGGGAGGCTTTTGAGGAGGTCCTTGGGGACGAGAATTTGGGTATCGTGGTGGTGGTGTAGGAGTAGGTTGAGGAGGGAAATATGGAGGTGGTGAATAATATGGATTAGGAGGATATTGTAGAGGTGGATAATATGGTGGAGGTTGAGAGTAGTAGGGATTTGGTGGAGGATAAGGGTTATTATATGGTGGAGGGCGCCTATTAGGAAAGGTAGGAGGATTACCTTGCCCTTGTGTTGGCCTCGGATTTTGATAGTATCCATTGTATCCCCCATGGTATCCTTGAGGTGGAGGTACTTGAGGCGGGTATCCTTGAGCGGCGTACACTGATAGGGTGTATTTTTACCCTATTTTCTAAGTGTTATATTATCGATTTCTTGTCTTATTTTGATAGTTTAGCTCATGATTTGTATTGTTTACGTTATTTCGAGCTAGATTACGCTTTTGGGTTGTTTTGAGTGTTTTTAGGGCTTTTTAGTCGAGAAAACCCAAGTAGAGATGAGAGACGATGAAACCAAGGAAGAGATGAAGTATTGATCCCAAGTTCTGACTTCTCATGATTTTTTGGAAGAGTTATTCTGGAAAAGTGAAAGCATAGCATTGAAGAGGGATTCGATAGGAGCATGTAGGCGAAAACGGAGGTCAATTCGGAGTTCGGATGAGGAAGATATGGACGAAACAAGAAAGTCGCGCAGAACCCTCTCGACCCTCTCGACCACCCTCTCGATCGAGAGAGGTGTCGAGAGGTGGCTTCTGTTTTCCAGCCGGGATTTTTCCTAAAAGACAATTTTTGACTTTTTCTTGGTTTCCTTGTACAATTAGGTATTGGATGTAAACTTCTACCCTATAAATACCTCTAAACTTATCATTGTACGGCCAACAACATAGAGCCAACATTAGTTCTCCCATACCTTAGATTAGTTTTTATTCTTTTCTCTACTTTTATACTTTAGATCTAGATTTATTTTATGTATGAAGACAATTGAAGATTGAAGATTCATCAAGATTCAAGAGTTTTTCTATCTCTTTCTCTTTTATTTATGCTTTTAATTATGTTTATTCTTCCTTCTACCTTTCTTTTAATTATGTCTAGCTAATTTCCTTAGTTGATTTTAGGGATTGAATGCCTAATTGAATTTATGTGAGTGTTTTTGTTTACGATTAGCCTTCTTATCTAGATGCATGTTTCATGGTGCTTATTCTCATGCATGATTAATTGGCCACTAATTACGTATGCATAGTTATGTTTTTATGCCTTAGTTGGATAATCTCATAATAGATCTCATGAATACATGGTATGATGATTTAATTATCTTAGTCGAGGTTGAATTATCATATGTTCGTATATAGTTGATTTAGGTGTCATAGTTGAACCTAGTTGATTGTATTATTGATACTTGTTCTATTTTGCACTTGATTTGATTTCTATGAGTCCGAGAGGATATTAGGATCTTATTAGGTGACGACTTGCATTGCCTTAATCGGAGTGTTAAGTTATTTTTGTGTATCACATCTAGATTGGATTAAATTGGTTAATTGTACTCATTAATTGCTTGCATATATTTGATTAGGTAGGCTTCCCTAGAATCAACAATTTTCATTATTTGATTTTTTTTCCTTATTTGATTATTTCCTTATTAGTTTATTTGCTTTGTTATTTGCTTATTTCCTTATTTGTTTAATTGAGTCTTTTATTTATTTGCCTAGTTATAAATACCACAATTCTAAACTTTTATTTGCCTAGACATCAGTTTAGTTCTAAAGTAGAGGTATTGTGTGTGGTTTCGGTATATCAATCCCTGTGGATACGATACTTGTACTTCTTTATACTATACCTATTTTGTGTGGTAGAAAATAGTGCGATCAACACCTCGGCTCCTCCTTCGTAAGGAAACTCCCCCATGTTGTGGCACACCTCCTTGACGTGTCCAAGCTCTCCACAAATCTCGCATTGGTCCGGCTTCCTATCTTCCTCCTTCGGGGACGGTGCACTTTGCTTCATCTTCAAGTTTTCGAGATCCCTTAACATGTCGGCCATTTGTTTCTTCAAATCTGGGCTCATCGAAACTGCACTCGCCTCCACTTTCCTCGGTCTAGCTGATTTTTGTTGAGAACTCGCAGCGAGCGTCTCGAAAATATCCTTCAACTCGTCAGCTGTCTTGACCGCTATGTTGCCTCCGGCCGAACTATCCACCATGAACTGACAAGTTTGGTTGAGGGCGTCGTAGAAGTATTGCCAAAGCAACTTCGATGCCATTTGATGATGAGGGCATTGTTGAAGTAGCTCTTGGAACCTCTCCCATGCTTCGTGAAACGGCTCATCGTTGTCTTGGGAAAAATTCATAATCTTCGACCGCACCTCTTGAGTCTTGCGGTTTGGGTAGTACTTGAGCATGAACTTCTCACACACCGCATTCCATGTGGCGAGAGAGTTGGCCGGGAGCGCCAAATACCATGACTTTGCTCGATCCTTGAGGGTGTACGGGAAGCACTTCATCTTCAAGTTATCCTCCGTGAGTCCCGAGAGTGGGAAAGTTTGCACCACCGTGCAAAACTCTCGGATGAACGTCAAAGCATCCTCGTTGGGCAGCCCGTGGTAGGATGGGAGCAACGCCATGTGGTGAGGTTTAAGCTCATGATTCCTGACCGCTTCCGTCAGGACAATCGCCGAAGTGGTGGCCGTGAATGTGGGGCGAGCAAAATCGCCCATGACGACTCTAGCTACCATGGCTTCGGGCTCTGCAAATAACAAGACCAAAGAAAAGTCTTGAGAATCGATCTCCTCCTTCTCCTTCGCGGCTAAAATCGCTTTCCTTTGATGGATGTTGTCGAAGTAGGGCGCTAAACTCCTTTGAAAACTTCGGCGACCATGCATAAACAACACTCAACAAAAGGGTTAAACGCACCGAGTGGGAGAAACAAGAAAATCGAAGAAACACAAATAAAAATAAAAATAAAAATAAAACAAATAAAAATACTACACAATAAATCGCCTAAAGTTTTCCCCGGCAACGGCGCCAAAATTTGTTTCACTAAAAAGTGTTCGCAATAGAACGAAATCCTATCGTAGCACTAACAAGTAAAACCTAAGTATTGAATCTCAAGGAAAACTTAACAGGGCAATTAATTATGTAGTAAATCCTAATCTAGCCTAAATCTAGGAAAGCAAGTAAATAAGATTTTTGGGTTTTTGTTTTAAATCCTAGGCAAATAAACTAGCAATCAAAGCAATAAATAAAAGCAAGTAAATAACTAATCTAGAACTCAAGAAATAAATCTAGAATTAAACTAAATAAAACGATTAAACTACCTAGGCAAGAATAAAAAGAAAGCGATAAAGGAAGCAACGAAGAAGGCATAAACTACTCTAGACATGATGAATGAAATCTGGAAATTAAAAGAAAAATAAATCTAACTTTGAAAGCTTTAAAAACGAGAGAATTGAAACTTGAGAAAAACGAATCTAAACTAGAACTTGAAAATCAAACGAACGAAATTAAACTAAGGAAATTAAACGAAGCAATTAAGAAAACGAATCTAAAACGAAAGCAAGTAATTAAAGAAATTAAACGAAAGCAATAAAGAACTTACGAGAATTAAACGAAGAACGAAGAACTTGAATTAAATAAAGAAGTTTTGAATTAAACGAACGAAACGAGGAATCCGGATCCGAACAATAAAAAGCTATTCTAAAGTGCTTGAATCTAAAAACTGAAACTAAAAGAGAGTAAAAGTTGTCTAGAATTCGTGCACAAGGATGTAATATATATACTAGGTAAAAACCTAGATAAATAAGGAAAAACAGCCTAGCCGCCGAAGTTGGACGGCCCGTCCAAAACCTGAAACTGTATGATTTGCTCGAACATGCTGGACGCCGTCCAGCTCTTCTTGGACGTCATGTTGGACGGTCGTCCAGATGAGTTGGACGGCCCGTCCAACTCTCCAATCTGTCTTCCTCGTCCGAACATCGTCTTTTCCATCCTTTTCGACCCGTTTCCGCTCCTTTTCACCCATGAACACCTACAAATGCCAAAAACTCCAAACAACCAAATCATAGCCATAAACACACACAAAGACACGAAAATATTATGAAAACGGACTCGAAAACACTACAAAAATCCTAACATCTAAACACCAATCAATATTCAGACTTGATTGAATAAAAAACAGATTTCTTTTTAGTCTCACCGTATTTTTCAGAAAATACGCAAACCCTAGTTCTTGGTAGGATTCGAATTGGCTCTTTGAATCTGAATCTATAGTTCGTTCGTGATCTCTTGTGGGTCTCGGGTTAACTACGCCATCGAAGAATTACTTCCGTGATACGTGTTTCAATCGGTCGTCGATTTGGGGTCCGTATTGAGGTAAATCTTCAAAATTGTTCTTCTTCGTATATTGTTCTTGTCTTTTCGCCTTCTGTCCAGCCTTCATTTCACCTTCATATTTCATCCATAATCACCCCTTCCCTCGTCCAAGTCCTGATTTCACCTAAATCCCTTCGATTGCAAGATTTAAGCCCTAAAATCGATCTGAATTTGAGCTCCGAACAATCCTGAGTTTTACTCATGAGAATTTGCTGAATTTTGGATATGTTGTTCCTGACTTCGAGTTTGATCTTGTGTTAAAATTTCAGCTTAATCGGAGTTGTTTTGATATAGTTTCTGGTCGTGTTATTTTCGGGTCTGTTTTCGAGTTTGTAATTGCGAATTTGGATTGAATTTGTAATAGCTGACGTAGTTCGAGTCTTGAGGCTTCCGCATAGCTTTGATAGTCTTTCGTAGTTCATATCGTGGTCGTATCAATGACGCAACAAGACGCAAAGTTGAGGACATTGGAGCTTACTCAAACTACTCTAAGCAACAATTTGGGGAGTAGCATTAGGGGTGGGAATTCGGGGTCGGGTTTTCGGGTCGGGGCCAAAATACCCGAACCCGCGCGGGTTTTCGGGTCCCCGAAACCCGCAAGTTCAGGTTCGGGGTCGGGATCGGGTATAGGATTTTCAAAATTATCGGGTATCGGGTAACCCGAACCCGAAGTTCGGGTACCCGAATAAACCCGAAAAACCCGAAATTAATAATTAATAATATTATAATAATATATTATATATTACTAAATTATGGAATTCTATTTGACTATTTATTCATTCTTGAACAGAACTCGCCGTAATTATAATTAGTTTAATTTTAAATGAATGAAATCAGTAAATTACAAATTCATCAATTATATAATTATCAATTTATCATCATCTAAAATTCTAAATTAGTTAAAAGTTGGAGATGATAAATTGACAATTGATAATAGCATAATACCAAATAATTGATATATTTACAATGGAATAAAATTTTAAAAAATAATAGTTGACTTGTTAATCGAGCATATAGATTATAGAATGAATTAATGATTAATATTCTTAATAAGTATTTATATTTAAAAAAAAAGTTTAAAAAAAATCGGGTTTTTCGGGTACCCGAAAACCCGTTCGGGTTACCCGTTCGGGTTTTCGGGTACCCGATTATAATTTCGGGGTCGGGTTCGGGACAGGGATTTTGGGATTTTCGGGTTCGGGTACCCGAAAATTTCGGGGCGGGTACCCGACCCGACCCGAATTCCCACCCCTAAGTAGCATCCATGCCTTGACCAAGCAAATGCAAATGTTGGAGACGAAAGTGAGTCAAATAGCCAACGCTCAAGGAGGAGTCCATAAGCCTGGCCAATTCCCAAGCACAACCGAGCAAAACCCGAAGAATCATCAAGTTCATGCTATTGAGCTTAGAAGTGGCACTCGTTACACAAATCCATCCTTGGAAGGTGAAGTTGAAGGTAAAGTCGAAGATTTAGGAGATGGGAACAATTCAGAGTCGGAAACGGACGAGACGAAGGATGAAGGCACGGAAGGAGAGGGGCTCGACCGCGCATCCGGTCGAGCCAAAGATGAAAAATTCGCCCATGTCACACTTGACCAACAGCGCGACCGCGCCACCGGTCGCGCAACTCACCCAGTAGGTCCGCTCGACCAGGCGCTCGACCGAGCCGTTGGTCGAGCCAATGTACGTGTCCCTCGTCCCGAGCCGCGCGACCGAGCCTCCGGTCGCGCCAACCCTGTTCTGGCCCCGACGAAGGAATCGACTCCTAAAGCTCCGTTTCCGCAACGATTAGCGAACACCAAGCAAAACGAGAAGTATCAGAGGTTCTTGGAGATCTCTCAGAAGGTAAATATCAACATACCACTTCTCGATGCACTCAGAGATATGCCCAATCATATGAAGTTCATCAAGGATGCAGTTTCGGGGAAGAAGAGATGGGCTAAGTTCGAGACGATCAACTTAACTGAGGAGTGCAGCACGGTGATTCAAAAGAAGCTCCCATTGAAATAAAAGGATCCCGGGAGGTTCACATTGGCATGCAAGATTGGTGATCACGTCTTTCAGAACGTACTTTGTGATCTCGGTGCTAGTATCATTTTGATGCCTCTATCTTCAACCGGCTCGAGATTGGGAAGATGAAGCCAACTACTATATCTCTACTCATGGCGGATCGTTCGGTTTCTTATCCAAGGGGGATAGTCGAAGATGTGCTCGTGCAAGTCCATAACTTTGTATTTCCGGTGGATTTCGTAGTCTTGGATATGCCGGAGGATGCTAATCAATCATTGATCTTGGGACGGCCATTCCTAGCTACGGGGAGAGCATTGATTGATATTCAAGATGGAGACCTCACTTTTCGTGTCAATGGAGAAAAGCTGAAAATTTTGATATATGACGCGATGAAGAGGCCCGATGATCAACGTGAGGATATCTTCTCCATCGAGACATTGACACCGCCTACTTCGGAAGAGGCCCTCAACTATTGCATCTCCAACTCGGTTTATTCATACTTGGAGATCGATGAAGCTTGTGACGAGATTTTGGAGTATCTAAATCAAGTGGAGGCAAATCAACCATCACCGAGCCAAAAGGAGACCGTCTACCTCGACATCAACATGAAGGTGGATGATGAGGAAGTGAAGAAGGATTCCACCCTAAAATTGGAGTTGAAGCCACCACCGGAGCATCTCGCGTCCCAATTCTTGGGGAAGGAGGAGGAACACGAAGAAGATTCGAGAATTAACCTTATCGATCGAGAGGGGGGTCGAGAGGTTCCTCTTCCGACCGAAACATGCGATTTCTTCTTCGACGATTTTTCCCTTCGATATTTGTTCGATCTCATGCCCGATGAAGAGTCCATACAACCGAGTGGAGTAGTTGATGTTGTTCATATCTGAGTTTGAGAATTTGATTTTCCGATCGAATTCGTGATCGTGGAGATGGAGGAGGACGTCAAGCAACCTTTGATTTTGGGACATTCGTTCTTAGCAATGAGTGGAGTTCATGGTGATCTCACAGTTCGAGTGTATGAAGAAGAGCTCAAGATTTTGGTTTTAGGAGCAAAAAGAAGGAAACTCGAAGATGGGGGAGAAAAGAGCTTTCATTTTTATCCACCTTGAAAAGAGGTACCGTCGGGCTAAAGACGTAAAATGTAGCACTTGTTGGGAGGTAACCCAATCTATCGTTAATTTTCAGTTTTTGTTTTTTTTGTTTTCGTTTTTCTTTGAGTCTTATCTTTTATTAAGCTCTTTATCCAAGAATTTGCGAAGCTTGTGAGTTGTAGGTTTTCTCGACGAGGTTTCAACTAAGAGGAGAAGATCGATATTAAGATAGCTTCGGTGAAAGGTACGCTCGTTAACTTAACCACTCCTTCTTCTTAAAACTTATTCCTTCATCACGATTCGAAATAAGTTTGGGAGAGGAAGAAGTGTGGCTTTGTTAACTCATTTACATGAGTTCTTGGATTGTAGCTTAATTTTTGGATATTTCATTAGTAGTTTTTGTTTTTGTTGAGTCTTAGGTATTTAAATTGAGTCAAATAAGCATGTGATGATAGTGTTGTGAATTTGGCCGATGATAGTATTTTTATTGATTTTTGAAGAAATACATGATCTTTATTATGCATAGAACCTTGGCGAAGTGACGCGATTTATTTGATGAGTTTGAAGTGTGTTGTGATATCGGGAACTAGTTAGTTTGAACCCGTGAGATTTGAGCTATTTGTGCATATTTATGCCTATTCTTTGATTGAGTGATCATGCATTCTTCATTGTTTCTAGAACTTGTCTTATTTCTCCATCAAGACCTTAGTATATGTATGAACTAGGAGATGATTTTAGGCCATCTTTCTTTAGCCACATGATTCCTATACACTAACCTTGTTCATAATCTTTTGTTTACCCCTTTTGAGCCTTTATTAGTCATTCTTTGTAAAACCGGATGATAGGAGGTTTGGATGGTCATGGGTATCTTTTGGTAGTTAGTTGTATGGAATGAGTTGAAAAGAATATCTTGTTGTGGTGAAGAGGGAGAAGAAAAGAATTTTAGATGCTTGATTTACGTAGTTAGCTATCCCTATGAGCTTAGAAAAAAAAAATCATGAGAAAAGAAAAAAAATAGAGCTCTTGTTTATCATTATTAGAAAGAACATTCTTAGATGAGCTCTATATAAATAAAGAAAAAAAAAAGAAAAGAAAAAGAAAAGAAAAGAAAAGAAAAGAAAAGAAAAAGAAAAAAAATATATAAGCATAAGGAGATAGTTAGCTTTGATTTGCATAGTTGATATTTTAGCATCTTTTGGTTATGTAGTTGGTGTGTTGGGTGGTAGAAGATTGAGATAAAAATTCATACTTTGTTTGGAGTTAAAAAGAGGTTTATGATTTGGAGTAATTTGAGTCACTTAGCCTATACATTCCCTACCTTAACCAATGTCCCTACATTACAAGCTTTAATAAAGTCTTTTTTTATTCTAGTTTGTAAATATACATTAGGTGGAGATGTTGAGAAAAAGGGCAAGCCTATGGTAAACATGTTGCATTGCAATTATATTGAGTGAACCCTTATGATGTGCAATATCTTATACATCTTTTCTTTGAGAGAGTTGAGTGTTCACTTATACACATATAATTTCACATGTTTGAGAGTGTTCGTAGATTGAAGAACATGATTTGAATTTGTTGAATGAGTTGTGTTATTGATGCTAAGGTTGTATGCATAATTTTGATCATGATGAGGTTTGTTTTTGAATACTTTTGAGGCCTATGTAGTTCACAATGCTTGAGTCTATTATTTATTTCTTTTTTGTTATTGTTCGGGACGAACAATGTTTAAGTTTAGGGGATTTTGATAGTGTGTAGTTTTACCTTATTATCTAAATGTTTAATAATCGTTTTCTTGTCTTATTTTGATAGTTTAGCTCATGGTTTGTATTGTTTATGTTATTTCGAGCTAGATTACGCTTTTGGGTTGTTTTGAGTGTTTTTAGGGCTTTTTAGTCGAGAAAATCCAAGGCAAGACAAGAGACAACGAAATCAAGGAAGATGATGAAGTATTGATCCCAAGTTCTAACTTCTCACGATGTTATTGAAGAGTTATTATGGAATAATGGAAGCATAGCATTGAATAGGGGTTCGATAGGAGCATGTAAGCGAAAACGGAAGTCAATTCGGAGTTCGGACGAGAAAGATACGGTCGAAACAAGAAAGACACGCAAACTGCATGGACATGCGCTACCGAGTTAACCCGGTCGAGCCAAAACACGGGAATGCTCAAAAAATCATATTTTTATTATTTTAACCTAATCCTTGTACACTTAGGTAACCATTACGAATCCCTACCTTATAAATACCCCAAAACTCATCATTGTGCTCAAGATTTGATAGTTTAGAGTTCTCTACTCTTCAACATACTTTAGATTAATTTTTATTCTTTTCTCTTCACTTTTATACTTTATATCTAGATTTATTTTATGTATGAAGACAATTGAAGATTGAAGATTCATCAAGATTCAAGAGTTTTTCTATCTCTTTCTCTTTTATTTATGTTTTTCATTACGTTTATTCTTCATTCTACCTTTCTTTTAATTATGTCTAGCTAATTTTCTTAGTTGATTTTAGGGATTGAATGCCTAATTGAATTTATGTGAGTACTTTTGATATTAATTAGCCTTCCAATCTAGATGCATGTTTCATGGTGCTTATTCTCATGCATGATTAACTGACCATTATTTATGTATGCATAGTTATGTTTTTAAACCTTCGTTGGATAATTGCATAATTGATCTCATGAATACATGGTATGATGATTTAATTGTCTTAGCAGAAATTAGGTTATCATATGTCTTGCATATAGTCGATATAGATGTCGTAGTTGAACATTGTTGATTGTATTTATCGATACTTGTTCTATTTTGCATTCGATTTAATTTCTATGAGTCCGAAAGGAAATTAGGATTTTATCGAGTGACGATCTATACTGCCTTAGCCGGAGTGTTAGGTTATTTTCGTGTATCGCGTCTAGATTTGGATTAAATTGGTTAATTGAATTAATTGTTACTTGCATAGATTTGATTAGGCAGGCTTCCCTGAAATCAACCTTGTTTCCTATTTGAGTTATTTGTCTTATTTGTTTATTTTGTTTACTTATTTGAGTTATTTATTTTGTTTATTTTCTTTGCCTAGGATTTTAGAATACCACATTCATAATTTCTTTTTGCCTAGACATCAGTTTAATTCTAGAGTAGAGGTACTTTGTGTGATTTCGATATATTAGTCCCAGTGGATACGATACTCGTACTTATTCTTTACTATACCTATTTTGTGTGGTTGAAAATAGTGCGATCACCACCACCACAAGCGATGAACCTGCAAAAAAAAAGGGAATATGAACCATGGTTGTAGCTCCGACGAAGAGTATGGAGGTTGAGAGAGAAAGAGAGAATCCGACCATGGTTGTAGCTTCGACGACGGCGGCTAGAGCTCTGCCCCACCCTCCTCGAGCTCGACCTCTCCTGCAACAACTTCATCGGAGCTCTCCCGGAGACCCTCGCCGCCTGCTCCTCCCTCCACCTCCTCGACAGTGCTCCTCCGACGAGAGCTTGTTGCTGTCAAATCTGAAAAATCTTGAATTTGAATTGTAGTGAAAGAAATAAAAATGAGAGAGAAAGAGAGAAGAGAAAGAGAGAATGTGAAAGAGATGGAGAGAGATGTGTATGGTTCAAAGATAAAGAGAGAGGATTTAACTACATGACAAATCCCAAACCTAAAAAGTAAGGGTATTATGGTTTACCAAAGCAAAAAATGAGTATTTTTTATGTTTTTAAACTTCTAAAGCTAAAATTGGTTTTCTAACTTGAAGATTGGTAGAAACATATATATTCTCAAATTAGAAAGACAAAAAAAAATTGAAAAAGCTGAAAAAGATGCACATCACCATCAGTTTTTTTTGTCATCCGAAAAATAAAGGGTAAAATAGGTACTTTACTCATAAATTAGGTATTTTTACACTTTTTTATTAATATGGATATTTTTGTAGTTGAATTATTTAATATGGGTAGAAGTAGAACGCTAGATTACCACTATTTTAATTTCAAATAAGGTTGATGAGAGAAAAAAGACCACTTTATAAAGAGAATATATACTCCTATACCCAATTTCAAGTTGTAAACCTAAATTTAGCTTTGTATCTTAAAAACATAAAAATATACCCATATTTTGCTTTGGTTTCCAAGTATACCCTTGCTTTTTAGCTTTGGGTATAACTTTTCTAGCTTTGGTGTTTTTTGTCATGTAGCTATTCTCTTTCTTCTCTTCTTCCCTCTATTTGTGTTTGTGATCGAGCTGAAATTAAAAAACAAACAGCAGACAACATTCAAATATCTTTCTCTTCTCTTCTCTTCTCTTCTTTCTCGTTTTTTCTCGCACGCAGCAGGGTTCTACCTTCATAGCTCTTCTCGACGGACGACCGTGGTTTGACGATAGAGGCGAGCAAACGGAGGTCTGAAGATACATTTGAACAGGCGATCAGATGACGGCGGCGTTCTGACAAACGGCGGACTGACGACGGCGGTGTTCTGACAAACGGTGGGCTGCGGACTGGCGACGGCGGCGTTCTGACAACGAAACGCCGGCGGACTGACGACGACGACATATTCCAGTTTGGAAAACAAATTCTAGTGGAAGAAGTAGTTGTTTTACTGTCTTCAAGCTTTCAACATGGTACTTTTATGGATTTTTCATGTTTGAATATTAGGGTTTTCATGTTTGAATCTAATGTTTTTGTAAGCTTGCATGTTATTTTGTAGTCGACGTACTGGTACATTTAATTATTTTTCGTACTGTTTTAGTCAGGTAAGTTTGGTTAGATTTTCGTACTAGTGTATGTAGATTAGTTCTTAACCAATGTTATTTAAATTACAGTTGAAATAAACGTAATTCATATCATATCATTTCATAATATTACTTAAGTACTCAGTACGAAATGAATCAAACTTACTGCGTACTAGTGTATGTAGATTCATATCATATCATATCATTATGCACTGAAGTACTCAGTACGAAATGAATCAAACTTACTGCGTACTAGTGTATGTAGATTAGTTCTCAATCATTGTTTACTCTGTTTTTTTCGTACTATACCATGATGATAATTTTTTGTTTCATTTAATATGTTTTTTTAGGCTCCGTCATCTTCTGTGTTTTTTGTCCATGGTGGTAAATGGAATTACGACAAGTATGAGGGTGGTATAAAGGATTTTATCCCCATTCCCTCAAGCGGTCTCACGTTTGAAGAATTGTTGGCAAAACTTGAAGTGCGTTTGAAGAAGAAACGGAATACTCATGTGTTTGATTTAGATGCTTGGATACAACCTGCTGTTGGTGATGGTTTTAGAATGAAAATCACGGATAATTATGAGTGGTCTTGCTTACATGACTTTATGGTAGCCCCTACCATATATGTGTCGGTTTGTGAGAAGAACAATGATTTTGAACAAAGTAGTATTGTTCCGTTGAACTCATGCATTGTTCCGGCTTTACATAATTCTAGTGACGAGAGTGCTACAAGTCAAACTGCAAGTTACAATGGGTTAGAGGCGAGCAAACAATGGGTTATCCCGGGTGCTTCTCACCAAGCTTCCCTTCCTTCCGCCGATCTCGTCATACAGCCCGAACGTGTTAGAGGCGAGCTTGCTGAAGGATCTACGTTTGAAAGTAAGGAGTTGATGATCACAGCTGTTAGTTTATATCATTTGAGAAATTGTTTGGAATTTAGAACCCCACGTTCGGATGTTGATAGATGCTACATAGTTTGGACAAAAGGAAAAACATGTAAGTTTATTATGCGGGCTAAATCCCTTGGCTGTCCTGGAAGATATACGAGTGGGCCCCTCACACGTGTACTTATGATTTGAGGGTTGGTCCACAACCGAAAGTTTCACCCAAAGCTATAGCTGTCCACGTTGGTGCGCAGTTGAGGGAAGATGGATCGATTCTTAGACCGCGTGACATTCAAGCGCAGATGTTACGAGAATTTGGTGTCAATGTGAAGTATTCAACTGCTTTGTCTGCTAAGAATGTTGCCCTAAACGCTGCATACGGAGACCAGGAATTGTCATTTCAGGTAAAAAGTTTCCATGTTTACAAGTACATTTTGTATTCATTTCGTACCGCGTACTTACATTGGTACTAATCTTCAAACAACGCGTACTCCTTACTTACGGTTTTTTTATCTTTTTATTTTTACCTTTTTCCACTTTACAGTTGCTGCCTAAGTATCTTTACATGTTAGAGAAGATGAACCCCGGATCAGTTGTTGATCTGCAGACGTGTGATGGGGCATTTGAGTATTGCTACATTTCACTTGATGCGTGTGCAAGGGCGTTTCGTGCGTGTCGTCCCGTGATTGTCATTGATGCAACACATTTGAAGGGGAAATACAAGGGAGTTTTGTTTGTTGCATCGACTAAGGACGCTAATGAGCAGATTGTCCCTCTTGCTTTTGGGATAGGTGATAAAGAAAATGATTCTTCTTGGTGTTGGTTTCTAGAGCACGTTCGTCGGAGTTTTGGCACTCGAGAGGAATTATTAATCGTGTCTGATCAACACATTAGTATAAAAAATGTGGTGAATGCTGTTTTTCCAGGTGTCCCTCATGGCTTTTGCACATACCATATCCAAGGTAATCTCAAGGCACGTGACGAAGTGATAGAGATCTTCCAAGATGCTGCAAATGCGTACCGGGAGAACGATTTCAATATTCATATGGATAACTTGGAGTTGACTTGCCCAGGTGCACATGAAAAACTCTTAAACATATGTTATTAGTTCTCAACCAATTTTATTTACATTACGTAGTTCCATGTGATCTGTACATTATGTCTAAAGTACTCAGTACGAAAGAAAGGTAATCAAAGCTTACTGTGTACTTAAGTACGCAGTAAGCTTTGATTACCTTTCGTACTGAGTACTTTAGCAGTGCTGTGTAAGTGTTCATATGGATAACTTGGAGTTGACTTTGTCCAGGTGCACATACAAAATTGTTAAACATTGGTCTGAGTAGATGGGCGAAGTGTAGATGCCCTGTGCGCAGATATAATTTTGGAACGTCTAATGCCGTAGAGTGCCTGAACTCTCGTTTAAAGTGGGCAAGGAAATTACCAATATGCTCTTTGTTGGAGTATACGTGTAATTTGGTTCAAGCATGGTTCTGTGAGCGGCGTTCTATCGCTGGAGCTATATCCCTTGAATTGTCAGACTATTCAATGGAGAGATTGGGTAATGCAATTAGGGTGGGTCGGACAATGAAGGTCGAGGGTATTTCTGAATCAAAGTTTAAAATCATATCGGGGGACAAGAGCTGTATTGTTGACATTGCTGCGATGACGTGTTCATGTCGTGTATGGCAGATGGACCTTTTTCCATGTTCGCATGCTACACGGGCAATAAGGTAACAAGATTTGTTTTTCATCCGAAGTACGTTATGTAGTGTATGCTAATTACTGCACTCTTTAGACGGTAAGTTTTGTTTTGGTTCTTAATGCGGATATCAGTACGAATAAACACCATATCGTACTTGTTAATTATTTTTTTGTTTTTGTTTTTTGTAGTCATGTCAATCAGACTCCAATTGGATATGTTCATTCATATTACAGCACTGCTACGTGGCGTGAAATATATGCAGCTGAGGTAACCCCTGTGCCTGATCCTAGCGATTGGCGTGTTCCATGTGATGTTGCTACGAGGGTTGTTGGAACCCCATCTAACCCGAAACAAGCGGGTAGGCCTAGGACGAGGAGGATTCAATCTATGAGGGGTGCTCCACGCGATGGGGTTCCATGTGATGTTGCTTCGAGTGTTGCTGAACCCAGTGTTGATCCGAGTGGTGCTGAACCCATTGGTGCTACGAGTGTAGCAAAGGATCGTCTTTGTGGCCGATGTAAGCAGAAGGGCCATTATCAAAACACGTGTTCTGTATATTTGGAGATCAATGTTGAAGATGAACAAGTGGTGGGTGGTGGTGGTGGTGGTGGTAAGCGTACTCGTAAAGGTCCAATAAAATGTGGTATTTGCGGTGTACTTGGGCATTCCCGTAGAACTTGCACGGACCCAAATATATTATGATGTATCTGAACACGGGGCATGAACATGATTGTCAGTTATTATCAATATATTTCGATGTAGTATTATGTTTAAATTTTTTGATGTGAGCATTTTGTCTTGCTTGGGTACTGGAGTAAGTCTGACCTTTTTGTGGGTCTTGTTCATTTTACATTATGTACTAAAGTAATCAGTACGGAATAGATCAAATCTTACTGCGTACTTGAGTACACAGTACGAAACACAATAAGGTTACTAGTATTTTGTGTAAGTTTTTGTTCAAATTACATTATGTACTGAAGTACTCAGTACGAAATGAGTCAAATATTACTGCGTTCTTAACTACGCAGTAAGAAACACAAAAAAATATTACTGTTATTGTTTAAGTTTTTGTTCAATTTACATTATGCACTATAGTACTCAGTACGAAACGAGTCAAATCTTACTGCGGGCTAAAGAACGCAGTAAGCAACACGGAAAAGATTACTGTTATTGTTCAAGGTCTTGTTCAATTTACATTACGTACTATAGTACGCAGTACGAAAGAGATCAAATGTTACTGCCTATTAAAGTACACAGTACGAAACACAATAAGGTTACTAGTGTTGTGTAAGTTTATGTTCAAATTACATTATGTACTACATTACTCAGTACGAAAAGATCAAAATATTACTACGTTCTTCTAAAGTACTCAGTACGAAATGAGGAAAATAAGCACGCAGTAAGAAACATAGAAAAAATTACTGGTATTGTTTAAGTTTTTGTTCATTTTACATTATGTACTGAAGTACGCAGTACGATATGAGTCAAAACTTACTGCATACTTAACTTAAAGTACGCAGTACGAAACACAAAGAAGATTACTGTATTGATTGAGTTTTTGTTCATTTTACATTATGTACTAAAGTACTCAGTACGAAATGAGCAAAATCTTACTGCTTACACTAAGTACTCAGTACGAATCAGTGAAAAGTTACTGCGTACTTAAGTACACCGAGTACGAAAGGATTACTAGTATTGTGTAAGTATTTATTCATTTTACATTATGTACTAAAGGTCCAGTACGAAAGAAAGCAATATTTTACTGCGTACTTGTAAGTACACAGTAAGAACTAATCTAAAAAGATTACTAGAGGCAAGTAAGTAACACAAAAAAGATTCCACAACACTTACATTTATACACCATGGTACGTACCATATTTACCAAAAAACAAAAGCCATGGTACGTACTGATTTTTACTACTTAAGAATCAGTATGTACCATGTTTTAGTGTTTTGAACCAGACATACCAAAAACTAATTACATAACCATGTTTGTCCACAAGATTTCCCAAAGAGTTATAAATTACACTAAAATGCAGGCAATGGAATAGCAGGCTCAGTACTGAACGCGTAGATCGTCTGAGCAATTCGGAACTTGTAAGCATTCAACTCCACAGGTGATTCTAGACCTTTATCCCCCGGTGTAGCTGATATCAGTCTCTCGACTGTCTTCAAGCAGTACAGACCACAGCTGTAGTCGTCGACCTGCTTGTAAGTATCCGCGACATCTGCAAAACAAATTTCCCACTGGGTGCAGCAGGGCTCTGTGATATTATGTTTCTCATTGTATCCTATGCCTTTCATAAGCTGTGGTAGGAGCCTTGCCAATGGGATGAAGATCCTCTTTCGGTTTGTTTTGTGATGATTTTGAAATGACCACGATTTAGAGTCGTAAAGCCAGATCTTCTGATCCTTCATATCAATTAGCAATGTCGCCCAGTGCTTGCTAAAATGACAGATTGTCACAACCTACAAAAATAGTATGTTTTGATTAAAAAAATAAAAACAGAAAACATAGACAGTACAGTCTGTTATAAAACGTATTTAAAACAACAAGTACACCTAGAGTGAAATCGTACTCAATGAACGAGTACGCAGTTAATCATATCGTACTGAGTACTATAGTTTGTTTATACCTTTTCATAGTTGATCCAAGGCTGCATCCTCTCCCCCCAGGGTGGATACTGTGCATCAGCAAATATCATCAATTTTTCCAGGTCATCAAATTTGAGATGTTCCTCACTTCCTTTCTTAAACATGCTCTGCTTGTACAGTTCCATTACGGGTTTCTTCTTTCCGTGAAGTGTGTCAAACACTTCATCAATTGCACTCTACAAAGTCAAAAAGGAACACTATGTCAGATATTTCAACAATTGGGCACTATAACTAATTAATCATATTTATATACTTACCATGAAGTGGCATGAGGTGATTGCTACGTTCGGGTTGGTATGTGTTATGCCTGCAAAGTTTGGGTCTGTAGCAAGGATCGATAGGTATGCATTAATGTGCTCTTCCTCCAACATGGTATCGGGGGTTGTTATATACTCAAAATACTGCTGGTCAACCAAGTAGTCTAATCCGACATTTCTATACCTGTTTTGTAGCCCAATCGTGTAAGTAAACATACGATTTTGTTAATAGAGGAATGCTTTTTAAATGTAAGTGTTATGTAATTAGTAACTTACAGTTTTTCCTTTGACCGCATGAACTCGTGGAAAGATCTCCTGCCTGCCCTTAGATCTGTGCTTAGGTACGGACTTCGCAATGCCCTTGCCGGGTACCGAATTCGGATTGGTCTGCCCTCGTCAGCCGGGTCAATCATTAGGTATGCTACATCTTCAGTTCGAATCGGGCCCACCGAAAGTTGTAAGTCTTCTTCTCTGGCTGTGCTACGTTCCACCATGACATTACTTCATCGAGAGCTTTACTCATTTGGTCGTCAGACAGTAAGAAGTCATCTTCCTCATTTTCCTGGATACATAAAACCTGGTAGTTATTCATACGATTTCGTACTGGGTAAATTTTCAAGTATTTCAATACAAATCGTACCCACAACTAGTGATTATCCGAATTAGGCAAACGTACTAGAAATGTAAATGTCCGTACCCAAAAAAACCCACACACAAGCAGTTCTGTTTTGCCATACACTTGAAAAGAACAAACAAAACACTTAAATTGTCTTTGGTAACCAAAACTCCACAGCGTTTTTTCAATGTTCATGCATTAGAATGCATGACTTGTACCTTATCTCCCCCCAGTACATCTGTCTTGCCTTCATCTGCAGCTGCATCGCTGCCCTCCCCGGCATGCTCTCCTGTTGCCTGTGGTTCATCAACGGGGGTTGCGACGGCTGCCTCGACGGTTGCATCAGGCATCTGTGGTTCATCAACAGGGGCTGCCACTGGGTTTTCTTTGCGAGCTTTTTTTGCTCCACCTGTTCTTGCCCTTCCACAGCGTTTCAAAGCAGTCTTCTTCTCTGCTACCGTCTGCGGGCCTGATTTTGCTGCTGCTGTCTGGATCGCGGGCTGTGCTGTCTCCTCAGGAACTGAGGTGTCAGCCCCCACCTCGATACCGGCCTCCCTTGCCTTGTTGCCCTCTCCTACACCCGGAGCTGCCTTGCTTGTCTCCCCGCCTGCACCGGCCTCCACTCCTGCTCCCTTCGCTGCATCACTTGTCTTCCCGCCTGCACCTGCCTCCACTCCTGCTCCCGGAGCTACCTCGCTTGGCTTCCCGCATTCACCGGCCTCCTCGCCTGCACCTTTCTCAGCAGTGACCGGCTCGCCTGCACCTGTGTGACCAGCGTCCTCCTCGCCTGCATCTGTAAGCTGTATTGTTGCTTCAGCAATGGCTGGCGTTTGTGTATGGCTGGTAGGCATTGAGGAGGCATGCCTTGCAGGTGAGAAGGTTGTGTCATGCATCTGGAAAAAATTGAAGTCCTCGTGAGCAGAAGGGGCAGCCTCACGATGCCCACTGTCAGCAAGCTTCTCGACGACATCTTTCACAATCTGATGTCGGAAGCTTTCCAGGAATTCCATCATCCTGTTTGCAGCAGCTTCGCCTGCAAGTGCCCCGATTTTCTACATATCTTCATTGCTGATGTGAAGAGTTGCAGCTGGAGCAGCATGTGATGGACCTGGCTTAGCAGCAGCGGGCAGTTTCTCATCTCTTGGCTTTTTCCTTTTGGCGTCGTTCGGATTGTACTTGAAGGCAAAAGGCCTTCCTTCGGGGTCATTTTCCAGAGATTTCCAGTAGAAGGTTGTCTGTTCCTTATCAGTAGGCTTCAGAATAGGCAGCGTGTTCTGCAAAAATGATATAGTTCAAAATTAATTCAATTTACAGTATGTAGTAAAGTACTCAGTACGAAAATAAGCAAAGCTTACTGGGTACTTAAGTACTCAGTAAGAAACACAGAAAAGATTACTAGTGATGTGTAACTTTTTGTTCAGTTTACATTATGCAGTAAAGTACGCAGTACGAAAGTAGAAATAACTGACTGAGTACTTAAGTACTCAGTAAGAAACACAGAAAAGATTACTAGTCATGTGTAACTTTTTTGTTCAATTTACATTATGCAGTGATGTACACAGTACGAAAGGAATACAGTACTACAACATAAACATTTTATTGTGTAAGAAGGAATAAGTAATACCTGCTCTATTTGCCGATCGTTTGGCAATTTGTTCTTCTTCACGAAGCTGTACCGCAAGAAGAGGGGCCTTACTCTTTTTGGATTTTTCCCTCCGATTGTTTCACCGAATGCTGGAATCGCTTCAAATATCCAAGCCTACAAATATGATATTGTTAGTTTATGGCATTGAGAAAAGTGTCTCTTCTATTTTCCAAGTCCAGTTTGCTTACCGAGAATGCTATAGTGTTTCCTTTGAGATGGTAGCTTATAGTCCCCGAGTCCGGTATCCTCTCTTTGCGCATGACATTCGTGATTGTTTCTTTGAGGGATTGGAACGAATAACTCCCCCACGGGAAAGCTTCCCACTCTTCACTGTTCTCCAGCAGAATACATCCAAATTGGAATTGCTTTCTTGGTCTGATCGTACCCCAACACATATGTACACGCAAGAAGCAGCTTAGAAAGCTTCACATAATCTGATGGTGATGCTGGAATTTTTATCTCAACCTCCTTGTCCTCTTCTATCACGGTATAGGTAAACGATTTGTTGATGAACATCTTTGCCACATCAGCTGTGGTAGTCTTGTCGTTTCCTCTAAACAGCCGTACGAAGACAGATTCGGTGGGGATCTCGTGATATATGTACGGGTTGAATTTGGCCTCTCCAAAGCGAAGCCCGCTCACAAGTGCAAATTCTGTCCTCGAAAATCGCAGGACAGAATCTCCAATCTTAAACCAGAGGGCTGTTAGGTCAGGGTTTGGATCCGGCTTCACCTCTCTGAATACCACGTAATGCATCATGCACCCATTCCGGCTGCTGAATTTGTTCAGCTTCGTATACGATCCAAAGCAACACTTTTTAACCTCCTTAGCTGCTGCAGCTGGAAGTGTATTTAGGACGTCATTTATGTCAGCTGCCATTGACTCGTACCCTGTGAGCATGGTCTTATTTGGGTATTCCAGTAAGTCTCCCCTCTTGTATGTCCATGTGACCTGTACAGTTGAAGTAAACTCAGCCTCATATCATATAATTTCAGTATATATTCTTAGAAGTTCACACCACGAAAGGAATCAAAGCTTACTGCGTACTTAAGTACTCAGTAAGAAACACAACAAAGATTACTAGTATTGTGCAAGTTTTCTCATTTTACATTATGTACTAAAGTACTCAGTACGAAACACACAAGAAACACACAAAAGATTACTATTCTTGTGAAAATTTTTGTTCAATTCACATTATGCTGTAAAGTACGCAGTACGAAAGGAGTAAAAACTTACTGAGTATAAGAAACATATAAAATATTACTAGTCTTGTGCAGATTTTGTTCATTTCACATAATGTACTCAGTTACCCAGTAAGAAACAATTAAAAGCTTACTAGTATGCATGAAAATTTTTGTTTACTTCGTAAATCACAGTGCAAAATTACTACTTTTACTGAAGATTAGCAGAAATTTGAACAATCAAACCTTAAATAGGTGTTTTTACTCACAAAAACAGAAATTTTAGGTGTTTTTACTCACAAAAACAGCCCAGAATATGGATTTAACCCTCACTTTTAGTACTAGTGCTTCAAAAACATATGATTTAGACTGAAATTAGAAGTAAATGTTGACAAAATCAAGTTTTTGATTGTACATTCGTACTGAGGATTTTATTTGACAAAAAACAAATTAGGGTTCTAGATTTCTGGAAACTTTTTCCAGATTATAGGACTCTTCTTTTCTTGAAATATGGAGATTGAAGAAAATACCTCTGGCCTTAAGAAAGATGGCGCATCCGGAGCAATCTCCTGTACCCCCTCTCCGATTTCTGCTTCTGCATGCTGTTCTTGGGTCGATTCTTTTGTCTTCGAACGTTTTGATCTCCTGGGCTCCATCTACCTTCTCGCGTTGGGTTGTTGTCGGCCGGAATGTAGTGTGCAATGGGGATGGAAGAAGAATCGTGCTGGAATCTCGGTTGAATGGCGGTGCAATCGCGATGGAATCTCGGTGGTTTTCTGGAATCGCCGCCGTTTGAGTGGAGTCGGTTCTGGTTTTCGAGAGGGAGAGAGGGAAGTTGAGGGAAGTTGTTTGAGAGAGAGAGAGAGAAGGGAGTAGTTGATATGCGGGTTCCCTAGGTGCCAATAATTGTCAAATCCCGCCAATACACTCCAGGGGCAAACTTGTACCAATTTTGAAAAATTGGGTATATTTTTATGTTTTTAAGATCCAAAGCTAAATTTAGGTTTTTATCTTCACTTAGGGTATTTTTATTTTTCCCTCCTTTATAAATTCCACATTTTTCTCACCTTTTCTATTTTTTCACTTTCATTTGCACTACAATGGAGAAAAAAAAAAATTCTCCAATTTGGTGTTGTAAATATTTTCTGTAATTTAAGGAGTAAAATCCCCCTCATTGATAAAAGGTGAGAAAATGTGAAAAAAATGGTAGTAGAATTTATAAATTAATTTTCTCTTTTCTCTCATTTTCTTTCGCATAAAAGAGAACGCAAACTAAGTGAAAAATATTCAAAATTTTGATCATCTCTCTCTTGTCCGTGGGAATTTGAATGTCAAAACCCCGCAAAAATTAAAGACGATTTTCATTTACCCACTCGAGAAAAACCCTACTCTCTCCTTCTCACCTTTTCGCGCTTCGCTACCTTCGTCCCTGCGTTTTTCAACTTGTACACACTTGCTCCATTCTCTTTCTTCGCCTGCTGTATCTCTTAATTCGTTGCAGCTGCTTCTTTTTTCTCGCTGCCGCCGGTCGCAGAGTCCGCCGGAAAATTGGTAAATCCGCCGTGCACGGGTACTCTCCCATTTCTGAAGATCGTAGCTGTAATTATACCCACAATTTGATGCCGTTACTACTGGTTGCTTAAAGGAAGGAACGTTGTAAGACTGCTGCTTGGGTTACTGATTCTACATTTGCAGTATCTCAATAGAGTTGAGAAATTAGAGATGTCGTTAATTAATGATTGTATCGCGGCAATGGCGGAAGGGCTCAGCCCTAGTTTGTATAACCACTTCCTTGGTCTCCTGAGGGGCGGTGATGCTTCGAATTTGTGTGCTGGTTCAGAATGGGAGTCCTTCTCTGATGTGATTACTAAAATGTGTCGGAGCCGGGATAAAACGTCTCATGAATCGGTTCAGCATTCTTCCTGGGAATTCCTAGTCAAGAGCAAATATAATCAGCAATATCTAAGGAGTAATTATGTTGCTGGACTATCATCATCAGCATCATCACCATCATCATCATCTAACTTGAAGGAATCGGATTCATCCGATGTTGTTGTAAAGTGCACTCAAAATGTGGAGGAGACCTTATTGCTATTGCTGCAAGAAACATTGGATTCATTGCACGCAGTATATGAAACACTTAAACTTGACAATCTCCGTAAAAGGTGTGGTTTCCTCACTTTTGACTTTCGGATGTTTTGCATTTACCTTATCGAAGCTTTACGATTCATGTCAATAGAGAACATTTTGCTTATTTGGAGCTTAACAGTCTACAAGCAAGAACTTATGATTCTAGGGGCACAAGATGTCCTATATAAGATGTAGCCTCTAAAGTTATATAACTTTTGCTTGATTGGATGATTTATCTAGTTTCCTTTTCATGGAAATAAAGAAATATGATATACTACAATGCATATGTTGTAATTACGATCCATAAAGCTTCATTCCGATTTTCACAAAGTATGATTAGTTTCAATAATACATCTGCGAAAAACAAGAGCCTGTGGCGAATTTACGTGGCCTCATCCCTGCAGCTCAAGCGGGCTAGCCTGTGTAGGCACGCTTCTTTCTTTTAGAACTTTTGATTGGTTATTTGGTTATCTGGTTATTTATATCAATTACCCTTTCTGACAGAAACTTTTCTTTCTCTAGGGACTTGGGTCTCTTGGTTGTTCTTTTGTATGATATTGCTGATTTCTTGCATGAACTGAGCTACTTGGACCACTATAAACGTGATTTTCCTGGACTTCTGAAAGAATTAAGGATGTCACAGTTCTTGTTTACCTCAAAAACTCCTCCAAGTTTATTCAGATGGCTTGAAAATTGCTTGCAGCATGGATGTGGTTCTGCCAGTGTTTCTGATCTTCCGCTTCTGGTATGTAAAAATGGAACTTCTGTAGTGAACTGGGCAAGGAAGATAGTTTCATTTTATAGTCTGTTGTGCGGAGCAGAGCAATCTGGAAAGAGTCTTTCTACTGGTGTTACCTGTAATATCGCTCCTGGTTTGTATCATACTCGAGAAGAGCTAACAGTTTTGGGAATGGTTGGCGAAAATTTTGGATTGCATCATTTAGACTTGCTGCCTGCTGGTGTGTCTCTTCCTCTTAGGCATGTAAGTAAAATTTCATAGTTGGGATGTTTATTTTCGTTGAGTTTTATGGAGGGGAGTTCTATGTAATGTTAAAAATGACGTTTCTTGACTTAGTATGAATAGTCATGACTCATGAGAGGTTTCTACCTACTGATCTCTCAACGGCAACTTTGTTAACTCCATGTATAATTGTTTCCTACAACTGGGTGTTGGTGAGCTGAAGCTAAACTATATCTCGTGGCCTGAACTGAATACTACGACCATCTTGCCTTGATGCTTAAATTTGGATAGCATTAATCATATTAATAGTCTGTCTTTGAGACTCACAGTTGAATATGACGATTTTCTATAAGTACTTTCAATTACTGTTCCTCCTTTTTTTTTTCTTTTTTTTTTTAAAAATAAATTAAATTCCTGCGCTCCATTCAGCCTTCAGAGTCAGTTTTCTCTTAGCTATCATCGGTTATCTCAGCTATCCCCTCAAATGTGATCTTATTAGTCACTACTAGTTGTTATGTTTGTTATGTTCAGGCAATAGATAAGTGCCGTGAGTCTCCTCCTTCAAATTGGCCACCTGCTGCATATGTCCTACTTGGTCGCGAAGATTTGTCATTGCTACATTTGAGAGACACCACAAAGTATCCCGAACTTGATTGTACAAGATCAAATTTGATCTTTGTGTCTACACCTTATATGTTACCGCTACGTCCAGTTACTATACCTTCCTCGGTTTCTGATACACTGGAAATGGATAATTCCAAGCTAGAGGACATAGACAATTTTGAGGGACCAGTGACAGATGGAATGGAGCATATTTTCAATTCTAGCACACAGTTGCGATATGGTCGTGATCTCCGGCTTAATGAGGTGCACTGAAATGAATACTTTTATCTTAGTCAGAGCATGCCAGAATATTTATTTTGGGTTTCCTTATTAATTATTGAAAATCAGACTTGTATTGCACAACCCATTGTATAGTTATATTTCAAAGTATCCTTGAATTCCACTATTTCTTTGATTTTTACTATTACTAATTACACATTCAGATTACTGGACCTCATCTTCAATTCTATATCTGATGAATTTTATGCTTTTGAATAACTGATACAGTGTTTTCTAGTGAATGACCATTTTAAAGACTGGAGTTTGATGTTGTACAACTGTTTCTCCTTTGTTTCGTGACTGGTTGTCTATGATAACAGTTAGTGACATGGATGAAACTTGGACCTTAGGGCATCTAAGATTTATCTCATCGTGCATCCATTTTCTTTTCAAGCTTGGAATTGTCTTCCTAATCAACGTTCCACAATCTTCAGATGTTATTTTTTGTCGTCAGTTTATGGATTTCTGTGACACAGCTTGAGATTTTATTTTTGTTAATTGGATGGTAAATTTCCAATTTTTTTATTAATGCCGGGGTAAGATCTCATTGTATTTACAGACTCACAGTTCAATTGTAATTTTGATAGGTTAGACGGCTTCTATGCTCTGCTAGACCTGTTGCTATTCAAACGCCAGTTAACCCCACAGCTTCTGATCAGGACTTCCAACAGGTATAGATTTTCTTATTCACTTGGCGGTCTCTTTTAGTTTATGAAGTAATTGTAAGACTTGTGCTATAATGTTTGTTCGTTAAGGCATTTTTAGAGCGACTTTAGACAATTTCTGCTGCTACGTCGATATGTATATACATATTAGAGAGTGATAATTATGAGAAATTTTTTTGTTACAATTCTATGTTGTGTCCCACTATGATTTACCAGATAAATGCATACACTAAGTTCTTGATTACAATGCCACAAATAATGCATCCGCTAAGGACATGTTACCAAATCCACCAATAGAATTTAGTCATAGTTACACATTCTTACGAGTGATTGTTGTGAACTTTTGTCTACAGAACCGTGCTTTCCATTATACTAAATTGATCTTGGCTGGTTCCCTCAATAAAAAAAAGCTAGGCTGGTCAGTATTTCACTTTAGCCACCAAAAGAGTGACTTTATATTGTACCTTTCTCTATCTCTGATGATTTGATCTTCAAGTCCTTGAAATATGAATATGCGCTTTTAAGGAAATGATTGAAACTGTGCTGCATTTGAGAACTATTGTTAGGCCTGAAGGTCATTATCTGAACTGAACCATACCACCCTTTAGTAATCACTATTATTATGATTTTTTTTTTAATTTTTTTTTGTGAGATTGGTGTTTTCAAGATGTGAATCCCGTCCCTACTAAATGAAATTTGATTTATCTGGTACTCTCTCCGTCCTGTTTATAACGGGCCATTTCTTTTGGTCGTCTTGTGCGGGACGACCCAAAAAGGAATAGGTGTCGGAGTATCATATAACCATTATTTTAGTAACGTTTTTATTTGATTTTGTAATGGAGTTAGTTGTGCATTCTCTTTTGCTGTGTTTGATTGCTAGCCTGTGTAAATTGGGACTATTCAGAATCAGTTCTTATTGTAATCTAACTGTCAGAACAAAAACATTAAATAAACATTATTTCTATTTGTTAACCACATAAAGCCTTATTACATTTTCAATCAAGTATCTTATATTTGACTGGGTTTCCTGATTTGACTATCTATTCGCCTTATGCAGACTCAACTCTGGTATCTTGCTCAAAGAACAACGACACTTCCATTTGGCCGTGGAGCATTTACACTGGGTACTATATGTACACTTTTGACTGAGGTGCTTGTTATTTTTGTAGCTTCTAACATTTCTCTGAACCAGTCCACGTTGTAATTGTATTCACTTCTGACGAGTATAACTTACCATTCTACACCATTATTTATTTTATCACTTAAATATATGTGATAAATATTTCTTGTATCTTTGTTATTTTTAACCAGGCACTTGCTGTTCCAAAGCTTGTCCTGGCTGGTCGGTTACCTGCACAACAAAATGCTACAGTATGTCTCGTTGAAATTGAAGTATTTGTTCTTCCTTTTGCCAATTGATATGATTTCTAATGATGAATATGGCAATGCCACAGGTTAATTTAGACCCCAATGTTAGAAATATTCAAGAACTGAAGTCTTGGCCAGAGTTTCACAATGCTGTTGCTGCTGGCTTGAGACTGTCTCCACTTCAGGTCTATCTTACATTTCAAATGATTAATTTAATAGTTAACCATGTCCATAGTTCATGTTATTTCCTTTTGCCTTTAGTTAAGCGACGTGTCTTAGAGTTCATTTTACTTCTGCATTATAATTGCCCTCTATGCACGAGTTTTTATTTTTTATATACTTCTGATGCTAGGCTTGATTCTATAAATGCAGGGGAAAATGTCTAGGACATGGATACTTTATAACAAACCAGACGAGCCTAATGTTACTCATGCAGGACTCCTTCTTGCTTTGGGTTTACATGGACACCTTCGTGTCCTGACTATTACTGATATTTTCCAGTATTATTCTCAGGTCAGTGATCTTCGCTCCAACTAAATCATGCTTGTTTATTCTACTCTTTTATCTTTTTTTGCATAAGATCCTTACCAATTTTTCTCATTCAAGAAGAGTGCAAGTTGCCTTTTTTGAAAAGTAGGATTTCCAATGCATCCATTTGGTCTATGTGATTTCTATCTCTCTCTCTTTGTATTAGTTCAATAGTTCTTAATCTTTCCTTTGTTGGTCACTACAATAACCTTTTCCTAAATTATCTATTGCATTGATCATTCTCTTAAAGGAACATGAAAGTACGACAGTAGGATTGATGATTGGGCTTGCAGCTTCGTATAGAGGGACTATGCAACCATCTATTTCAAAGGTAAAAAGGCAAATGTAGTATCCTTTTCATTTTCTAACCCTCTGTCCTCTTCTTGTTTTATTTTTTGTGATACTATCTACGTACTCCCTTCATTTTAGCGAAGTTGAGGCGTTTCTTTTGGTCACACGATTTAAGGAAGGAGTGAAAAGTGTTTTAAGTATATTTGGTAATTGTTAGCGGCAAGTGATTATGTTAAGATTTAATGATTTCTCAATTTTCTTGTCAATTTTCCTTTTAATAATCTCATTTTTATAAATTCAGATTTTTTTTCGTCGATTTTGATTTTATTTTTAACATTATAATATCTCTGATTCACAATACTATGCTCTATTTCCTTCTGGGATGATTCTCCAGGCTATGCACTTTCCATTGTTGAACACTTCCCTACCATCATTTTTTTTATGATTTGACGCTACTATCTTCATTTATTTATAAAAACACCTCATTTAACCCACCTTTATTATTAGAGTGGATCCCTTTTTTCAGTTCAGGTGGACCCCTCTTTCCACTAACATCACACTTAACATTTCTTAAAATCTGTAATGAGCAAACATGCATAGTCTGTTGAATTGGAGGGATACTACTCTTATGACTATATGCAACTTGCAATTGTCTATGTATTTAAGCTGCTAGCAACTTTTCTTTGTTTGGCCTACATTTTTCCCATTCAGTGGTTGAATAAAAGCACTGTGTTACTAATTGGCAAAAAACGTATTTTGGATAATCATTGATTTATCATCTGTATCGAATTTGTACTTGAGACTTTATTTAGTTTATTCATGTATTTTTTCAAAATTTTTGCTACATGTTGGATTTGGATTTATCCTATCAGTTTGATGCCAAATTTCTTCTTCTATATCTCTTGTAGAATCTGATTGCCACTATCAAATTGTTTCCCTTATCGGTTATTATTGGTTCTTTATTTTTTACATAAATGGATGATGATTCCGTACTAACACGGACGTAATGTAATAGCCACTGCTGCCTGTGTACAAGAAGTATACAGATTAATGAAATATAAAATAACTCGTGTACGAATATGCTTGTACACACACATATATAAATATGGTAGTATAACGATAGGCAACAATATTCCTGGAGTTAAATATATGATCGGATTTGAGATTTGATATCCTTGCAAGCATCTGGTTTTTGGATTTATGCAGTATGCCTGAACTGGATTTACATTTCTCTTGCACGATTCCCACAGTTATTTGAAAGCTTCTCTGATATAGGACACTGTTGCAGTGTATTTATGGTAGTGTAGTATTAGGGTTTACTCTTACCGTATTAGCCTAGTATTAGTGAATATATATACTCGCTCTTTTCATTGAATAAGATACAAAATGTCCTCTTCTTTTTGATCCATTTGGATTCTATTTATAACCCCAATTTGTTGAAATATCTGAACTTTTTCTGTAGTAATTTCTCCTTTGTGACACTAAATGTCTTACCTCGGGGTAGTCATGCTGCAATATTTATTTCTCTTGTTTCTTTTTTTGAGAAAATTTATTCATTGTTACTGGGAGGTGTCTTTCCTACTGGTCAGCTATTATTTTGCTATTGTTCTATTAATAACTGTTATAAGAGTAAAAATTCATATGTGCTGGACATAGTTTCATCATGTAACCACTGTTCATCTGTATGCTTGCAATTTGTTAATCATTTCGATTCATTGATGCCTTTTATTAATATTGGCAGTCTCTATACGTGCACTTGCCTGCTCGCCATCCATCTTCCTTTCCAGAATTAGAACTGCCAACCCTTATACAGGTAACATGTTATGGATTGAGGGGTGATGGAGTTTGCATCTAGGTCACTCAATCCAATGATTTTTCCTTGTTCTTTTGTGCATAGCTTGCCTTCTGCACACGCATTCCTTCTACTCCTTTTATTTTTCATTCATGCCTTTTCTGATAAATTTATCTTCTTTAGTAGATATCAGTTGATCCTTCCTCTTATCAAATGCTTAGTGGAAATCTTGGTTCACCCCTGTCTTCCTCCAAAGAGTTTATCATCTTTTACTTTTTTGTTATTATATTTATGATAGCGCATGTAGTGAGTACTCATGTATCATCAATAGACCTCTATCTATTATCTAATTTTGGATTTCCTAGCGGAAATGCCTCAATAATTCTTCTGAAGGAATTTTAACTCTGAATTTGCAAATTTACAGTCTGCAGCACTTATATCTGTTGGGCTTCTTTACGAGGGATCAGCCCACCCACAGACAATGCAGATTCTTCTGGTAATTTTGACAACTTGATGAAATCTATCCAAATTGGTTTATCATTTTCTCTAGCATTAATTTTCAGTGCATGACATGCTATATCTGAAGAGTACCCTAACTTAACCCTACTTAGATAAAATAAAGAAAAATAGTGAGGGATACCATGGTATATTGGTGGCAAGGCCTATTGTTGCTTCAGTATTATTTTGCGGGTTGTAATTTTCTTTTTTTCGCATTGTATTCTTTCTCCAATCTATTGAATACACAGATGATGCTCTTGTGGTTGTATAATGGCTAGCGTGTTTGTGAGTCTTCCAATTGGGTCGTGTAAAGATATCAGTGCCTTGAGAATTGAGCTGCTTTTTCCATTCATGACTTAGATTAGGATTTTTGGCCATTTCATCATCATCATTCTCATACATGCTATGCCATAGAAATACCTTTTTAAGTCCCAACACTTGGTTCTTTTCAGAACCATGTGTGATTACAACACGGTACCTGTGATACCATATAATTTCTAATCTATCCTACATAATAGCAATTCTTTTTCAAGTTTATCCTTTGTAAATTTTCCAGCCCTTGGAGTTAACTTAGCATGCTGGGTTAGATGGGGGGAGGGAGGAGTAAATAGATAATTTGCTCAAACTATTAAAATTAACCTAGGACAAAACAAATAAGAAAAATAAAAAGCACTTATCCTACCTCTTGGTTGCTACAACTATAAACTAAAGTTCTCAACTAACAGATTCTACTGACACTTGCAATAATATGTCTTTCAAGCAAGAAATAGCTGAAAAGAGTAAAGCAAACAAGTATGATTTTGAACTTTCTACATATGGACATCATTCAATGTTTCGGTTCTTTTGTGGCTTTTGGCTATAAGATGTTTCAATCTAAGATGAAGAATCCCAAATGTCTTATAGATCTTACAGGTTGTAGTTTGAAGTAATTGGGTAGCAGTTTAATGTCTTACGAAGGAATCAAGGATAAGTTATACTTTAGATGGACTTGTTCTATCTAAATGTTTTCGTAGCAAACAAGAAAAGTATTTTGAAAATGATGATTTCAACACTATATTGAACCAGAGAATTAAGAAGTCATTTTTGATAATTTAATTTCTTATTGGTGCAATACATGATTTGCTCTATAACATCTTCAATTGGCTGCGGCTTGTTCCTCTCAACTCTCAAGTTTTGGCCATTCCAGATAATGAATATTCGATAGCTGGCATGAGTTAGTTATACTTTCTCTTTTGTTTTGTTATATGCAGGAGGCAAATGTGGGGTGAGGGGAAACTTAATGTGGGGCGAGGGAAACGTAGTCATTTGTTTTGCTATAGTTTTATAATGTGTTGGAGATGAAAGGTGGGGTTAGGGGCGTCAGATTAGAAGAACTTAAGAGCCGTCTATTTATGTTAATTTGTTTGGCAAATATTGGGTTCTATCTCTCCTTTTATTCATTTCTTATTGTCTTGCATTTTTTCTTATCAACTAGTTAAGAATTTCGTATCGTTCTCTGAGTTGCCACCATTGTTTTGTGATGTGCATAACTTCTTTTCTAGAGTGAAATAGGTCGCAGAAGTGGTGGAGATAATGTGCATGAAAGGGAGGGTTATGCAGTATCAGCTGGATTTGCATTAGGATTGGTTGCATTGGGTATGTCTCAAATTCTTTCCGATTTACATAATTTCATGTTTCTGTTGACACCCACCCCTTGCCTCTTGTGTAAATGAAGGTCGCGGTCAAGATGCTATTGGCTCCATAGACACCTTGGTAGATCGATTATTCCACTACATTGGTGGCAAAGAACTTCATAATGTATATCCTGCCGTATCTTAATTTAAATAATACCAGTTGTTTGGTTGAGCTCCCATTGTCAATATTATGATATGATTCTTAATTCAGGATGGACTCTTTTCATCATCAGCAGATGACTACAACCGCAATTTGGGACAGGTTGTGTAGTCATATACTGTGCTTTTTCTTTTTCCCTCTCCTTTGGGCTCTATATGAATTTCTTTAAATTCCTTTCCAATAGATTTAATTATTTTGTATAGACTATATCAATTTTTTCCCCTCATGTATCCAAATTTTTTGTTTTCTAGACTGTGGATGGGAATCTGGTCAACATTGATGTTACTGCACCGGGGGCTATAATTGCTCTAGCTCTGATCTATTTGAAGGTAAAATGTTGCGTAAAATTTCCTCATTTATCTTTTTCATGCAACTAAGTTACCACATAAATTTGGAACTTCATAGTGTTTCCAAATTTAAGCTGAAGAAATAATTCAATTTATTCATCACTTGAACAGACAGACTCCGAGCTAATAGTGTCTAGACTGTCAATGCCTCAAACCAAATTTGAGCTGCAGTACATAAGGCCTGATTTTGTATTGCTTCGTGTCATTGCTCGAAATTTGATACTATGGACCAGGTATTGTCTTCAGATGGCAACGAGATAAAGAACCTTATAAATTACCATTTCCATTTTCTTATTAATTCACGAATTTTGTTGCACAGAATCCAACCATCGGAGAACTGGATTCAGTCGCAGATTCCTGATGTTGTCAAAAATGGGGTACTAGGCCTTGGAAATAGGATGGATGATGTATATGAGATGGATGCTGAAGCTTTCGTTCAGGCATATGTAAATATAGTTGTTGGAGCATGTATTTCTCTAGGTAATTTTTTATCATGCTGACGTAATTATCCTTTTACATTTATTAATTGAGATTCTATGATTAGAACTTTCCACTTAGATAATTTACTTAAAACAAAATCAGCAAAGCAGTTTGTACTTGTTTTATGTTTTTATCTGACATTAGACCTTGACCCTATGACTGAACTCAGAGTCTTTAGCTAGATATATCTTTATTTTTTAGCCAAGAGAAGAGACATCTAAATTTTGTTGTTTTGCTATAAAAATCGTGAGAGGAAGTTCCTTCCATGGTTATGATGTTCTTTCATCTAGTGCAAGTTTTGTTCCAGTTTCTCAAATATCAAATTGGATTTGAACAATTGGAACCTCCTGAATTATTTCATTTAGCAAAAATTCTGCCTCTGTTCACCTGGGGAAACTCTCGTAACTTCACATAGTTCATATATTTTTGCAGGAGAAATAAATAACAAATATGCTAAGAAGCACCGGGACGGGAACGAAGTACCAATACGAATACGATACGAAACGAAAATACGTTAATTTTAAAAAAATATAGATACGAATACGTTAAAAATACGCTTATATTTTAAAAAAAAAGTATTTATATTATTAATAATTAAATAAAATAAAATTAGGCATGTATATGTATTTGTGTTGTGTGCATGTATCAGTAGTTATACTTTGATATTAGCCCCCTAAATTGACGGATCAAGTAGGTTTAAATTAAATTGAAGGAGTGGCTGGGGAAGACCAGTATTAAACCGTAGGAGTCAGAAACTTTTTTTTTTTTTTTTCATCTTTAATGTATTTTCAGCATATTTTTTTAGTATTAGTATTAAATACGTATTTCTGGAATACGCCACCCCCCTAGACGTATCTGTGCTTCATAGCAAATATGAAGTAAATTTGAGCAATGGAAACCTCCTGAATTATTTTATTTTTACAATTATCCAGCCTCTATTCATTTGCTTTATCAGTTGCTAAAACAAAACCATACGTGCCTGCAGGGTTACGATTTGCAGGTACAAGAGATGGAAATGCCCAAGAGTTGCTTTACAAATATGCCGTCTACTTCTTAAACGAGGTTTGTCTTGAATATATTGTTGCTGCATTTTATATCAACAATATTGTCAGGGACTAGAATTGCACTGTTGCACCTGCAGATAAAGCCTGTTTGTGCATCCAATGCAAATGATTTACCCAAAGGACTATCCTCTTATGTTGATCGTGGGACACTGGAGACATATCTTCATCTCATTGTGCTTTCCCTATGTGTGGTTGGTTGCTTATTATAGAATGTCTTCTTTTCTTTGAGTCTCAAATAAGGCTACCTCTGACTGGTATCTGTGGATGCAGGTAATGGCTGGATCTGGTCATCTACAAACATTCAGATTCTTGAAATTTCTCCGCAATCGCAACTCTGCTGACGGACATGCTAATTTTGGTACTCAAATGGCTGTATGTCTGCTAAACAAGGAATTTCTCTCACTTGTATCTATTTGCATAAGGATTAAAATTTGATGAATCTAAAATTTTGTGATACATTAAAGTAGGTATTTCTCATTATGCTCATCCGAAATTAAGGTTGAAGTGAATTCTACTTTCAATTACCTAGGATAGACAAAAACTAATCATATACTCCCTCCGTCCCTTGCAAGAGGATACGTTTCCTTATTGGGTAAAAGATACGAAAGAAAAAAAGCACTTTTGCATATGCACTCTCACTTAACACATAAACTTACCCTTTCTTAATTCTCGTACCCAAAAAGAAACGTATCCTCTTGCGAGGGACGGAGGGAGTAGTCTATTTTTTATGTCCTGCCATATCAAGAAGATAGTTCTCAGGAATGTGTAAAAAAAATGAAACTATTGGATTTTGGTCTAAACAAATACCTTGATGCACTTTTAGATGCATTTCAACTGAATTTTGGGATGATTCTTTCTTCTCAGGACTTTTATTTCATAGTTTAGACATCTTTCAATTGAGTTATGCTTCGTGCTACAGTGTTTTAGTGTTTTTGGCATACTTATATACTCCCTCCCTCCGTCCACCAATTCTTGAACATTTTGATTTTTTAGCTGATTTTGAGGCTTGTAATGATAGATTTGAAAAAAAAAATTTGGAGTAAAGTTTTTTTTTTATAAGGTACTTTTACACTCATAGTACACTACAAAAAAGACTATATACCGAAAATCCATTTTAAAATCTATCATTACAAAGCCTCAAAATAAAGTCGAAAGTCAAAATGTTCAAGAACTGGTGGGCAGAGCGAGTATCTAAAAACTAGACAAGTCTTAGATGCTCACATTGTTTTGTAGGTAAGCTTGGCAATAGGTTTCTTGTTCATTGGAGGCGGAATGTGGACCTTTTCTACTAGCAACTGTTCCATTGCAGCTTTGCTGATAACACTTTATCCACGTTTGCCTACTGGGCCAAATGATAACAGATGTCATCTCCAGGTAAGAGTATTATTGAGAAGTGATGTGCTTCACTATTGTGATACATTATGCGTAATGTGTAGTAGTTTTGTACTCCCGTATTGCCTTTTAAGTAGTTCTTACGATACGTAGTGCCTTTTGCTTCACTTTTGAAATAGTTGAGGACTGTGAAGAGTCTGTAAAGGAATATGGGATACGAACAAGTTTAGAGTTTCTAGGGGGATCTGAATTCAGAAAGAGTTTACAGTTGTCGCCCTGTCTGATACGGCTAGATATTGGGCCACTGTATTATAGAGAGTTCTTACTAATCTGCCATTGAATTCTTCATGTCAATCTACTTAGCTTATCCTTTAAAATGCTTACTATAAGTGTTATTTTGTTGGTAAATTGCCTATGATTATGAATTTTGCGATGAAGTTCAGAACCAAGTTCTCTTATTTACTTAATCGCTGAGTTCTATAGCGGTTTGACAGAGTGAAGATGTTTTGGAAGTAAGAACTTGAAAAACTGAAAGGAAGAACTCTTCAACCAGGTCCAGAGAAAGGATCTCTGACAAGTTCTATGATCCCAAAAGATAACCTTAAGTTTTGAAATCTTATTTAATTAGTCTTTTACTATGGCCCTGAACAAGCCCGAAACAAACAAAAACAGAATTCACCACTCAAATAATTACTCCATCAACCCTACGGCCAGGCCTTTCTTGCACTGAGTGTAAACTTCCCCAAGAACTCTTTACGCCACTCAAATCCCAATAAGTAGAAGCTTATAAACCACAAGATCTTCCGTTACTGTATGAATGATTGCTTGCCCATGTACTTCTACTTTTGCATAGAAAAGTGGTCTCTGCAGCACATCTCTACTTCCTATCTCATTTCCTTGAGCCTGTAAATGCAAAACCTAGAGTTACTTGTTTTTGTAGCATGTGTTTCAGTTAGGTTTATTCTTTTCCATATCTTATGCCATCTCTTGCCATATTTGTTCCAAAAGATTTAATGTAAAGATTATTTTATCATTTCTATTGAATCAATTTCTCCCAAACATAGGACATATAAGATAATTAATGAACCATTATTTTTCTTTTACTTGGATCTATAATATCTTTCTGATTTGCATGATCATTTGCTCATGTTTCATCTGCTACATATTACAACTTATTCTCCTTTTAACAATACTTTTAAATTGTCATGTTAAAATTGTGTCATTGAGTATTTATTTCTCATTCTAAAGTTCCATTCTCTTGATGTGCACCACCATCAGGCATTCAGGCATTTATACGTTCTTGCTACTGAAGCACGCTGGATTCAAACAGTTGATGTGGATACTAGTTTACCTGTTTACGTGCCTCTTGAAATTACCACTAAGGAAACTGAACTGTACAGTGAAACAAGTTTCTGTGAGGTTACTCCTTGCAGCCTCCCGGAACGAGCTATTGTAAGTCTCCATAGTCCTCTACCCATCCATAATCATATGCCTTTTGTTGTCTTTTGCCCATGTGAACTCGTGACTTTAATTGAAGATTACAGAAAATCTACTTCCCGAAGAGTTGATCAAAATATGACAGTCTTGCAGTTTATCATTCACTATAGGATCTCATTGTTGGCATTTGCAACAATGCCAATAACCATGGCTGTGAAACTCAATGTGGACGAAATAACATCAACTCCCTTTATGAGTAGTTTGGTTTGCTGAGTTGCTGACTTTCTGACCTATATGTTCTTGTTTACAGTTGAAGGCTGTCCGTGTCTGTGGTCCTCGATACTGGCCTCAACTCATTGAGCTCTGTCCTAAAGGTATGAATAATAATATTGCACAGTTGACTTGTTTGATTGCAATTTGACTGCATGGATCATGGTACTTGTTCAGAAAAACCCTGGTGGAATTCTGGAGAGGACCATCACCCATTTAACTCGGGTGTTCTCTATGTCAAGAGAAAGGTTGGAGCATGTTCTTATGTAGATGATCCAATAGGAAGTCAATCTCTGCTATCACGAGCAATGCACAAGGTAAGGTCATTCTTAATAATTTTGTTATACCTTCTCGATATGTCATGTTTACCGGGCCCCTTTTAATTGCAGATGAGTGCCTTGACTCAACCAAAATTCTGCTCTCCATCCACTGAGTGTGCTGATGCAATCCCAGTGGATCAGTTGGTTAGCACCTTTTCATCAGATCCAAGCTTGATTGCTTTTGCCCAACTCTTTTGTGACTCATCCTGGGGTAACAGGCAAGTTTTCTTTAATTTTCATATGGGGACAACATTCTCCATGAACAACACTTGGTGATATTTGTTCTTATGCTAAAGAACACTGGCTCTGCTTCTTTTGAAGTGGACTTTATTGTAATTTAAGGAAGCTGGTGGTGATATGACTCTAGTCAAATTGAATTTAAAGCAGGAGCATGTATGATACAATTTAAATCTGATGGTCCTCGAATTTTGATGCTTATGTTATAAGTACTACTTCAATCTCAACTTTTTTATTTTTTAGTTTTTCCTGATATGTCAAGATGCATATAAGATTCATTGCTTTTCGTTACAATGTGGCAAGAGCTCTTTCATAATCATTGACCTTAGGTTGTTTATCATAAGCATTTAATGGGAATGTTCCATTAGATGACGGTATTTAGTTTCCAATCCTAAACATCTACTTAATTACTCCCACCAAGTAAATATTCTATGCAAAAATGTTTTCTGCAGATTTGAGCTTGACTTCCAGGAATTCTGTCAGCAAGTATTGTTTGAGTGCGTCAGCAAGGATAGACCAGCATTGTTGCAGGTACTCATTCAAATGCATTAGTTTATATCTCCTTTTCCCTGATTTAGTCCGTGGGTCGAGGGTGGACAACTTAACATCAATTTATGAGAACTAGTATTGGTAACAGATCAGATATCTTGTTTCAATCGTACAACTTTGGTGGTATGTATGCTGGTAAAATAAATCACACTTATTTGAAAATGAAATGCAATATAAACTGTCAAAATGTAGTCCCATGCTTGGTGATGAAGATCACACTAATGGTAATCAAGAAAGGTAATCCTTGATCTCCATAAGAAAGATCTTTAAGTGTCCTTCCTGCATTTAAGTTTGCACTATGTAACGTATTAAAAATTATCACCTTCCATAAAGAGCAGGTAAGCTTTACTATCCTTGCCAGTTGCCACAACACTATATTGTCTAATCTATCTTATCAAACATTATCTTCTGGTGTTCAGGTTTATCTGTCATTATACGCTACAATTGGATACATTTTGGATTCGGTCATTAGTGGTACATGCGTCTTAGGGGACTCACTCCCTCTTTCTAGTTTGAAGGTAAAATTCTCACCCTTTTATGTTCCATGTTAAAAATGCTCTGGTCTAGGATATATTATTTCCCTCAGTTTTAGCATATATCTTCTTGCATATGTTGCATTGTTCATGGAAGTTGCCATTTCCACATGTGCCTGGCATGTAAGTTAAGTGCAGATAATGTTGAACGTACTCATTTTAGCTATAGATTATACGACATTGCTTTTTTTCCTAGGAATGCTTGCTGCTTGCATATGGTGGATGAGCTTGCATATTGTTGATGCTACAGTTTCCAATCATTTTTAATAACTGCCCTTTGCTTGTCAAACTGAATAGTTTCTTTTTTGTTAATTCTTGTATTAGTTGAACTTGAACTAATTAACTTTGCATCAAGAAACATTATGTGGTTGTGCTCCTGAGTCTTGACTGTTACTTATGGTCATATTTTGTGGGCACAGATTGCTCTAGCCTATAATGAAGCTCTCTCAAATGGAAGATTGTCTACTTCGAGAGGAGAAATCATGCAATCGACCTTTCTGGGCTCCCTCAAGAAGCGAGTTGATGATATTCTGGATTGTTCCACGGGCTTGAATGCAGATATCCACAACTACACCCTCTCTGGGAGATGGCCAAAGGATCATTCTCGTGTAACGAAGTCAAGTATAACTCTTTCATGGTACCTCCAATGGTACAATGTGCCTTCACCACTAGATATTCAAAGAGCTTTGAAGAAGATGGAATGCGCTAATATTGGATCATCGGTCCCCTTGTTGAGGCTCGTGTTCCCTAAAACTCATTTTGCTGCAGTCGACATGATTAACAGATTCTTGTCATCTTCTCAAGTCGAAGGTTGAAGCCAACTTCAATTGGTATACTGAATCTCATCGCCATTGTTATTAGATTCAACTGCTGTGGCAAAATATAGGTGATTGATAGTTAATTGTAATGATATCATATTGTGGTTACCATTTAAAAATTTGGGGGCTAAGGGTAAATTCACATCATAAATTATTATTATTATTTTAAAATGGGGCTATGAAGAGTAATTTTGTGGCTATGTTTAGAATTACCTAAGTTAAAATATTTAAGGTCCAATATATTTTAATAATCATTGATTGGGCTAAGAGAGTCTTGGCCTGTATTTTAAGCTGTGATACATTACAAAATCAGTGAAAACAAAGTTCTAAACTTTACAATTACCAGAAGAGGGAAACAGTCACCAGCTCTCGCAAATGTAAGAGATGGAAGGGGAAAAAAAGTCACTCTATTTTTTGGAAGGTTATTGTTTTAAAAAAAAAATACATAAACAAAAACACATTCAACAAACACAAGACGGAAGAAGCAAAATAAAATTAAAAACAAGGAAATGAAATGAAAAAAAAAACGGAAAAGTTATAAAATAAATAGGGTAAATAGTTAAAAATACCCACTTGGAGATAGTGAAGATAAATAATAGCCAATTAGATTAAAAAAAAAAAAAAAAAAACCCACTCTTATCATAATAGACCCGCCCTTTTTCAATTCATGAATTTGAGGTCGTGAATTCACTCACATAAAATCTGGTCGTGAATTCACTCAAAAAAATGTCTGAAATAACGAATTCTCGAATTCAATTCGTGAATTCACTCACATTAATATCTCGGTTATCACGAGTTCACGAATCAAATTCGTGAATTCACAAATTCTAACTAAAAAAAACAAATTACGTTTAAATTATATTTCCAAATCATAATTTAATTTATTTTTATAATTATTTATAGGGTTCACTAATCTCATTTAGAGTTAATTATATTTTTAATATTTAATTTTGTTTTTATTAATTATTTTAGGGTCGATAAATATAAAATTAGGGTAATGATTATTTAAATTTTTTTTTTAAATTAAAATACTCCCTCCGTTCCGCGGCAATTGTCCCCTAGGATTATTATATATATACCTCACATATGAATATCCTAGGGGACAATTGCTGCCGGACCGAGGGAGTATTTGTTAATTATTGTGATATGAGAGAGAGAGAGAGAGAGAGAGAGAGAGAGAGAGGGGGGGGGGAGGGAGAGAGACTGTGTTTGTGTGTGTGCATATTGTGTGTGTTTGTGTGCGAGTCCGTGTTTGTGTGCGTTGTGTGCGAGTATGTGTTTGTGTGTGAAAAGAGATACAATTCATTAGGAATATTAATGTATTTTTGCTGAAAAGTGGGTAGGTTTTTTTTTTTTTTTTTTTTTTCAAGTGGCTAGATTTTTATTTCACTATATCAAAGTGGGTATTTTCCTACTTGCCCCAAATAAATAACTTACCTAGGAATTGGGGGTGGGAGGCGTAGATGGCGACCAGAGCCGCCATTGTCTCGCCCGACTTCTTCGGAAGCCGAACGAGCTCACCAGACAGGGTGATCTTGGCGCAGATCGGCGACTGGGGTCAGTGGTCTCGGGGTCACAGGTTCCCACCTCGATCTCGCTCACGATGAGTGACGACCGGGAGTCGGCCACGGCAAAGGCGCCGGTGGGGTCGAGGGTGGTGGAGAGGAAGAAGCTAGGAACGCCGCTTCCCGAGTCCGCATAGGACATAACGTTCCCGAAGGGAATGCAGGTGGTGGAGTTGAGGGTCATAAGAACTCCCCACCTTGCCGAGCGGATGAGCCACCAGGCGAAAGCCGGTGCTTCGGTCGGGTCGGGTCGGCCGGAGACCGACTCGCCGGCGATTTGTGCGAGTGGAATGAGGGAGAGAAAGACAAATAGCATTAGAGTATTCATTTGAACTTTCAAGTGAAGAGTGAGGAGTGGTGATATAGTGTTTTGCATGCGACTATTTAAAGCGCGCCAACTTTATTTTATAAAAAAGAGAATTATGAAAAAAAATAAATATTTTAATAGAACAATTTAGTAGTTCTATTAAATTAATTTAATTAATTAATTTAAGCTGTTGATTATTGTCCTTTTCTCTATATGTATCTATTGCTTTTCTTTAGTCAAGGCTAAATAATCCCAATATTTAATAGAGTTCCGTATTCCAATCATGTGTACGTATATACTAATAAATTAATTTTGCTGGAAAGGCCAATTTTCCCCTAAACATGCACCACGCACGGATACAGATACGAGGGTGCGGGAGCGATACTATACGGATATGTGAATACGGATTTTAAAAAATTTAGGATGCAATTCGTCTAGGATACGCCTATTTAATTATATTTTTAATTTTTTTAAATATAATATCCATATAATATTTAGAATTTAAAATTTCAAAAAACAAACGTATATGATTTTTCTCAATCAAAATGTAAGTATTTTAATAATATAATTTAGTAATACTGCAACAATTCAATAAAGGAACGCAAATGATTTTCTTTAGTATTTCTCTCATTTGGTTTCTCACTTTCTTTTTCTTTATTGAATTTAAATTTAAATTAAATTAAAATAATTAAGTATTGCAAAGAATAACCACCAAATTAAGTTTTCAAAAATTAATTATACTGGTGGTTCCCTTTCCGTACAGGATTTGCGAATTCTCACTTTCAGATTCGCGTATCCAATATTTTTTATTTTTTTTAGGATTTAAGGCTTCGCCACGTGGCGAATCCGGTGCGAATCGCACGAGAATCGCACGGAAATCGCACCCTATAAAAATCCGATACGTCCATTGTGCTATAATTTGAAGAATCGTGCAACATACACTACTATATATGCAGCAGCTAAAAATGTGATCATATCAAATATAATTGCCAACTAAAATCAATAAATGATATACTATTAAAAGTTAGTCACATTCGCATTCAAATACTTGGATAAAAAGAACTATCTCGAGTGAAAAATCACATCAATTCCTATGTAGAACATGAAAATATGAGAGACGATGGCATAATAGTAAATTGAAAAATAAAACTACTTCCTCTGGCCCAGGATTTCTTGTGCGTTTCTTTTCGGCACGGGAATTATGGCGTTTGTGTTTAGTTGTTTAAGTATGTTGTTTATGGATATTATTTTGTTAATTTGTTTTGTAATATATATATATAAATTATAATAAATATTAAAAATAATGTAATTTTTTTTGTTATTTATTAATCTGCATTTCCGATTTATGCACAGTAATTTTTTTTTTTTTGGCTTTTCTTCACTCCATTCAATTGCCATTTCATTCCATTCATCCATTCCATTTTCCTTCACTCCATTCAACCAAAAAACAGAGCAAATGAACTCCAAAACATAAAATGAACAACAAATTAAACAAAAGAACAGATTTTGCCATTTCATTCCAACAAACTGCAATCCATACACTGAGATTAAATCAATTGTTTTCCAATTAGTCACATGGGTTTAATCACCCAATAAAAAAAAGAAAAAAATCAGAAGAGAGGGGGAAATGGAAATGGCGCCCAATTCAAATTTGATCAACTTGTGCAGCATATCCCCCTCTTTCATCTGCATTTCTGTTTCTTCATCTGCCCAAAAACAAAAAAAAAAAAAAATCAGAAGAGAGGAGAGAAGAGAAGAGTCAGATTCCAGCAGAGAGGAGAAGAAGAAGAAGAAGAAGAAGAAGAAGAAGAAGAAGAAGAAGAAGAAGAAGAAGAAGAAGAGAGGCAGGAGAAGAAGATAAGCAGAAGAAGAAGTGATCACAGAGGAAGAAGAGAAGCAGAACAAGAACAAGAAGAAGAAGAAGAAGAAGAAGACGAAGAACAGAAGCAGAAGAAGAAGAGAAGCAGAAGAAGAAGTGATCACAGAAGAAGAAGTGATCACAGAGGAAGAAGAAGAAGAAAAAGAGAAGAAGAAGAAGAAGAAGAAGAAGAAGAAGAAGAAGAAGAAGAAGAAGAAGAAGAAGAGATGGTGAAGAGGGCCAAAAACCTGACAGATGAAGAGCAGAACTTGGTTGTGCAGTTCCTCCTTCAAGATACAAAGAATGGGAAGCCAAAACGAGGTAGGATGCTTGAAGCCCAACAACAATTCCACATCCATCGTAACACTGTATCTAGGCTCTGGAAAACTGCAAGAGAACAGCAAATGCAAGGGTTAGCTATACAGTTAAAATCACAGAAAAAAGGGAGAATAAGAAACCATAACCTCAAGCCCAACTACGCAGTTCTTAGGGGAATGGATTTCAGTGAAAGATCATGTTATAGATCGATGGTGGAGAAGATGGGAGTTAGCAGATCTACCTTGCAGAGATGGGGGAAGGCAGGACTTTTTAAGATATTTGCAAGCTACATTAAGCCTTCCTTAACAGCAGATAACAAATTCATTAGGTTGAGGTTCAGTTTGGAAATGCTCCAACTGGACAGAGTACTCAACACATTGAAGTACTCATCTATGCACAATATAGTGCATATTGATGAGAAGTGGTTCTTCATCACTAAAGGAAAAAACAGGTACATGGAGGGACTGACCTCAGTAAAGGAGATATACATCATTGGTCATCAAACAACATCTATACTTACCTTTTACATTTCATATTACAGGTATTATCTTGCACCAGGGGAAGATGAACCATACAGAGCATGCAAATCAAAGAGGTTCATTGGCAAAATCATGTTTTTGTGTGCAGTGAGTAGGCCAATACTAAGAGATGATGACACAGTCCTATTTGATGGCAAAATAGGATGCTTCCCATTCACCACTCAACATAAAGCAATCAAAAACAGCAAGCACAGAAAAAAGGGCACACCCTATATCAAAGCAGTTGACTCCATCACAAGAGAAGTGATGAAAAGATGTCTTTTGAATGAGGTACCAGCAATCTACTGCCCTACATGTTTGTAAATGCAATACTCATGCTCAGATATACATCATAGCACTACTAAGTTGTCTCATAGAATTGCTTTTTCATGAAATATCACACTAGGTTGTCCCTGCAATAAAAAACAAGTGGCCAGCAACTGCAGATAAGAACATTTTCATCCAACAAGATAATGCAAAGCCTCATATCATTGATTCAGATCCAGATTTCAGATTAGCTGCAAGCACAGATGGATTCAACATAAGATTAGTTCAACAGCCACCAAATTCCCCAGACACAAACATAAATAACTTGGGATTCTTCAATGCTATTCAATCACTGCAGCATAGAAAAGTATGTAGAACAGTGGATGATCTAGTGATGGCAGTGCAAACTGCATTTCATGATTTACCAGCAATGACATTGAACAAAGTATTTCTCACACTCCAAGGCTGCCTAACAGAGATCATGAAGGTCAGAGGCCACAACAATTACAAGATACCACACATGGGAAAGGACAGATTGATTAGAGAAGGCAGATTGCCAATTAGTCTAACAATTCCAATGGAATTAGCAAGGCAAAGCATAGATTATCTAGTAGAGAATGGCCAAATCAGAGGAATTGAGCATCTGATTCAAAGATTGGGAATGCAGCAGCTGACAGGGATTGAAGAACATTTGGCCATGGTTGCAATTAGCTAGGGTTCATCACATGTAACAAACACTTTTTTGCAGAAGCATATAGACTAATCATAGTCGGTTGCGGGTTGATCTCCATTCCGATTTATCGGATGGGGGTGGATCCATGGCGACGGCGGGGGGGATGGGAATTTAGGGTTTGTCGATACCAACGAGATGAAGAACAGCAAAGAAGAGGAAGAGAGAGAGTTGTGAGAAGATAATGAATTGGGTGGAATAAATTTGGTGGGTGGGAGATATTTTGTGGTTGGATAATAGAAGTGGTTTTTAATTTTTGTGGAAAATTTTTTTTATTGTTTTTTCTGATTTTTTTTTTTTTTTTATAAATTATTTGTGAATTTTTTTTATTTATTAGGGTTTTGTTAATTGTAATAAGGGATCACTAATTGTGTACTTAAATTGCTAATTATTTCCCAAAAAGGAAACGCACAAGAAATCTTGGGACGTCCCAAAATGGAAAACGCACAAGAAATCACGAACCAGAGGAAGTATCTCCAATAACTTTTCAACCAAAATACTACTCCCTCCGTTTCTTTTAAAATGACATTTTTTTTCGAGGCATAAAAGAAAATACCCATTTCAAGTTACAAAATATAAATTTTGCTTTGGATGTTTGAAAGATAAAAAATATACCCATATTTTCAAATTTTGTACCAAAATGCCTTTGTTTTTTGCTTTTTGCTTTTTACTTTTTGACTTTGACCACCAACTCTCTCTCTCTCTTTCCGGTAATTTTGGTGTTACAAATCGTACTGTGTTCCATACAAATAAGTACGAAACATGTTTCTTACTGTGTACTTAAGTACACAGTAAGCTTTTCTTCCCTTCGTACTGTGTACTTAAGTACACAATAAGATTTTCTTCCTTTCGTACTGTATACTTTAGTACATCATGTAAATTGAACAAAAACTTACACAAGACTAGTAATCTTTTTTGTGTTTCTTACTGTGTAATTAAGTACACAGTAAGCTTTTCTTCCCTTCGTAATGTGTACTTAAGTACACAGTAAGCTTTTCTTCCCTTCGTACTGCGTACTTAAGTACACAAAAAGATTTTCTTCCTTTCGTACTGTGTACTTAAGTATATCATGTAAATTGAACAAAAACTTACACAAGACTAGTAATTTTTTTTGTGTTTCTTACTGTGTACTTAAGTACACAGTAAGCTTTTCTTCCTTTCGTACTGTGTACTTTAGTATATCATGTAAATTGAACAAAAACTTACACAAGACTAGTAAGCTTTTCTTCCTCCTTTCGTACTGTGTACTTTAGTATATCATGTTAATTGAACAAAAACTTACACAAGACTAGTAATCTTTTTTATGTTTCTTACTGTGTACTTAAGTACACAGTAAGCTTTTTTTCCTTTCGTACTGTGTACTTTAGTATATCATGTAAATTGAACAAAAACTTACACAAGACTAGTAATCTTTTTTGTGCTTCTTACTGTGTACTTAAGTACACAGTTAAGCTTTTCTTCCTTTCGTACTGTGTACTTTAGTATATCATATAAATTGAACAAAAACTTACACAAGACTAGTAATATTTTTTGTGTTTCTTACTGTGTACTTAAGTACACAATAAGCTTTTCTTCCTTTCGTATGTGTACTTTAGTATATCATTGTAAATTGAACAAAAGCTAACACAAGACTAGTAATTTTTTTTGTGTTTTTTACTGTGTACTTAAGTACACAGTAAGCTTTTCTTCCTTTCGTACTGTGTACTTTAGTATATCATGTAAATTGAACAAAAAACTTACACAAGACTAATAATCTTCTTTTATATTTCGTACTGTGTACTTAAGTAATCGGGACAGAGGATAGCATTCGGAAATAGTGTGAGATAATTCTCTCAACAATAGAATTAAACGCAAAAGGAAAGATAGAGAGAAGAGAGAGAGAGAGAGAGAGCCAAATCCGGAGGAAGACGTGTAAAAATAATTAACCACTAATTATAATCAAAAGTGGTTGTGTATATATCCAACCACTAATTATAATCAAAGTGATTACATCATTTTGTGTATAGTTTTGAAACAGCATAAACTACGGTGAATCAATTTCGAATTAGAATATGAACCAACCAACCAACTGCTCTCTCTCTCTACATCCAATTCCAATGAGGGAGAAATGGGAAGCTAAATTAAAAGGTCATCTGTCGAATGCCCAGCAGGATCTATCCCACCCTGGCAAAGAACAATACGGATTGATCTTAAGAAACTTAACAAGAATTACATTCCACGGAACTCAAAATTCTCAGCCATTAACAACTCCAAGCTCCAAATTTTCACCTGAAACACAACCATGGTCCCAACAGCTGCAGCTGCATGCGCAGCTCTAGGTGATGGTGGCTCGTCGGCCGGTCGAAGTCTAAATCAAATCATTAATAAGCTAGCTGATTAGCACAAACTCCCCTCTCAAGCAAATCTCATCTATAAAAATAGAAACTGAAATCCCAAAAACCCAAATATCTAGAGAGAGAGAGAGATGAAGATGAAAGAAACCTGATCCATTTTCTGGTAAGTACATCATATGAATGAACAGAATTCGTCACTCCATCCAACCCTAAAAAACACACAACCATACATAAAAACTTCAGCAACTTAAAAAAACAGAACCCAAAAACAGAAGTAGGAGAGAGAGTATGTATTACGGCCAAGCTCTCGCCGCCTCCGAACTCATCTCCCAGATTCTCTCCTGCCGCCGGATACCCTTCGTCGTCGGAATCCAATTGCCTCTGGTTCTTCAATTGATCCTTTTTCCCGGCCAAGCTCTCGTCGATTCCATCCTCCACCATCGCGCTCGGCCCCCTGGATTCGAAATCCATCATCGGGAACGGCAGCTCCTCGACGGACTTGACGAAGGTCGCCATGGGCTGATCGGCGGCGTCACTGCCGACGGGGGTGAAGCCGACCTTGCCACTCGAAGGCCCAGCTATTCTCTCTCATACGAATCATTCGAAGGCCTAGCGAAGTCGACGGCGAGGACGCCGGAACTGCACCCCATGCCGCTGAGAGAGAAAGAGAGAGAAAGAGAGAGCGGTAGAGAGAGAAGTTTCAAAAACAGAGAGAGGGAGATTATACATATATGAAGAAGAAATTGGTGGTGGAAGAAAGAGAAAAATTCAAAAGTACTCCAAATCTAATAAAGCAAGGGCATAATAGGAAACCAAAGCAAAAATAGGGTATAAGTTGTGTTTTTAAACATACAAAGCAAAATTTTGTTTTACAAGTTGAAAGGTATAACAATATATATTCTCATTTTATTATATATTTTGGGTTGAAACTTAATTGAGATAGTTTTACTATTTTGCAATTTTACGAGTACTACTACTATTACTAGTATATTTTTGAGAATATATAGTGTTTTACCCAATTTCAACTAGTAAAACAAAATTTTGCTTTGGAAGTTTAAAACACAAAAAAATACCCATTTTTTGCTTCGGTAGACAAAAACGCCCTTTTTTTTAGGTTCGGAGTACTTTTTACTTTTTCTCTTTTTTCTCACCGATTTTTCTTCATTATACGCATCACCCTCTCTCTCTATTTTATTTTCACTCTCTCTCTCTCTTTCTCTCTCTACCCCTCTCTCTACCCCAATTCGGCCGCCGCAGCCCATTCATCGCCGCCGGAGATGCGCTCGTTCATCGCCGCCGCCCATTCATCGCCTCCCTCGACCTCTCGGTATGCTCCCTTCTTCAACGAATCTGACTATGGATTCGATTTCTCCAATTTTTTCCGATTTTTCTACCCCTGTTTCGACCACTGCGTACAGAAAATTGAATTAAATTCAAAATCCAGGTTATCCTCACCAGATCGCGACAATGCTGATGATGGTCGGCGGAGGATCTTGAAGGCCAGATGAAGAAGTGGTCGGAGGTGTACGCCGCCCTCGCGGCGTCGGTGGTTGCGGAGTACGACGGGATGGTTGCTGCGGGGGGTGCTCCGGCGAGGCGCGGTGGTCTCTTCCCCAGTATCGCCGCCGGCGGAGGACCATGGTCTCTTCCGATGCCGTGCAAGCCGGCGGCGAGCTCGAAGTCGAATGCTGCCTTGGTTACACTTACCTAGCACAGGCGATGAGCTGGATAACAGATCCGAAGAGGAGGAAGGTGCAGTTGAAGGCTAGACCCAATGCTTTCCAGTAGGGGTGATTAACCGGTACCGGAACCGGTTTACCGGTTACCGGAAAAGTGTCATTTCAAGGAACCGGTTACTGGACCGGATAATTTACCGGTTAACCGGTACCGGACCGGTTCGGTACTGGTTAACCGGTAGAACCGGTTAAGGAACCGGTTTTCTATTTTTTTTCTTTTTTTTTTTTAAATTTTTTGTAAATATTTTTTTTAATTGTAAATAATTAATTGATTGGATTTTTAATTATTCAATATAAATTCTATTAATTGATTGGCTTTTTAATTAATTTCCATGCGTAACTCCATGCATAATTTCCATAATTTCCATGCGTAATTTCATCATTCCATAATCTGCAAGTGGTACTGTGGTAGTGACTCACCCTATAATTCATAAACAACAAATCTTTATCATCCACAATTCAGTCAAAATCAACAAATCCATCATAGTTCAACATCACACTAGACGCAAAATCAACAAATCCAACGTAGTTCAACATCACACCAAACGCACACAATAAATCCACCACAATCCACAAATTACAAGTCCAAAATTACAATCTCCTAAGTTTATAATTAAAACTAAAAACACCTAATAAACATAATCGAGATTCAAGAAACATAGTAGTCAAGATTAATTCGACTCCACCGGTCTAATTGTGGACATGCCACAATCGCCACTACCACTTGCAGATTCATCTTGTAATGTCGCTTCACCATAACCAAGGGATCTCACCACTATTCAGAAATTAAAAGGAAAAAATTAGTAAATATATTTAAAGGGGAAAAAAAATATTAAATATACCTATCTCGAATTCTTTTTGTTGTTCTTCTTCTGGACTTTCTTCTTCATCAAGCATGAATGTTGCACTTGATCTCAACCAATCTGCGGAGCAAATAAGTGCTTCAACCATATCATGGTTCAAAGAGCTTCTAAACTGGTCGAGAACTCGACCTCCCATACTGAAAGCAGATTCAGAAGCAACTGTGGATACCGGAATGGCTAAGATATCTTTTGCCATCTCAGATAAAACCCGATACCTCACACCATCCTTCGCCCACCATCGGAGAATATCAAATGAGTCAATGTCGTCATCATCATCATCATTTCCAATCGTATCCTCTGTGTGTTGTGGCTCCGAGAAATAAATTGTTAACTCAGAATAATCATCAGCACTCGATTGAGTTCTTCTTGGTATAATACGACTACCACCTCGAGGTCGAGTCCTAGCTCGAAGAGTCTATCGCTGCTGTGTATTATTGATTGATGAAGGTTGAGAATGAGAAGAAGATGTACCTGTTGCTGTCGGTGGAGTAGAAGCTTGCTGCCTTTTCTTGTAAAAATCAAACAATTCATACATCGCCTCATTTACATATGCCATCAATGTCACCGTTCGATCAGCTCCATACACTTGAGTCAAACACGTTTCCACGTGATCCAATTTTTGTCGTGGATCTAGTATTGCAGCAATGTAGAGCATCTTGTTCATCATTGGATTCAAATCATCAGTCTCCAACCAATATTTGCCAAGTTTTTTCTTCATTCTCTTCGCCATGGAACTGACTTCTTCTTCAATGCTCATCTCTAAATCCGAAATCACCTCAAATATGCCACACATGTCCTTGAAAAATAAATGAGATGTGACATAAGTGGTTCCTGAAAATAACAGTGTAAAATCATAAATCCGAAATCACCTCAAATATGCCACACATTTCCTTGAAAAATAAATGAGATGTGACATAAGTGGTACCTGAAAATAACAGTGTAAAATCATAGAATGTCTTCAAGTAGTCAATCATCTTTCTCACATTGGCCCAATCTTCATCTTTAGGCTGACCGAGGGGGCAATCCTTCACGAAATTCTTATCCACCGTTGCATAAACTCTCATTGCCACAACATACGGCTCAGCTGACTCTAGCATCAAGTAAGTGGAGTTCCACCTTGTAGGCACATCTAAGCACAAACCTCTTTCATTGGCCTTGACGAAATTTGAGGAACATCCATAGAATCCATGTGACCTCATCGGTGAGCTCTTAATCCACTTCACTACATCTCTAACTCGCGTCACAGATTCTCCAATTTGCGCCAAACCGTCAGACACCACTAAGTTGATTATGTGCGCCACACACCTCATATGGACATACTTTCCCTCCAACATATCGGTTCTCCATAAGCCAAGGGAGGTAACAATGTGTTTAATTGCTCCATCATTTGAACGTGCATTATCCGCAGTGCAACAAAGTATGTTCTTAATATCCCAATCATTCAATACATGAATAACAACTCTACCAATATCATCTCCCTTGTGACCGATGATCCTACGAAAACCAATGATTTTTTTGTGAAGTGTCCAGTCGGCTCCGATAAAATGGGCTGTAACACAAATGTAATTTGTGTTGTTGATTGCAGTCCAACAATCAGTGGTGATGGACACTCTACCCATGCCTTTCTTCTGGAAAAAAGACTTCAAAATCTTTTTCTTCTCCAAAAACAACTTGACACAATCTGCTCTTATTGCTAGTCTACCCGGAATGTCGAAATCTGGACACACATAAAAAAGAAACTTTTTAAATCCTTCCTTCTCCACAAATTTGAAGGGAAGCTCGTCAAGTATAATCATCTCACACAATGCAAGCCTAGCTTCCTTTTGTGAAAATTTCCAACTTGATAATATAATGCTACCCTCAACTGCTCCAGCTTTGTATGTCAACTTCGTTTGACTATCTTTACCTTTTGCTTGATGTTTGGCATCGCATGAGATTAAATGTTTCTTTAAACCCGAGGTGCCATTTACGTTCGGATGAGCTGCAATACGAGTCCCACAACGGTTGCATTCCCCTGTCCTAACCTCTACTGGAGGATCCCCTTCACCCGGCTCCAAACGAGCGAATCCACCCCATGCTTTTGATTTTAATTCTCTTTTCTTTCTCTTCTTGCCACCCCAGTAACAGTATTCTCTGTCATATCATTCTCCTCTTGTTCCAACTGTTCTTCCGAATCATCTAATTCTTGATCTTGAGGGAAATAATTGCCACCTTGCATACTCTCCATTTTGTACACTGCCCACACAAAGCTAACTAGAACAAATTCATTTTCCATGACAAATTTTCCAACCAAAGTAATTAAGTAACAGAGAACAGTTGAGAAGAGAGTATATTATTAGCCACATTTAGGTTTTGAACAATATATTATTAGCCACACAAAACCTGAATTTTAACAGTTGAGAGAAGAGAGTAATCGAGTATAATTCAATCACTGTCACAATTCACAAATATTAAATATATATATTCACAAAATCTCAACTACAAAATAAAATCCAAGCGAAGCAGAACTCAGCATTTACAAATTTACAACTGAATATGTCAATTTAACTAAATTGAATAAGAAACTCACGGATTTTCGAAGCGAAGCGGAGTCGACAATGGAGGTTTGGCTGTTGGAGGCTGGCAGGCGACGTTCAGGTCCAGCGACGTTCGGGTCCGGCGGCGACGTTCTGGTCCGGCAGCGACGCTGAGGTCCGGCGGTGAAGCGGGAGTCAACAATGGAGGTTTGGCCGCTGGAGGCTGAGGTCCGGCGGCAACTGGGGTATGGATCGATTGAGGTCCGGCGGCGACTGGCGTCGGGCAATGAGGTCCGGCGGCGACTGGGCAATGCTATGGAGAATTGAATTGATTCATTGAGATTGAGTTGTTGGTTCTGAGCTGACTTCTGAAGTTTCGAAAAGGGGGGTACGGGGTTAGGCTAGGGCTTAGAAATTTAGATTTCTATTTTTGCCTTTTTGGTAAAACTAAATAATATAAATAAATTTTAATTAATATAATATAAGAAACCGGTTCCCGGTTCCGTACCGGTTTGGTACCGGTTAACCGGGAACCGGAAATTTATATATCTTAGGAACCGTTTACCGGACCGGAACCGGTTTTACCGGTACCGGTTCCCGGTTCCCGGTCCGGTACCGGTTTTCCCGAGGAACCGGTTCCCGGTTAATCACCCCTACTTTCCAGTATGGGCCGAGCAATCCATCAAGAACTTCAAACCACTGCATTTTCAGAAAGAATAGAAGTTAAAAATGTTTTCTTTTCTTTAAGGAAAAGAAGAAGAAGAAAAGAAGTCTGGTTTGAAAAGGACCGGACCTGAATAACATGGTTCTTGAAGCTAACACCTTCCTTCTCCTTCCGGCTTCGGTACTCGATGTCTAGGACACTGATGAGGTAGGCAGTCCAGCTTCCGACGAGGCCGTAGAACACTTGGAAGACGATGCCGGAGACCATTCCCAGTTGGGAGAAGGAGTAGGGAAGCGTGAGCAGCACTTGCGCCACCTACAGTTAGCCAGTGTGGCTGTGAGTTTCTATTCAATTCACCGACGAGAAGAAGCAACAGCAGCATTCAATTCAATTTTCTTTTTCCTTTTCCTTTTCTTTTTTTCTCAATTCCCTTTTCTATTTTTGTACTTTGGAGATTTTGAATTTTTATACACGTATTTTAATCCCTTTGCTCTTGGTTTGGTTTTGATTTAGGGAAATAAACACATACTACTTGTTAGGATTTCTTTGTCTTGCTAGGATTTCTTCCTTTTTTCGATCTAATTTCCATTTATGATTGAGTTGGTTTGTTAATTAATTATGGATATACGAGATGATTACTTGGTTCGATCGTGTATTAATTTGGTGAATACTTCTTCTTTTGATGGAATTGTTTAATTTGAAAGTCAATTGGGTTGGGTATGATTACTCGAAACAACATCAAACTTTTTTCGCTTTTTGAAATTTGAAAACTAAAGTGAGCACACTATCTACGAATGCTATCCTATGTCCCGATTACTTAAGTACACAGTACGAAACACAAAAAAAGATTACTAGTCTTGTGTAAGTTTTTGTTCAATTTACATGATATACTAAAGTACACAGTACGAAATATAAAAAAAGATTACTAGTCTTGTGTAAGTTTTTGTTCAATTTATATGATATACTAAAGTACACAGTACGAAAGGAAGAAAAGTACTTAAGTACACAGTAAGAAACACAAAAATGATTACTAGTCTTGTGTAAGTTTTTGTTCAATTTACATGATATACTAAAGTACACAGTACGAAAGGAAGAAAATCTTACTGCGTACTTAAGTACACAGTACGAAAGGAAGAAGAGTTTACTGTGTACTTAAGTACACAGTAAGAAACACAAAAAAGATTACTAGTCTTGTGTAAGTTTTTGTTCAATTTACATGATATACTAAAGTACACAGTACGAAAGAAAGAAAAGCTTAATGTGTACTTAAGTACACAGTACGAAGGGAAGAAAAGCTTACTGTGTACTTAAGTACACAGTAAAAAACATGTTTCGTACTTATTTGTATGGAACACAGTACGATTTGTAACACCAAAATTACCGAAAAGAGAGAGAGAGAATTGGTGGTCAAAGTCAAAAAGCAAAAAGCAAAATGCAAAAAGCAAAAAGCAAAAAGTAAAAAGCAAAAAGCAAAAAGCAAGGGCATTTTGGTACAAAATTTAAAAATATGGGTATATTTTTATGTTTTTAACATCCAAAGCAAAATTTATGTTTTGTAACTTGAAATGGGTATTTTCTTTTATGCCTCAAATAATAAAATCGCAAAATAGTAAACTATCTCAAGTAAGTTTTAAACCCACAATATACAGTGGCGTTGGGAGAAAAAATGAATGGAGGGTGCTAAAATCAATTATTTTTAGGTTTAAAGGGTAAAAAAAATGAAAAAAAAAAATTCTAAAAAATTTTGTAAGGTAAAAAACACCATTTTTTGGGGGAGGGGGGGTGCTTGAGCTCCCTCCGCTCTCCCTTGTCTCCGCCACTGACAATATATATATAATACTCCTTCATATAATACTCCTTCCGTCCCATGTTAATTGTTCATGTTTTCTTATTGGGATGTTTCATTTAATTGTCTACTTAAAGTGGAAAACATTTACTCTCACAACTAAATAATATAAACCCCACTATCTCATATAGCCCTTGTTACTGTGACATTTTCCTTGTGGACAATTAAATAGGACGGAGGGAGTAGCAGTAGAGAAGAATGTTCTTCTATTCACTGTGGACATTCTTGATATACTTTACGGATAACGTGACATAGTATTATTAATAAATAAAATATTTAAAATACATACTCTAACATATTTCAAAAAGTAAATCATAACACTATCAGATAAGTAGTGAACATATTAAGAATGTGCGCGATAGGTAGATGGACGTGTATGTAGTAGCAGAATTACAAAAGTAAATGTTCTCAAGGTCTCATCAACTTATTCTTAAACAGAAGCATTAACTATACTTATTTAACATAATATCATAAGTTTGGATCTGTAATATTTCATGTATTTACTAATTCTGGGGATTTAGGCTATAGCCAATTTCAACTAGTATGGGAGAGAGTATTTTTGAAATTTGGGGATTTCAGGTTAAAGAAGCTAAAGAGCTTTACTATGGGATTTTTTTTAAATAATTTATATTGTTAAATTAATGATTTAATTTGCTAGATGCTAGTTTTTGCAATTACAAGTTCTAATATACTCTCTTGATTTAGATGTAATAATAAAACTAGAATTCTTAAAACCCTCGGAGATCACAAGTTCTATCACTCAAGGGCTGAGCCTTCCTTATTGATGAAAATCCAGTGGGAAAAAATACCAATTAAGAAAAAGAGTACTCGTATAAAAGACATAAATCAACTACATATAATCAAAATCAAAAATCATCATAAAAGTTGTCGGTTTATATTGAGAGATCAACGTCAATGTCAATATAAAAAAAATGAATTATAATGCATTTTTTCTTCCATTTAAGTATATTATGATTAAGTTTAACATTAAAATTATTATATATAGAGTCATTTGTCCACATTAGGGTTTGTAATTATTTTTCATCATTTAATTTTAATTTTATTAGTAAATTACAGCTTGATCGATCTTGTTTTTGTGGGGTAATTAATAGTGTAACGATGATGAAAAGAACACAAAGGAGGTAACGTGGTTCAATCTATCAGAAAAGATCTCCGTCCACGGAGAAAGTGTATAGATCTTTATTGAGTAGTGAATGTAACGAGTACAAAAAGTGTGAATTAATCCCTTCCTCTAATCTAGGCCATATTTATATACAATCATATTGAGTTTGACTCTAATACAAAGTTTCTCCTATAAGGATTCTTTGAGTTTATATCGTTCTTCATGATAAGCATCCGAGTCTTCTACGTCTCTGATTGGAATTTGAGTTGTAGTCGATCAAGGAGTCTTCTTGGGCTGGACTTGCGCAGGCCGAGCTTAATGTCGGGGCCCATTTATATGGGGTCTGATGCTTGGCCCTAGTAGTTGGGTCATTTCCTATCACATCCCCCCCGCGCATACACACACACACACACCAGAAAAAAAGATGTGGAAGCGAGAGGGGATAGTGGAGTTGGAATTCGTGTAGGAGAAAAGCACACTGCCTCGACTAAAAATGGACTTATGATGAATTTGAATGTCCCGTCAAATTTTTGTATTATGACGAAGTCGAATCGTACTATCCCACCAAAGTTAAACATTGCCTCGTCAAGAATGGACTTATGACGAAGTTGAATGCTTCGTAAAAAAATCATATTATGACGAAGTCGAATCGTACTGTCCCGCCGAAGTTGAACACGGACTCCCGAAGACAAAATCCATTGTGCCGAAGTTGAATGTGGAACATCGTGCCGATGTCGAATACGGAACGTCGTGCCGAAATCGAATATGGAATACGTCACCTCCATTTAATGCATACTGCAGTTGGGGTATTGATAAAGGTGGCACTTTATGGGACAGTTTGGTGGACGTGGCAAAACTTAGGGTTTGAATAACTTCCTCAATACGCAATTCCCCCATTTCACTTTGCACACTTAAACTTTTCGAATTTTCTCTTTGCTTCATCTCTCTGAAAAACGTTCGAGTTTCCGCCATTTTCTACTACCGTCGTACTCATGGCCTATTTCTCTCGTACTGGTGAGGCTCACGGCCATGAAAGTCGTGAGCGTCAATGTCGTCGCCGGGTTCTTCGGCGGTGGCTTCATGGCCCCCTTCTTCTGTCAGTCTCGAAGTTTTCACTGTCGATTCTCCTATTCCATCGTTGATTAAGGCTGTTTATCCCGATTCAGGGGATTTTTCGGTAGGGTTTTGCAATTTTCTTCGTGTCTAGATGCCTCAAAATTAAAGACATCACTAGGAATTTTTTTTTTCCCAATTCCGTTCAACTCGCTGTTCCCCGACCAGAGGATAGGGCTTCTGCTCCTTCGGAAGGGTTTGTCATTGTATATGAGGACTGCTTAAAGTGCGGTGTTGGGAATTGTTAAGAACAATATGTTAAGGGGGAACTCATATGAGACACTTCGAAGTGAGTGAAGTATTTGTTTTGATTTGATCCCAAAACCCCAAGTGTTCTATTCCCAAGCGACCCAATTTGATGTAGAAAATAGGTTAGAAATTTTTCTAAGCCTATACTGTTAGGATGGCTTTATTTTGCTTTAGTCGCTTAGGTTTTAGACTGCAGAAAATTCAAGTGAAGGCCACTCGCTTGAGTGTGTTTTTCAATCAAAGCAAGTCTACCCAGCCGAAGTGAAGCGTGCCGAAGAATAGCGAAGCGAAGCGAGCGCTACAGTGGATTCGAAGCGAGTCTGCCAGAGCGAAGCGAAGCGAGCGCTACAGTAAAAAACCGAAGCGGGTCAATGCGAGTCAACACTTACTAAAGCAGTCACTTGGAGAACTCACTTCCCAAGTACTCGCTACAGTATGATCTTGAAGCGACTCAATTTGAAGCGGACGCTACGAGACTGAAGCGAAGCGAGCCACTACCTACCAGATAGCGACAGCACAATTCCCACTCTTATATTGAACTCCAGTCAACTGAAGATCGTCGCATTAATTGCGAGATCTCCACGTGTCAAATGCGGAGTGGAGCAGCGGAGTTGATTGCCAGGCCGACAGGGCGCCGCTACAGTACTGGCTCGCTCCAGTTACTGTTAAGTTTGTAACTTAGCCATTTCGGCAAAGAACAAACTGCGCACCTGCAAAAGCAACTGCCTGCGCAGAGTACTATCGAGAGGAGGAGGGACAAGGCCACCTACCAAGCAACGGATCTCGGCCAACCCTCCGCCTATAAATAGTGAAGGATGAAGACGAAGAGAAGAGAGACTACTTGAGCATTCGAGCGCCTACTGCAAACAAACACTCCCAGCCTTTGAGCAATCTTCGAGTCTTTGTTTCCAAGTGTTCTCCGAGTTCCAGCCTCATCGGAACTCGTCCTCGCAACCTTCACACCGAGAATTCTAAGCCTACTTCAAAATCCCAGCTTAGAAGAAGAGTTCTAGCCATCTTTGCATTCATTGTAAAGAACTCTTCAATAGTGTGTCTCTGTCGAAACAGAAAACCCTAAGTGTTCGTCGTTAGGTTGTGTCCGATCCAAGGCTCTACTTTCATCGATAGTAGAAGCCTCAATCATAGAGTCTAGATCTAAGCTTACACTTTCATTAAGTGAAGCTCGATCGAAACTAGGTTGTAAGGAGAACCCGTAATCTCCCTGTCGTCGAACTGAAGCGAGTGAAGCTTCCAGTCCAGTTTTATGTTTTTGGTGTGAACCCGGAATCACCCAGCGTCTGACAGATCCAGGCGAGTGAAGCTCGATCTTGTCTCAGGCTTTTGAAGAGCCCGTAATCTTCAAGTTCTTGAGTGAAGAGAACGAGTTGCCTAGTGCAACAAAGTGGACGTAGGAGCTTCATCTCCGAACCACTATAAATCTCTGTGTCGTATCACTTACCCTAATCTCTCTTTACTTGTTGTTTGATTATTCATTGCACAAGCATCTAAACAAACACAAACTGAGATTTCAATTACTTAGGAAAGATTTAGCTCACCGAATTCCGCATATAGAGTAAAGTCTCACTCTTGGTCAAGCTCTAAGCTTAGGTCAAGAGAACCGTGAATACTTTAGATCTTGCTCTCGGCTAGGTCTTAGTGATTCAAGCGAGCACTTTACTTGATACTCTGAGTTCGAAGAATTTGAAGTTGAAAAACTTCAAAACACGTATTCACCCCCCCCCCCCCCCCCCCCCCCCTCTCTACGTGTTTTTCCTCTTACAAATCGGGACCAATGTTTCACTAAAAAGTGTTCGCAATAGAACGAAATCTATCCTAGCACTTAGTAAGTAAAAACCCAATGTCGAATCTCAAGGAAAACTTTGCAGGGCAAATAATCGTGTAGCAAAAATCCTAATCTAGCCTAAAACTAAGAAAGCAAGTAAAGAGAATTTGGTTTGGTTTTTATTTTAAATCCTAGGCAATAAAGTAAATCAAAGCAATAAATAAAAGCAAGTAAATAACTAATCTAGAAAGCAAGAAATAAATCTAAGAATTAAACTAAAATAAAACGATTAAACTACCTAGGCAAGAATTGAAAAGAAAGCAAATAAGAAAGCAACGAAAGAAACGAAAACGAATCTAGACATGAATTAAATTAAACCTGGAAATTAAATAAATAAATCTAACTCTAAGAACTTGGAAAACAAAGTAATCGAAAACTAGGAAAAACGAATCTAAACTAAGAACTTGAAATCGAACGAACGGAATTAAATAAACGAAATTAAACGAAGCAACTACGAAAGTAAATCTAAAACTAAGGAAAGCAATTAAATCAAATTAAAGAAAGCAATAAAGAACTTACGAGATTAAACGAAGAACGAAGACCTAAGTAAAAACTTTAATTAATTGAAGAACGAAGTAACGATCCGGATCGAACAAAGGAAAACTAAACTAAAGTATTTGAATGCTAAACTAGAGCTAAAACTAAGGTAAAAGGTTGTCTATAATTCGTGCCCTAATGGCATATATATAACATAAGGTAAGAGTTCGATTCCCACAAGGAAACTAAAATAAAACTCGCCAGACACGGAGCGAGTGCTCCAGAGGGTTGGAGCGAGCGCTCCAGGATAGCTGCGCTTTATCCCTTCTTAATTTGACTTGGAGCGAGCGCTCCAATGCTGGTTCGCTGGGACTGCGCGCATCCTTCTTGTTTTGGCCGTAACTTTCTCGTCCGAACTCCAAATTGACCTCCGTTTTCACCTACATGCTCCTATCGAACCCCTCTTCGATATAACACTTCTTTCTTCTCGTTTTATTCTCGTTTCCTCCCTTTTTATCCTACAATACCAAAGACTCCAAAGCAACCAAATCATAGCCACAAACAATGAAAACACACGAAAACTAAGGGAAAATGGACACAAAAAGATGACTAAAAACCTAACATCTAGACACCAATCAAAATCCCCCACACTTAAAACTTTCTTGTCCTCAAGCAATATTATCATACAACTTAGACTCAATTCAAACAATTCAAATCATAGAACATTTAATCATCGGAATCGACAAGCAACGAACGAAGTCACCTTAATCCCAAGTTACGAACAATCAATCATCGATGAACTATGTGGCTTATAAATCAAATCCAAGTATGAGGAAAAGCAATGATACACACATCTCACAAATATCTAAAATCGCCACAACTTAGACATCTAGCCTACTTCCCCTTTTATTTAACTCAAACACAAATATAACTCCTTTTTTTTTTTACACGTGAACGATTTGGTACATAATTCACTAGGTTTAATCATCGATGGGTCTCATCGAGCATCCTAGTGCGGTTTCCCGTACTCATTGTCAAGAGGAGTAGAGTACCTACGAACACATTATTCAAACATACACGAGTATCATTTAGGACATAATTCATGAAATTTAATCATTCGATGGTCTCTCGAAGCCTTTTCATGTGGTTTCCCATGCTCATTACTCTAGTATTTATATACGTTACAAGTAAGAGGAGCAAAATCCTATCAACTCTTTTATTCACATATAAGCACAACTTTTTTTTTTTTATATATATATGTATATATATATAAAGGGGAAAGTAAACTAGCAATCCAAAATTGCAACAATCTAGATTTATCACTCTACCAAAAATCATAAATCATTTTCCTCAAAACTCAAATCAATTCATGCCCCACAATTCATCGAATCATAATATATCACAACTCAAGATTAAACCAATTTAACTCATGCTCAAATCAATTCCAACAACTAAATACTCCATCATCAAATCATTCGAATCAATCCTAAGTCACATGCTTATAAGCTCAATTTCAAACAAATTCCTAAGTGGGGAATACATCAAGACTCAATCAAGCAAACAAAAACAAACAAATCATGCCAAAAGTTTCAAAGACCCCCCCCCCCCCCCCCCCCTCCCCCCCCACACTTAAAATCAAGCAATGTCCCCATTGCGATAAAATAAAAAGGAGAAGGATAGAAGGAACTTATCGCATGATGACAACCAACACACTCGAAATCCCGAGAGACTCCAAGTAAGTACCTACAAAACAAACTCAAAAACAAAACACAAAAGCGTAAAAGTGCACGAAATAAAGAAATAAAAGACTCAAAACAAAAATAGAAAGACACAAAACAAAGCTATGGGTTGAATGGACCTCGGAACCGTGGATCTTGCCAACGGGGATCGTTTGGGGCCCAAAAACGGGAATCGTTCGGGTCCGGCTCGCTCTCTCTCTTCATCATACCCTCCTTGTAAACTATTCCCTGCACGAAATTCAAAAGAAAACGAACGAAAAACAGCAAAAATAAAAAGAAAATAAATCCTACTCTACAAAAATAAAATAGAGAAAGTGGGTTGCCTCCCACCAAGCGCTTGTTTATCGTCATTAGCTTGACGTACCAAATATTCTCATCCAAAATCTGTTGCAATGAGCAACGTCTTTAACCATCCATAGGCGACTCTCGGTGCAAAGGTGGACTCTTTTTTCTCTTCGGCTTGAAACTCGAAAAGAGGGTTATCTTGGACACTCATCTCCCCCACACTTGTGTGAAAATCCATGTAAGAAATATCACGATCTTCAAAACTTGATGATGGATCCTCCACAAAAAATGCTTCCTCGTCGAGATTGGCAAGAAAGTTGTCCATGATTTCTTCCTCTTGTTGTGAGCTCAAAATCGACTCCTCCATAATGCAATTGTGATCCTCCATGTCTTCCACATTGCTCAAAAACTCCTCCACAATTTCTTCCTCATCTAATTTGCTCAAAAACTCATCGATAATGGCTTCTTCCTCATGCATAGCAACCTGAAAATTCTCCTCTATCTTTTTCTCATCCAAATCATTAGTAATATGCACATACGAACATGTTTGGATAAAAGAATTAGAACAAGAAGAATAGTTATCAAAAATTGAGAAAGTTACCGAACCTCCTACACCGGCCATGCTCAATGTACCGGATCCAACGTCGATTCGAGTTTGAGTAGTAGCCATGAAAGGTTGCCCTAACAAGAGAAGATGACCTCTCTCACTCCTAGCTCCTCGCCCCACGTCAAGCACAACAAAATCGGCAAGAACTTGAATACCCCTCACAAGTAAAGCAACGTCTTCCACAATCCCCAAGGGACGACTCAAAGAGTCGTCGGCTAGCTCGATGCAAAAATTGGTGGGCTTAAGATCCCTCGAACCCATTCTCTCGAAAATCGAGTATGGCATCAAGTTCACCGCTGCCCCCAAATCCAACATACCCGGCACACTATCCCCATTATCCAAAACAACATCTAATTTGAAACTTCCGGGATCACCTTGTTTTGGTAGAGATGAGAGATGGCTAGTTGAGGTAGATGAGCCATGAGAACGTTGTCGGCTTGCTTTGATGCCAGCCACGGTGTGACTTCTCCACTTGTTTCCTTTGTCTTGCTCCTCTTCAATGACCGTTAAGGCATGAGCTTGTTTGGGTTGGCTAGGCTTCCCATTTTGTACCTTCTTCAACTCATTAACTGCTCCAAAAATCTGCCCAATAGTGGTCTCAAGGCGTCTAATCGTGGCATCTTGCACTTCACGGGCCAACTTGCTCTCATGCATAAATGCGGCGAAACTAGCCTCATCAAGTGGAGATTGTTGAGGCGGAGGTGGGTAGAATTGGGGCGGTTGTGGATAGTAAGATTGTTGGGGAGGGTAGACTGGTTGTTGGTGAGGAAATTGTTGAGCATATGGTGGTGGTGGGTATCCTTGTGCTGCGTAGACTTCGGCTCCTCCTTCGTAAGTAAGCTCGATCTTCCTAGTGCACTCGTCAATGACATGGCCGACTAGTCCACACATGCCACAAGGCTCCGAAGCTGTAAGTGAAGTCTTCATCTTGAGCTCTTGTAGATCCCTCATCATATCGGCCAATTGCTTCGTCAAATCCGGGCTAATAGTGACCACACTAGCCTCCATCATCCTCGGCCGAGACGACTTTTGTTGAGAGCTTGCAGCAAGAGTCTCAAAGATCATCCTCAACTCGTCGGCCGTCTTCACTCCGATGTTTCCTCCGGCCGAGCTATCCACCATGAATTGGCATGTTTGATCTAGAGAATCGTAAAAATATTGCCAAAGCATCTCGGACGCCATTTGATGGTGAGGGCACTGCTGCAACAATTCTTGAAATCTCTCCCAAGCCTCGTGAAAAGGCTCATCGGCTCCTTGAGCAAAATTCATGATCTTCGATCGCACCTCTTGTGTCTTGCGGTTGGGGTAGTATTTCATCATGAACTTCTCGCACACCGTATTCCAAGTTGTGAGAGAGTTGGCCGGGAGAGTGAGATACCATGACTTCGCTCTATCCTTCAACGTGTATTGGAAACACTTCATCTTCAAGTCGTCCTCCGAAAGCTCTCCCAATGGAAAATTTTGCACCATCGTGCAATATTCGCGAATGAACGTGAGAGCATCTTCGTAGGGCAGCCCGTAGTAGGTAGGGAGCAAAGCCAAGTCGTGCGGTTTAAGCTCATAATTCCTAACCTCGGTGGTTAGGACAATTGCCGAAGTGGTGGCGGTGAAGGTGGGACGAGCGAAATCTCCCATCTTTTGTGCCATTGCCTCGAACTCTCGTCTTCATCTTCCTTCGTCGTGGTTAAGAGCGCCTTCACCTATTGATGTCGTCGATGTGAGGTGTCAACTTCCTTTTGAAATTCGACGACCTTGCATACAAAACACTCAACAAACGGATTAAACGCACCGAGTGGAAGGGAAAAGAAATCGAACAAGAAAACAATTAAATAAAACGAATAAAAATACTACACAATTAAATAGCCTAAAGTTTTCCCCGTCAACGGCGCCAAAATTTGTTTCACTAAAAAGTGTTCGCAATAGAACGAAATCTATCCTAGCACTTAGTAAGTAAAAACCCAATGTCGAATCTCAAGGAAAACTTTGCAGGGCAAATAATCGTGTAGCAAAAATCCTAATCTAGCCTAAAACTAAGAAAGCAAGTAAAGAGAATTTGGTTTGGTTTTTATTTTAAATCCTAGGCAATAAAGTAAATCAAAGCAATAAATAAAAGCAAGTAAATAACTAATCTAGAAAGCAAGAAATAAATCTAAGAATTAAACTAAAATAAAACGATTAAACTATCTAGGCAAGAATTGAAAAGAAAGCAAATAAGAAAGCAACGAAAGAAACGAAAACGAATCTAGACATGAATTAAATTAAATCTGGAAATTAAATAAATAAATCTAACTCTAAGAACTTGGAAAACAAAGTAATCGAAAACTAGGAAAAACGAATCTAAACTAAGAACTTGAAATCGAACGAACGGAATTAAATAAACGAAATTAAACGAAGCAACTACGAAAGTAAATCTAAAACTAAGGAAAGCAATTAAATCAAATTAAAGAAAGCAATAAAGAACTTACGAGATTAAACGAAGAACGAAGAACTAAGTAAAAACTTGAATTAATTGAAGAACGAAGTAACGATCCGGATCGAACAAAGGAAAACTAAACTAAAGTATTTGAATGCTAAACTAGAGCTAAAACTAAGGTAAAAGGTTGTCTCTAATTCGTGCCCTAATGGCATATATATAACATAAGGTAAGAGTTCGATTCCCACAAGGAAACTAAAATAAAACTCGCCAGACACGGAGCGAGCGCTCCAGAGGGTTTGAGCGAGCGCTCCAGAATAGCTGCGCTTTATCCCTTCTTAATTTGACTTGGAGCGAGCGCTCCAATGCTGGTTCGCTGGGACTGCGCGCGTCCTTCTTGTTTTGGCCGTAACTTCCTCGTCCGAACTCCAAATTGACCTCCGTTTTCGCCTACATGCTCCTATCGAACCCCTCTTCGATATAACACTTCTTTCTTCTCATTTTATTCTCGTTTCCGCCCTTTTTATCCTACAATACCAAAGACTCCAAAGCAACCAAATCATAGCCACAAACAATGAAAACACACGAAAACTAAGGGAAAATGGACACAAAAAGACGACTAAAAACCTAACATCTAGACACCAATCAACCAACATGCGGTCTTCGTCTTCCCCTTCCTTTTCTCCTTGCCTGGTACACAGATTAATTTGATAAACAAGGAGTCAAATCTTCTTTTAAGAATCCAAACTCAACAATCAAAATTCCGAACCACTATAAATATATTGATCAAATGCGGCTCATAAATCATGGTTCGAACAAACTATAAGAAAAAACCCTATGTCAAAGATCGTGATATCAAAATCAATCCAAGTAAGTCATGAATAACTTCATGATAACAACAAACAAATAACAACCCCCCCCCCCCCCCCCCCCCCATTTTCTCTCTGAAAAAACGTTCGAGTTTCCGCCATTTTCAACCACCGTCGTACTCATGGCCTATTTCTCTCGTACTGGTGAGGCTCACGGCCATGAAGGCCGTAAGCATCAATGTCGTCGCCGGGTTCTTCGGCGGTGGCTTCATGGCCCCCTTCTTCTGTCAGTCTCAAAGTTTTCACCGTCGATTCTCCTATTCCATCGTTGATTAAGGTTGTTTATCCCGATTCAGGGGATTTTTCCGTTGGGTTTTGCAATTTTCTTCGTGTCTAGATGCCTCGAAATTAAAGACATCACTAGGAATTTTTTTCCAATTCCGTTCAACTCGCTGTTCCCCGACCAGAGGATAGGGCTTCTGCTCCTTCGGAAGGGTTTGTCATTGTATATGAGGACTGTTTAAAGTGCGGTCTTTGTCTTCCCCTTCCTTTTCTCCTTGCCTGGTACACAGATTAATTTGATAAACAAGGAGTCAAATCTTCTTTTAAGAATCCAAACTCAACAATCAAAATTCCGAACCACTACAAATATATTGATCAAATGCGGCTCATAAATCATGGTTCGAAAAAACTATAAGAAAAAAAACCCTATGTCAAAGATCGTGATATCAAAATCAATCCAAGTAAGTCATGAATAACTTCATGAAAACAACAAACAATTAACAACCCCCCCCCCCCCCCAAAAAAAAAAAAAAAAAAAAAATAGCACTACTCCAATATCAGCATCTCCCTTAACATAAAGACTTTGTTCTCTTGAGTGCAGAAAGGTTGGCTCTTGGCTAACTAATCCCAATTGTAACCTTAGCCACTTGAGTTGCAACTTATCAATGATTACTCTGTGTAAGAGAATTTTGCCTCCGATCGGATCATAAAGCCTCTGGAAAAGAGTCATAGTGGTATGGTTCCTAGAACCTCTTGTTGGGAATTGTTAAGGATATAACTTGTTAAGGAGAACTCATATGGGACACTTGAAAAATGTATGTTTTGATTTGATCCCAAAACCCCTAAGTATCCTATTCCCAAGCAACCCTAATTGATGTAGAAATAGGATAGAATTTTCTAAGCCTATACTGTTAGGATGGCTCTTTATTTTGCTTTAGTCGCTTAGAGTTTAGACTGCAGGATTTCCAAGCAAAGGCCACTCGCTTGAGTGTGTTATTCAAGCGAAGCAAGTCTAGCGAGCCGAAGCGAAGCGTGCCGAAGAAAAGCGAAGCGAGCGCAACAGTAGAATCGAAGCGAGTCTACTAAAGCGAAGCGAAGCGAGTGCTACAGTAAAAGTCAAAGCGGGTCAAAATTTGCTTAAGCAATACTCGGGAATTTTATTTCCAAAGTATACGCTTCAAGTATGACCCGAAGCGACTCATTTGAAGCGGACGCTCCATTTCTGAAGCGAAGCGAGCTCCCACCTAACAGATTGCAACAACTCAATTCCCGCTCCGAATTTGAACTCCAGTCAACTGAAGATCGTTGCATTAATTGCAAGATCTCCACATGTCGAATGAAGAGAGGAGCAACGGAGTTGACTGCAGGCCGACAAGGTCGCCGCAACAGTACTGGATCGCTCCAGTTACTGTTACACTTGGAACTTAGCCATTTTCGGCAAAGTCCCAAATCTGCGCGTCTGAAAAGCAGCAGGCCTGTGCAAGTACTGTCGAGAGGAGGAGGGACAAAGCCACCTACCAAGCAAGGCTCTTGCCCAACCCTCCGCCTATAAATAGTGAAGGATGGAGACGAAGAAGAGTAGAACACTACTTGAGCATTCAGCGCATACTGCAAACAAACACTCCCAGGTTTCAGCATTCTTCGAGTTTTTGTTTCGAGTGTTCTCCGAGCTTCTGTTCCATTCGAAGCTCGTCTCCGCAACCTTCACACTTAGAAATCTAAGCCCATTCCATATCCAAGCTTAGAGAAGAACTCTAGCCTACTTTGCACTCGTTGTAAAGAGTTCTTCATTAGTGTGTACGTCGTAAACCAAAAACCCTAACCCTAAGTTCTATTTGTTAGGTCTTTGTGTTCGTCGTTAGGTTGTTTCGATCCAAGGCCCTACTTTCATCGATAGTAGAAGCCTCGATCATAGAGACTAGATCCAAGATAGCACAGTCCTCGATTGTGTGAAGCTCGATCGAAACTAGGTCCTAGTGGAGAACCCGTAATCTCCAATTTCGGACTGAAGCGAGTGAAGCTTAAGTCCAGTCTAGGTTTTTGTGGTGAACCCGTAATCACCCAGTCGTTGTCGTCAGATCCAAGCAAGTGAAGCTCGATCTTGACTTTGGTTTTTGAGGAGCCTGCAAGTCCTCAAGGTTCTTGAGTGAAGAGAATCAGTTGCCTAGTGCAACAAAGTGGACGTAGGTGTTTTATCACCGAACCACTCTAAATCTCTGTGTCGTATCTCTAAACCCTAATATCTCTATTTTTTACTGTTTGATTATCCATTTGCACAAGCATCTTAAACAAACTTAAACTGATTTTCAATTACTTAGGAAAGATTAGCTCACCAAAATTCTGCATTTCGAGTAAAGTCTCACTCTTGGTCAAGCTCTAGCTTAGGTCAAGAGATTTGCTAACACTGAAGATCTAGCTCTCGGCTAGTCTTAGTAGTTGAAGCGAGCACTTTATTTATAACTCTGAGTTAAAGGAAAAGAAGTTGAAAAACTTCAAAACACGTATTCACCCCCCCCCCCCCCCCCCCCCCCTCTACGTGTTTTTCCTCTAACAATCCGGGACCAACACCTCTTCCTCCCACGAATGCCAATGTGGGACTTTGAGGTAAAATCTTCAAAGATTACGCTCTCCAGCCTCGAAGGGTAGGCAAAAGCAACGTGTCGGAACTCAAGTTCTTCACACACATTCACTAGTATCTTACCTTCCATGTTGTATGAATCAATATTTGGAACTCTTTCTATCATCGCTCACTCTCTCTGCAGCCGCACTCGCTTCCTATAAGTACTTGAGAACTCAAACCTAATGATCCGTTTCAAGTTAAAGAAAACATTAATAACCATTTCATCACAACATTCATGCATGTCTCAAGAGAAACAAAATAGAAGAACAAAAATTTTCTTACAATCCATCCATAGCAATGGAGGCTCCAACATCAAAGATAAAAGGGCGGGAAAACAACACACTACAAACTGAAGTGAACCAAGATTAGAGTATTCAAGCCAAATCAAGCAAACATATTATCAGGTTGAAAAGGACCCAATGACATCAACAAAACTCAACAAAAACAACTCCAATCAACAAGATAAGTGCCACCGATTTTTAGTAAAAAAAAAATGCAGAAGTATCTAGAGTTACGCAAAATTACGCAGTGAGGTAAAGCGAAAAAAGAGAATAAAGTAAAAGACAAAGTGTACCTTTTCAAGTGAGGGAAGAAAATGGACAGAAACACAGATGGAGTAGAACTGAACCCACCTCATAATATCGCAGCCCAAGGGAGAGGCATGTGATCACTGGCGGATCCTCCATGGAGCAAGGGGGTGCAGTTGCACCCCCCAAAAAAAAAATACTATATATACTTTTACTACCTCCATCTCGTTATATTAGTCCACAATGCCTTATAGGGACATCTCATTTATTAGTCCACTTTCCATTTCAGGTAAGTGTTTAACAAAAAAATCAGGGCCCAATTACTACTACTAATCAGGCCCAAATCTATGTTAAGGCTTCAAAACCCAATTACAATAATTAACCCCAACCCAACCCCGAAAACCCTAATACCCCCCTCCACCCTCATTTTCTCCGTCATTTACAACTCTTACATTCTCTCTTTTCCTCTCCAGCTCTCCCTCAAACTCATCGTCCCTCCCTCATACTCGCCGTCCCACCCTCTTCCTCCTCCCGAAAATGAAGCGCCGGAATCCTCTTCGCCTCCGGCCGAACGTTGGGCCTCACAGCATGTCTCGGGGGGCGAAGCTGGCGCCGGACCCGGAATCTCCCAAAAATTCCCGAAACCCTAATTCTTCATTCGCTCCGCCGCTGCCTTCCGCGGCACTGGATCTCGTTAGATCTGCACCCTCACAGCCTCAGATCTCTCGGGCTTTCTTCAATCGGCAAAAAGTGAGGCGCCGAAACCATAAACTCAACCGCCGGCGGGGGGCGAAGCTGGCGTCTGACTCGGACAGTAGTCAGGAGCCTATATCTGCACCGACCTTGCCGGCTAGGGCTGTGCATCGGTCGGCTCGGTTGGCCGACCGACGGGATTAACCAAAACCGACTGACCGAATCCTCCAAAATCCTATAGCCGAACCCGACCGATCTACACCATGTAACCGACCGAAGGCCGACCGAAAAGGAGCGGTCGGTTTCGGTCACAATTTGGTTTCAACCGAAGCATCTGGAACAAGGAAGAGAAGATATCAAGATGCAAATAATCGATGTATGGAGAGAAGTGTAGGTAGCGCTTATACACCAGGAGATGGGGCATGTTCCTTTTTCATTGCTTTAATCTTCCAAAGCAGACGGAGCAGTTGTTAATTTGAAAGCCCGCAGTAGAAGATAAAACTTCTTAATAGTTCTGCAAGAAATAAGAGGGAGAGAAACATCTATGGCGGTGGGCAGACGAGAGAGAAGATAGAGAGAGAGAGAGAGAGAGAGAGAGAGAGAGAGAGAAATTGGATATGTTTATGGGAAAAAGGGCTAGTCATGGAGAGAGAAAACCAATAGTAAGACTTTTGGGCTCTAGGGAGACGTGAGATGCCAGACTAAGACTAGTAGACTACACTAGTGGGCCACAAATTAACATTGCATGCGTGAAAAAAAGAAAAGAAATAGAGATACAATAACACTTCGGTCGGTTTTGGTTTGACCGAATTAAATTTGATAAAAACCGATAGCCGACCGAAAGACATTCGGTTTCTACAATTACAGCCGAACCGCTAACCGAATTGGAATAAAACCGAACCGGACCGGCCGAAACTCTTCGGTTCGGCTCGGTGCGGTCGGTTTCTGCTCACCCCTATTGTCGGCGCCGCCATCCCCGAGACCCGAGCTCCTCAGATCTGCACCGCCGTTGTCGCCGCTGCCTCTTCAAAGTCCTGCTGTCGGCAGATCTGCACCGCCCAGGTTACCTGGAGGCCGCATACTCCCAAATTACTACTCCCGCACACTTCCGCATTATTTCTACATCTCTGATTCCTCTACGTCGGTGGCTGCTGCTCGGGCAGCCCAAGTAAACTCTGTGGCGGCCCGGGCGAGGGTAGAGGAGGCTCGGCTTAGGCGGGCGATCGCGGCTGCAGAGGAGGCTCATGATGCTGCGATGGAAGACGGCGAGGGGGTTGAGATAGACGACGATGAGGTGCCCTGGTGCCGTTGAAGACTGCAGAATAGTGAAACTCGGTGACTTCTGTTCCTTTTCTATTTTCGTACATGATAGCTTAATCAATGTGGCTTCTGTGCTTTTGAAACCCTTGCAATGATGAATTGGTTCCTTGATTATTCTGATGCAAAAAAATGAGTTGGCTCTTTGTTATTCTGATGCATTGGATATTGTGGGACGATGGGGTACTTAATGCTATGATGAATTATGCTCACCTATGCATGTAAAAGTCTGTTTGAACTGGTTTCCAAATGTAGTTTGTGTTTAGTGAGGTTCCAGTCTATGATGCATAAATAGAGTCTAATCTGATGGCAACTATTGGCCAAATGATGGCAAAAACATAATAAAAATAACATTCTGCTAATATGGACTATTTTAGTCATTACAAAAGGTAGTACTTGCATTTACAACTTGAAACTGCATAAAAAATTGCTACTGCATTCTTCTAACTTCACAAAAAAGGATCTGCATTCTTTTATCTTCACAAAAAATCATTTGCATTTGACACTTAACTGCACAAAAAGTCATCTGCATTCTTCTAACTGCTATACATCTTGGATTCTGCACTGCATTTTTCTCAGTAGTTCAAATCTAAAACACCATCTCCATTCTGTGGGGGTGTGATATCCAAGTCCTCCATTAGTTTTTCAAGTCCTTCTAAATCTGCATCTTCCCCTATTAGATGTTCAATGCTCTCTCTTACTAGATGTTCAGGCACATCAAGATTATCCGGTAGCATTCCTGTCCTAATTAAAGCATCGTTCCCCATGTGGACATGTTTGTAATCATTCCCACCATTCTTCATAATTTCTATTAGCACACATTGTAGGGATAGGAATACCTTATTCAATGTCATTGGGGCTAAAGCATTGAAACTGTTTGTAACAGCCTCTATGAGGTCATCCGCATTCTTGCATTTGTTCCTTTGTTGTAAGCTTTGAATAGCACAGAAAAATCGTAAGTCCAGTGAGTTGCAATCTAGACTGTTAGCTGGTTGTTGAATGAAATTGATATTAAATCCATCTGCACTTGCCACTTGCTGAAAATCTGCATTTTTGTTATTCATGTGTGGCCTTGCATTGTCTTGCTGGATCATGATATTCGTGCTTAAACATGCTGGCCATTTAGCCTTTATGGCTAGAACAATCTGCATTCATGATATAAATAGAGCATGCTTAAACTGAAGTCAATAACTGAACTGCATATAAACAGAGCATGAATTTACACATGTTACCTCTTTGATTATGAGGGCTTTGATGACCTCTCTTGTGATGCATTGGACTGGTTTGAGTTCTTTAGTGCCCTTCTTTCTCTTTATGATGTTTCTCTTTGCTGTGTATTCTTCCATGAATGGCCATATTCCAATCTTCCCATCAAATAACAGTTCCCCATTTGCATCATACACTGGTCTGCTCACAGCACACATGAACATCACCTTAGGAATAAAATTCTTTGATTGTGTGACTCTTAGAGGGTCTGCTTCCATTGGTGTGAGGTAGTACCTACAGCTCTTCCTTGACAAGTATAACCATTTCTCATCTATATGCACTGTATTTTCCATAGCCTTGAATTTCAGAATGTTCTGTGCTCTATCAAACATGATGGCTTGTAGACTCCACTTTAACCTATTTAGCATATGGGGAGCTTTCAATAGAGGCTTCAATGCACTTGTGTGAGTTCTGAGCAAGTGAGTTTTAACCCATCGCCCCACAGTAGACTTAGGGATTTTGAGAGCATCTGCCAATGCTTCTATTGTTCCTCTTTTCTCCAAATCAATTGCTTCAATTTGTCTATAATCAATATGATGTTTCAAACTTTTAACTCTTTTGTGTCTAATACTGCTAACATTGATAAATTCACCCCTAATTTGTTGTTCTGCTACTTTTTTCCAAATTGTGGAGACTGACCTGTTGCAGACTCCATACCTGGTTGCAGCGGCAGAAAACATCCCCTTACATGGCTTCCCTTTTTTGCACCTGGCCAGTAAAAAGTGGACGACCTCCTTCCTCAAGCAGTCAGGAATGTCTGCACCCTTCCCCATAGATGTTGCAAGCCTTTATGATTCCAGTTATTTGCAGAGATTCTATGGCAGAGAGAAAGTTATGAGCAGAGAGAAAGGGAGAGCAGATAGAGTAAATGAGTGTTTAGAGGAGTAAATGAGTGTTTAGAGGAGTAAATGAGGAGTATATAGTGTGTGTTTTGTAAATTTTAGTGGGAAGTTTAAAATTTTCAAAGTTCTACTGTAATTTGGCTCCAAATATGTAAATTTTAAAATTTTCAATTTTTTAATATATTTTTTTTTACATGAACAGTTAAATGAAAAACAGTAAAACGCGCTACAGTGTAATTTTTGAACAGTAACAACTTTTCTTAATTTTTCCTTAATTTTTTGCTTTTGTACTTTCTACAGTGAAATATTGGTTGTTGTGTCCATCCCATTGTGGACTAATACAATGGGATGGAGGTAGTATATTCTAGTACATCCTTAAAAAAAAAAAAAAAAAAAAAAAAAAAAAAATTAATATATATGTTATTTACAGTGCAACCCAATTTGCATATTTTAGGTCCATTTTATTTTAAAATAATCCATCAACAAGCCCATTGATAAATTATTTGAGCCCAACAATAAAATAAGTTGAGAAATAGCTTGGGAGATCAATTTTTGAATGATTGTTTGGTCACGTACTTTGAAAATGACGTATTTCTTCAAGTTTTCGAAGACGAGATTATCAATCGCTTTCAAGAAATAAAGCCTCGTCCAACGTTAGATTAGTAACTATGCATTTGTTTTTATTGTATTTTGAAATGTATTTGACATTATGATATTTTAATTTAAATGACTTTCTTTTCTTATATTCATCATTGAATTTTTCGCACCCCCGAATTTAAAGTTCAGGCTCCGCCACTGCATGTGATGGAGTAGAACTGAACCCACCTCATAATATTGCAGCCCTAGGGAGAGGCATGTGGTGGAGGAGATCGAGGGTGATCCGGCAGTGGTGGTAGAGACCGTCGAAGTAGAGAACATTCTGCAAAGTAGATGACGTTATGCTCAAATATAAGAAATTGAATGGAAACAAAGATGGAGTTGAGCCGAATTCACCTCAGATTGCAGCCCAAGCGAGGGAGAGGGGGTGGAGGATATCGACGGCGATTGGCAGTGGTGGAGTGGAGAACGAGAACGTTCGGCGAAGAAGTGGAAATTTTGGGAGCAGAGTTGAGATAGAATTCGAGAGAATGGATTTTGTTTTTGAAATTGTTTGCGCTGGTAATAATTGAGGAGATTGGGTTACCTTAGGGTAATGGATTACCCAATGTTCGAACTAGACATGAAAAAATGGACCGTCACCCATGCAATCAATGGAATAACATTCAACTCCAGTGTTAGAGGCGTCTGCAACTTACTAGTTACTACTAAATTATATCAACTTTTTGGTGTTTGAGCTTTATAATTATGGTGTGAGATTTTTCAGGGTATATTTTCCGGTCTCATACTCCTTCCGTCCTATTTCACTAGTCTTTTAAATTTTTCGGCACAAAATTTTATGTTATAAGTGACAAATATGGGATCCATATTTAAAACATGACTAGTGGAATCAGACGGCCCAAAATAGCAAACAAAACCAATGAAATGAAGACGGAGGGAGTATCTATATCAAGATAAGAAAGTAAATATTTCCTTCCAATTTTCTTGGTATTTGAGCATAATTATTATATTTTCTTTACATAAGTTATACTCAGCTTCTATATATGTTAAAAAATGGAATAGGAAGAAACTTAGGATAGAAGAAGTATATTTAAACTTGGGGGCGAAGGGAGTGCATTTTAAGATATACACCCTATATCCCCCAGTTTCTTTTTATGATTCTGTTTTAGATCATTCCAAAGTTTTTTCATACTCCCTCCGTCCATTAAATAAGTCGATTCTTTCTATTTTGAGTGTCCCATAATGTAGTCCCCTTCATTCTTGAGAATATATCAAAATTTTAGTTGTACTAAAATAACCTTATTTATTTATTTGATGTTTTTGAACTAACCCCATCAATTTGAGAATATGAATGATTTGAAGTAAATTTCGACAAATTTGACCATTTTATAATATTTATCACTTTCAAAATAAATTAAATGACATTTCTTATAATTTGTGTTAAAAAAAATATAAAAAAAGAACTTATTTAGTGGGACAGAGGGAGGGAGAGGGAGTGTTTCAAATTTGGACATGAACCCATATTACAATACCAACTATACCTTTTTTTTTTTTTTTTTGAGTATTACATCAAAGTTTACAACTATATATACAACAACTCATATACCCTTTTAATATCATTTATTTGCTAATATAAACTCAACACTTTACACACAAACTTCCACAAAAGGAAAAGGAGAGACTCAACCTTCACTATTAATGAACAATACAAGTCAATTACATCATTTTTTATAAGACCTGTGCTCGTTCAACACAGAATGGAACTTGGTGGACGGACCGAGTATATTATAATATATTCGATCAGCTCCTTTTGTATTCGATATGCTGTCGGTTCCACAAACATGCATACATCCATCCTATTCTTTTGTATATTTCCCTAAAGTATACCACTTCGTATACTAAACCTAGCGTTTGGATTTTTTCTCACGATCCTATATTTCCCTATTTAACTCGACGTGATATATTAGTGAAGTATGCTAAAAAGTACCGCTTCGAGAAAAACAAGAAACATACCAAACTGAAACGTGCTTATTGTTCACTATAATTTGATATATACAGCGATACACAGCATGCACGCCACTATCATAATCCCTCTCTCTCTCTCTCTCTCTCTCTCTCTCTCTCTCTGAGCATGAAGATCAGTGCGAAGGAGTCGACGATGGTGAGGCCAACGGCAGAAATGCCACGTGGCAGTGTGTGGCTGTCGAACTTGGACTTACTGATGCCGGCTAGCCACCACACCCGCACCGTCTACTTCTACCGATGTGATGGCGGCGCAAGCTTCTTCGACGCGGCGGTGCTGAAGGCGGCGCTAGCGCGGGTTCTGGTTGAGTTCTATCCCTATGCAGGGAGGCTGAGGGAGGCGGAGGACGGCCGCATCGAGATCGACTGCAACGGCGAGGGCGTGGTGTTCGTGGAGGCGGAGTGCGACGGCACGGTCGACGATTTGGGTGGTTTCGGGCCACGGCCCGATCTCAATCTTGTTCCGAAGGTGGATTATTCTCAAGGAATTTCCACCTTCCCACTTTTGTTGCTGCAGGTTCGTGATTTGATTTTTATTAGTAGTATTATTCATTGATTTCCACCATTAACGCAAAGCACACTAGTTTAACCTAATTACAATTGTGACAAAAGAAAAATAGAATTTTTAAAAATTATATACGCCAAGTTTCAATTTTTCAATCATATTCTACCCAGTAAAATTAAAATTAAATTCTAAGAAATAATTATAAACCCTAAAATGATGGGGTGAACTTTAGAAATCTATATCTATATCTATACTATACTATTATAAAAAGTGTCTTGTTTACCTTATAATTTAAATAAATCATTAGAACAATATTATCATTAGAATATTAATTCGGATATATTTCAATTTATATTCAACTTATATAAATTTTTTAATTTATCTTCAAGTGCATTAAAATTTATAATAAACTAATAATATTAAAAATAAACATTATATATGTAACAAGATTATACGTACATCGCACGTAATCTCCGCTAGTTGCAGGGGCGGAGCCAAGGCCCTGGCAACCCAGGCCTCCGCCCGGGCAAATTTTTTTTTGCTACCCTGTATTATATATATTTGCAGTGTATTTTTTATTTTTTACATGTATATATGTTGTTTCGCCGGTCAAATTCGCCCTGGAACTTTTAGATTCCTAGCTCCGCCCCTGGCTAGTTGTAAAATTACCATGAACCATAATACGTTATAAGACGTTAAAATGCATAACAACAATAAAAATCGACATTTGGTATACAATTAGTACATAAGAATGAGAATAGACGATTCAATTCGATTAACGCAAACTCTTGCTTGCAGTTAACTCGCTTCAAGTGCGGCAGCGTTTGCCTCGGCGTCGCCAACGAGCACCACGTCTCCGACGGGATCTCCGCCCTCCATTTCATCAACACGTGGTCGGACCTCGCACGCGGCCTGACCACCGCCGTCCCCCCATTCCTCGACCGCCGCCTCCTCTCCTCCCGCCGCCCCCCGCACCCCCACTTCCCCCACACTGAGCACCACCCGCCGCCGCCCCTCAAAACCCCCCTCCCCGATCCCTCCGACGCCGCCCACTCAACCTTCACCCTCACCCCCGACCACCTCAACCTCCTCAAACAAAAATGCAACCAAAAAGGCAAACCAGACTACACCACGTACGAGGTGGTCGCCGGCCACGTGTGGCGCTGCGCCACCGCCGCCCGCCGCCTCCCCGACGACCAGGAAACCAAGCTCCAGATCCCGGTCGACGCCCGGCCCCGCCTCCGTCCGCCGCTGCCCCCAGGTTTCTTCGGCAACGGGATCTTCTACACGTCGGCCTCCGCCCTCTGCGGCGAACTGGCGGCGAACCCACTGGAATTCGCCGCCGGGAAAGTCAAGGCGGCGGTGGTCAAGATGGACGACGAGTACCTCCGGTCGGCCGTGGACTATCTGGAGGTGCAGCTGCCCCGCATCTACGAGATGGCGCGGGGTGAGAGGAACGTGAGGTGCCCGAATTTCGGGATAACGAGCTGGGTCAGGCTGCCGTTCTACGAAGCCGATTTCGGGTGGGGAAAACCGGTTTACGCTGGACCGGCGGCGGTTCAGTATGAAGGGAAGAGCTTGCTGTTGGCCGATAGGGAGGTTGAAGGAGGGCTTGGGCTCGTGATCACGCTGCTTAAGCCGCATATGGAGGTTTTCGAGAAGTTGCTCTATGATATTTGAAATGTGACGTCACTCCCTCTTCATTAAGAAATAAGATATACTCTAGTTGGTATGGTGTTTGATTCTATTTCTCCAAAATAAAATGGAAACAGAATTAGATGATTAGTTTAGTGTTTGATGTGTGTGTATGGAGTCGAATTTCTCAACTTAAGTAGAATGAGTACAATGTATATATAGTGCTCATAACAATTAAGAAATTTATTAGTATATATTTGGGTCGTGCATTTGAATATTGTCGTCTATTTTCTCTTTTTTTTTAGAAGAAAATATTGTTGTCTTTATATGTTCTATGAATAGATTTTTTGGATATTTTTCTTAAAGTTTTAAGAAATGATCATTTAAATGTGTATTTATTTTTAAGTGAAGTAATAACAATTCTCCATTTCTTGTCCATAGTGACTTAAACCCCTGACCATCTAAGTGAAGGGAAATAGTCTAATCAATTGAGTTGTCATTTATTGTTTCATTTAAATGTTTACTTATAATTAAAGATATAGAATTTAATCTCTAATTTTACTGCAATTAAAGAGACATCTTGGTCGTTAATAGATTAGGATTCGATTATTTTATTCAGAGTGTTCTTTATATCATAATCTCTATACAATCTGTATTGTTTGGTTGTGTTTACCTTGACCTAAAAAAAATAAAAGAAGTATAAAAAATAGCTGCAAATTCTTATTTTATAGAAAGATTCATTTTATTGATTACGTGTTGTTCATGGTTAATATATAATTTGGCTACTTCTATACAGTGTTCTAAAGAACGCCCTAGGCCGTGCCTAAACGCTAATCCGAGTCGGGTCGTCCCGACTTTGGGCTAGTCGGCCATCTCTAGGCGGCAACGAACTAGTTGCCGATTAGGCGGCCGCCTAGGTGGCCAAATCAAGCTAGGCGGCCGCCTAGGCAGCCAAATCGGGTTAGGCGGGCAGAGTGTACCACCACTGCTCTCTCTCTCCCCCCTTTGTGGTAGAGTGTAGATTATGTTAATTTTATTTGAATGACAACTAATTTATGAAATTTGAGTTACATTAGTTTGCAATTACATTATTGAAGTTAGATAATATATATTTTAGATAAGGAGATTTATAATATTTTTTTTAAAGATTATTGTTAAAAAATAATTTAAAATATATATAAAATCGTGCCTAGGTGGCACCTAGGCGGCTAGGCACTAGTCGGCTCTCCGCCGCCCGCCTAGCGCCTAGCGTTTTTTAGAACATTGCTTCTATATTCCTAATTTGCACGATTAGCAATTATGAATTTTTTGAATATTAACATTAGCATAAATTTATGTATTTTGTAACTTCTATCTATTATATATATAATAACAGAAACATATTTCACAATCCATTTTCCCGCCTAAATGTCACTTTTACTATAATAATATTATATTACTATTATTTATTTGCACAAGTTTTCTTGAAGTGGCCGTCCAATGGTTTATTTCTGGTGCATACTTCCTGTTCCATAATAATTTCATATGCCTCTTCGTTTTCTCTCCCTTCTTCTTTCTTATTCTTCTTCTTCTTTTTTCATTTATTGTTTTCGAGATTAGTGCTTTGACTTAAAAAATTCAAATTTCATATATTTACTCACATTCTAAAGCAATTGCATATTCTCTCTCTATATATGCCTCTGTATTCGTTTTATTATAGCACTTATTGTTTAATCAGTGTCTACTTTATTAAGTAAAAGTGTCATAATAAAATAGACTAAAAAGGTAATTTCTAATATAGAATTTGTGACAACTTGTGAGTTTTTAGGTTGTTTCATTTTTATTATTAAAATAAGTCGATTGTTTTATCTATTCTACAATTTGCATTTAAAATGTCTTTATTTATTTAACTAATTAAATATTTGACTCATGCATTACCGTACTACAACCTAAATTAATAACAACTTAATCATGCCTCCGTTCACTTACCGAAAAAATCAAAAGTACTCCTCATCTCAAGACTCATAAAAGAGCCATACAACATGAGAAGAAAAAAAAATCTCAATCAAGTTCATGGTATTTTAAAAAAAAAAAAAATGGATCCTTATGTTCACGGGTTTCATTGGATACTGTAACTTGAGACACTCTAATGGCTTTATGCATAGCTAGCGTTTTTACTCTCGGTTTTAAAGATTCTGCAAGGTAATTGTTGATTAACTAGAAACCCCTTAATTTAGTAGGGTTCAACATATGGTTTTACTAAAAAATTATAGTGACACTTTTTTTTTATTTACATTTTATACTCTCAATATATCATGAAATGCAACTTTCTTTTGTACTCCGTATATTACTAACTTCTTATTTATTTTTTCATCTTTCAATGTTGGCAATATTTATGCTACACAGTTATATAAAAGAAAATATAGAGGGGGTTAAATGTATAATATAATGCGCCGTTAATCTGTGATGAACCATAAATCAGGTTTTGTGGGCTAAGTGTAAGATTTTGTGGCTCAAACAATTCAATCATTAGCATTCTGTTGTCCATCCTCTCTTAAGATTATTCTGCTTTGGATGTTCAGAGCATAAAACGATGGAAACCAAATAATTCAATTTGTCCCACTGAAATAGATTAATTTTGATCTTAAAGTATCACTTTGTTTATGTAATTTGTCTCACCGATATTATATTTGTTTATGTATAGTGCAAATATCATAACTCGATTGTTTTACAATATAATTAGATTATTAGATTTACATAACAATATCGATATATATCATAAAGTGCTTAGCCGTGCATCGCACGGGGAACATACTAGTTTAATTTTAATGGCAAAACACATCCTTACATATATATTTTTATTTAAATATTTGTTTTTATATGTCTCTTTACAGTTTTTTTCATTTTATAAATCGAGTCGGTGATCAAACTCAAATTAGAATCTTGGATCTCAAATGGCAATGATGCATTATTGCATTCAATGGTCACAGAGAAACTATTACAAAGAGTTGTTTTGCCGTCAAAAACAGAGTAAATTAAAATCTATTGCGGGTATAATGAAGAAATTTTAGTCATAATCGACCAAAAATCACAAGAAACACAAAACCCAAATATAAAGTCGTGAGTTTAGGCATTATACCTACAATAGGCATAATAGAATCGAAAGATTTTTTCATAATTTTACCAACAATTCACGACATAATGTATAAAATTGATTCAAAATTGTTACCACTGCACACGTCGCATGAGTGAATTACTAGTATTTGGAAAAACGAAACCCTAACGGGAAACGAAGCACAAAAGTGTCCTCGAAACACTTGTCGTGTGAGAAAACGGTAACGGCGTCGGCAGTCTTCAAAGTCGGAAATTGTACATGTTGGAACTGGAACAAAACCGTTGGGCCCCACCCTATTACCCCACTGCCCTCACTCAATTCACTTCAATTTCCATTAAAGCTGCCACACTCATTATTTCCTCCCAATTCCCTTCCTCTCCCACCTCCTCTGCGTCGATTTCCTGCGCCATCGCGAAACCTCCTCCTTAGGCGGAATTCTCCACCGGCGGCGCCGCTCCGAAGCTGCCGCCCCACCCCGTTCACTCTCTGAAGGTGGTTAATATCGTAACTCTCGAGCTACCGTTTGTTTGATTCTCTAGGAAGCCTAGAATTGGTGTGAAATTTTGGAGTAATTTGAAATTTTTTGTGTCTGATTTTCGGAGTGGTGAACGATGGCGGCTGTTCTATGTTTTTTAGGCTTTCTGTAACGGAATTTATGGCTCATGCTTGAATAGAATTTGTATGCTGCATTTTGGTTATTGTTATGAGAATCAATCAAACATTTTCGGTTTTTCCTATGCTTCCGAGAGGTTATGAGCTTGAGAAGCCATGATCTAGGAGGGAAGCTTTAGGGATTTTGGTATTGCAATTACTGCAAGAACTAAGGCCCGATTATGTTAATGATGCTTATGCTTTTTGTTCTCCATGTGTACGATCTTATGTTTATTTTTGTCGTTTTTGCTCCTTTGACCTCAGTTCCCCGATATATTCATATTGGAATTTTGATTCATGTAAATGCTTCACTTACTTTGGTGTAAATTATAATCATCTCTGCAATGTTAGGCTTGTTTATAGCTATTCAAACCATGATCTGGTTGTCGTTCTGAATTAGTGGACTGAGACACTCCTAGGTTCGGCCTCAGCCGAACTAGTTACTGACATCTTTTCCTCGATACTGAGAATTGATTTTGTTATAAAGTATTTAGTGATTGTTATGGTCTCTAGTACTTTCTTCGTCCTTCTTTGAATCTTTTCCTTGATGGTTTCGTAGTATTTATTTTTCTTTTGTTTAATGATTGTCATTCAGATGGGAAGTAGCAGCTCAGAGGAAGAGTCAGACTTCAGTGACTCAGAAATACATGAATATAAAGAGAAACCATACGAGCTACTGAAGGCGGGTACTTACAAAGTTAAGGGCCCAAATGGTTCTCTCAGATGTCCTTTCTGCGCTGGTAGGAAGAAACAGGATTATCAGTATAACCATCTTCTCCAGCATGCTATTGGAGTAGCTAAGGGCTCTGCCAGCCGAAGTTCAAAGCAGAAAGCTAACCATCTGGCGCTAGCTACTTTCTTAGAAAAGGATATGGCTAGTGAGGCCGAGCCACTGCCTCAACCTGCAGTTCCTACACCCGTATCTAGACCTGAGAAGAGTGAACTGTACTGTTGGCCTTGGATTGGGATAGTTGCCAATATACCAGAAGAGCCAAAGGGTGGTGACTCTGCTGATCGTAATGCTTACTGGTTGAAGAAATTCTCAAAGTACAAGCCTCTTGAAATTGAGATGATCCGGGACGACAAGCACCCTAATTTACAAGCAGTTCTAAGATTTGATAATGACTGGTTTGGGTTCAAGAAAGCGATGGAGTTTGAAAAGTCTTTTGAAGCTGATGGTCTAAGCAAGAAAGGATGGGATGAACGAAGAACTTCACCGGGCAATAATCTGTATGGATGGTTTGCTCGCGAAGATGATTACAATTCAGGAGGACCTGTGGGAAATTATCTCCGAAGAAATGGGCAGCTGAAGACTATTGCTGACCTTGTGCAAGAAGCAACCCAAGATAGAAACCAGATTGTTGGCAATTTGGTAAAAGAAATCGATCTGAAGAATGAAAATTTGGATCAGCTGCAGATCAAGTACAACTTGAAGACATTGTCATTAAGTAGGATGCTTGAAGAGAAAGATGAACTTCACCGATCCTTTTATGAAGGTATGTTGTCTTGGATTCTCTCATTTCCCCACATGCTCGTGTTAGCTTCTGAATGATAAATTAGTGCATGCACTGTGAGGATGCTTGTTTTTGCTGAATGTTGTTCCTTTTCAGAAACTAGAAAACTTCAGCGCATTGCTCGTGAACACATTAAGAGGGTTCTGGATGAACAAGAGATGCTTAACATAGAATTGGAGAGTAAAAAGAAAAGGCTTGATTCCTGGAGCAAAGAACTGAAAAGCCGTGAGGCGTTAACTGAACGCGAGAGACAAAAACTTGAAGAAGAAAAGAAAAAGGCAAGTCTGTTTCATACTTTCCTTTTGGTTTTTGCCACTTATCTGTTGTGTGTCTTTTTTCTGCCAACATATTTTGTCAATCGAATTTTATGTACCATCCTTCTAATCTGTTTCTTATGGCAGTACTCAGCTTCGATCATAGTATTTTAGTAAACTGAGTGGACGTTAGCAAGTGCCGCTTTCATATTTTCTATCAGAATGTTGTGAGAAACTAAATTGGTGATGATGTATTCTGCTCATCTATGATTATAGTGTTATAGTGAAACTAATTTGGTGGCAATCTGTTCGGCTTTTACATTTTCTGTCAGAATGATATGAGAAACAGCGCTCTTCAAATGGCTTCTGAGGAGCAAAGGAAGGCAGACGAGAATGTGCTGAGGCTTGTTGAAGAGCAGAAGGTATGACCCTAGATATCACTACATTTCCTCTTTGCATGCTAAAACACTACATATGTAAAGTTTCTATTGCTTCTCATATATCATATCTGTTGCAATGTGCAGAGAGAGAAGGAAGAGGCTCTGAAAAAGGTTCTTGAGCTGGAAAGAAATCTGGACGAGAAACAAAAACTGGAAATGGAGATTGAAGAACTTAAAGGAAAGCTGGAGGTGATGAAACATATGGGAGGTGATGATGATGCAGCCGTCCAAAAGAAGATAAATCAGATGAATGAGCTCCTGCAGGAGAAAAAGGAGAATTTGGATGGTCTTGAAGATTTAAACCAGCAATTACTAGCTAAAGAGCGACAGAGCAATGACGAGCTGCAAGAGGCTCGCAAGGAACTAATTGCGGTAAGATATTTTTGATATATAGTTGAATTTCAGTATGAATTAGTCCCGAATGCAGGAAAGAAAATAGTCATGAATGCAAGTCCATGCATAGAACTTGTATGCTTATTATTTTTCACTTATGAAGATTCCACCTGACTTTTAAAAGATTTATTTATGTCAAATATATTTACAAACTATACACTGGAAACTTGGGTTTTGAACTCATATAGTGTTGTATAGCTCCACAAGTCGATAGAATTATTGCATTCAATTCTGTAGCAATTGAGTATTACTTCTTTTTAAGTAGCGGTACTGTACTTACTGGTAATCCATCTGGCTTCGGTTGAGTAAGATTGGGATCATGAACAGCTTATCAGGCAGATATTATGCTTTGCTTAGCACAAAAAAGATTATAGTCAAGTTTTTGTTCTTATTCTGCGCCATATAATATTTGAATTAATATACTCATACATTATCTAGAGTATAAACATGATATTTTATTATTAGAAGATGTATGCTGTGTGTTTGCTCCTGCGCTGTGGACTACTTAATATTTGTGCATGTAACAGTATTTTCTGAAATACTATATGTTTGTCTTCAACTGAGGAAGGTTAGAGATCTTTTTTTGTTCTAGAAATTAGTTCAACGGGAAAAGTAACTTCAGCTTTGTTTAATGTAACTGGCTTTATATTCTCAAATTTATCGCATTTTTCTCTGATTAATTTCCAGGGATTAAGTGATATGCTGAGCAGCAACCGAGTCAGTATTGGGATCAAAAGAATGGGCGAACTCGATGAGAAAGCTTTCAAGGAAGCATGTAAGCAAAGGTACCCACCTGCAGAAGCAGACATCAAGGCTCTTGAACTTTGCTCCTTGTGGCAAGAAAAGCTTAAAAACCCCGAATGGCACCCATTCAAAATTGTCGAAGATGGCAGGGGAAATGCTGAGGTAAAACTAAAAGACTTTCAAAATTCTTCAATAAATTATATCAGTTGCAAAACTTATCCATAATGTGCATATATATATGCTCGTTCTTGATGCAGAACGTGCTGAAGGAGGATGATGAGTTGCTAGTCGATCTCAAACAAGAATGGGGAGATCAAATCTACGATGCTGTTGCTACAGCCTTGAAGGAAATCCAAGACTACAACCCGAGTGGATGCTATGTGGTTCCAGAGCTGTGGAACTTCAAGGATAATAGGAAGGCTACGCTGAAGGAAGTCATCGCCTACATTTTCACTCAATTGAAGACGCTCAAGCGCAAGAGAAACTAGCTAGATTATTATCGATGGCCCGAATAGCCTACTTGGAACCGGGGAAACGGTTGTATAACCCAATTTTATTCGTTCTGTTCTTCTCCGAGGCTCTACTAGTATTACGAGTAGTATATTAGGATTCTAATTGAAGTCTAATTCTGAAAAACAGAGAAGCTGTTTCTGATGTTAGGATTTGGTCAGTCTCTTTCTGTTTCCAGCTAGAAATTGCTACGACTGTTAATAAATTGGATGTTGTCACGGTGTTGCCTTGAATGTTATGCATACCATTTTCTCCTACGCTGGAGGAAATTCATAGAGCAATGAGATTTAGAGAGTGTTTGGCTAAGCTTATAAGCTAGCTTATAAGATGTTTGACTGATTATAAGCTGTTTGACTGATTATAAGCTGTTTGACTGCTTATAAGCTGTTTGACTGCTTATAAGTACTCTAAATGTGTTTGGCAAAATAAGCTCTTTAAGAGCTTATAAGATGCAAAAATAAGCAAAAAGTGCTTATAAGCACTCCAAAAAATAAGCTCCTTCACCCCGACTTATTTTTTAAAATTTTGCTTATTTACCACTATAATTCTATTTTATTTTTTATATTTATATTATATACACTTCCATTTGATGTTACAACATTATGATTTCAAAAAATTTATTTTAAAATTTTATTTTTTTATTATCTACTTGAGCTTATAAGCTCTTTTATCCAAACACTTCAACAATTTATAAGCTCTTACCCTCATACATCTTATAAGCTCTTAAACATCTTATAAGCACCTAGAGCTTATAAGCATTTTGAAATAAGCTTAGCCAAACGGTCCCTCACTCTTGATTCAAATGCTAAATGGACTTTCAAATATACTAGTACTTACATTAAGGACATGTTTGGTAAAATGGTTAGGATTAGCTCATATCTTCGTTACCTTGCTTGGTAAGCGGCGTGATTTAATATGAGTTAGGAATATATTTTTTAGAGCTAGTTTTTGCCATGATATAACAAGTTATATAACTTTAGTAGGTTCATATCATATGTTTGGTAGCGATTGATTTTGTTTTTGTGGGCAATAAATGTACGAACGAAAGATGAAAGAACGCAAGGGTTTATGTGGTTCGATCTACTGGAATAGATCTACGTCCATGGGGCGGAAGGAGGATGATGTTTATTGATGTATCGCGAATAGTGTACAATAGTATGAAAAGTGTGTATGAAATCCTCTAACTCTAACCTAGCCTCTATTTATAAACAAGTATGTATAGTTCGACTCTAATAAAGACTCATTTGATCTATCCCTTATTTTGTGAAAGACACCCGAATTGTGTAGGTTGAGAGAGTTATTCGTGGGCCGAACTCCTCATAGGTTGAACTGCTTCTATTGGGCTGGGCTACTTCTCTTTGGGTCGAACTGCGTAGGCCGAGCTCATTCTTGGGCCCATTTATATTGGGCCTAATGCTTGGGCCGAGTGGTTGGGCCGTATCGTTGTCCCACCGAAGTAGTATACTATACCGAGGTAGGTATTGAATGCTTGCCGAACTCGTGCCGAAATCGAAGTTATACTGCCTCTCGAAGTTGAACATTAGATGTTTGGATGTGTGCTGAGGTCGAATCTACCGAAGTCGAACACGGGACACGTCAGACGCATTAAATGCGTGTAGTGGTTGGGGTCCCGATAAAGTTGGGACGTGATGGGTTGGTGGATGTGAACATGTGCCGTTAGGGTTTGAAAGCTTCCATGATACGTTAATTTCTATTTCACTCAAACTTTCGAATTTCTGAAAAGTTTCTTCTTTCTCTTGTGCAACTATTCCATCAAGTAATTTTCATCGTCGATTCCTTCTTCTCCATCGACAAGTAAGTTAATATTATGGCTTCTTCTTCTTCTTCCCCACGTGTTAATGACGGATATGGTTCACCGTTGGGTTCACCGTTGTACTTGGATTTCTTGTCAGCGCAAGAACCGCAGTTATCTCCCCCCTTGTTCTGCTTTCGTTTTTTCTGGCTTCGGTTAAGGGCCTCGTATTAACTAACTCGTCCGCCGCGATCTTGATATTTCCTTAAAGCTCCACTTTGGACCAGTTCTTCATTGTCTGCCATAAGGTTTCTGCATTGTTCGGTACCGTGTCCATGATCTTCATGGAAGCAACAATACTTATCCTTGGATCGTCGATTCGGTCCTCCGGTCATGGGGCGGGGCTTCTCGAACAGATCAATTTGGAGTTCGTAGATTTTCGCCCTAGATTTCGTCAATGGGGTGTACTTTGTACGAGGTGTTTCAGCATCGCGGCGAGGTCCAAGTCTAGACTCCAAAGGACCGCGCTGTATTCGATCGAGGGCACTTCGTCGATCTCGATTTTGATCTCCCCGATCATCTTCTCTCTTCTTTTTATTTGTGGTCTCGCCCTTGTCGCCTTCACGCTTCCTCCTATTGGCTTCGTCAACTTTGGCGAATCGATTTGCAGACTCATATAACTCCGTTGTTGTTTGAGCTCTTTGTTAACGATAATACAGGGGCCTACGACTGAATTTGAGTCGTAGTGCTTCCTCTGTAACTACCAATCCCTCATAACCCACGAGCTAACTTTATGTTTTGCAATATTTAATGGAACTTTAAGCTCACCAATTATAAGAGATGAGCTGAATGCACTCTAAGATTGCTGCAATTTTGATTCAACTTTCCTTGAAATTCTTCACAACCTTCGAACTAAACACAGAAAACAATTCAGTTATCACTATTTATATTATGAGGAGGACATAATCTTAAGATCGCCTCCGACTTCGCAGCTCAACATTACGAAAGACTCAACTGAAATCAATTCACAATATGCATACCCAAGTTTCCTAAGAAAACCACTGAACTAACATCGAATATACATTCATTCTAACATCCCTCTTTCAGGCATCTCTTGCACAAGGAAGTAACAGAGAGAATTCATAACCGTATTACCACAACCAGCTAGAATTCCAATGATATCGAAGAGATTAACATCTCAGACTCAAAAGCTTCAACAACATTACAAATAGTAAGCTAAAAATCCGCGTGTAAGAAAGGAAATCAACGTCTTAAACTCAAATTTCCCACAGACGGCGCCAATTGATAGATCCGGGTTGAAGATCTACAACAATTGTGTGATTATCCATTGTATTTGTAAAGAGCATTCATATATAAAAGATTATAACGGTAGCGAGTAAGAGATTCATGCGATTCATTACCCATAACAACTCATTTTCTACAGGGCATCTTCCCATTAGACATAAAAGAGAGGATCGAGCTAAACGTTAAGCAAAGGGTGTATATAACCAAAAAACTAGCCAAATCCATGGAGCTTAGAGCTCATTCGGGCAGAAAAATAAAGAGGAAAGAAGAGGGCGAAGTAGAGAGTGCAGGGCGCCTTCATGCTTCGTCCTCTTTCGGCAACGTGAATTATACCTTCGGCTTGAGCTGTTGGGAGTCCCCCTTTTCACCGAGGAGAATGTAGATGAAAATGATGAGAGAATGGAAATCCTTGAGGAAGGACTCCGGTTGCTCTGGCTTGAGAAAGTACAAGGCAGAGTATGAATGGAATAGTGCGTGTGCAAAGAGTTGAGATGGATGAAATGGTGTGCTCACTCGATATTTATAGGTATGGAAAGGACGAAAAGGTGAATGCTTGTACCAGGGGAGGAGAAAAGAGGAATTTCTAAGGAGACAAGATTCCCTTCGTCATCAATTTTGTGGTCCTCACCCTAAGGTGGATAGAGTCACGCAGACCGTGTGTTAGGCAGATCCCTGGGCCTCAGCAGATGCTTGCGAGACTAAGACAGCTTCTGCATAAGCCGGGATCTGTACAGAACCTTATGGCTTCTGCGACCGGGACATCTTTATCGTGTAGGTCATCTGAGGCCTTTAGAGGGATGGTTCAATCAGCACTGAAGAGTGCCACGTGGCAAGGCCGATATTTGTCCCTATCAATAAGAAACATACAAAGTTCACACAAAAACATACATAATTCGTAAGGAAACATCAACACACTAACTAATTCTTATAAATAATCTCTACAACTTTGTTCTCTTACTCTCTAATTAATTCGTAAAAAACATACATAGTTCGTAAAAAATACTTTCACACTAATTATTACAAACTGTCTCTGCAACACACTATGTACGACTCATTCTCTATGCAACTCTCGCGTAAGAAACATACAAATTTCATAAGAAAACATCGTCTTACTAACTAATTCTTACAAACAGTCTCTGCAACTAATTACATACGACACATTCTATATGCAACTTAGTTCGTAAGAAACATACTTAGTTGTCATAAGAAACATACAAAGTTAGTAAGAAATATACAAAATCCATAAGAAAACATCATGTTACTAACTGATTTTTACAAACAGTATCTGCAACTAATTATATACGACTCATTCTATATGCAACTTAGTTGACATAAGAAACATACAAAGTTCGTAAGAATACATACATAATTCGAAAAAAAACAACATACTAATTAATTTTTATTGTAGAGGGTAAATCTACAACTGAGTTGGATCTGACTGGTTCGACCCGACTGATCAGATCCGACTGAAGAAGAGGCACTAGCAACCTGTCAAACAGAACAAACGTAAGAGCCCTTCGATGGACACGGGTGGGGGTGTCAGCCGAAGGACCTCCGACGTAGGCGGCGCCGTCTGATTGAAGTTCAATAGACGCCGACTGATGGAGCGTGGAGGGTTCTAGAGGAGGAGTCAGTTGGCGAATGGAATGCGTGAATGCTTGAGTGTGAGAGTGCGTGAGATCGTGTGTCCTTGACCTAGCAGTCAGGGTGTTTATATAGGGCGACTGTCTGACTAGGGTTTTTCCATCAAACCCTAGTCCGCCTCAACCTATTGAGAACGTGGGGAGATTTTCTCCCGACTGACTCGCTCCTTCCGTTTGATGGTTAGTTGAGATTGAGATTAATCTAAATCCTTTGGCTGACTGACTGAACCCCTAATCGGTTGTTGGCTCAGTCGGCCCAATAGAAAAATACTTTGTTGGGCTAACTAAACTATCCCGCCTGATTAACTTGCAGGTAGCCAGAGTTGGGCCAATCAAGCGTGGCTAATTTGGTTTGGGCCAGTCAGGCGTGGGTAATTTGGTTTGGGCCAGTCAGGCGGATTTTGCCCACTACAGTTTGTCCCCCACTCTCTAGTTGGATGTTCTAACTAGAGAGTAGTTGAATTTTTTAGACAATAAATATCTTTTAATTCAAAGCGATCATTTTTACTACGTTTTGTCGAATTACCAACTCCATACCTTGAATAGGGTTGGTTTGAGTAGATTTGACCGACTGACGAACTGAGACTTTTGAAGTTAAATTGAACCCATAATCCTAAAGAATTATTCTTTTGACTTTTGAAATAAATGTTGTGGAGTGTCCCAGTCGGACTAGATCCATCTATTCTTGTTAAGTTTCGTTGCCTTAGGAAGCTGGCTCAATAAGAGAGATTGAGTTTTTGGAATTATAAGGGTTTCATATGACTGAATACAATGAATAATTTCAGTCAGTCGGTAATAGTCTAATACTATGATAAACGGTCGACACACTAGTCGCAAGTTTCTGACTAAAGATCAGTACTCGGAACGGATTTCTCTTAAGAGAAATCGAGTGATTTTAAATTGTTTACCGACTGATTTTTAGAATATAATTCTTGAATTGTCAACACAACATACCGACTGAGCTAATAGCTCTTCGTGATTAACGGATTAGTCACATAATTTTTCGCATAATAGCTCAATTTTGGACCGACTGGCTTTCCGCTTAACATCTGCTTTTGGCCAACTGGTTTGGCGTGATTCAGTCGGTTGGTACAAGTAACTTATATTCATGGGCTTATGGGTATTCATATTTACGTGATAATTTCCCTTTGTCCCACTATGTGATTTATAGCGGCCGATTAATTTTTTCAAGTGGAGAATTAATTCCAGCTGAAAGGTCGTAGCGCTTTGTGGTGGGCTGAGTAAGTCATGGCTGACTGACTGACTAAAGGAAATGATTTCTCCATTTCCGTTTAGTAGCTTTATCTTGACCGACTGACTGATGAGATGGTTTCTACCTTTCTATTTAGTAGATTTATTTTAACTGACTGACTGAATGAGATGGTTTGCAGTAATATCGCTTAACTGTTGGCTTGATTTTCCCGATTGAGTGGTAGTCGAATTTTTGTAACGTAGAATAGATAAATTCACGGTGTCTTTTGATTAATTTCCACCGAAAGCCGACTGACTAAAATAATGTATTGTGTTGACTGACTGAAAATTTTTTCTAACCGGCATTGGTGTTCGGTCGGTAGGGACTATTGCCCACTCCTCAACTCAAATCCAAGAGTGGATATATTGTTATGAAAAAAGGTTATTAAATTGGTGGGCCCACTTTCAATTAGCTTTTGTCGTCACGTGAGCCCTCTCAATCAATATGGTAGTTGGCCATTATTAATTAATTGTTGAAAAGTGCAGATGGAACCTCCTTCAATAGCAGAACCCGTGTTACTCTATTTCGAATCTGGCGACTCTTTGTACTTTTTCAGATTCAAGAATTCATTTCTTCTAGAACTTCGATTTGAGAAAAACTCACACCATATCTATTACAGCTTGATCTTGTGATTGATCTTTGTTGGTCGAATCAGCTTGAAGAAACCTTGTTTGGACCGTCTCAAGAGCGACCTATTCCTTGGGTTTAGTTGCGAAAGGAAGGGATTTTTGTGCGGAGGCGCGGGTGAAGCGACTGAAGAGTAGTTGAATTTTTCTAAGCATTCATTAATAAATTTCATTGTTTGGCTCAATGGACGATTTCAGTCGGTCGGTGATGAAGGATTTTACTTTTATTGGCCATGTAGGCTCATTAGTGCTCATCTTTATATGAGTAATTCAATAAGTTGATTTTTCCGACTGAATGGAAATCAAATTTTTCTGATTAGGCCGTTAAAAATTTCAAGTTGTTTGGATAATGAATAATATCAGTCTGTCGGTACTAAGGGACCTTTACTCAGTCGGCCGCGTGGGCTTATAAGTATTCACTTCTATATGATAAATTATCATTACCGACTGAGTGAATACTTAGCGGAATTTCTCTAAGTATAGAGTAGTCGGATTTTTCTAGTAGGGAACAAATAATTTTTCATTCCGTCTGACCAACCGACTTACTTTTATTCTATAGGCATTCCGTTTAAGCCGACTGACTGAAGAATTGATGAAATTAAGATGGCGAATTTTTTCTTGAATGTGAGTCATGTGGCCGACTGAAGCTTTATTTCCCATTTAAAAGGATCGTGTAGAAATTTGTCCGACTGACTGACTGATTTATCATGCGACTTAAACTTATTAGGGGCGTGATGTTTCTAACTCTAAATTCTTAAGCCTCAGTCTTTATTCATGGCCGACTGACTGACTGGCGAAATTCAAGATTGCCATTCATCCCTCGTTATCTAGATGGAGTTTGCCAAATCCAACCGAACAAACAATATGAAATATTTGTTGACTGATAAGAATAAATATCTCTTTTTTTGTTTTATACAACTTTGTTTCTGACTGTCTGACTGGCTGAGTTCACAACTCATCTTCGTTTCAGTCAGACCGAGCTTCTTGGTTGGAGATGGGGGGCTGCGCTCCGTAGAGCTGCCTACATACCCTCGTGAGGGATCAAGCCCGATGTAGTTCTGACCTGTTCCATAAAACGGTCAGAATCAGTCGGGAAAAAATAAAGTGTTCGGCTGGACTCCGTAGAGCTGCCTACATACCCTCGTGAGGGATCAAGCCCGATGTAGTTCTGACTTGTTCCATAAAACGGTCAGAATCAGTCGGGAAAAAATAAATAAAGTGTCCGACTGGACTCCGTAGAGCTGCCTACATACCCTCGTGAGGGATCAAGCCCAAAGTAGTTCTGACCTGTTCCATAAAACGGTCAGAATCAGTCGGGAAAAAATAAATAAAGTGTCCGGCTGGACTCCGTAGAGCTGCCTACATACCCTCGTGAGGGATCAAGCCCGATGTAGTTCCGACTTAGCCTGCACGAATGTGTTAGCAATAGTGTGGAATGAAAAGTGCTGGTCCCATAAGACCGAAAACTTATAAAAATTGAAACCGAGGTAGAGTTAAACATGATACTGTTTTAGATGTGTCGCTTTCCAACTGTTGGATATGTCGCGACCATCTTGGGTCTGCAGCTTGTATGCTCCTTTTCCGACCACCTTAGTGATCAAATAGGGTCCTTCCCAAGTTGGGGCCAGCTTGCCGGCTCCTGCCTCCTTTGTGTTTTGGAAGACCCGCCTGAGTACCCAATCTCCTAGCTTGAAAGTTTGCGTACGAATATTCTTGTTGTAATATCTTACCACACTTTGCTGGTACGAGGCCAGTCAGATCGAGGCTTTGTCTCTCTTTTCGTCTAGTGTGTCCAACTCATGACACATATTCTCCCAATTATGTTCGTCTGATGCCAGTTCAAATCTAGCAGTCAGAACTTCGCTTTCAGTCGGGATGACTGCTTCCATTCCAAATGCCAAAGAGAATGGTGTTTCTCCCGTCGATGTTCTAGCCGTCGTCCGGTAGGACCAAAGTACTCCTGGCAATTCCTCCGCCCACTTTCCCTTGGCCTTTTCAAGTCTTTTCTTCAACGTATTTATGATAGTTTTGTTGCTGGAATCCGCCTGGCCGTTTGCTTGCGTGTATCTCGAAGTGGAGAAGTTCAGCTTGATGTTCCAGAACCGGCAGAAATTTTGGAAGTCGATACTTATGAATTGAGAGCCATTGTCTGTGACGATTTCCTTTGGTATTCCGAACCTGCAAATCACATTCTTCCAGATGAAGCATTTGACCTCTTGATCTCTAACTTGGTGGAAAGCCTCTGCTTCTATCCACATGCTGAAGTAGTCGGTAACGGCTAGCATGAACACTCTCTGCCCAGGTTCAGTCGGCAGCTTGCCAACGATATCCATACCCCACTTCATGAATGGCCAAGGTGACGTGATTGCAGTCATTGGCTCAGGTGGTTGATGAGGCACTTGGCCGAACCGTTGGCACTTGTCGCATTTCTTTACGAAGTCCGTTGAATCTGACCGCATTGTTGGACAATAGTATCCGTTGGTTAGTGCCCTATGCGCCAAACTCCTCCCGCCTGAGTGGTTACCGCATTCTCCTTCGTGTAGTTCGGCCAGGATGTATTTTGCTTCTGCAAGGTTAACACATCTCAAGTATGGACCGGAAAAAGAACGTTTATATAATTTACCTCGAATAAGAGTGAAGCGGGCGGCCTGACACTTGACTTTTCGTGCTTCATTCTTATTCTCAGGCAGAATGTCTTGCTCCAGATATTGCATGATTGGAGTCATCCACGTCTGGTCGGTTGAAATTTCGGCCACTTGCTCTTCTCCATCTTTCCAAATTGCTGGCCACTTGAGATAGACAATCGGAATGGATTTAGGTCCTTCCGTCTGAATTGAAGAGCCAAGATTGGCGAGTGCGTCTGCCTGACTGTTTTCTCCTCGTGGGACTTGACTGATTGTGAACTCCTCAAATTGAGCTTGTAGTTCTTTGGTTCGGTTCAGGTAGTTAGTCATCTTGGTGTCTCGAGCTTGATAGTTTCCTTGCATCTGGTTGACGACTAGCTGGGAGTCGCTGAAGACATTGATCCGCTTGACACCCATCTCCTTAGCTAGTCCAAGGCCGGCTATCATGGCTTCGTATTCTGCTTCGTTGTTTGTAGCCTTGAAGCCGCATCGGATTGATTGTTCGATTACGTCCCCTTGGGGCGACATGAGGACTAGACCAAGGCCGCTTCCTCTTGTGTTGCTGGAGCCATCTACATGTAGCTTCCACATTCAGGCTGGTTGTCCATCTGTCAGACAGCATAGTTCTTTTCCGGCCTGCACATGGATGTTAGGAGTAAAATCCGCAATAAAATCAGCTAATACTTGAGATTTTAATGAAGTTCTAGGTTTGTAGGTGATGTTGTATTCGCTAAGTTCCACCGCCCATTTGGTCAGCCTTCCTGACAACTCCGGTTTGTGAAGGATGGTCTTCAATGGGAACGTTGTGAGAACTGCAATCGGATGGCATTGGAAGTAAGGGCGAAGCTTCCTTGCTGCATGGATTAAGGCTAGAGCAAGCTTCTCCAGCTGGCTGTATCTGGTCTCCGCATCAAGTAGAGACTTGCTCACATAGTAGATTGGGGATTGCTTTCCCTCATCTTCGCGGACTAATACCGCGCTGATTGCCGTCTCTGAGACGGCCAGGTAGATGAACAATGTTTCCTTATCCTTGGTCTTCGAAAGGAGTGGCGGACTAGATAAGTAATCCTTCAATTGTTGTAGTGCTTCCTCGCATTCTGCCGTCCACTCGAAAGTCTTGGATTTTCTTAGTATGTTGAAGAATGGTTGGCACCGCTCCGAAGACCTCGAAATGAACCGACTGAGTGCTGCCAATCGTCCAGTCAGTTTCTGCATGTCCTTCACGCAGGTGGGAGAGGGGATTCTCTGGATTGATTCAATTTGAGTTGGGTTTGCCTCGATTCCCCTTTGCGTCACCATGTAACCTATAAAATTTCCGGCGACAACACCAAAAGAACATTTAGTATGATTTAATTTCATATTGTACTCCCTTAGGATGCTGAACGCCTGTCTGAGATGGTCGACGTGGTCGACTCTTGAAGAGACTTCACGAGCATGTCATCGATGTAGACTTCCATCGTCTTCCCAAGCAGCTCTGAGAACATTTTGTTGACTAGACGTCGGTAGGTGGCTCCTGTGTTTTTCAGACCGAATGGCATCGCCTTGTAGCAAAAGAAGCCTATGTTGGTCATGAAGGCCGTCCTCTCCTGATCGTCTGGATGCATGAGAATCTGGTTGTAGCCCGAGTAGGCGTTGATATAGGTGAAATTTACCCTGTTTTAATAACCAAAAAAGAGTCGATTTTGTGTCTCGATTGTGTGATATTGTCTATAGTTTATATGGTTTTTAGTATATGGGACAATATTATGCTTGTAGGTGTTTTTCTGTGTTTTCAGGCATAAATCGATGATAAAACCCCGAGACGAGAAAAGGCGTGAAGATCGAAGCTTAAAATTCAAGATTTGAGTTCAAGTGAAGGCCTCTCGATCGACCTCTCGATCGAGAGAGGTGTCGAGAGGTGCCTTCTGCCGCAGCTATCGATCGAGAGCAAAAGATGATACCCTCTCGATCGACCTCTCGATCGAGAGGTCTGTCGAGAGGTGTCCAGCCGGGAATTTTTCTCCTTATTTAATTTGACTCCTTTTTGGTTTAGGTTTTCCTTATGTAAATTTCTCCTATATATATACTCCTATTCTAGCATTGTAAACCTAACCTAGAATTCATAGCACTCTTTAGTTTTTCATAATTTTCTCTTTAAATTTCCAGCTTTTATTTTTGTTCAACATTGGAGTTTTATTCAAGTTTATTCAAGATTCAAGTTTCGAAGTTCTTCGTGTTCAAGATTCAATTCCAAGTTTTTCTTACTCTTACTTTTTAATTATGTTCTTCCAATTCTTTGTGTTCATGTCTACTTTAATTATGTCTAGCTAAATTCCTTAGTTGATTTTAGGGATTGAATGCCTAATTGAATTTATGTAAGTGTTCTTGTTTACAATTAGCCTTCCAATCTAGATGCATGTTTCATGGTGCATGTTTCTCATGCATAGTTAATTGGCCATTAATTGTGTATGCATAATTATGTGTTTATGCCTTGATAGGGTAATTGCATAATCGATCTCATGAATGCATGATATAATAGTTTGATTTTCTTGATTGATAATTGAATTGTTATATGTTCATATATAATTGATTTGGTGTCTTAGTTGAGCCTAGTTGATTATATTATTGGTACTTGTTCTATTTTGCACTTGATTCGATTCTTACAATTCGAAAGAATATTAGGTTCTCGTTAGGTGACTACTTGCATTGCTTTAATTAGGGTGTAGGTTATTTTTGCATGTATCACTAGGGCTGCAAACGAGCCGAACCTGATCGAGTATTGGTCTGCTCGGGTTCGGCTCGTTTAGTATTTGACAGGCTCGGGCTCGGGTTCGAGTTCGATTCGAGCTTTAAATCCGGGCTCGGGCTCGGCTCGGGTTAAAAAATTTGAGCTCGAATTCGGCTCGAGTTCGGCTCGTGCTCGGTTCGGACTTGGGCTCGAATTTGGCTCGTGAAAAGCTCGAGTCCGAGCTCGTTTAAAAGACATGATATAAACATATTTAATATTTTCTTTTAACACTTCAAATGAACTTAAATTAAAAAGAATTTCATCAAATAAAAATCCATCAAATGAAATTCATCCAAATTATAAAACATAATCCAAAAAGAACATTTGACAATAATTCAAATTCTCTTACCTACAATTAATTTTACACATAAATGCTAAAGCTCGTTTACAGGCTCGATTAGAGGTTCGATTAAGAGTTCGCGAGCAGGCTCGCGAACATGTTCGATTAATATACGAGCCGAACACGTTCGCGAGCAAAACGAGCCGAACACCTTACTGCTCGAGTTCGGCTCGTTAAGTTAACCGAGCTCGAATTCGGGCTCGAAGCTCGGCTCGTTTGTTAACGAGTTCGAGCTCGAACGAGCTTTTACCGAATCGAGCACCGAGTAAGTCCCGAGTAGCTCGACTCGTTTGCAGCCCTATGTATCACATTTAGATTGGATTAAAGTGGTTAATTGTATACATTAATTGCTTGCATAGATTTGATTAGGTAAGCTTCCCTAAAGTCAACACTTTTCCTTAATTGATTTTTATTCCCTTATTTGTTTAATTGCTTGCTTGCTAGGTTTCTTCTTGATTAATTATTTGCCTTGTTTATTTATTTCCTTATTTGATTTATTGAGTCCTTTTATTTATTTGCCTAGTATAAATACCACATCCTAAATTCCTAAAAGTCTAGACATCAGTTTAGTTCTATAGTAAAGGTACTGTGTGTGTTTTCGGTTATTCAGTCCCTGTGGATATGATACTCGTACTTTCGTATACTATACCTATTTTGTGTGGTAGAAAATAGTGCGATCAAATTTTGGCGCCGTTGCCGGGGACTGTTTAGATTTCACATACATATTTTGAAATAGAATTAATAGGTGATTTAGGCGCTTTAATTTTCTGTTTTCGGTTTATTGATCTAACGTTTTTCTTTTCTTCTCTTTGGTTTTAGGTAGTGCATGACCACAAGGTCTAAAGGGATAAATCCTATTCCTATAGACTTGGAGTTAGAGCGCTCTCTTTGAGCATTGAGGCGAGGAAAGGAGGCAAGTAAGATCGATACACCACTCTCTTCACCACCCGATTCACCAAGGAGTTTCGATTCAATGGGGGATCAAGGGAGGAGGACTTTGAACGACCGCTATAAGCCGGTCGTTGATCAATTTCTGCAAGGAGGATGGGGGACAACCGAAGCCAACAACTACGAGTTCAAGACGTCCCTCATCAACATAGTGCAAAACAATCAATACGGAGGATCACCGGCGGAGGATCCGAACGCACACTTGAAGCAATTTCTGGACATATGTGCTACATACAAGGCCAATGGAGTGTCTTCGGATTACCTCAAGCTCAGCCTCTTCGTGTGGTCTCTCAATGACGATGCTCGGGAGTGGTTAGATGGATTGGACAAGACGGAGGTCACTACTTGGGCTGACATGTGCACCATTTCTCAACAAGTTCTTTCCACCCTCGAGGGCTCAAAAGCTTATCAATGAGATCATACAGTTTCAACAATTCGAGGATGAGCACTTCTACGAGGCATGGGGGAGATTCAAGAAGCTACTACGAGCATGCCCAAATCATGGAATTACCAAGGAGGATCAAATCACGAACTTCTATCGTGGTTTGAACAAGTTGTGTAGGAAGGAGCTCGACTACGCTTCGAAGGGAGGATTTCTGAATAATGAGTATGATGTTGCTATGGAGATCATTGAGCTGACCGTGAATTCGAGTTATGAGGAGGCTACTGACCGTCGTCTTGGAAGAAGGAGAGTTGCCAACATTGGGATCGATGCTTACGAGGACTTGATGGAGAAGTACACAAAAACAGCGAATGAGTTGGATTCTATCAAGAAAGGAGTACTTCGGTGCGATGCTATCACGGATGATCAAGTGAACCCAACCGAAGAGGAAGATGCCAATTTTGTGCAACAAGGGGGCAAGTGGCAATCGAATCAAGGAACCAAGTGGCAAGGAGGGCAAGGAGGACAAGGAGGTTCGAACTATCATGGAGGGTACAAGAAACCATATGTTCCCAACAATCGAAATCATCCGAACTTTTCCTATGCCAATCCGACAACGCCTTGCAACCACCTCCCGGCTTCCATGTTGAGAACGGAGTCATCCAAGAGCCCAAGAAGGAGATGTCTACCGACGATTTGATTCGTCAATATATGGCTCAATCGGAGATGAGGATGACACAACAAGATGCAAAGTTGAGGACGTTGGAGCTCACTCAAAGTACCTCAACTAACAACTTGGCGAGTAGCATCAATGCGTTGACCAAACAAATGCAAATGTTGGAGACGCAAATGAGTCAAATAGCCAACGCTCAAGGAGGAGTCCATAAGCCCGGCCAATTCCCAAGTAACACGGAGCAAAACCCGAAGAACAACCATCATGTTCATGCTATTGAGCTTCGGAGCGGCACTACGTACACAAATCCATCCTTGGAAGCTGAGAAGAAAGGAGTCGGGAACTTCAAGAATGTGGTGCTCGAGGAAACGAGGATCCAAGAGCCAAGGCGAGGGCCTCTCGACACCTCTCTCGATCGAGAGGTCGATCGAGAGGTCCATACTGGAAGTCAGCATCCACCTCTCGACACCTCTCTCGATCGAGAGGAGGATCGAGAGGTCTACGACGAGGAGATTCAAGTGGAACCTCTCGACACCTCTCTCGATCTAGAGGTCGATCGAGAGGTCAAAAACCGAGGTCAGAAGGGACCTCTCGACACCTCTCTCGATCGAGAGGTCGGTCGAGAGGCCCAGCAGCCGCACCAACTTCCGACGTACACTCCGAAGGCCCCCTTCCCGCAACGATTGACCAAGACGAAGCAAGACGAGAAGTATCAACGCTTCATGGAGATACTACAAAAGGTCAACATTAACATACCACTTCTCGATGCTCTCCGAGACATGCCCAACCACATGAAGTTCATCAAGGATGCGGTCTCGGGGAAGAAGAAGTGGGGGAAGTTCGAGACGATCAATCTCACGGAGGAGTGCAGCGCGGTGATCCAAAGGAAGCTACCATTGAAGCAAAAGGATCCCGGAAGATTCACTTTGTCATGCAAGATTGGTGATCAAATCTTCCAAAATGTGCTATGTGATCTTGGTGCTAGCATAAATTTGATGCCTCTCCCTATATTCAACCGGCTCAAGATCGGGAAGATGAAGCCAACCACCATCTCTCTACTTATGGCGGACCGATCAGTTTCTTATCCAAGGGGGATAGTGGAAGACGTTCTAGTTCAAGTGCACAACCTCGTCTTTCCGGCAGATTTCGTAGTCTTGGACATGCCCGAGGACACAAATCAACCATTGATCTTGGGGCTGCCATTCTTAGCGATGGGGAGAGCATTGATCGATGTTCAAGATGGAGACCTCACATTTCGAGTCAACGGGGAGGAACTGAAAATTTCTATCTACGAAGCTATGAAGAGACCCGACGATCAACGTGAGGATATCTTCTCCATCGAGACATTGAAACCACCTACTTCGGAGGAGGCACTTAACCATTGTATCTCGAATTCTCTCTATGCCTACGAGGAGTTGGATGAAGCTTGCGACGAGATTCTCGAGTATCTCAATCAGTTGGAGGCTAATCGACCATCGAATCACCACAAGGAGGTTTCATATCTCGACATCAACAAGAAGGTGGATGACAGATTTTTCGAAGAGGAAGAGAAGAAGGATGCAGCCCCTAAGGTGGAATTGAAGCTATTACCCGAGCACCTCAAGTACAAGTTCTTAGGAGACGAAGAGACTTACCCAGTGATCGTGTCTTCTCATCTCACGGAGGCAAACACGGACAAGCTATTGAGGGTTCTAAGGGAGCACAAATCTGCAATTGGATGGACGATTGCCGACATCAAAGGTATTAGTCCTACGATTTGCATGCATAGGATCCTACTCGAGGAAGGTCATCGTCCAAGAGTCCAACCCCAAAGACGATTGAACCCAGCCATGCAAGAAGTTGTGAGGAAGGAGGTGCTGAAATTGCTTGATGCCGGCATGATCTATGCTATTTCGGATAGTGAATGGGTGAGTCCTACTCAAGTGGTGTCAAAGAAAGGAGGCATGACTGTCATCAACGACGAGAAAGGAGAGCTGATCGCGACAAGGCTCGTCACGGGATGGCGAGTGTGCATTGATTATCGTCTTCTCAACGCGGCAACAAGGAAGGATCACTTTCCCCTCCCGTTCGTAGATCAAATGCTCGATCGTCTAGCCGGCCATGAGTATTATTGCTTCCTCGACGGTTACTCCGGCTACAATCAAATCGCCATCGCTCCGGAAGACCAACACAAGACGGCATTCACATGCCCATATGGAGTGTTCGCTTATCGGAGGATGCTGTTCGGGTTATGCAACGCACCGGCTACTTTTCAACGGTGCATGATGGCCATCTTCCATAGATTGATAGAGAACATAATGGAGGTATTCATGGACGATTTTTCAGTATTTGGTTCTTCCTTTGATCAATGTTTGGAGAATCTTGCCACGGTGCTTCAAAGGTGCGAAGAGACAAACCTAGTTCTCAATTGGGAGAAATGCCACTTCATGGTTCAAGAAGGAGTTGTACTTGGTCACAAGGTGTCTTCATATGGATTGGAGGTAGATCGAGCCAAAGTTGTAGCCATCGAGAAGTTGCCACCACCAACCAATGTCAAATCGGTGAGAAGTTTCTTAGGACATGCCGGCTTCTATAGGAGATTCATCAAGGATTTCTCGAAGATCACGAAGCCGTTGTGTGGATTGCTCGAGAAAGATGTCAAGTTCGTGTTCGATGATGAGTGCTTGGAAGCCTTCGAGACATTGAAGAAGGCGCTTATCTCTACCCCCGTCTTGGTGTCGCCGGATTGGAGTGCTCCGTTCGAGCTCATGTGCGATGCTAGTGATTGGGCGGTAGGAGCTGTTTTGGGGCAGAAGAGGGATAAGCTTTTCCGAGTGATCTATTATGCTAGTAAGACGTTGGACTCGGCTCAAAGGAATTACACCACCACGGAGAAGGAGTTACTTGCTGTGGTCTACGCTTTCGACAAGTTTAGACCTTACTTGGTGGGATCTCACACGATTGTGCACACCGACCATGCCGCCATTCGCTATTTATTCAACAAAAAGGACTCGAAGCCAAGGTTAGTTCGCTGGATTTTGCTTCTTCAAGAGTTCGACATGGAGATCAAGGATAGGAAAGGATGCGAGAACGTGGTGGCCGACCATCTCTCGAGACTCGAGCAGCCCGTGGAAGGAGAGGATTCGAAAATTGAAATCAAGGAGAGCTTCCCCGATGAGCAGATTTTTCAGATGGACGATTTGATACCTTGGTTCGCCGACATCGTCAACTACTTGGTGATACATCATGTGCCCAAGGATCTATCGTCTCACCAAAAGAAGAAGTTCCTTCACGATTGTAAGTTCTATTATTGGGATGATCCATACTTGTACAGGAGGTGTGCCGATGGAGTGATAAGGCGATGTGTTCGACAATCGGAATGGAAGAAGATCATCGAAGACTGCCATAGCGCTCCGAATGGGGGACACTTTGCAGCGAATCGGACCGCCCTCAAGATCTTTCATAGTGGTTTCTATTGGCCTTCGATCTACAAGGATTGTCACGAGTTCATCAAGTCATGTGATCGATGCCAAAGAATGGGGAATATCACGAAGAGGGACGAGATGCCGCAACGAACTATCATGGAAGTAGAGCTCTTCGATGTTTGGGGGATTGACTTCATGGGTCCTTTTCCCAAGTCTCAAGGGTTCTCCTACATTTTACTTGCGGTGGAGTATGTTTCTAGATGGGTCGAGGCCATTCCAACTACAACCAACGATTCGAAGGTGGTGATCAAATTCCTCCAGCGAAATATTTTGACTCGGTTTGGAACTCCGAGGGCTTTGCTTAGTGATGGGGGGAGCCACTTCAACAATCGTTGGTTAGGATCGCTTCTTGCGAAATATGGAGTCAAGCACAAGGTCACATCGCCCTACCACCCTCAAGCAAACGGTCAAGCCGAGTTAGCTAATCGTGAGATCAAGCAAATTTTGGAGAAGACCGTCACCAACAAGAAGGAGTGGGCGAAGTACTTAGACGACGCACTTTGGGCCTATAGGACGGCTTTCAAGACACCAATTGGGAGATCGCCATATCAATTGCTATTTGGTAAGTCTTGCCACTTACCAATGGAGTTGGAGCATAAAGCTTATTGGGCGACGAGAAGGATCAACTTCGAGTTCAAGGAAGCCATGGGCCAAAGATGTGACGACTTGTTGGAGCTTGATGAATGGAGAAACGAAGCATTCGAAAATTCAAGGATCTACAAGGAACGAGCTGCAAGATTCCACGACTTGAGCATCAAGAAGCGTAAGTTCGAAATTGGTGATGATGTTCTTATTTTTAATTCTCAACTTCGGTTGTTTCCAGGAAAATTGCAAAGTAAGTGGTCGGGGCCGTATGTCATTTACAAGGACTTGAAGAATGGTGCATTCGAGGTGTTGAAGAACGACGGTGAAAAGTTCGTAGTGAATGGACATCGCCTCAAGCACTACTTCAAGCCGTTGCCGTTTTTTCCCAAGAAAGCGGCCACTTACCTCGATGACCCAAGTTAGAAAGGAGGTATCGTCGGGCTAAAGACGTAAAACGTAGCACTTGTTGGGAGGTAACCCAATATTCGTATCCCGTTTTTAATTTGTTTCGTTTTACGTTTTAGAGCCTTAGGTAGTTTATTTTTCGTAGTTTTGAGTCAAATTTCGTATTTTAGAGTCGAACCCCTTAATATACTAACGAATGGTACAAAGTTGTGTAGAAAACAAATTTGAGCAGGTCCTCTCGACACCTCTCTCGATCGAGAGGTTGATCGAGAGGTGAAACTTTGGCATACAGTAGGAGTCTCTCGACACCTCTCTCGATCGAGAGGTGTATCGAGAGGTTTTGAATTTTTGATTTCCCAGGTGTGTCACGTGAAGCCTCTCGATCGAGACCCCCGTGTTTTCGATCGAGAGGGGAGGTCAGAACATGAAGTGCAGCACCTCTCGACACCTCTCTCGATCGAGAGGTCGATCGAGAGGTCAAATTTTAGATTCCAGTAGGCACCTCTCGACACCTCTCTCGATCGAGAGGTCGATCGAGAGGGCCGTTGACGGCGCAAATTCCGACTTTGACCAGGTTTATTTACTCCTTTAAATACCTCTTTTGCACACAACTCACATACCATACTCTCATAACTCACAAATTCTCTCAAGCACACACAAATACTCTCGATTTCTCTCTTCGATTCGTCAAAAGGTACTCGATTTCTTGCCCTCTTCTTATTAATTCTTGGTTCTTTACATGGTTTCGCATGTTTTGACCGATTAAAATTCAATTTTAATGGTTAAATTCGTTGAATTGATAGATTGGGTATTAGATTGAGCATGATAGATTGGATTCATGGAATTCATTGAATTATTTGTATGAATTGAATTCATGGATGAATGCGGAGATAATTGTGTATTGATATTCGAATGAGTCTTTAAATTTGTCTATAAATTATTGAAGATTCGTTGGTATCTATATGCATGAGATAAAAATTGTGTGATGATAAGTACATGTTTGTGGAGGAGTAATGTGTTGATTGTATACATTGGTGATGAAATTGAGTTGATAATGGGGGAGAATTGAATTTGGTTGAAGTTTGGGGGAAGATGTTTTAAATTGCTTTATTCTTGCATCTCTTGTATTGATTTGTGATACTTTTAGGTACTAAAAATGGCAAGAGACAAGGGCAAGAATGTTGCTTCGACCTCTTCGGGCAAAGGCAAGGGGAAAGAAAAGGTCACCTCTTCGAGCAAGGGAAAGGAGACGTGGAAGAATGACAAGACTATCCCGGAGACTAGAATACCGCCGGCAAGGTCGATGCCCTCGAGTTTGGAGCCCAAGGCGTTCAAGCTTAAGCTCACCACAGCGGAATCAAAGAGGAGATGGTCCCACCTTGTGCAACTCAAGCACAAGCATTGTCGTTTCCTGCACCAAGAGACGATTGCGGCGATGGGGATAGCCAACGAAATCACCCAATTGATGCAACGAGGAGGCTTCACCAATATCTTTCAAGGGAATCACTTAACCTACCACATTCTCACGGTGGAGTTTCTCTCAACATTGGTGGTGGAGCGAGTCAACCAAGTGCCCCACGTCATTCGTTTCCAACTCGGTGGTCAACCGAGGGAGCTTGACATGGATCAACTTAGTGATATCATCGGAGGAAACAAGAATGGCGAATATATTGGCAATAATCATCCAAATCTTCAAGATTTGTGGGCTCACTTTGTGGATTTTGAGGAGGAAAGAACGAGATCCTACAACCCGGCGAAAGCAAAGGCCACCTCAATTCGGAATCCCACGATTCGCTACTTCCATAGGCTGATTTCGTGTACTATTCACTCCCGCCACGACTCCGGCACCTTCCTTGCCACCGACGCACATCTTATTTGGACATCTTTGCGAGGCCACTCTCAATGTGCAGCCCTTTACCTCGTAGATCATATGGAGAACCAAGCATACTTGTTCGGGGGGCAAAAGATCGGGATAGGAGCTTTCGTCACTCCCATTGCCCAACATTTCAACATTCCGATTGGAGAGCAGCCCGTATCTACGTTCATCTTTGTGGATAGACGGACATTGGAGCTTGCGAGGATGATCTCATATGACACGTCCGGGTGGTTCTTCAAGCTACATGGGAGAAGTGGTATTTATCTCTTTCCGCTTCCGAACAGTTATTTGACGGAGGTGATCGGGAACGAGAAGCTGCGGAGAGGGAACGGAAAGATGGATTCGCCTCAACACAAGGAGCTTATGTGGGCTGAGGGAGGTCCAAAACCCGACGAAGGGGGTGATGATGATGAGGAGGAAGAAGATGACGACGAGGCTGAGCAATATGAGCAAGGTTTCGATCAAGAGGAGGATGCGTATGCGCAAGGATACGAAGGTGTTCCACAGCCCGGTTTCCACATGAGAGCTCCGGACTTCTCTACGATGCACGATTGGCATACGGAGTCAATGGAGGCGATGGACAACTACCATTGGGATGGTAGGGAGTTTGTTGAGTCTCAAGTGCGAGGAGTTCGAGAGGAGGTTCAAACGTTGAGAACCGAGGTGGGGGACCTTCGTACATTCATTGGAGGTCGTTTTGATGCTCTCGACGCTTACATTGAGAACGAGAGGAAATTTCGAGAAGAGGAGGCGAAGAGGCGTGAGGATGAACGAGTGTACTTGGAGAATTATAATAGGATGGTGCATGAGATGCACTACTTTTATCCTCACTACCCGGAGAGCCATCAACGATTCGACCCCAATAATCCCGACAACCCTCCCTTCCCACCGCCATTTCAATGAGGTCAGTTTTTAACTTAGCCTACTTCTTTTCTTTAAACTTATTTCTTTGCTATGCTTTGAAATAAGTTTGGGGGAGGGAAAGAGTGTCTAAGTTAATTACTTTTATTGTTTTCTTGCTTTGAGAGTCCTTTATTTGTTTAGTATTATTTTGGGGTATGTTAGAGTCTTTTATTGTTTTGAGTCTTAGGTTTAAATTGAGTCAAGTAAGCATGTGATGATAGTATTGTGAATTGGCCAATGATAGAAAATTTTTGCTTGATTTTTGAGAAAATTCATGATCTTTATTATGCATGGAACCTTGGCGAAGCGACGCATTTTATTCATTGAAATTAAAGCATGTCATGAAGTCGGAAACTAGTTAGTTTGAGTCCGTGAGTTTTGAGCTATTGGTGCATATTGATGCCTATTTTCTTGATTGAGTGATCATGTATGCTTCATTGTTTCTAGAACATGCCCTATTTCTCTGTCAAGACCTTAGTATATTTATGAACTAGGAGATGATATTAGGCCATTCTTTCGTAGCCACATGATTCCCATACACTAACCTTGATCATTATCTTTGTTTACCCCCTTTGAGCCTTGTTATGAGCCTTTCTTTCTTGAGCTTGGATGATAGGAGGTTTGGATGGATAAGGGTATCTTTAGTGGATTTAGTTGGTGATATGGAAGGAGTTAATTAGAATAGTTGTTGTGGTGTAGAAGGAGAAAAAGAAAAGAATTTGAGATGCTTGATTAAGTATAGTTAGCTATCCCTATGAGCTTAGAAAAAAAATAGTTGTGAAAAAAAAAAAAAAGAAAAGAAAGTTAGAGCCTTTGTTCGAATATTAGAAAGAACATTTATTAGAGGAGATCTATAGTAAAAAAAAAAAAAAAAAAAAAAAAAAAAAAAAAAAAGGGAAAAGTATGAGAATAAAAGCATAAGGGGATAGTTAGCTTGGATTGTATATGTTGCATCTATGATATTGAGTTTTGTAGTTGGTGTTGGATGGTAGAAGATGGAGTAAAAATCCGTACTTTGGTTGGAGTTGAAAAGAGGGTAATGATTTGGAGCAATTTGAGTCACTTAGCCTATATATTCCCTACCTTAACCAATGTCCCTACATTACAAGCTTTTATAAAGACCTTTTTTATCTTAGTTTGTGAATATTATGGTAAACATGTTGCATTGCATTGATATTGAGTGAACCCTTATGATGTGCATTATATTACATCTTTTCTTTGAGAGAGTTGAGAGTTCACTTATATATAGGGCTGCAAACGAGCCGAACCTGATCGAGTATTGGTCTGCTCGGGTTCGGCTCGTTTAGTATTTGACAGGCTCGGGCTCGGGTTCGAGTTCGATTCGAGCTTTAAATCCGGGCTCGAGCTCGTCTCAGGTTAAAAATTTTGAGCTCGAATTCGGCTCGAGTTCGGCTCGTGCTCGGTTCGGACTTGGGCTCGAATTTGGCTCGTGAAAAGCTCGAGTCCAAGCTCGTTTAAAAGACATGATGTAAACATATTTAATATTTTCTTTTAACACTTCAAATGAACTTAAATTAAAACGAATTTCATCAAATAAAAATCCATCAAATAAAATTCATCCAAAGTATAAAACATAATCCAAAAAGAACATTTGACAATAATTCAAATTCTCTTACCTACAATTAATTTTACACATAAATGCTAAAGCTCGTTTACAGGCTCGATTAGAGGTTCGATTAAGAGTTCGTGAGCATGCTCGCGAACATGTTCAATTAATATACGAGCCGAACACGTTCGCGAGCAAAACGAGACGAACACCGTACTGCTCAAGTTCGGCTCGTTAAGTTAACCGAGCTCGAATTCGGGCTCGAAGCTCGGCTCGTTTGTTAACGAGTTCGAGCTCGAACGAGCTTTTACCGAATCGAGCACCGAGTAAGTCCCGAGTAGCTCGGCTCGTTTGCAGCCCTACTTATATACATAATCTCACATGTTTGGAGAGTGTTCTTTGATAGATTGACATGTTTCGAATTTGTTGGATAGGTTGTGTTATTGATGCTAAGGTTGTATGCATAGTTTTGATCATGATCATGAGTATTGGTTTTGAAAAGTTTTGAGGCCTATATAGTTCACAATGCTAGAGTCTATTGTTTATGTTTTGGTATTGTTCGGGACGAACAATGTTTAAGTTTGGGGGATTTGATATAGGTGAAATTTACCCTGTTTTAATAGCCAAAAAAGAGTCGATTTTGTGTCTCGATTGTGTGATATTGTCTATAGTTTATATGGTTTTTAGTATATGGGACAATATTATGCTTGTAGGTGTTTTTCTGTGTTTTCAGGCATAAATCGATGATAAAACCCCGAGACGAGAAAAGGCGTGAAGATCGAAGCTTAAAATTCAAGATTTGAGTTCAAGTGAAGGCCTCTCGATCGACCTCTCGATCGAGAGAGGTGTCGAGAGGTGCCTTCTGCCGCAGCTATCGATCGAGAGCAAAAGATGATACCCTCTCGATCGACCTCTCGATCGAGAGGTCTGTCGAGAGGTGTCCAGCCGGGAATTTTTCTCCTTATTTAATTTGACTCCTTTTTGGTTTAGGTTTTCCTTATGTAAATTTCTCCTATATATATACTCCTATTCTAGCATTGTAAACCTAACCTAGAATTCATAGCACTCTTTAGTTTTTCATAATTTTCTCTTTAAATTTCCAGCTTTTATTTTTGTTCAACATTGGAGTTTTATTCAAGTTTATTCAAGATTCAAGTTTCGAAGTTCTTCGTGTTCAAGATTCAATTCCAAGTTTTTCTTACTCTTACTTTTTAATTATGTTCTTCCAATTCTTTGTGTTCATGTCTACTTTAATTATGTCTAGCTAAATTCCTTAGTTGATTTTAGGGATTGAATGCCTAATTGAATTTATGTAAGTGTTCTTGTTTACAATTAGCCTTCCAATCTAGATGCATGTTTCATGGTGCATGTTTCTCATGCATAGTTAATTGGCCATTAATTGTGTATGCATAATTATGTGTTTATGCCTTGATAGGGTAATTGCATAATCGATCTCATGAATGCATGATATAATAGTTTGATTTTCTTGATTGATAATTGAATTGTTATATGTTCATATATAATTGATTTGGTGTCTTAGTTGAGCCTAGTTGATTATATTATTGGTACTTGTTCTATTTTGCACTTGATTCGATTCTTACAATTCGAAAGAATATTAGGATCTCGTTAGGTGACTACTTGCATTGCTTTAATTAGGGTGTAGGTTATTTTTGCATGTATCACATTTAGATTGGATTAAAGTGGTTAATTGTATACATTAATTGCTTGCATAGATTTGATTAGGTAAGCTTCCCTAAAGTCAACACTTTTCCTTAATTGATTTTTATTCCCTTATTTGTTTAATTGCTTGCTTGCTAGGTTTCTTCTTGATTAATTATTTGCCTTGTTTATTTATTTCCTTATTTGATTTATTGAGTCCTTTAATTTATTTGCCTAGTATAAATACCACATCCTAAATTCCTAAAAGTCTAGACATCAGTTTAGTTCTATAGTAAAGGTACTGTGTGTGTTTTCGGTTATTCAGTCCCTGTGGATACGATACTCGTACTTTCGTATACTATACCTATTTTGTGTGGTAGAAAATAGTGCGATCAGGCGTCCATGAAGCTCAGCAGTTCGTGGCCGGCCGTGGCATCCACCAGCATGTCAATGTGAGGTAGAGGGAATGAATCTTTCGGGCACGCCTTGTTTAGGTCGGTGAAGTCTATGCACACCCTCCACTTGCCGTTCTTTTTCTTCACGACGATCACGTTAGCCAGCCATTTGGGATACTGGACCTCTCGCACCAAACCGCTATCTAGCAACTTTTGGACCTCTTCGTTAATTACTCGGTTTCTTTCTGGAGCAAATTTCCTTCTTTTTTGTTTCTTAGGCGGGTGATTCGGATCAACCTGCAACCTGTGTACGATAATATTAGGATCAATTCCAGTCATATCCGCATGAGACCATGCAAAACAATCATAATTAGAGGAAAGGAAATCGATAAGCTTCTCTCTGATGTCGGGAGCCAGGTGTGCGCCGATTCGAACTTTGTTGTCTGGAAAATCTGCATGAATTTTGGACTTCATCCAACTCCACCACGTCCGGCTGATCAGATTGACTTGAATTGGACGGTTGCGGCCGGTTATGTGGGGAGTCGGATTGTCCTTGCTGTAATTGCTATAAGTCTAGCTGCTTGGCCTTCATAGTGGTTTGGTAGCATGCCCTGGAATCTTTCTGGTCTCCCCTTATCTCCTTTACCCCCCATTTAGTCGGGAACCGGAGAACTTGGTGGTAGGTGGACGGGACTGCCTCCATTTCGTGCAACCACGGTCGGCCTAGGATGACGTTGTAGGCGGACGGGGAGTCTATCACCAGGAACTTGGTAAACAGGTTGACTCCTTCGGCATACACGGGCAACTCAATTTCTCCGATTGTGCTCTTGTGTTCTCCACTGAAGCCAATTAGGACCGTAGTCTTCCTAATGATCTTGGACTCATCTAGTCCCATCTCCCTGAAAGCAGACAGAAAGAGGACATTGGCAGAGCTGCCGTTGTCTATCAGTACACGTTTGGTTAGACAATTTGCAATAAAAAGTGAAATAACAAGAGCATCATGATGAGGGTTTAGAAGCCTGGTTGATTCCGAGGCGGTAAAGCTTATCGTTTGGGACAGTTGGCCAGCTGTGATGTTCTCCGGTCTGCTTGAGTCGGCTGGGTTCCGGCTGGCTTGTTTGGTGTGTCTTTTGGCGGCTGAATGGCTAACTCCGCTTACTTCCGAACCTCCAGTGATAACATTAACGGTTCGTTCATGGACTGGCGGCCTCGGGGGGTGACTTCTCCATTGTGATTCTGTCTGTCACGTCCTTGTTGGTACGTCTGCTTGCCTTTATCCGTCAGCAGATCAGTCAGGTGGCCTTGCTTTAGTAGGTGTGACACCTCCAATTTTAAGGCGATGCAGTCGTCCGTCCGATGGCCGTGATCAGCGTGGAACTCGCACCATTTCGATCTGTCTCTTTGATCACCCGGGGTTCTCTCTTCTCGGGTCACTTGACTCTGTTTCCGAGTCCCTTGAGAGTGGCTACAGCTTCAGCCGGTGAGATGGACAGATTGTATTCAGACACCTTTGCTTTCTCTCTCGGTCGGGTGTCTGAAAATGGGCCATTGTCTCTCCTCCGAGTCTCCTGCCTCCGAGAAGTTTGATACGGCTCAGGTCGTCTGTCAGTTGTACGTCTGTCTACTCGGGTATCCTTTCTTGTGCTCGTAGGCGGAGAATACCGACGGCTGTTGTATTGGTCTTCTTCCCACTTGATTTGTGCCCATGCTTTGGCAAGAACGTCCTCCATGGTTTTGCAAGGATATTTGGTAAGATCTTTGTATAGGTCTGAGTCGGGGAGGAGACCCTTTCTGAAAGCGGTGACAGCCGTCTGAGTGTTGCAGTTGGTTATGGACACCTTTTCCTTATTGAAGCGTCCGATGTAGTCACGTAGGGATTCTCCACGTCGTTGGACAATGGCATACAAATCTTCGGAGTTTTTTTCCAACTTCCTGCTACTAGCATATTGCTGCACAAAAGTATCTGTTATTGAGCAAAAGAGGAAATTGAATTATTAGGAAGATTGGTATACCACTGGAGGGCCGGTCCTATCAGACTAGAACCGAACCCCTTACACATGCAGGCCTCCCTCAACTCGCGAGGGATGGCCACGGTGAATATCCTCTGTCGGTATTGGGCGATGTGGTCATCTGGATCGGAGGTGCCATCAAACGGCTTCATGTTTGGGAAACTGAATTTGCTAGGCATCTCCACTAGTGCGATGTCATCGACGAAAGGTGAATCGGCATAGCAGCTGGCCGCACTCTTCTTGACGGGGGCCGGTACACCCGGAATCCTCTGGATCATTGCTTCCATCTCCGCCAACTTGTAGGCCAGATCCACGTCAAAGTTCATGAAGGGTCCAGCTGCAGCCGTCCGGACAGGTTCAGTAGTGTTGAATTGTTCATGATGGGCGTATCCAAAGCCTTGGTCAGTCTGCACGGGTCCGTCAGTTGGAATCATCGTAGCATTGGTAGCAAGAACCGGCTGGCGAACGTTCACTTGCGTCGCTTGGGGGATGCTCCCACTTGCCTGGCTAGTCCTCGCACCCGGTGTTGCGTAAGTTGGCTCAAAGGCTACATTTTGTGTTCCAGCAGACTGAGTGGTTGGTCCGGCTCAGAGGGCACCTGTCGGGGCAGTCGGCCCGGTTCCAACAGATCTCACAGCATGTGTTATTGTTCTTTGGGGCTCGAGATCCAAAGAGACCCGATTACCTGTAAGAAAAGAGACACGAGTGCGATCAGCGCTAGTTTGATGAGTATTCCGATTGCTTACCAAACCGGATGAATTTCTAGGGTTGAAATCATTGAGGTCATCATCGTCGGTGAAGTGATCCTCAAGGGATTGCATGGGGTTGACTGGAGACTTGAACTGAGATGCCTGGGCCGCCTGAACTTGTGCTACAGTTGCTTCGAGGTGGGCAGTCAGATCGGCATTCTCCTTTTCAAGCTTTTCCCGGCTCGCTCGCTCTTGATTCATCTGCTCAGTCAGGGCAGCTATCTGAGCGGCGAGGTCGACCTCGAGGGAGGTTTTTGAGGCGTTGCTATCGTCGGCCATGTCCGTCTGCGAGAAGGATCATACGCTTTGATCGTATCGACTCGCTTGATTGCTAGGGCCCCACGGTGGGCGCCAAATTGTAGAGGGTAAATCTACAATTGAGTTGGATCTGACTGGTTCGACCCGACTGATCAGATCCGACTGAAGAAGAGGCACTAGCAACCTGTCAAACAGAACAAACGTAAGAGCCCTTCGATGGACACGGGTGGGGGTGTCAGCCGAAGGACCTCCGACGCTCAAGTCAGTGATCAGAACAACTAGTCGGAAAATAATAATGAAACAATGTAAAACAAATAATTGAAGAATGATAGAAATTCCGATCGAGATGAAGGTGAGAATGAGCAATGTGGAGATGATGGTAGGCGGCGCCGTCTGATTGAAGTTCAATAGACGCCGACTGATGGAGCGTGGAGGGTTCCAGAGGAGGAGTCAGTTGGCGAATGGAATGCGTGAATGCTTGAGTGTGAGAGTGCGTGAGATCGTGTGTCCTTGACCTAGCAGTCAGGGTGTTTATATGGGGCGACTGTCTGACTAGGGTTTTTCCATCAAACCCTAGTCCGCCTCAACCTATTGAGAACGTGGGGAGATTTTCTCCCGACTGACTCGCTTCGTACGTTTGATGGTTAGTTGAGATTGAGATTAATCTAAATCCTTTGGCTGACTGACTGGACCCCTAATCGGTTGTTGGCTCAGTTGGCCCAATAGAAAAATACTTTGTTCGGCTAACTAAACTATCCCGCCTGATTAACTTGCAGGTAGCCAGAGTTGGGTCAATCAAGCGTGGCTAATTTGGTTTGGGCCAGTCAGGCGTGGGTAATTTGGTTTGGGCCAGTCAGGCGGATTTTGCCCACTTCAATTACAAACAGTCTCTGCAACTTTGTTTTCTAATTCTCTAATTAATTTGTAAGAAACATACATAGTTCGTAATAAATGCTTTCTCACGAATTCTTACAAATAGTCTCTGTAATCACCTATGTACGACTCATTCTCTATGCAACTTAGTTCGTAAGAAACATAATTAGTTATCATACGAAAAAACATACAAAATTAGCAAGAAAACATCATCTTAATATATATTCTTACAAACAATCTATACAACTAATTATATACGGCTCATTCTCTATGCAACTTAGTTGACATAAAAAACATATAGAGTTCGTAAGAAACATACAAAGTTCGTAAAAGAACAACAACATACTAACTAAAATCTACACATTTATAAACATGATATGATTATAAGAATTAATAATATGTACTAAATATTGGTTAGAAATTAAGTTTTTCTTACCATGTTATGGTCATATATAAATTTACAATTACGCATACAGATTATAACAAATTCGGAATGAAGAACATAAGAAATTGAATTTCGTACCAAATTATCTCAATTTCTTATCAAATTATTTTATAAGATGTAACCTAACATAATTCGTAGTTCTAAAATTAAAAATATATATAGGAAAATTGAAAAAAAAAGAAAAAAAATTTTTTTTTATCAAATAACAGGTAAGAAAATGAATTTTCTTATCAAATAATACATCATTTACAAATTTAAAGATAATGAAATGAAAAAAATATTTGAAAAGAACATGAATAAATAAATATATAAAAAATAAATAAAGAAAAAGTAGAGAAGAGAGTGTTGTCAGGAAAAGAAAGAAAGAAAGGGAGGAAGGAGAGAGAGTGTCGACAAAATAGTGAGAGGAGAGTGGGGGTGAGTAATTGTTGTACGTAAAGAGTGTTGGAGATTGTGAGAGTGGTGGAAATTGTGTTGGGGATTGTTAGAGTAAAAAGAGGGGTAAAATGGGGAGGAGTGGGTAAAATGTAGGTATATTTGTATGGATTTTATGTTTAGTATATATGTGTTGTTTTCTTATACTCTATACGTAGGATAGTTTTTGCCCCTTTGAGTTTTCTATATATTGAGTTTCTTTAGCATAGAATACCACCAAAACTTTTACTTTATATTAATGCTTCATCGGTGACATAATAGAGTAAATTGAATTCGGGCTCACCAAAATTTATTAATGTTCATAGGCGATATAACAATCAAAATAATGTATTACCGGCGTCAAAATAAAAAGTTAAAAAAAAATGAGCGAAAAGTCACAATTTTAAGTTAGAGCACGGACCCTTGCAAAATTTTAAATATAAAAAGTGGACTCATTACATATTAAAAAATCGAAAGGGTGGTTTTTCCATCCACAAATTATTTGAAAGAGTACTTTTTTCATCTAATTACTAAGAAGGTTAGTTTTTCGTACTAGGAAATACTCTACATTAATTCTAAAAGATACACAATCTAGTAATAATTAATAATAATCTATAATATATTAAAACAAAACAGAAATTCAGTTTTTTTTGCCGCCAAATTTAACAGTTTTTTTTTTTTTTTTAAATACGTATATCTTTTGGGTTAAACTGCAATATGCGCACGCCTCTAATTAATTAGTGGAGAAGTTATCTCATTTGCGAAGAAGTTATTATCGCGAAATCCTCAACTCCCAACAGCAATAATTATCATCGGTCGTTTCTCGCTTTGCCTGCTGCTGCAAATACATGTTGAAGATTATGGTGCAGCTCTGTTCGTATGCAAGGTGTGAAGATGAAGATGAAGGAGTTTATTTGTTTTTGCTACTAATGGGATTCGATCCCTGCTCTTTATCCTATTCGGTTATTTTTTATTTCCGCTTTTAATCTCATCCGTCCACGTGTATGTGGCGGATGTAGTCTGTTGAAGAAGTTGTTAGTCGATAGTCGTGTTTCTCTCCACAACACTTTTGGATGTGTTAACCTAGTGTTTCACTAAAAAGTGTTCGCAATAGAACGAAATCTGTCCTAGCACTTAGTAAGTAAAAACCTAAGTCGAATCTCAAGGAAAACTTAACAGGGCAAATAACTGTGTAGTAAAAACAACCTAAACTAAGAAAGCAAGTAAATAGAATTTTTGGGTTTTTGGTTTTTAAAATCCTAGACAAGAAAATAAATCAAAGCAATTAAATCAAAGCAATAAATCTAATCTAGAAAACAAGAAACAAGTCAAACTAAATAAATTAGAGAATTAATCTAAAAGAAAATAATTAAACTACCTAGGCAAGAATCGAAAAGAAAGCAATAAAGAAAGCAATAACGAATCTAAGCATGATTAAACTAAATTTGAAAATCTGGAAATTAAATAAATAAATCTAACTCTAAGAACTTTGAAAAATGAGAGAATTGAAGACGAAATAAAAACGAATCTAAACTAGACTTTGAAAACCGAACGAACGAAATTAAACTAAGGAAATTAAACGAAGCAATTAAGAAATCGAATCTAAAACTAAAGCAAGTAATTAAAGCAATTAAACGAAAGCAATAAATAACTTACGAAAGTAACGAAGAACGAAGAACTTGTACTAAACGAAGAAATCTTGAAATAAATTGCAACGAACTAAGAATTCGGATCCGAACAAAAGAAAGCAATAAAAACTAAAGCTAAAGTATTTAGAGCTGAAAAACTAAGGTAAAAGGTTGTCCACAATTCGTGCCCTAATGGCATATATATAACAAGGTAAGAGTTTGATCCTAACTAGGAAAGTAATTAAGAAAACGCGACATGGAGCGAGCGCTCCAAACAGCTGGAGCGGGCGCTCCATAATAGCTGCGCAAATCCTACTTGATTTTGACCTGGAGCGAGCGCTCCAGGCAATTGGCGCGAGCGCTCCAACGCTGCCATGCAAATCCCTCCTTCGAGTACTGTTCACGGAGCAAGCGCTCCAATGCCAGGGAGCGGGCGCTCCAGTTGCTCTGCGCGAAATATCCACTTTTGCACTCTTTTTTCATCCTTTTCTCGTTCTTTCTCCTTCTCTCGACTCCCATGATCCCTAACAATTAAAATACTCGAAACACCCGAATCATAGCTACAAAGACACAAAACGACTCCAAAATGACACAAATACGAATAACAAATAACGACTAAAACTTAACAAAATGACACCAAACACCTAGCTATATATTGGGATGTAACAGTGCAGCAGCTTAACTGCTTTTTGCATGCTTAAGATCTATGAAACGATATTGAAGTAAAAACTCAATCTTTATGCTTCTTTCTTTCCTTTCTTCACGTATTCAAACTCTATTTCCATACATTTCTTCATGGTAACAAGAGCCAGGTTAGGATTCTCTATTTTATGGTAAAGATAAATCGAAAAGAAACTGTTGAAGTCATGGTTCGAGGCACTGATGATGAAGATTTCAAGCCCCACAAGAAGGGAGGTGATGATGCAGCTTCGGATGATGAAGATAGCAAAGGAAATGAAATAGATCCAGAGATCAAGCTTAAGCGACGCCAGGTTGACGAGATTCTGCAGCTTCCAGCGACGGATCATTCAGGCATGGTGCTCGTCACTGCATCTCTCACAGGTTCTAACTTCCTAAACTGGAGTAGGTCTATTCGAAGGGCTTTAGTTGCTCGTAGTAAGATTGAATTTCTTAATGGAACATTTATGGAACCAAGCACAGATTCAAGGTATTACAAGCGTTGGGTTAAAGTTGATTATATGGTCTCTACATGGATTACTAATTGCATAAGCAAAGAGTTGGTTAATGCCTTTAATAACATAGAAACTACCTACAAATTGTGGTGTGCCTTGAATCAGCGTTTTGGTGGAGCTAATGGACCTAAGATTTTGAAATTGCAGAGAGAAATAATCCGTTTCTCTCAAGGAAATCTAAGTGTGATGCTATATTTCAATCAATTGAATGCCCTGTGGGATGAAATGGACATGATGCATGCTCCTTTGAGTTGCACTTGTCCAGCTAAAGATCTATTGAATAAAAGACAGGATGAGCAGAGGCTGCTAACCTTTTTGATTGGTCTGAACGACAGTTATGATGCTACAAGGACTCAGATCATGCTGATTATGCCACTGCCAAGCCTAGATGATGCATATTCCATGATTATACAGGTGGAAGATCAGAGGCAATTAAGTGAAGGATCACAAGATGGTAGGAATATTATGTCCATGAATGTGGCTGCTCAACAACCAGTATACACCAATCAAGCAAACACACAGCAGTATTTTGGTGGGACAAAGTCAGGGACTCACGGCCCTCCAAAGCAAGGACAGTCCACTAATGGAAATTTCTTCAAGAGAAGGATAAGCAAAGAGGACAAGAAGAAACTCAAATGTACTCACTGCCAAGGGATGAGTCATGATATCAGTGAGTGTTTTAAGCTCCATGGGGTGCCAGAGTGGTACATCAAGCTCAAAGAAGGCAAAGGATCACAACCTAGAGCCAACTATGTGGATTCTGGACAATCAGCAGAGGGATACACACCACAAACAGAACAAAGAGAACCCTCCACTGATATTAGTAGGATGATACAGACAGAAATTGCAAAATGCATGGGAAATCTGATTCAGCAACAAGGAGGATCAAGCACTGCTAAGAGTGACACAAATCTAGTGCATGGTACTCCACAGAAACAGCATCCATTTGATGGATACTTTGCCTTCAATGTTATGTCAATTATGGGGAACAGAGAATGGATTATTGACTCAGGTGCAAGTTCACACATATGCTGTTCTCCAGATTTGCTATACACCACCTATCAACTTGATAAACCAACAGTTATCTACCTACCTGATGGTTCATCAAGGAATGTAGCTTATGCTGGAACTGCAAAGATAAACAAGGATGTTGTCTTGGAAAATGTCCTCTATGTGCCAGGATTTACCAGTAATCTGATTTCAATCTCTCAGCTCATCAAAACATCCAAGTTCAAATGTGTTTTTCATCCAACTCACTGCTTATTTCAGAAAACAGGGAATGATCAAGTGGTTGGAATTGGAAAGATGAAAGATCATCTCTATTACAATATTGAATCTCTTGTTGAGGATTTTTATTATAGCTTCCTGAATACAGGAAAGATGTCACCCAAGGAGTGGCACATCTTTCTTGGTCACCCTTCCATCAGCACAATGAGACACATGCAGATTAATGGAGCAAAGTTTAGTGCTGCAGATTTGACAAAGATTGAAAATTGTGAGATATGTCTAAAATCCAAGCAGACAAGGGAGCCATTCCCTCTTCTCAATAGAAGATCCAATTTCACTTTTGAAATGGTCCATGGAGATTTATGGGGACCATATTCAGAGCCTAATATCTGTAATGTCAGATATGTTCTCACACTTGTTGAGGATCATAGTGGAGTAATTTGGACCTATCTTTTGCAGACCAAGGATCAGGTTTATGGAGTCATTGCAGGCTTCATACAAATGATCAAGACACACTTTTAGAAGGATATCCACTACTTTAGATCAGATCATGGTTCAGAATTCCTCAACAGGAAGATGAGTCAACTCTTTTCAGACAATGGAATTTTACATCAACTTTCTTGCACTTATTCTCCTCAACAGAATGGGATTGTGGAGAGGAGGCACAGAACTCTCTTAAATTCAGCCAGGGCACTTATGTTCCAAAGTGGATTGCCATTAAAATTCTGGCCCTATTCAATCTTAACTGCTACATGGCTTGTTAACAGGATTCCTTTAGAAGTTCTTGGCTGGAAGACACCATTTGAGATTCTTTTTGACATACAACCTGATTATCATGTAGTACATCCATTTGGTTGTGTTGGTCCCGGTTTGCTATAGGAAAAATACGTAGAGGGGGGGGGGGGTGAATACGTATTTTGAAGTTTTTCAACTTCAATTCCTTAACTCAGAGTATAAAGTAAAGTGCTCTTTGGAAATGCAAAGACCCAACCGAGGGCTAGATCGAAAGCAATCACGAATCTCTTGTCCTAAGCTTAGAGCTTGATCAAGAGTGAGACTTTACTCTTTGTGCGGAATTTGGTGAGCTAAAATCTTTCCTAAGTAATTGAAAGTCCAAGTTAAGTTTGTTTATATGCACGTGCAATGGATAATCGAATACTGTAAAAAGATTAAGGTAAGAGAGATACGACACTGAGATTTATAGTGGTTCGGAGATAACGCTCCTACGTCCACTTTGTTGCACGACGGCAACTGTTCTTTTCACTCAAGAACTTGAAGGTTACGGGTCCTTCAAAAACCTGGTCGGGATCGGGCTTCACTTGCCTAGATCAAACGACTGACGTAGTGATTGCGGGTTCACTACACAAACCTAACAGAGACTGGAAACTTCACTCGCTTCAGTCAAACAGACAGGGAGATTACGGGCTCTCCTTACAGCCTAGCTTCGATCGAGCTTTACACAAACGATGTAAGTGTAAGCTTGGATCTCAACTCTACGATCGAGACTTCTTCAATCGATGAAAGAAGGGCCTTAGATCTGAACAACCTAACGACGACTCAAAAACCTAACAGACAACAGTTTAGGGTTTTTGGTTGACGAACACACTAATGAAGAACTCTTTACAGTAGATGCAAAGATGGGTAGAGTTCTTCTTCTAAGCTTGGATATTTGAAGTGGGCTTAGAATCTAAGTGTGAAGGTTGTGAAGACGAGTTCCGATGGACTGGAAACTCGGAGAACACTTGAAACAAAGACTCGAAGATTTGCTCGAAGGCTTGGGAGTGTTTGTTTGCAGTAGGCGCTCGAATGCTCAAGTAGTGTTCTCTCTCTTCACGTCTTCATCCTTCACTATTTATAGGCGGAGGGTTGGCTAAGATCCGTTGCTTGGTTGGTGGTCTTGTCCCTCCTCCTCTCGACAGTACTTGCGCAGGCAGTAGCTTTTGCAGACGCGCAGTTTTGGACTTTTGCCGAAAATGGCTAAGTTCCAAGTTTAACAGTAACTGGAGCGAGCCAGTACTGTAGCGGCGCCTTTGTCGGCCTGGCAGTCAACTCCTCTGCTCCTCTCCTCGTTCGACACGTGGAGATCTCGCAATTAATGCAAAGATCTCTAGTTGACTGAAATTCAAATTCGGAGCGGGAATTTGTGCTGTCGCTTTCTCGTAGGTAGTGGCTTGCTTCGCTTTGAAGTTGTAGCGGCCGCTCCGAAGTGAGTCGCTTTAGGATCATATTATAGCGGGTCGCTTTGCTTCGCTTTGCAGCGTTTGCTTCGTTTTGCTTTAGCGCTTGCTTCGCTTCGCTTTGCAGCGTTCGCTTCGCTTCGCTTCACAGCATTCGCTTCGCTTCGCTTCGCTTCGCTTCGGTAGACTCGCTTCGCTTGCTTTGAACTGTAGCGCTCGCTTCGCTACGCTTTGCTTTGAACTGTAGCGCTCGCTTCGCTTCACTTTGGCAGACTCACTTTGAATCTACTGTAGCGATCGCTTCGCTTCGCTATTCTTCGGCACGCTTCACTTCAGCTTGCTTGACTTGCTTCGCTTTGGAAAACACACTCAAGTGAGTGGCCTTCACTTGAACTTTTGAAGCCTAATCTAAGCAAAATAAAAGAGCCATCCTAACAGTGTAGGCTTAGAAAAATTCTAACCTATTAACTACATCAAAATGGGTCGCTTGGGAAAAGGACGCTTGGGGTTTTGGGATCTAATCAAAACAAATGACTTTATTTATCAAATGTCCCATGAAGTTCCCCCTTAACAATTTAGTCCTTAACAATTCCCAACAATTTCCCCCTTTTTGATGATGCCAAAACCCATAAGACTTGGATAAAAATAATAAACCTAGTCTATTTAACCGTGAAGGGAACTCCAAGCGACTGCTTCCTTTGCAGTTTCGTTTGTAATTTTTCTTTTAAGTTCCTTCCCCCTTTTTTTTTGGTTAAATTAATGAGTTTGTAGCAGAAATATAAAGTCATTCACAAAGCGAGTAAATGACACAAGAAGAGACAGAAATTTAAAAATAGGATATATGAACAAGATGTTCACACAATGTGAAACATGTAATTTCAATGGTTTCCTGCCGCTTCATCCTACTCCTGTTTCTCCTCCTCCTTCTTCTCTTCTTCATCTGTAGCATCAACACTATAGGCTGATAAGACTTTTGTTTCCATAGTGCCTACTGTGTGAATGCTTGGTCTTCTCCATGCACTCTCCAGCCTGAACGCTTCATCTACTTCAGCATCAGTAACTCCCCTGTTAGGAACATCCGTGCCTGGATGATAAGGCATGGGGAAGTCCTTTATTTCTGGCACCTTGACGACAATTGGCTTCGGTTGAGCTTGTTCAGCCATAGTGAAGATCTTTCAGCGCAATTTGTCGTCGTAGACGGCTAGAAAGTTTTTGAGGGCACTTATTCGAGAACACTCATTCTGCAGCGGCACTACCTCCCAGTAGTAATAAGCCTTGATGAATAAGTCCTTGTAGTACAGCCACTGCTCGAGCAGATCCCTCGGAATGAAGTCCTCGATCTCTCTTGCGTCAAGATGCTCGTTCCTCCTCTTGGCTAATTCCTCCTCTGTTCTTCTTGACAGCTTAGTCATTATATCAGTGAATCTCTTCCCTGATTCGCCACTCCACAGAGGACGCCTTTCGTTGAGTCGCTTCCTAATATAGTTTTGCTCTTCCTTTTTAGGGTAGCGACCCGACTCTATCATTTCCTTCGTAGTCACGTCGCATGCATCTTTTATGGCTTGGGCTTCACATGCTTCGGACTCATCAGGCATGAGGGGAACGAACGCACTGCGAACCAAAGAGGACTGAATAAGCAGTACTTCGCTGAACTGCTCCTCGATTCGTGCATCAATCACTTGAAGACGCCTGGCGTTCACTGTCTTCGATCTCTCCGCTTCGCTCCTTCCTCCTTCTCTCTCCTTTCTCCTCTTCTCTTCCTTTTCAGTTCTTGAAGCGACTGCATGTTTAGACTTTTGGCGCTTAGCCGTAGAGTCATCGACTTTAGATACTGGTGCAGCTCGCTTCAAGGGCAGCTTCGGTGGTGGGGGAGGTGGCATATCCTTCTTTGCGGCGGCACTCGAGGGGACAACTGCTGATGAAGTAAGTGCAGCAGTGGTCGAAGTGAGTGCGGCGGCTGAAGTTGGCGCGGCGGCTGAGGCGGGCGCTTGGGATGAAGCGGCCGCTTTGGTACTAGACGAAGTACCTGCAGCAATAGAATTTTTGGTTAATTTAAAAAGTTGCTCCATCTCCCACGCCATGGCAGCATCCTGCTCCACCTGCCTCAGCTTCTCCTCCTTCGTTATCACGGTCACTGGAGGATGCCGTGCAATGGAAGCACTTAGCACTTTATCCTGAAGCGGCCTGCTAGGCTCTTCGAGCTCTTTCAACAACTCCTCCTCCGTGAGTTTTGTTTTGCCCTTTACTTCGCCCAGAGCCCACGCTTCATCCTCCTTTTCACCGGCACCACTACCTCCTTCCAACATCCTCTCAACTCCAATTATTCTTCCCCCTGAACCTCCTACTCCTCCTAGCTCCATCTGTCCTTCCCCCTTTTTGGCATCATCACTGCCAGGGGTTAGGATTACTGATTTCCCGGAGAGGGATTGGTGTAGAGAGTTGACCGTGTTGAAGATGGCCTGAAGCATCTTCTCAGTTTTTCCTATGGAGGGCGCCACCAAGTCAGCTGTTTTGATGGAAATTTCTTCGAGCAGATATTTACATTGTTTCTCTCTCTCCACAACTGATGCCATCATCCTCTCCAATGGCTCTACTTCCCTGAAGCGAGCCTCCAGCTCCGCTTCAATCTCCCTCCTTATATCTGCCTTCTCCTCCTGCAAATTGAAGTACCAGAATTCCTGAGCCGCTAGGAGTTCAGCTTGCATCGTCTCAAGGCTCCTCTCTCTCTGGCTTAGAGAGAGATGGAATTCGGCACTTGCAGCCATCTTTTCCGTGTACGCTTCACCCAGCTCCTTGACCTTTTGCAGTAATATGGAAAAATCTGCTCGCTTCAAGTCAAGGTCATGGGCATCTTTCCTCCGGCTCTCCAGTTCTTTCTTATCTAACTCACTTTCTTCCTTCAGCAGCTTCATTTCAGTTTGAAGTGAGTCGAGAGACTTTTTCGTGCTTATTAGTTCACTCCCCTTCCTGATCAGCTCCTCATCCTTCTTTTCTACTACCTCCTTCAGCTTTTTCACCTCCTTCTCCAACACCTTCTTCTCTTTCTCAACAGCGATCAATTTGACATTAACCTCCCTCAAGCGACTCCGTTCTGCATCAAGCGAGTCCTTGAGTTTGGTGATAGATGTTGTTTGATCTTCCACTAGCTTCGCCTGCGCCTCCAGCGCCTTCTCCTTCTCTTCCAACAGTCTATCCTTCTTCTCCACCGTTCCCTCCAACTCCTTCCTCCTCTTGTTGAAGTCTTCTCGAAGACTGACAATCTCTCCAGCCTTCTTTTCCATCTCTTCACTCTTCTTGGTGATTTCACTGTGAAGGCTAGCAATTTCAGCCTCCTTCATTTCCACCTCCTCCTTATGTTCCCTGATGAGCTTCCTTTCTTGAGCAGTGGGCACTCGCTTTGGTACAACGGCGAGTGGATATGCCTCCTTTACTTTGGCATCCAGCTTCTCCCAAAAGCTGGTCCCGTCAAGGAATTCATGGAAGCCGTTTGCGCCAATGAAGTTCAGCAACTTGGCCTCCAGATTGATCAGTTCTTCCTTCTTGAAGGCTTTGAGGAGTCTGAAGATTTTGTAGTACTCCGTTCCTCGGTACGTGATGTACGTCAGAAAGTCGACTACATTCGTGTAGAACACGTCGCTCCATTCAACGCTCGCGGAGCTGAGATTGTAGCGAAGGTTGATTGTCTCCGCGGCTTGCTCTCTGTCCCGAACATAGCGGTCGAGAGCTTGTTTATGTTCGGTGAGGGCAGGTGGTATGAATTCTGGAATGATAGAAACTTCACCGATAGTTTGGGCGGTATCGGCTGTAGCTGCCGATGTAGAGGGGGACTGAGAGGGTGATGAGGTTTCTTGTGTTTCGGATATTTGTATGGGTTCAGTGGGTGGTGGTTGGGTTTGAAGGGATTGGAGTGGTTTGAAGGTTGTGTAGGCTTCAATGGGGTCGACATGGAGTAGAGGAATTTTGGGTATGTGAAGAGAGGATGCAGATTCCTCTTCCTGGGGAGAGAGGGGGGTTGATTGTATGAGTGGTTGTTGAGTTGATGAATGTTGGGGTTCTGGTATCTGGGTTGTTTGGGCTTGGATTTGAAGTGGGGTTTGGGTAGCTTCGGTTTGGATAGCTTGGGTTTGGGGTTGAGTCACTTCAGCGTCCTCAAGCGGCTTCTCCAACGCCTCGCTTTCTTGGACAAGTGAAGCGACTCGCTTCAACTTCTTGCCTCGCTTTGGCGCGGCACGCTTCCCGGGTGAAGCGACCTGCCTCGCTTGGCTCACTTCGGCTTGCCTTTCGGCAACCGGTCTCGCTACGGGTACTGCTACCTCAAGTAATCCCAGATCCATCAATCTTTTCGTCTTTCTCCACTTGTCGTAGTAGATGGACTGTTTGTTGTAGGCAATGACGTCGGATTCCGGCCAGACTTTGCCGGGATATTTCATCTCCAGGGCAACGGATAGCCTTGAGAAGAATTTCAGTTTCCCCTTGCGGAGAATCTGATCGGTGCTTCCCTTCACAAACGCGAAGTCACCGGCAGCTTCGTGGATCTGCTTGAGAAACCAGCCATGCCAGTTGAAGCTGGTTCCGGTGAGGCTGTCAACAATAATTGCAGTAGCAATCAGTTTGGTCGCGGAGAGGGTCTCCAGGTTTCCGACGTAGCATGCGATACTCTTCGTAAAAAGCTCGCAAATAAGGTTGAAAGGAGCCTTCAAACTTGTGCGTATACTGGCCTTCTTGAAGTTTGGCTCGGCCCCGTCGACGGCGAATCGGCCATATTGCACTCCGGCCGAATAGCCTAAATCTAGCAGTGAATCTCCACCATCCTTTAGCAAATCGAACTCGTCGATTAGATCACTCAGATCCACTTCCACTGGCTCTCCATTCTGTGGATCGGAGAAGGATGACGTATTCTGCCCTTTCCTTAGATTCAACAGAAGCTCTCCGACTGGTTTGGCCAGAATTTTCGTCGGCATAATCGTTACAAATTTCCATAGGCCGGCCGTGGTCACGGCCCTACGGAGAAAACCTTCTCTTTCGATGATTGTTGGGTCGAGATGAGGCTCGACATTGATGAATTTGTCTGCTTCCTCGAGAAACTCCTCCATCGTCTCGGTGTTCTTCTTCTTTCCCATGGTGGATTTTGAAAGAACTTTGAAGAAAAATTTTAACAATGAAATAGAAGGGGTTGAGACTCGTGAGTTGCAGAGTAATTGCAGATCTAACACGAGAATGGCAAATTTAGAAGGCTGTGAAAGGTTTGCAGTTCTGCCTCGTCCCATATATATAGAATTAGGTTATGGCTGACGTTGCAGGGGTAGGACGGTAATAACGCCGAAAATCCTGTAGGTAGGCGGCGGACGTGCGGTGATGGATCTGAAGTGTCCGGTGTCATCACAGTTAAAGTGAACCGCCACTTGCTCGGCGTCGCCACGTGGCCTTCTATGGTTGGCTTGTTGTATACGGCGTTGATCGAACGGTTCCAGATTGGGGCCTGTTGAGATTCGACGGCTGGATCTTCTCCGCCTTTTCCCGCTTCAAATTCAAGCGTGTGAACACGCGCCCGTTATTTCCGTCGTTCCTGCACCTGCATTAAATGCACAGCAGAAAGTAAAATTGCACTCGAGTGCAGACAGCTCATACTCGCTTCATGCCCGCTCGCTTCGAGTTGGGCCGCTACGCCTTGACTCGCTTGAGAGACATTCGCTTGAGTGACTGTTCTGCACTCGCTTGCGATGGCTAGCTTTGAGTGACGAAGCACTCGCTTGGCCATCTGAAGCGACTGGAATAAGAAATTGAATTTCTTTGCTTAATTTAAAATGTTTCTGACTTACATACTTCGAGGATAAACAAGAGTGTTTTCCTCTTTGTATTTGTGTCAGATTCATTTCATATTTTCCACGTAGTGAGTGAAGGTTTCTAGCACGCTTCGGCTCACTTAGTGTACTTAAAATTGAAACACTTACCAGTCAATCTCACTTCGTAGGAGATTGATACCACAAATTTAAGACTTCACTTGAATTAGTTACCACAAGTTGAATGCTACACGTTGAGTTAGATCTTCATGGCATTCATCTTCATGGCATTCATCTTCCTCTACGAATTAGAGAGTCCTCCATCGAAGTGAATGGGGGAGAAAATGAATAAAGTACACAAGCTTACTACAACCCGAAGGGAGCATCACGTAAGTGTACTTATTCACGACGAATGGGGGATGAGTACAAGTCCTTATCTCAGAGCAGAAATGGACAGGATGACAATGAGAATGCTCTGACAAGACAATCTCGTATTTTACGCAGAAGCATGTCACCAGCCCTGCAACCTTTTGTATAAAAAGGTAAACCTTCAAGCTTTCCTACATTCTAAAGAATGAATCTGCAGTCGGCTCGCTTTGACCCAAGCTAGGGCAAATTGAAGCGATGCAGAATTCAAGATTGCTGCAATCTTGCTTGCTTTGGAAGTAGCTTGCTCCGAGAGAAGCATTAGTTCCCCCTTAACCATATACTTAACAATTCCAATAAGTTGGTAGGGAACTTCTTCCAACACTCCACCTTTCTCCACCTAACTTCATTTTCTTCAAGCGAGAGAGTTTTGAAGTGGCTCGCTTGAGTTGGTGAAGATCCGAAGCGAGTGACGCTCATGAGAACAAGCGAACACTCCTTCGTGCATCCTGGAACTAGCATTCTTCACCAGGGTCTAATAACCCTAATTCCATGCATAGCTGGTTGAAACGAGACTCAGCTAGAGGCTTGGTGAGAATATCTGCTCGCTGGAGATCGGTATGAATTTTCTCGAGCTTGATATCCTTCTTCTCGACATGATCACGAATGAAGTGATGTCGAATTTCCACGTGCTTGCATCTGGTGTGAAGCACTGGATTCTGCGAGATACATATGGCACTGTTGTTGTCGCAGAAGATCGGAATTTCATTCGCTTCAACTTTGTAGTCCTTCAACTGTTGACGAAGCCATAGAATTTGAGAACAGCAGCTTCATGCGGCCATATATTCAGCTTCCGTTGTTGAAGTGGCTACACTTGTTTGCTTCTTTGAGAACCACGAGATTAGCTTGCTTCCCAAGAACTGACATGTGCCCGACGTTGATTTCCTATCAACTCGGCAACCTCCATAGTCAGCATCGGAATATCCAGTGAGCTCCAAATTGTCTTCCGCTGGATACCACAGCCCCATGTTGACAGTGCCCTTCAAATATCGAAGAATCCTTTTGGCAGCTTCAAGATGGCTGTGTTTGGGATTGCTTTGGAAGCGAGCGCAGACACCGACTGCAAAAGCAATATCTGGCCTGCTTGCAGTGAGATAGAGAAGTGACCCAATTAGGGCACGATAATCTGTAGGATCTACAGATTTTCCTCCTTCGTCTGGCTCCATCTTCCAGTTGGTATTCATAGGAATCTTCACAGCTTTAGCCTGTTGAACACCAAACTTCGCAAGCATATCCCGAGTGTACTTGGCCTGGTTGATGAAAATTCCATTATCCTGCTGCTTCACTTGAAGACCTAGAAAGCAGCTCATCAAGCCAATCATCGACATCTCATACTTGGTCTTCATTAGCTCTCCAAACTTCTCGCTAAGCGACTGGTTTGGTGACCCAAATATGATGTCGTCTACGTAGATCTGGACCCATAGCATATCATCTCCATGATTGATGGTGAAGAGAGTCCGATCTATCTTTCCCTTTTGGAATCCATTTTCCACTAGGAATTGAGATAATGTATCATACCAAGCTCTGGGAGCTTGCTTCAACCCATACAGAGCTTTCTTCAAGCGATACACTTTATCTCCCTGCTCGAAACCCGGTGGCTGCTCCACATACACTTCTTCCTTGAGTTCACCGTTGAGGAATGCGCTCTTCACATCCATTTGGTACACTTTGAATTTCTTGGCCGCTGCATATGCTAGAAATAAACGGATCGCTTCAAGACGTGCCACTGGAGCGAAGGTCTCGTCAAAGTCGATTCCTTCCTCTTGGCAGTAGCCTTTGGCAACTAGTCGCGCCTTGTTCCTCACCACGTTGTGGTCCTCGTCCGTCTTGTTCTTGAACACCCACTTGGTGCCAATAACATGCTGAAACTTGGGACGATCCACGAGGTACCATACGTCGTTCCTGGTGAACTGATTCAGCTCTTCTTGCATGGCGATCACCCAGTTAGAATCGGCTAGGGCTTCCTCCACGCTTGATGGCTCAATGTTTGAGAGAAAGCAACTGAACATGGCACTTTCTCCAAACACTTGACTTCTGGTCACTACACCCTTGGATGGATCTCCAATGATTTGGCTAGGTGAGTGATCCTTGAGCCATGCTCGCTTTGATCCGCCAGCTTCATCTTCATCCGCTTCCTTGTCGCTCGCTTCACCGTCCGAAGCGACAGGATTGGGTGCTTGGCCAGCACTAGCTTCAGGAATCTTGGGGGCAGCTTCGACTTCTCCTTTGGGATCCTGCTCGCTTGAGTCCTTGATCTCATCATCTTCATCAAGCACGTCCCAAGAGAGTTGATTTGAGAGTTCCTTGCTTTGATCCTTTTCATTCGCTTGAGCCTGTTCCTGTGGAAGACTTAAAGAAGATTCATCAAATACGACATGGGGTGATTCCTCCACAACTAGGGTTTTACAGTTGAATACTCTGTAGGCTTTGCTAGATGTAGAGTATCCTAAGAATACTCCTTCATCAGTTTTGCTTTCAAAGGCTTTCAACTGTGACTTCCCATTGTTGTGAATGAAGACCCTACAACCAAAAATATGAAAATAAGATATGTTTGGAATTCTCCCTGTCCATATTTCATATGGTGTTTTGTCGTGCCGTTTGTTGAGAAGCGTCCGATTCTGTGTGTAGCATGCCGTGTTGGCAGCTTCAGCCCAATACTTCATCGGAAGCTTCGAGTCAGCAATCATGGTGCGAACGGCTTCTTTGATGATTCGATTCCTTCTTTCAGCAACTCCATTCTGCTGAGGAGTGCGTGCTGAAGAGGTTTGATGTGCTATGCCATGCTCCGTGCAGTATGCTTCAATTGTAGAGTTCAGGAACTCTGTGCCTTTGTCGGAGCGAATGGTCACGATAGCTTGATTCTTTTCCACCGCCAATCGCTTGAGTAGTTGTGGCAGTTTGGTCAGTGTCTCCTTCTTGCTGAATAGAAATACAACCCAAGTGTAGCGAGAGAAATCGTCGACTACAACTAGAGTGTACTTTCTTCCATTTACACTAACTGGAGTAACTGGACCAAACAGATCCATGTGAAGCAGCTCGAGCACTCGCTTTGATGAGGCTTCTTCGAGACTGGCGAAGTGCTTCTTCGTCTGCTTCCCTCGTTGGCATGGTGAGCATGGATGGTCTTTGATGAAGACTTCATTCGGTATGCCTTGCACCAAACCTTTTCGAGCTAAGCGATTGATAGCTTTGAAATTGAGGTGGTTCAAGCGTCTGTGCCATAGCCATCCAATTTCTGTAGCACTTCTTGCAACTAGACAAGTTTCCTCCTTGCAGCTGTCCCATTGTGCTATGTAGACATTCCTTTGTCTAACTCCAGTGAGCACAATCTGGGATGTGAGTTTGCTCTTCACAATGCACTTGTTGGAGATGAACTCCACCCTGTACCCTTTATCACAAAACTGTGAAATAGATAACAGGTTGTGCTTGAGTCCTTCCACGTAGGAAACCTCTTCAATTTTGAGCTTTCCGACTTTCAGTGCGCCGTATCCCCTGGTGCTTCCTCGAGAGTTGTCACCAAAGGTTACGTGTGGACCCTTCTTCTCTATGTAGTTGTGAAGTAGAGCTTTCATGCCGGTCATGTGTCTTGAACATCCACTGTCCAAGTACCAAACTGGTTGACCCTCACTTGGCATGGGATCCACGGCGCTCACCTGCAGTTAGACAGATTTTGGTACCCAAATCAGTTTGGGTCCTTGCAGGTTAGTTCCCTTAGGTACCCACACTTGCTTCACTCTCTTTTGAGATGAAGCTTGTGTCTTGGGCTTCTCGACCTTCGAAAACTTGGTGTACTGCCCATAGGCAGCTTCACACGTGCAACAGTGTGTGCAAGAGGGGTAGCGGCTCGCTTCAGACCTACCTACGCTCTTCCCATTTTGCTTATATCCTGAAGCGACTCGCTTCGGATTAGCTTTGGGTTTTGAGACTGACTTAGGTTTTCTAGTCTGTTGAAGCGGCTCGCTTGGTTTCCTCGAAGCGGTCCAACTAGGGTTTTGACCCCGACTCGCTTGAGTAACCTTGGAAGTTTGAAGCGGCCTCTTGGTTGCTTCAAGTTTTTCCCCCTCAACGTTAGTCCGGTTGGACCATCTCCAGTCCGGATAACGTGACACATAGACATTACTCCTCTTCTTAGGAGGTAGATCCTTTGTCTCTCGTGTCTTGGCTTGAGACTTAGAAGCTTCAACATTTTTCCCTTTACCCTTGGATTGGTAAGACTTAGCATGTTGAGTGCTAGGGACTGTTGAACTTTGCTTGCCCTTAGGGTCTTCCCTTAAAGATATAGACATCTTCATAGGCTTCTTCTTAGGGTTCTCAGCCATTTTGCCTTTGTCCTTGTTGGTGGTCGCTTTGGATGCAGTGGGCAATTCCAAAGTGACTGATGGTGTAGTGTGTGATGCACCAACAAAGACAGTCGGCTTGGGAGGTCCACCCTCATATCCAAGTCCTCCCTTTCTACCAAAAGGTAGAAGAGAACTCTCTAGTGCCTGTCTAGCGTATGATGCTTTATTTAAGTTGGCAACTAGAGTGGATTGGGTTTCATACCTTCCCTCCAAGCTTTGATGTCTAGCGAAGAGATCCTCGAACTTACTAGTCATAGCCCTTAGATTAAGTTTGACTTGGTCAAGCTCAGTGGCTAGCTTTCGGTTCTCCTTCTCGCTTCGAGACAGAGCTTGTTTTACCACTTCGTGGTCGCTTGACAATTTCTGGTGTTTGTCAAACAACTCACTCCATGTAGAGGATTGTTCTTTCTCATTGACAGTGTGTGCTAGTGTAATTGAAGTGATTGAAGGATAGAAGAATACCTCCCCAGTTTCTTCATCGGTGAGCGCCATGAGTCCCAGATCCTCTCCCTCGCTTGAGTTGGGATCTGTGAATGCATCTGAGTCGCTTGAGAGATCTTCAGTTGAAGCGATCGGCATTTCACTCGCTACGAGCGCTCGCCTTGGGGCATCCCTCTTGGCCTTCAATTCTTCGCGCTCTTTGGCACTTAGCTTTGGGCAATCGGATTTGTAGTGGCCCATCTTGTGGCAGTGGTAACACTCCACTTCCATCATGTCGCGCGGGATCGGCTTGGTCGTCTCTTCTCTCTTTCCTTTTCCTTCTCGAGCATCAGTGCTCCTCCCTTTGTACTGCTTGTAGAATCTTTTATACTTGCCCACTCGAGAGTTCATCTTGTTGAAGTTCTTTGATAAGAACGCAATGTGTTCTTCCAACTCTTCCCTTGTCATTTTGGCAAGCGACTGCTCGCTTGGCCCTTCGGCAGCTTTGAATGCTACTCCTTTTGACGTAGTGGGCGCTTCATCCTCGTCGTCGAGGCTCATTCGATTCAGATCAAACTCGTGAGCTTTGAGCTCAGAGAACAGTACTTCTGGCGTTAGCTTCGTTAGATCCTTGGTAGCTAGATATAGCTCCTTCATAGTCTGCCACTTCCTTGTGAGAGCACGGACTATTTTCAGATTTACTTCCTTGTCTGTGAGTTCCTTCCCAAGCGAGTTGAGAGTTGCAGTAATGTTGGTAACTCTCAGCTCGAAGGCGTCGATGGACTCTCCGGACTTCATCACCAGATTTTCAAACTCCCGCATCTGAACGGCGAGCTTGTTCTCCTTGATTTTGTCTGTGCCTTGAGAAATGAGGGCTAGAGTTTCCCACATTTCCTTTGCTGTTGCGCACTTCCTAATCCTTGGAAGGTAGGCGTCCGACACGGTGCTCTGCATCGTGTGGCGTGCAATCTTGTCGAGGTTGGCAACTTTGAAATCATTTGGAGTATACTCATCCTTATCCTTCTCCACGTACTGTTGTAGAACGTGGGCTGGACGACCTTCAGCGGCTGGAACCTCCACAGATATGGCTTTCTTAATTTCAATTGGTCCGTCTTCAATGACTTCCCACATCCGGTCGTGGATTGAGCATAGGAAGCTCTCGACTCGGAAACTCCATATCTCGTATCCTTCGATCGAGAACTGTGGAAGATTTGATGCACTGTATGTAGACATAGCAAACTATCAGCAGTAAATGCAATATGCGTGGGTGAGGTTTTGATGCACTTAGGAAATAGGATCCGGTTCAGTGAGACAACGTGAAGTGAGTGGGGACTCACTTCGGATATGCAAAGCAGAGGCTCGAAAGAACCGCTGCTCTGATACCACTTGTTGGTCCCGGTTTGCTATAGGAAAAATACGTAGAGGGGGGGGGGGGGGGGGGTGAATACGTATTTTGAAGTTTTTCAACTTCAATTCCTTAACTCAGAGTATAAAGTAAAGTGCTCTTTGGAAATGCAAAGACCCAACCGAGGGCTAGATCGAAAGCAATCACGAATCTCTTGTCCTAAGCTTAGAGCTTGATCAAGAGTGAGACTTTACTCTTTGTGCGGAATTTGGTGAGCTAAAATCTTTCCTAAGTAATTGAAAGTCCAAGTTAAGTTTGTTTATATGCACGTGCAATGGATAATCGAATACTGTAAAAAGATTAAGGTAAGAGAGATACGACACTGAGATTTATAGTGGTTCGGAGATAACGCTCCTACGTCCACTTTGTTGCACGACGGCAACTGTTCTTTTCACTCAAGAACTTGAAGGTTACGGGTCCTTCAAAAACCTGGTCGGGATCGGGCTTCACTTGCCTAGATCAAACGACTGACGTAGTGATTGCGGGTTCACTACACAAACCTAACAGAGACTGGAAACTTCACTCGCTTCAGTCAAACAGACAGGGAGATTACGGGCTCTCCTTACAGCCTAGCTTCGATCGAGCTTTACACAAACGATGTAAGTGTAAGCTTGGATCTCAACTCTACGATCGAGACTTCTTCAATCGATGAAAGAAGGGCCTTAGATCTGAACAACCTAACGACGACTCAAAAACCTAACAGACAACAGTTTAGGGTTTTTGGTTGACGAACACACTAATGAAGAACTCTTTACAGTAGATGCAAAGATGGGTAGAGTTCTTCTTCTAAGCTTGGATATTTGAAGTGGGCTTAGAATCTAAGTGTGAAGGTTGTGAAGAAGAGTTCCGATGGACTGGAAACTCGGAGAACACTTGAAACAAAGACTCGAAGATTTGCTCGAAGGCTTGGGAGTGTTTGTTTGCAGTAGGCGCTCGAATGCTCAAGTAGTGTTCTCTCTCTTCACGTCTTCATCCTTCACTATTTATAGGCGGAGGGTTGGCTAAGATCCGTTGCTTGGTTGGTGGTCTTGTCCCTCCTCCTCTCGACAGTACTTGCGCAGGCAGTAGCTTTTGCAGACGCGCAGTTTTGGACTTTTGCCGAAAATGGCTAAGTTCCAAGTTTAACAGTAACTGGAGCGAGCCAGTACTGTAGCGGCGCCTTTGTCGGCCTGGCAGTCAACTCCTCTGCTCCTCTCCTCGTTCGACACGTGGAGATCTCGCAATTAATGCAAAGATCTCTAGTTGACTGAAATTCAAATTCGGAGCGGGAATTTGTGCTGTCGCTTTCTCGTAGGTAGTGGCTTGCTTCGCTTTGAAGTTGTAGCGGCCGCTCCGAAGTGAGTCGCTTTAGGATCATATTATAGCGGGTCGCTTTGCTTCGCTTTGCAGCGTTTGCTTCGTTTTGCTTTAGCGCTTGCTTCGCTTCGCTTTGCAGCGTTCGCTTCGCTTCGCTTTATAGCATTCGCTTCGCTTCGCTTCGCTTCACAGCATTCGCTTCACTTCGCTTCGCTTCGCTTCGGTAGACTCGCTTCGCTTGCTTTGAACTGTAGCGCTCGCTTCGCTACGCTTTGCTTTGAACTGTAGCGCTCGCTTCGCTTCACTTTGGCAGACTCACTTTGAATCTACTGTAGCGATCGCTTCGCTTCGCTATTCTTCGGCACGCTTCACTTCAGCTTGCTTGACTTGCTTCGCTTTGGAAAACACACTCAAGTGAGTGGCCTTCACTTGAACTTTTGAAGCCTAATCTAAGCAAAATAAAAGAGCCATCCTAACAGTGTAGGCTTAGAAAAATTCTAACCTATTAACTACATCAAAATGGGTCGCTTGGGAAAAGGACGCTTGGGGTTTTGGGATCTAATCAAAACAAATGACTTTATTTATCAAATGTCCCATGAAGTTCCCCCTTAACAATTTAGTCCTTAACAATTCCCAACAGGTTGCTTAGCTTATGCAGCAAATATATCTCCATCTCGAGGTAAATTTGATCCTAGAGGCATTAGATGTGTGTTTTTGGGTTATGATTCCTCTCACAAAGGTTTCATCTTATTTGATTTGGAAGCAGAAAAGGTTCTTATCAGTAGGGATGTTAAGTTTGTTCCCCTTGTCTTTCCCTACATCAATCCCTCTGTTGAACCACATATTGAACCAAATATTGATATGAATCTTGAATTTCCTGCAGTAGATTCATCTCCACATATAAATGTTCCAGTTGTGGATCATCATCCAGATTCTCTCCCTTCAGCACAACATGAAGCTGAATCCCCTTCTATTTCACTTCCTGAGGGTCCCACTGATACTATCACCCTTCCTTCCACTCCAATTCCTGATCCACAGCCTAGGAGAAGTACTAGAGTGGTGCAACAGCCATGTTGGATGAAAGATTATGTTGGTGCCCTTCATAAAACTCACTCCATTTCTTTTGCTAATTCCATTACTCCACACACTTTTCCCTATGCTGTGAGCCCTTGTCTCACTGACTCTCATGTCACTTATCTCTTCAATCTTACTATGTTGAAGGAACCAACATCATACAGGGAGGCCTGTCAATACCCTGAATGGATTCAGGCAATGAATGCAGAGCTGGATGCTCTCATTACAAATGAAACTTGGGATGTGGTAGATCTACCCTCTGGCAAGAAGCCCATTGGATGTAAGTGGGTTTATAAGTTGAAACTTAATTCAGATGGTTCTGTAGAACGTTACAAGGCCAGACTAGTGGCCAAAGGCTATAATCAAGAGTTGGGAGTTGATTATACTGAGGTTTTTTCTCCAGTGGCTAACTTGGTCACAGTGAGATTATTCATTGCTATTGCTACTGCATTTTCTTGGCCTCTACACCAGCTTGATATAAATAATGCATTTTTGCATGGTTATCTATCTGAGGAAATCTACATGACACCACCTCCAGGTCTCTCTAATGCTAAAGCAGGCCAACTTGGCCAAGTTTGCAAACTGAAGAAGAGTTTATATGGGCTTAAACAAGCATCCAGGGAATGGAATGCTGAGTTTACCAGGCAGCTCAATTCTTATGGTTTTGTGGCCTCTGTGCATGATCTTTGTTTCTTTACTAAAGGGGAAGGAGATCAGTTTATCTGCATTATTGTGTATGTAGATGATATTCTTGTTACTGGTCCTTCTTTAGCTTTAATTGAGCATTTCAAGCAATTTTTACATGCCACATTCACCATTAAGGATTTGGGATCAGCCAAGTTTTTCCTTGGAATGGAAATTGCTAGAGGTCAAGATGGTACCTCCCTCAATCAGAGGAAGTATATTCTGGAGATTCTCTCCAACCATGGGATGTTATCTTGCAAGGTTGCAGCTACACCATTGCCACCGGGCCTTGTTCTTACACAAGGTAAAGATGAAGATCTGCTCAAAGATCCTGAAATTTACAGAAGACTTGTAGGCCAATTACTTTATCTGAACCTTACAAGACCTGATATTACACATGCATCCCAACAGCTCAGTCAATTCATGTCTAAACCAACCACAGTCCATTGGAACACAGCACAGCATGTGCTCAGATATTTGAAGGGTTGTCCTTCTTTGGGAGTTTTTTATCCTGCTGCTCAAATTTTTGATCTGAAAGGCTTTTCTGATGCTGATTGGGGTACTTGCTCAGACACTAGGAAATCTTTAACTGGGTTTTGTGTTTATCTTGGTGATTCTTTGCTCTCATGGAAAGCTAAAAAGCAGACTACAGTGTCTTCTTCCTCTGCAGAAGCAGAGTACAAAGCCTTGGCCATGACAACTAGAGAGTTGTTTTGGATTGCAGGTTTGTTGAAGGATTTCCACATTGGTGTTAAACTACCAGTTCCCCTTTACTGTGATAGTAAAGCAGCTATTCAAATAACCAATCAAATAACCAAGAGTGGGTTAAGAATTTCTCTCTCTAGAATTCTCTCTAGAGAGTGCCTACTCTCCTTTGGGTGTTTCCTCCCTTGGTCCCCCTCAGCCGCCATTAACCTCCATCTCCGGCCACCATTTGCCTTCTCTTGTCCCGCGTCCACAACCGACAAGACCGGAGGCTTCGTCGGGCGCTCGCGCCCCTGGCGCTGTCCCCCCTTCTCGGAGGCAACTCCGTCGAGTGCCCTCCCTTTCCACACCGTCAACCTCCTCGTGTCGGCAGTGCTCACTCTCTCCGCGCCACTGTGATCACGAAGCTTGTGGCTTCAGTTCTTGCTGCTCGTGAGCTTCTGCCCCCGTCGCAAGGTCTCACCAGGCTTAGTTCTCGCTGCTTGTACGTTTTCTCTCCCACCACTAAGTTTCATCCCAAAGTTTAGGTGGTGGGTGCTGTTGGCGTCCCAGTGGGTGTTTTTTCAATCTCTCCGGCGTCTTCTCCGGCGATTTGGTGCCAAGATTCCCAGCTTTTGGTCAACTGTGGTGGGGAATGGCTCACATGTGACTTTCCCATTTCGGCAAAATATTCCCTGCCACCTTCTTTGGCAGTTTTGGAATTTTCCCAGATTGTGCCCTTTTCCCTGCAGGCCTCCTTTGTCAACCATATTCCCTTCCTCTTTGGGCAGCTTCTTTCACAACATCCTAGGCACTGTGGTAAGGTCAGATGGCCAAGAAAAAAACAAAATATCAGCCCCTTGACCTTGCTGCCATTGACGGCAGGGAGACCGATTTTTCCAGCGATGAAGAGCCGCCGGAACCCACCCACTCCGCACCAAAAACGGCCACTCCTCTGTCGGGCGCTGTTAATCCCTCAATGGTCAGTCCTTCTACGTCGGCTTCATTCTCATTTGGGACAGCCGTGGCTGAGCAAGGTAGCTCTTCTCGCACCAACTCTGCTCCTCCCCAGCCTGGGAACCGCCGTTTCTCCGACGTCTTGCTCAATTTTGCCCCGGGAAAAGCAAATCTTCACCAACGCCCGTGTGAAGATAGTGTGGTTACCTTTGAAAAGGACGAAGTATACAACGTCCAATCGGATTGGGGCTACTGCCTTCTTGGCCTTTTCGCCGGGAAATTTCCGGGAATCAGGGCGGTCCTTCGTATCATGGAGACGTGGAAGGCTAAGTGCCGCGTCTTCACCCATCCTTCAGGCTGGATGGTCTTCAAGTTTGATTCCGACGATGACCGTCTTCGTGTTCTCAACGGACGTCCACAAAATGCTTTTGGAAGGGCCCTTCTTTTCAAAACCATCCCGCCATGGTTCACTTTCGATGATATGGAAGTCACACACATTCCAACGTGGGTACGCCTCCCGGGCCTCCCTCTCGAATGCTGGCACCCAAATGCTTTGAGCAAGATTGGAAGTAAAATCGGGCTCCCGATTTGCTGTGATGAGAGCACAATTGAACGTAAAAGGATCTCTCATGCTCGGATACTCGTCGAGGTTGATGCTGAAATCCAGCCCATTGATACCATCCCAATCCGCCTCCCAAATGGAGTCGAGTATTTGCAGAGGATTGAATACGAGTACGTCCCAAAGCACTGCTCTAAATGCAAGCTTTTTGGCCATTATGCCACGGCATGCCGTGGACACGATGTGCCCAACTCTGAAGCGCATTCACCAAGGCCTCGCAACCGATCAAGATCTTCAACGAGAAAGGCCAAATCTCTATCACCAGCTGGTGCCGGAAATACTCGGCTGCCACCAACTGAGCCAATCACTCCATCCGCCACCACTCCCGTGGTACAGGCTCCTACTGCCATGCCCGTCCCTCCATCCCGGCCAAGCTCTAGGGAAGGAAGGGAACAAGCCCGGGCCGCTGACGTGCAGGTAGCTCACACTCCTCCGCCCATCTCTGCTCCAAAACTTAAGAGAGCTTCCAAATCACCATTGAGGGAGAAGCCTTCGGTGGACACCTCCGTTCATAACGAAACGTCCCGGAAGCGATCCAAGTCTCCAATTTGCACAAGGAAGGAGCAAGTTGAGGTGCCCAAGGGAACGGACATTCCCCCTCCCCAAGCTAGTGAATTGCCCATCACAGAGGCCATACCAACAACCACGCCCGATGAGGGCGTCACCAAACGGAAGAAGAAGAAAGAGAAGGAACCAGACTTGGGGACTTTGTCCCCCAATACCCAATGAAGATTGCCGTGTGGAACATTCGGGGCTTTAACAAGTCCCGAAAGAAAAGTGGTGTCTTCAAACTAATCAATGACACCAACTTGGACCTCATTTGTCTCCTTGAGACAAAAATTTCCTCTCTTTCTCTCGATTCATTCAGATATCTTTACCTTCCACATTGGAAGCAAACTAACAATTTTGATACTATAGATGGTGGACGCATTGCCATCTTGTGGAATCCATCGAAGTTGAGGCTCGTCGTGGACTCCTTGCACCCGCAAGCAATCCATTGCAAGATCACGTGTCAAGTAACTCACTTCACTTTCTCATGCTCATTTGTTTACGGTCTTTGGACCGTTGTGGGGCGTCGACATCTTTGGGCCTCGTTGCATGATTTTCACTCTAACTTTATTGGACCATGGATGGTGCTTGGGGATTTTAATTGTGTTCTCAAACCGGATGAGAAGGTTAACGGTAATACTCCCTCGGGCTATGAACTTAGTGATTTCCAAGATTTTTGTTGTGCTCATGCCCTCACGGACTGTCTTTCTCTTGGCTGCCATCTTACTTGGACTAATGGACGAGTCTGGTGCAAACTAGATCGTGTTTTAATCAATGCAGATTGGCAAACGGCGGGCATTCACTGCATGGCTAACTTCTCACCGCCGGGCCACCTTTCAGATCATTCAACGGCCCATGTGGAAATTGGCGCGCAACACATTGGGGGGACTAAGCCCTTCAAGTTCTTTAATATGTGGCTTAAGCACCCGGACTTCTCCAATATTGTTCGAAATGTTTGGGAGGCTCCAACCGACGGGAACTATCAATTCTCCCTTTGTGCCAAACTTCGTGCTCTCAAAGGTCCACTCAAGGTTCTCAATAACCAGCACTTTAGCCACATCTCTTCCCGTGCAAAGACTGCCAATGATGCGTTGAAACAAGCCCAGTTCGCTCTCTCGGAAGATCCATCAAACCAAGAGCTTATTGCTGCCATCGGGCCTCTCCGCGAATGTGCAACATTTCTAGCCGATGCCGAAAGGATCTTTCTTGCCCAAAAGGCTAAATCTCAACATCTTAATCTCGCCGACAAAGGTACTAGATTCTTCCACTCCTTGGTGAAAAGGAACCAGAAGAAGGCATACATCGCTGCTGTTACAAATAAGGACGGGGCTGCCACGTCCTCACAAAGTGAAGTTGCAAAAGAGTTCGTTGATTATTTCACTGACCTCTTTGGGCAACAACCATCAACTACAATGCCTATTGACCCAACTGTTCTTCTCCATGGCAAGATTCTTGATGAAGAGGAGGGACAATCCTTATGCCGCCCAATCACGGCCATCGATGTTAAAAGGGCTCTTTTCAGTATTGACAAGCACAAGGCTCCCGGCCCCGATGGCTTTTCTTCCGAGTTCTTCACCAAATCTTGGGACATTGTGGGCACCGATGTGTCAAATGCTGTGCTTGAATTCTTCCGCAATGGAAAGATGCTTCGTCAAATGAACCATACGAGCATTGCTCTCATTGCCAAATCCGATCACTCTCCAACTCCATCAGACTATAGGCCGATTGCGTGCTGCAATGTCACATACAAAATCATTGCCAAGATCCTATCTGATCGCCTCTCTTCCGTCCTTGATAGTCTTGTGGACAGAGCCCAATCAGCTTTTGTCAAAGGCAGGTGCATTACCGACAACATATTCCTTGCTCAAGAGCTGGTCCATCACTACTCTCGGAAGCGAATCTCGCCTAGATGCTTGTTGAAACTGGACCTTAAGAAAGCCTATGACACAATCTCGTGGGACTTCCTTCACCATGTTCTTGTGGAACTTGGCTTTCCCATCACCTTCGTCAAATGGGTCATGGAGTGTGTATCTACAACGTCCTTCTCTGTCTCTATCAATGGGTATATTCATGGGCTTTTTTCGTGGCAAACGTGGATTACGGCAAGGTGACCCCATGTCCCCTTTCCTCTTTATTTTGTGCCTCGAATATTTCTCTAGGCTTATGAAGTCTCGCACGATCGACTCAGAGTTTAAGTTCCACCCTAAATGCAAGGATAGTAGGATTACCCACTTAGCATTTGCGGATGATTTAATGTTGTTCTGTCGGGGTGATTACCCCTCTGTGAGCATCTTGCTGGAGGCCCTTTCCGACTTTCAACAACAATCTGGGCTCGCTGTCAACACCCTTAAATCCACCCTCTTCACAGCAGGAGTCTTCCACGATGACCTGGAAGCCATTCGGGCAGCTGTTGGCTTTCCCCAAGGTCAGTTTCCGATTAAATACCTCGGCATCCCTCTTGCATCCCATAAACTTAATGTTGTCCATTACGCCCCTCTTGTGGATCGTATTGCTACATATATCACGTCTTGGACAGCTCACACTCTCTCATATGCCGGGAAACTTGAGCTTATCAAATCTGTTACCCAAGGGGTAGAATGTTTCTGGCTCCGGGTATTTCCCTTACCCGTTGCTGTTCTCGATCGTATCAACCGCCTCTGTAGGGTCTTCCTTTGGGGTAACAAAAAGCCGTTGGTAGGTTGGAGTGAATTGTGCCTCCCAAAGGATGAAGGTGGGATCGGACTCAAAGACGGCATGACTTGGAATACCGCTCTTATGGCCAAGATTTTGTGGAATATCCACAACAAATCGGACACGCTTTGGATTAAATGGCTGCACCAAATCTATCTCCGAAACTCCGACATTTGGAGATGGCAACCAAAGAGGACTGATTCCCCGCTCCTCAAGAAATTAGCTATTGTCCGTGACAAGCTTGTCAATCATTTTGGTAGCATCGATACTGCCATCAGTGGTCTTCAAAGTTTCTCAACAACCAAGGGGTTGGACAGTTCTGCTGTATACAATATCTTAAGAGAGAGGGGCCGAATTCAACCATGGAAGAAGGCAATCTGGAAAAACTTCATCCCTCAAAAATTCTCCTTCATTGCTTGGCTTGCGTTCAAGGAAAGATTGCTCACAAAAGATCGCCTCACCTACCTCGAGATCGATCCTTTGTGCACCTTCTGCACCACTCCAGAATCTACTAAGCACGTTTTCTTTGAGTGTGGATTCTCTAAGAATGTTTGGGCAATCATTCGAGAGTGGCTCCGTATCCCACAACAATCAACGACGCTCCACAGCGCGGCCAAATGGATAAAAAAGGTGAGAAACGGGACTCAGGTGCATTACAATGCAAAGTGGCTTGGGCTTCTAGCCACCATTTTCTACATTTGGCAAGCTCGTAATCGTGCCATCTTCGACTCAATCCGTCCAAAGCCAAGTGAAGTGGCCCACTTCATCAAAATCCGAGTCTACATGGCCCTTTACGAGCTGTTTGATCCGAGTACCGTCACGTGGTAGCTCACTAATTGATATTGGAGGCACCCCATGTTTCCCATCACTCCTTCCGCCCGCACCTTTGGTGCGTGCGCCATGCGCCCCGGCGCCCAGCGCCTTCTCCGGCCAGACTCCGCCCGCTACCAAGTAGCGTGTGCCCCGCGCCACCGCGCCCGGTCCGCCCGCATCTACGATGCGTGTGCCGAGCGCCCGAGCGCCCAGCGCCTCCCACGGCCAGTCCCCGCCCGCTGCCTCGCAGCGTGTGCCCCGCGCCCATGCGTCGAGACCGCCCGCATCGATGATGCGTGTGCCGTGCGCCCGAGCGCCCAGCGCCTGTCACGGCCAGTCCCCACCCGCTGCCGAGCAGCGTGTGCCCCGCGCCCATGCGCCGAGTCCACCCGCATCAATGATGCGTGTGCCGTGCGCCCGTGCGCCCAGCGCCTCTCACGGCCAGTCTACGCCCGCTGCTCCGCAGCGCGTGCCCCGCGCCCATGCGCCAAGTCCGCCCGCATCAATGATGCGTGCGCCGAGCGCCCGTGCGCCCAGCGCCTCTCAAGGCCAGTCTCCGCCCGCTGCCCAGCAGCGTGCGCATCGCGCCCGAGCGCCGAGTCCGCCCGCATCTCTGATGCGTGCGCCGTGCGCCCGTGCGCCCAGCGCCCCACAAGGCCAGTCACCGCCCGCTGCTTGCAGCGTGTGCCGTCGTTTCCGCTCAATTTTTCCATGTTTGTGCCATATCCGTGCGGGCCTATCCATCCGCACTTGTTTTTGCAGCGTCGGCCTAGCAAGGTCGAGCCGTGCTTTCTTGCCACTGGGCCCATTGTCGCTCCCATTGCCACACATGATAGGAACAAACAATGGGCCCCCTACATTTTTTAGCGCCAACTTGGGGCCAGCATACACTTGGACCAGGCTAGGGGAAGGACGCCCATGGGCACGTCCGCCGGGTCACCTCGGCAATGCCGGCCACCGCCGCCGCCTCCACTGCCGCCTCCGGCCGGCGACATGGGGTCCACTTGCTACTTGAGGGGCGGGCCCCCATATACCAACAAGGCCCGGCCCAGCCCTACCTTGGCCCTCCCCCCCTCAAACTCACCATCCTCCCCTATAATAGCTGTTACAATAAAAACCCTAATGCCAGCTCTGTATATTAAATCCTGAAGAACCTCACAAAAATTCACTCCCAAGTGTGGAATCCTACTGCTTGTCTTGTTGGCTTGGGTTTTGGCCTCGCCACACCACGGTGGTGCCACCAGCAGCCTCGATTGGCCTTGCCGCACCAAGGTGGTGCCTCCAGCAGCCTCTCGTGGCCTTGCCGCACCATGGTGGTGCTTGGCCTTGCCGCACCATGGGGGGCCACCAGCAGCGTCCCTCATGGCCTTGCCGCAACATGGGGGCGCCCCCAGCAGCCACTTATGGCCTATGCCGCACCAAGGTGGTGCCTCCAGCAGCCTCATGATGCCTTTGTTTTTGCAGGTGTTTTTCTATAGTAAAAGGGCGGGTTTCTCCATTTTGGGGTTGATGGGGCGAGTAACTGGGCTGATCAGTTCCTTTCACCATCAACCTTTGCCCTTTCTTTCCTTTTCCTTCATGTTTGCCTTGAGTTGATTGGCTCCTTGTAGCCTCTTTGGTGGCGTCTTGTGATTAGGTGTTGGGGCATGTCCCAAACCTCCCTGTTTTGTATGATTGAGTGTTATATATTTATTTACTTTACCAAAAAAAAAAAAAAAAAAATGTTGGGAACCCCCTGCAGTTTGATTTTGATGATGTTTATCGAAACCACACTTAGGCATATTTTACTTTGTTTAGGGTCAAGGCCGATAGATCGACCTGCTACCTGTTAGTGCAGGTCGATGCTCTTTATGTTCTAAATGCAAGTTCGATCCACCATGTAAGAGGAAGGTCGTTTATCGACCTGCCTCAATAGGATCGAGCTGGCTTTATCCGCCTGTCTATCGACCTCCCCTATCAAGCTTCCAGCTGGCATTGCCTTAGAAGATTTCAAGAGCTGGATTATCAATCAAGGTCGATGCTCCGCCTTCATGGAGCGTCACGACCTGATCCTTGCCACGTCGAGTGCCAGCAAGGACGAATATTCCCAACGGCTAGAAGTGAGTCAGCATCCAACGGCTAGTGCCACGTCAGCCCGACTCCAACGGCTAGTTTTTCAAAACTGCCTATAAATACTTCAGCCATTTTCGGATTCAAGTAAGGGAAAACACTAGCTATCAACGCCATATCTCTGCCCAAATCTCTCTCAAAGCTCATATCCATTCAAGTGTTCGAAATCCGATTAGTTTCCCAAACACTTGAAGAAGAGAGGTTTCCGATTCCGAAAAACACCACAACGACGAAGCGTTCACTGCTGCTTGTCGATTGTTCAAACAACTTCTTCTCCGACTTGTTCGAAGTTAGAAAGCTTGTTCTTATTTTCGCCATTATAGAGTTAGTCAAGCTCTGTAACAGCGTAAGGTTGTTTGTACGTTCTAGTACGAAGGTTGTAAGGGTCACGACCCAAAACTCGTGTCTAGTTACTCTCAAGTTAGATTGTAGCTAGAACTGATACTCAGTCAGTATAAATAAGAGAGAGGTGGATCCAAAAGAAAAGGGATTCTCAGGTCGAGTCGACCTGACGTGGACGTAGGAGGGTTTCTCCGAACCACGCTACATCGCGGTGTTTCTCTCTCTCTCTTTATTTATCGCTCTATCATTTCATTATCATACTGACGAGCATCAACCTGCATTACACGAATCAACCTGCTATCCATATTCAACCCTAAGATTTTTCAAAGAGTAATCAACCTCCACCAACTTCCGCATTAACAGTTTGATAAATCAAGCTTGATACCATACGAGCTTGATAGATCAAACTGCCTCTGATAAGGTCGACCTTGACAAACGACCTGCAGATCAACCTGAATTTTAAAAGTCAAAAACGGTTGGTTATTGGTGTATTCCCCCCCCCCCCCCATACACCAATTACTCTTTCCCGGGACCAACAAGTGGTATCAGAGCCAGGTTCTTTTGACCGCTGCTTTGCATACTAAAAGTTCCTTATCAAACTTTTGGTCATTTTGAACCGATCCTTAGAAAAATCTTTTTCATTCATTCATATCATATTATTCTGCTATGGAGGCTTCTCTTCTCAGGGTATGTGAAGACTTCTCCGTTCAAGGCTATGAAGATTGGAGCTTTCGAATCAAGATGTGTCTCAAGGCACATCACGTCCTTATGTGGGACATCATCGAGAACGGACCCTCCCCCATTTATGCTGCAAAGATCATCGTGGATGGAACAGCCCCCGGGGAGGCTACATACGAGAAAGTCCTTAAGAATCCTCGCGATTACACAACCGAGGAAAGGAAGGAGGCCGGTCTCGATGATTATGCAAAGGGACTCATCTCCAGCACCGTGAAGGGCGTCTACCTGGCCAAGATCAGAAATCTTGAAACGGCCAAAGAAATGTGGGACACCCTCCGGTCCATCAGCCTTGGCTCAGAGGAAATGAAGGAGAACAAGCTGTCCATGGCGTGCAGCAAGTTCGATGACTTCAAGATGGTTTCGGGAGAAACCATCGAAGCGATGAAAATTCGCTTCACCGAGATTGTTCTTGAAGTGGCTGCCATCAACCCATACAAGTATACGCAGCGCGAGAAGAATCTCAAAGTGATACGTGCCCTCCCTGCAAATTGGCACGTATACGCCGCCATGCATCCAGCCCGATCGGATTTCAACTCCCTCACCACTGAAGATCTTTTCGACATTCTTGTCGGAAATGAGTATGAGATGATCCGCATCCATGGATCAACCCAGCCTTCCACCAGCAAGAAGGCTGATGAAAAGAACAAGGAGGTAGCTTTCAAGGCCGACTCAGCCTCAGCCGCTACCCCAAGTCCGATTGACGAATCCATCGTCAAGAAGTTCGAGAAGATGACTCTCGACTATGCTCTAGCCGCTAGGAGAAATGAGAAGCTCCTAGGGAAGGTTGTCAAATACAAGAAATTCTACCGTGACAACAAACGAAACTTCTCCAACCGCAACCACGACCGCCCTGACAAAAAGGGAGAAGGTAAACCCTCAACCTTCAATTCTTCTAACACACCCGAGGGTGGTTGTTTCAACTGTGGCAGGCCAGGTCATTACAAGACGGACTGCCCGGATCTTACCAAGGCCGAGAGAGACGAGCTCCGTGCAAAGCGCGATAAGAAGCTCAAAGATCAACGAGCTGCAATGATCGCCGAAGAAACAAAGGAAGCTCACCTCTCGGATAGCTCGTCAAGTGATGACGAAGGATACATCGCTTTCGATGAAAGTGATGATGAAGAATGCTTCGTTGGAAAGCATCAACAAAACGAGGGATCTTCAAAGGTAGATCTTCAACCCATTTCACTTTCTTTTTCTGACGATGATTGTGCAGAAGAAGGTGATGAAGACCTATCCGAGGCTGTGTCTTGGGAAGAAATCAAGAAGCAGCTGGATGATTATGCCGATCTCGTGGATACTCTCAAGGAGGTCGTTGAAGACAATGCTGAGCTATTGGATAAAAATGAAAAATACAAGCTAGCATTGGAAGAAAGATTCTCTCCCTACGATGAAGAAAAGGAAAGGGAGATCGAAACCCTAAAGTCAAAGGTTGACGAATTGACTTTACGGGTCAAGGAGTTCGATACCAGGGAGCTCGAGAAGAACGAGTCCCTCAAGACCAAAGATGCCGAAATACACAGCCTTACCTCAAAGCTGGCTGACTTGGTAATTCGACACGAACTCCTCGTGAAGAAGGAAGAAAAACTTCAACTCACATTGAGTCAGTTGAAGAAAAGTGGAAAGAAGCTGGAAGAGGTCCAATCCATGCAACGCAATCCGCGCGATCACTCTGGGATTGGATTTAATGGAGAACCCAAGAAAAGCAAGAACAAAGACTGCGAGATCACGTTCGTGAAAGCGCAGCCTAAATCAAAGAATGTTCGGAAAACTAATCAAGCTCTCCCTGATAAGATGGTCAAGCTGAAGAATCCAGCTCGACAGCCCCAGGCCATCCTCATAAAGCAACGAAAGAAAGAACAGCCCGCTCCTCAAAAGAAGGAGAGTCGACCTGCCCAGCAACGTCGACCTGCCTCCTACCATCAGAATAAGGCTGTTCATCAAGGGCGATACCAAGGCCAGCACTATCAAAGGCCGTATCATCCTGAGTTCTTCCACCCGGATTATCAAGGATGCTACTGCCACTATTCTCAACAGTCAAATTTTTCAGACTGGCAGTATCAACCTGGGTTTTACAAAGAACACAATTATCAGCCTCGTCGCCCTCGCTCGAAGAAAACCAAGGCTCCCAAACCCAAGACCGCTACTGCCTCGTCCTCAGCCTCGGATAGAAGCAGACCGGTGAAGCAAATATGGGTTCCAAAGGCCGTTCCCGCAACCGATGTAGCACCCAATCTCAAATGGGTTGCTAAGTTTAATTAATTGCAGGTTGGGAAGGCTCAAAGAAGGAGCCAAGCAGCTCATGGAGCTGTATGGATCATTGATAGTGGATGCTCAAAGCACATGACGTGTGACAAAACGCCACTTTCAAACTATCAAGAACGAGACGGGCCCCTTGTAACCTTTGGAGGAAATTCTAAAGGATTTACGAGAGGCCAGGGCGATCTAAAAGTTGGTAAAACAACTATTTCTAACGTCTCTTATGTTGAAGGTCTTAATCATAATTTATTCTCTGTGTCGCAATTCTGCTCGAGTGGTAAACGAGTAGAATTCACCGCTAACAAATGTCTCGTGAAAAATGAGGAAGGAGAAATTCTTCTTACCGGAATATTGCAGGATAGACTCTATATTGTACAATGGACAGATTGGATAGAGACCTGCCTGGTCACAAAGGCCGATTCCGAGACAAGCTGGCTATGGCACAAGAGGTTGAGTCACTTAAACTTCAAGGCCATCAACAAGCTCGCACGCAACAAGCTGGTGAACGACCTGCCAGACCAAGTCTTCGATCGTGATCACATCTGCAGAGCATGTCAAGCTGGAAAGCAGACAAGATCATCATTTCCAAGCGTGACGGCTCATTCATCGAATCGAATTCTTGAGCTTCTCCATCTCGACCTCTTCGGTCCAGTAACTCCCTTGAGTATAAACGGTAGAAAATATGCTCTCGTTATTATAGATGATTATTCTAGATTTACGTGGGTTATTTTCATGTATAAAAAGAAGGAGACATTGGAGAAGCTACCTGCGTTGCTGAGCAAGCTGTGCAATCAAAAGGAGAAATCCATCATCTCCATTCGATCAGATCGTGGCACCGAATTTATCAATGCAATGATCGAAGAATATTGCACAAAGAGTGGGATTCATCATCAAACTTCAGCTGCACGCACACCTCAACAAAACGGCGTGGTGGAACGTCGTAACAGATCGCTGAAAGAAGCAGCCCGTACCATGTTGGATGAAACCAATCTTCCAAAGAAGTTTTGGGCTGAGGCCGTCAACACAGCCTGCTACACCCAAAACAGGTCGATCATCACGACCCGACATGGAAAGACTCCATACGAGCTGTGGAACAACAAGCTCCCCAGGTTAAAGTATTTTAAAGCTTTTGGGTGTTTGTGTTACATTCATAACAATGGGAAATCTCAATTGAAGACTTTTGATAGCAAGGCCGACCCAGGAGTATTTTTAGGATACTCAGAGGTTAGCAAAGCTTATAGAGTCTTTAATAAGAAAACCCTGGCTGTGGAGGTAACACCTCATGTTGTGTTTGATGAATCTACTTGTCTGTACAGAGAATCAAGTACAGGAACAGAACAGCCCGCTGCTAACAGGCCGTCTAACTCCCCCATTGACGACCTGCTAGTATGGACTCCAAATGATTTGGAGGAAGAGGATCAATCTGATCCTAAGGTCACACAGCAAGGGGGAAGTGATGCAAATACTAATACGAGCTGTAATACATCAGCCGGACTTAACCAGGCTGATCCCCCTCCCTCAGTCCCCAAGACTGATGCTGTTCACGACCTTACATCCCAAATTGAGCAGCTCGATAACACAATGGAGCAGCTCAACATCCAGGCCGAACAGCAGCCTGATCAACAGCTCGAGCAACAGCATGTGCCCACTGATCAACCTTCAACTCATCCAGAGTTTGACGAACCCATTAATGAGCCCGAGCCAATCATTTCAAATGAAGAAAGATCACGACGCAGACGATGGATCGATGATCATCCGAAAGAGCTCATTGTTGGGAACCCAAACCAAGGAGTACGAACGAGAAGGACGATTGGTGAAAGTGCACTTCTAAGTTGCTATCTCTCTCGCATAGAACCCAAGGATGCCTATGAAGCTCTTCAAGATGCTGACTGGATAGAAGCCATGCAAGAAGAACTCAATGAATTCAAAAGAAATGAAGTATGGTCACTAGTTGATCGTCCTTATCATCAAGGCGTCATTGGAGTTAAATGGGTTTACAAAAACAAGCGAGATGAATCTGGAGAAGTTGTCAGAAACAAAGCCCGACTGGTAGCAAAGGGTTACTGTCAACAAGAAGGAATCGACTATGATGAGACGTTTGCCCCCGTTGCAAGATTAGAAGCTATAAGGCTGTTTCTAGCTTATGCCGCTCATCAACGATTCAAAGTCTACCAGATGGATGTTAAAAGCGCGTTCCTCAATGGCATTCTTGAAGAAGAAGTCTATGTGGAACAGCCTCCTGGATTCGAGGAGGGTGATTCAAGCAAAGTCTACAAACTGCACAAGGCCGTCTATGGTCTTAAGCAAGCTCCTCGAGCTTGGTATGAGACGCTATCATCTTTCCTCATCGAATCAGGATTCAAGCGTGGTTCAGTCGACAAGACGCTATTCACTATCAAAGTGAATGAACATATCCTTTTAGTACAAATTTATGTTGATGATATTATATTTGGATCTAAGTCTCCCATACTGTGCGAAAAATTTGGTAACCTCATGACCGAAAAATACAAAATGTCTATGATGGGGGAAATGAATTTCTTTCTAGGGTTGCAGGTCAAGCAGTCCGATGAAGGAATCTTCATTAGCCAAACAAAGTACGCACACGAGCTGGTTGACAAGTTTGGTGTCAAAGACAGCAAGCCAGTCAAAATACCAATGCTCTCTGGTGGGAAGATCGACCCGGATCCCCAAGGAAAACCTGCCAACATAACACAGTACAGGGGTATTATTGGTTCATTACTTTATTTAACTGCTAGTCGACCTGACATCACTTTTGCAGTTGGAGTGTGTGCTCGATTTCAAGCTAATCCGAAGGAATCTCACTTGGAAGCAGCAAAGAAAATTCTTCGATACATCAAAGGAACCACAAATTTGGGTCTTTGGTATCCTTGTGATGACAACTTGCAGCTTACAGGTTATTCAGATTCTGATCATGCAGGGTGCAAGCTCGATAGGAAATCTACCTCGGGTACTTGCCATTTTCTCGGAAACAAGCTGATTTCTTGGTTTTCAAAGAAGCAAACTTCAGTAGCCACCTCCACCACAGAGGCCGAGTACATGGCCGCAGGAAGTTGTTGTGCACAAATCTTGTGGATCAAGCAACAACTTAAGGATTATGAAGTTGAAGTCAGTGAAGTGCCTATATTCTGCGACAGCTCGAGTGCCATCGCCATTACTCAAAATCCAGTTCTTCACTCTAGATGCAAGCACGTGGATATTCGACATCACTTTATTCGTGATCACGTGGAAAAGAAGAACGTGGTTATAGAGAAGATTCACACTGACATTCAACGAGCTGATATTCTAACCAAACCCCTAGCCGAAGAAAGATTCAAAATGCTATGTGGAAAGCTGGGGTTACTAAATGTTGAGACATCAGGCCGATCGTAAGCCTACAGGCCGTTATCTCCTCATCGACCTGCCACATCCTTCAAAAGCTTGTGGGACCAACAATCGGAACCAACGAGCAGGCCGTCTCTTTACAAGCAGGCCGATATTAAGGGAGAACAGGCCGTCATCTACTCAACAGGCCGATACCATTGAACAGGGAGACACTATTTGAACAGGCCGTGTCTGTCAACAGGCCGTGTCTGTCAACAGGCCGTGTCCATCATCAGGCCGTCGACTATTTAATAGATCGACCTGCATTCCTCAAATTGAGGGGGAACACTTATCCAAAGTGATCCATCATTTGAGGGGGAACAATGGTCAATGCCTGTCTCCAGGGCGTTTATTTCGCCAGGCCGACACCTCAAGTCCAGGCAGTTCCAACTCGCCAGGTCGATGTCATATGTCCAGGCCGATATCACAAATTGAGGCCGTTCATTTAGACAGACCGATATCATCAGACCAATATCAACCTGAATGCAACTGCATTTATGAAGGAAGAATCAAAGGGGCAGTATCACCCTTTTGTCTTATAACTTCTTTAATACGCATTGAATTTTTCATTTATTAATGTTATTTATTTCTCAATGTGTTTCATTGTTTAAGGGACTGCAAATTTGCAGAAAATGAGGAAAAAGGGAGTAATGATTACCATTTTCTCAACACATCTAGTCAAGTGTCAAGTTTTGACACGTTGACCGAGGCTACATTTAATTCCCTGCCATTTTTCTGTAAAAGTGCATATTTATGCTCGTTCCAACCTCTTCACGCGCGGATGTGAAACGTTACACATTCCACGCGCCCACGATCGTGCGGTTGAGGATTAATACTGCAACTTTAACCTTTTCAAATTCGAACGATCTCAACCGTTCGAAAAATCTATATATGTCATGCAGTTTTCTCTCAAAAACTTTACTTACTCTTATCATCTTCATCTACTAAAACCTAATTTTCTCTGCAAAATTTTAAACTGCCGCCGTCGTGATCATCGTTTCTCTGCTTCTTCACTCTCTGCTTCGAATCACTCGCAGTGGTTTGTGTTCTTTTTACCATTTATGCTTTTAATTTCCTGTCAAGCTCTTAACTGTGTTTCTCTATCTTTTCTCGAAAAACGATTGGTTCTCTTTCTAATCTCTTTTGGAAAATTTGCAGAAAACAACAATGGCAGCAAATATTTTACCCTCTGGTCGTAAAGAATTGCAGTGGTCAGAAGTAGAAGAGTTCTTGACGGCTCGCATCAAGTACGAGCCCTACATGGTGCGTGAAAACTTCGGTTTTCACGATCTCGACTCCATGTTCGCCATGGTGGAGAAGTGCCGTTCATTCCATCAGATCATCTCCACCCGGCCGGCGAAGAATCTCCCTAGGCTTGTGGGTGCCTTCTTCTACAATTGGAATGAAGGAGATTCCGTATCCACCCACACCGTCTCTATTGGAACCACGAAGTCCGTGGCCACCATCAACGTTCTTGATGCTGTGAAAGCGGCCTTCGACATTGATGAAGAGGGGACGATGCAACTCTCTGACATTTCTAGGGACCAACTGCAGCAGGTTGCAGATCGTGTCCTAATCGAGCAGAGGCAGTTCGTGCCAGTCGCATTCAAGAGGAGCGATCTCCGCCCTAAATATCGCCTCTTGATGGACTTCGTGCAGAAGTGTTTTCTGGGGCTTCTCGGGAACTACAACCAGGTCACCCCTTTCAAATTCCAGATCTTGGCGGCCGTAGTGCTCGACCTGCCTGTCTGTTGGGCCAAATTGTTGGTCTCCCTGCTTTGGGATGAAGCCAGGATGATCATCTGCGAGACGGAGGGAGAAGCCATTGTAAAAGTATCTCTCCGCAACGACAAGCCGCTTCGCCTTGGGACGAAGGTGACCTCCATCATCATCTCCCACTTCAAGCAGAGGACGTGGTCCAAAGATCCGGACTTCCCCCCTCTGTTTATTCCAAAAGATCTCCATCAGCTTGAGATGGCGATTGGGGTGGCACCGCAAATCTACCACAACTCCCCAGACTCTGTCCGGGAGCATCTCGCCAGAACCGGCCATTCCAAAGTTGGTTGGAGGATCCCAGATCGACCCCTTCAAAAGAAAAGGAAGGCCGATTTCGATCTGGTTCCCTCTCGCCCTGTCAAGAAGGGCCAGCCCGTGAAGAAGACTCCCCCTCGCAAAATGCAGTCGGCCTCCGGTGATCCTCCCAGACCGATGCATAAAGTCCTTCCCGTGCAGCTCGATGAGCCTGCTGCTCGCACGGAGACTTCGCGCTCTCCATCGCGCTCTCCATCAGCCGAACGGACTCCATCTCCAGTCCGTTCCGCCGGCGAGCCCTCGCAGAAACGGCCTGCATCTTCTACGCAGGTCGTTGCTCCCTCTCCAGCAAAGTCCCCTCGTGTTCAACGAGCTGGATCGGTGGAAATTGTTGACGTCACCGAAGAAGAGGTGGAGCAAGACACCATCCTGCCCTTCCAGCCTATCCCCGAGCAGGCCGTCTCTCCTGCTCAAGCAATGGTGGCTTCGAAGAAGGCCGAAGCCAGGCTAAAGGTCATCGACCTGATGCCAGGAATCGATCAACTCCCCAAAACCCTCGACCTCGCTGCTCGCCTCCAGTTCTACCTGGATTGTAAGTCGAGCTACTACTACGTATTCGAGGCGTTGCTACAGGTCGTCACTCTCGACGACCTGAAGGTCGAGGAGCTGGCTCTTGAAGCGGAGTTCGGTTTCTACACCGTGGGGGATGCGGCCTCCAATTTTTGCCAGCTGGTGCTTCGCCGCATGAAGGTCGAAGCCAAAATTTTGGGCATCGACCTTCGCCCCCTATATGCGCACTCTCGCGCCCTGTACAACTCCGCCACCGAAGCCGGAGACGAGTTTGATCGGATTCAAACTCCGGAGCAATCATCACCCAGGATTGAGGGTGATGATCAGCCTCTAGTTGCTGCTGCTCCGTCTCCAAGAGTCAATGTGGAGGCTGCGCTGGATGATATTTCTGCCAAGCTCGAGTCAATCATCACCAGCCTCCCAGAGCAAATCAAGCAGGCCGTAGCTGAGGCCCGGGCCGACATAGTGAAAGATGCCAAAGCCCAGGCCAATGAAGTTGCCAGGGAGCGTGTCACTGATTTTGCAGTGAGACTTCTGAAAGAATATACCGACAAGCTCCTACCGGGCCAGCTTGATGAGCTCAACATGGCGTCCCGTGACCAGATCGCGGAGGTATTGGAGGATTTATCCAAGGTCGATGAGCGAGTAGACAACCTGAATTCTGCTATCTCAAACTCGGCATCGACCTCCAATGACCAGATCAACGCCATCCACGGCACCATCTCCTCCCTTCTCAGTGGGCAAATGGAGTTGAAGGATGCTGTGGTCAAGCTGCAACAAGAGGATGCGACTCTTCTTTCCCTTATCCAGGCCCTTTCTGCTGATGTCGAAGAGGGGGAAGAAGAGAGAGTCGCCGCCGCGAAGAAAAAGAAGGCCCCGGCCCCAAAATCCAAGGCTCCTCCTCCTCCTTCTCAAAAGAAGCCCTCCCAGGCCGTTGCACCCAAGGCCGCTGCCTCTCATGCCGATCCTATCTCCCAGCTTGGTGCGGAGCAGGCTGCTGCCGCCAAAGCTCGATTGGCAGCAGAGGCAGATCTCATTTCCGCCATGGTGCTGGCTGGTGCTACGCCGGAGCAGGCTGCAAATCAAGAGGAGCAGCAGCGCTTCAAGGCAGAGCGCCGTGCTGCTGAGGCTAGAAGGAAGAGAGAGATGGACTGGATCAGCCAGTCCGCTCTTGTTTTGAATGCAGGAGGATTGCAGCAGGTCGTTGATTGGCTTGATGAATCTCAGAACAACCTGCTGCGGGAGCTCAATTCGTGCTTCATCCTCCTGCACTACTTCATCAAGGATCCCTCCCTGCCTGCCGATGCCGATGAAGCGTATGCAGCCTACATGCGCAAGTTTCCATACCAAAAATTCATTGGTGAGCTCAAGAAGAAGGCTGCAGAGGCTGGTGTGACGATAAGGGCCCCTGCTCAGCAATATTTTGCGCCCTTACGTCTTGGTGCTTCGGAGTACTTGGATTACTCTCGAATCGACCAGTACATCGCCCAAACTGCCATCGGACTAGGCGTCAACGTATCGAATTCCGATCCCGACTATCGTCGTATCAGGGATGGAATCTATGCAAGCATGCAGACGTTGTCAAGGGAGCAGATTCAAGAAGAGCGCTTGGCAGCCCGTGCCAAGATCCAGGCTATGTAGATAGATGTTTTTGCAATCTTGTTTTTCATTTATGCTCTCAGCTGGTTGTAAGTTCTCCATGTATTCTGCTATCGAGCTTAATGAAACAAAAACATCTTTCGACCTGATGACAATACCTCTTTGTCCAGGCATCTGCCGTTACTGCTTTATTTTAATTATGTTCTTATTTGCCCTTCATTTAATTCCTTATCAATCTTCATGATTGAAAAATGTTTAAGCTCTGATACCATCTTTCAGTGTTTTATCTTAGGAATTAATTGTAAAGTGTTTGGTTTCGACATCATCAAAAAGGGGGAAATTGTTGGGAACCCCCTGCAGTTTGATTTTGATGATGTTTATCGAAACCACACTTAGGCATATTTTACTTTGTTTAGGGTCAAGGCCGATAGATCGACCTGCTACCTGTTAGTGCAGGTCGATGCTCTTTATGTTCTAAATGCAAGTTCGATCCACCATGTAAGAGGAAGGTCGTTTATCGACCTGCCTCAATAGGATCGAGTTGGCTTTATCCGCCTGTCTATCGACCTCCCCTATCAAGCTTCCAGCTGGCATTGCCTTAGAAGATTTCAAGAGCTGGATTATCAATCAAGGTCGATGCTCCGCCTTCATGGAGCGTCACGACCTGATCCTTGCCACGTCGAGTGCCAGCAAGGACGAATATTCCCAACGGCTAGAAGTGAGTCAGCATCCAACGGCTAGTGCCACGTCAGCCCGACTCCAACGGCTAGTTTTTCAAAACTGCCTATAAATACTTCAGCCATTTTCGGATTCAAGTAAGGGAAAACGCTAGCTATCAACGCCATATCTCTGCCCAAATCTCTCTCAAAGCTCATATCCATTCAAGTGTTCGAAATCCGATTAGTTTCCCAAACACTTGAAGAAGAGAGGTTTCCGATTCCGAAAAACACCACAACGACGAAGCGTTCACTGCTGCTTGTCGATTGTTCAAACAACTTCTTCTCCGACTTGTTCGAAGTTAGAAAGCTTGTTCTTATTTTCGCCATTATAGAGTTAGTCAAGCTCTGTAACAGCGTAAGGTTGTTTGTACGTTCTAGTACGAAGGTTGTAAGGGTCACGACCCAAAACTCGTGTCTAGTTACTCTCAAGTTAGATTGTAGCTAGAACTGATACTCAGTCAGTATAAATAAGAGAGAGGTGGATCCAAAAGAAAAGGGATTCTCAGGTCGAGTCGACCTGACGTGGACGTAGGAGGGTTTCTCCGAACCACGCTACATCGCGGTGTTTCTCTCTCTCTCTTTATTTATCGCTCTATCATTTCATTATCATACTGACGAGCATCAACCTGCATTACACGAATCAACCTGCTATCCATATTCAACCCTAAGATTTTTCAAAGAGTAATCAACCTCCACCAACTTCCGCATTAACAGTTTGATAAATCAAGCTTGATACCATACGAGCTTGATAGATCAAACTGCCTCTGATAAGGTCGACCTTGACAAACGACCTGCAGATCAACCTGAATTTTAAAAGTCAAAAACGGTTGGTTATTGGTGTATTCCCCCCCCCCCATACACCAATTACTCTTTCCCGGGACCAACAAAAAAAAAAAGAATCCAGTTTTTCACGAGCGCACCAAACATATTGACATCGATTGTCATGTTGTTCGTGAAAAATTTGTTTCAGGTTTTCTCACACCTGTAAGTGTCTCTTCTGCAAATCAATTGGCAGATTTTTTCACCAAGCCCCTCTCCAGTCCCCGCTTTCGTGATCTCCTCTGCAAGATGGGAGTGTTGGACATCCACCACTTCCATCTTGAGGGGGGGTGTTGAAGATTATGGTGCAGCTCTGTTCGTATGCAAGGTGTGAAGATGAAGATGAAGGAGTTTATTTGTTTTTGCTACTAATGGGATTCGATCCCTGCTCTTTATCCTATTCAGTTATTTTTTATTTCCGCTTTTAATCTCATCCGTCCACGTGTATGTGGCGGATGTAGTCTGTTGAAGAAGTTGTTAGTCGATAGTCGTGTTTCTCTCCACAACACTTTTGGCTGTGTTAACCTAGCTATATATTGGGATGTAACAGTGCAGCAGCTTAACTGCTTTTTGCATGCTTAAGATCTATGAAACGATATTGAAGTAAAAACTCAATCTTCATGCTTCTTTCTTTCCTTTCTTCACGTTCAAACTCTATTTCCATACATTTCTTCAATACATCGTCGGAAGGCCATGTTTTTGTGTTGCAATTCGATCTGAACATGGATTTCGTAAGGTACTTTTCAATATTAAAAATCATGGTCTCCTGATCCTTCTCTCTCCGTTTGTTCTTTCTTATGTTAAAATAACAAAGAAATACTTTCATGCATCTTGCTGTAGATACTTTTATTATGTTGTCATATCTAAATGAAAAAAAAATGCAGTTTTTCAGCTGGGCCATTACGGATATAAGGTAGTGTTATTCAAATAAGGTATATTATCAATTTTATTTTCGTATATTATTGTTGAGATGGATAATTGGGCTTAAGGAGAGTATCCCATAGATGATTTGTGATGTGTTTCTTTAACTAAAATTACATTAAGCAGTGCGGGTGTTGGCCTAGCAATAGGGGATTAAGTTTGGGGGCCAAAGATCCCAAGTTTCAATCGGATAGGGGCTTAAGTTTGGGGGCCAAAGATCCTGAGTTCGAATCATTTGTTGCTCGGCCATTAAAGCTTCTAAAAAAAGTTACATTAAGCAAGATTTGATATGTAATATGATCGTTAGTCATGTTAGTGTCAACCAGTTGTTGCATTCAATTATATTAATTATAAAATTTTATTTTCTTAACATTCTTGAATATTTTTTATAGAGCTTTGTTTCTATGTTTTTGGTGTTCAACTTTTACTATTAGAAACATAGTGGCATTATGAATTGAGTTTCATTTGTCTCAGGTTTCGTATGAATGTTATGGAAGAAACCAAGAAAGTCTAATTAAAGTTAATCACATGTATTATAGAACATTCTCTTGGTTTTCTTTTGTAGTATGTTTTTCGGTTTGGTTTCTATAATCTGTATAACTTTCTAATGATACAATGTTCACACCGTTTATTTATGTTTGTATGGCCTTTTAGTCTTGTGTTTATTACTTGCATAATTTTTTCCTTTTCTGCCAACACTCTTGCAGCAGTAATGGTTGAGTATAATTAGTGATGAATCCTAACAAATTCACTTCAAAGAATGATGCAACCCATTAGACAATTTTATGAAGTTTCTCTCCTAAAAGTCTGTTAGAGGAATAGTATTTAATTTCAGTTTAGCAGGTACCTCTCTTTCTTCTCCCCTTTAATGCAATGTAGTCTCCTGTTGTTTAATGCAAATATTATTGCTTCAAACACTTGGATAAAATAATTTTGGTTTGATAAAAAAAATCTTACTATGTATTAAAGATAACTTAGTAAAAGTTACATGCCATACAAAAATAATCTATTAATATATTAAAACAAAACGAAAAATTGGTTATTTTTTCCCGATAAATTAACGGGTACATATTTTCCTATATTTTCTCACAGCAATATAGTATCTTCTCTCTGAACAGTTTCTTTTTGAAGTTTTAACCGCAACAAATCTATTGATTCATATATAGCCAAAAGTTTTACTTGAGGAAAAGAAGGTGATATTTTAACTGTGTTTCTTTTCCTTATTTTTTCCGAGGTCTGCTTCCTCTTTAATTTTTTTCCCCCGTTCTTTGAAATCTTTTGTGACTGATCATATTGTTTTGTTTGATTTTTACTTTTCATTTTTATGAAAAATCGCAGGAGAGTAAGTTCTGAAATTCTTAGGATTTTATGTGGAATCCTTTATCATGGGTGATTGAGGCTGCAACATAATGGCTATCACTACTTAATTTTGACATGTAGTCAATAAGAGGATTAAATTGTTGAGATTGTTTAATTGTCCTATGTGTAGTCCAAAATTGTTAATAAGAATATAATAAATAGAATAAGATACATAAATCTACAGTGCACTTTTTATGCTTATATATAGATTAATTAGTCATTTATTGTGATAGAAAAGACCTTATTTTTACAGTAATTATTCTTATAACCAGCTACATTTATAATGTCGTTGCTCTTTGTTTCTTTGTTTCTTAGTTGAGGTAAAACTGTAGAAACAATTTGTCAATTGTAATATTGTGAAGGGTTACTTCAAAATTTTAATAAATCTTAGACATACACCATAAGAGCGTTTAATATTAACTGTTCATTTTTTTTATAACAATTTTAACATAAAATTTTATGACTCACAACAGAGGATTCAAACCTGTAACAATTCTCAAACATTAATCTCTTATTGCTCGCCCATGTACACTATTTGTGCATGTTTGTGTGGTGTTTGGTTACAGATTGATATATTGATTGTTTTAATATGCTATTACTAATATAAATAAAATACATTATCCGTTAGATGTATTATAGTGTTTTACCTATTCTCATAAGTGAAATGACACTTTTGTTCAAATTATAAAAAAACTTCAAATATACCCATATTTTGCATTTGTGGACCAAAATACCCCCAATTTACCCTTACTTTTCCCCACTCTCCTACTTTTTCTCTTCTCCACATGACAAGTCAACATCACCTTTTATGTTTTATCTTTTCTTTTGTTTTTTTTTAATTTCCATCAACAACATTTTTATTTCTTTCTTTATTTTTTATTCTAATTTTTTATTTCAAATTTCATTTTCTGTTTTTTTTTCCCTAAAAAAAATACGAATATTCTTTTTTTTAAGAACTGCAAAAGTCTTTTGGTTAGAAAATGACTCATTTTTACCATATATGGTAAGAAATAATGTATAATCTTATAAATGTTATGTAAGAAGTTATGTTCATTCTAACTACTTAAAAAGTCTTATTGGAGCACTTGGTTGTAAGATTTTACACAGACAGAATGGACATTAGCTTTTACAATAGGTAGTAAGATTGTACATGGATTCTTACCATATATAATAAAATTGAAAGTAAGAATGAGTTTGTTTCTTACTTAACAAGTATTAATGGAGCACTCGAAGATAGATAGTTAGAATGAATATAACTTTTTACACAACATTTATAAAATTATACATTATTTCTTACCATGTGTGGTAAGAATGAGTCAGTTTCTAACCAAAAGGACATTTGCAGTTCTTAATAAATTAAAAAAAAAAAAAAAAAAAACTGTGTACGAAAATTAGGGGAAAAAAAGAAGAGGAAAAATAGAAAAGAGAAAAAGCATCTTCATGGAAACTATAATTTCAGATCCTTACTTGACAAATCTTATTGAAACATGTTTTATTGTAGCTCGTTTCTGACATAATGTCTTAATGTAAAGTAAGATAGTTAGATTTTACACGTTTTATTGTTAAGTAATATAGTAAGATAGTAAGATTGTACATGTATTCTTACACCTGATTATAAGAATGAAAGTAAGAATGAGTTTGTTTCTTACTTAACAAGTCTTACTGAAGCACTTGGTTGTAAGATTTTACACAGACAGAATGGACATTAGCTTTTACAATAGGTAGTAAGATTGTACATGGATTCTTATCATATCCAATAAGAATGAAAGTAAAAATGAGTTTGTTTCTTACTTAACAAATCTTACTGGATCACTTGGTTGTAATATTTTGCACATGCATAATGGACATGATCTTTTACAATGAGCGGTAAGATTGTACATGAATTCTTACCATATATAATACTATTGAAAGTAAGAATGAGTTTGTTTTTTACTTAACAAGTCTTACTATAGTTAGAATAAACATGACTTTTTACACAACATTTATAAAATTATATATTGTTTCTTACCATATGTGGTAAGAATGTGTCATTTTCTAATCAAATGACTTTTGGAAGAAAGATTGAAAGTAAGAACGAGTTTGTTTCTTACTTAACAAGTTTTACTGGAGCACTCGTAAGATAGATAGTTAGAATGAACATGACTTCTTACATAACATTTATAAGATTATACATTGTTTCTTACCATATATGGTAAGAATGCGTCATTTTCTATCCAAAGGACTTTTGCAGTTCTTAAAAAAAAGAACATTCGTATTTTTTTTTAGGGAAAAAAAAAACTGAAAACGAAATTTGAAATAAAAAATTAGAATAAAAAATAAAGAAAGAAATAAAAATGTTGTTGATGGAAATTTAAAAAAAATAAAAGATAAGAGAAAAGATAAAAGGTGGTGTTGACTTGTCATGTGGAGAAGAGAAAAAGTAGGAGAGTGAGAAAAGTAAGGGTAAATTGGGAAGAAATTTGAAAAAGTGGGTAGAAATTGAGTATTATTATAATTGGGTATATTTTTTAGTTTCTCTTGGGCATATTAGGTAGAATAATTTTTGCCCCTTATCCGTTAATTATATAAGGGTATTTGCATATGATATTTGAATTGTTTATATACAGATATTGAGTTTTCATTCTATTGACAAGTTGGTTGTATTTTCTGTGTTTTTATGATTCATCACGCTATAAATGATTTGTAAATTTAATCTTTTTAAAAATTATAAATACAGTTTATAACATTAATTTTCTTTTGTTATCATTTAGTAATTGATTAAATTATAACTATTGGTGTTAATCGAAGCCGTGCATCGCACAGGGCAACGTACTAATAATAATAATAATAATAATAATAATAATAATAATAATAATAATAATAATAATAATAATAATAATAATAATAATAATTGAAAATAATAATACTAATAATAATAATAATTGAAAAAAAAGAGAGAGCCCAATTTGGCCCCAATTATTTACCCTAATTATTTTACACAACGTCTTCTTCGTCTGGCTCTCTCTCTCAGTCATTTTTATCCTTTGAAATTGATTTCACCCTTTTTTCTTCCCAAATCAAAATGCTACAACAGAACAGAAGAGAAGGCCCTAAATTGCAATAATCAGGAAAAGTTAAAGGCGTTTTGCGTTTGAGCTACAGTGTTGACGCATTTTTAAGTTTGAAGGAGAGAGAAAACCTTCAAAAATTCAAATTCCAGTAGGGTTGGGGCCTTCTTCCTTGCTGCATTTTGCGCTTTGGTGTAGGGTTGGAGATGCCCTCCATCTCTTTCTCTTTCTCCTTCTCCTTCTCCTTTCCTGCCTTCTGTGTGTTTCTTTCTCGATTACTTATTTGTTGACCTACAAAGTGTTTGCATTGGCCATTTCAAGCGCTTTCGCAATTTGCCTGTGTTTACGGCAGAGATGGAGGCCATACTGGCAGATTCTGTGCGGAACAGCCTCCAACAACTGATGTTCCGGAACGCCATTTTCATGGGCGAGCGCCTCTGTGCTGAATTTCCTTCCGAGGTTAGTTTTCTTAGATAAAGCTATAGATGCAGTACAGATGGAACGTTTTTTACATTTATTTCTGAGCGGTCATTGCCTTCGGATCCGAACACAAGCTGAGTGATGAATTTGCTGCAGCAGTTTTAAGTTTTGAGGTAGTTTATTTTAATGCTTTCCATGTTTCCTTTAGAAGAACATGCAAGAAAAGGGGGAAAAAAACATGGTATTCATTTAGTAAATGTTGGGACACTGTACTCTAAGATTAAGTTGCAATGCAGTGTTAGGCGTCTTTGGTTGTAAAATTTAGCCTGGTGCAGCAGCACGGCTATGAACTCCACTACATTATCTTGTTGTTTCACTTCTACTGTATGTCGAACGATATTTTTGGTTTTTGACTTGAATGAAAAAATTATTTAAATGTGGTACTGAAATATTAGAAACGTGGTTGTGGAATTATGTGGGAAGGATGGGTTTTTCTTGTAATATTTCAGTGATTGTTTGTTGAATTGACACTTGAGATTTCTTCAAGTATTTGGTGAATATACAGATGATTAAGCCTGGATGACTGACTATGCTATTTCATTGATGCTCATTTTGCTGGATGCAGAAAAATCTGCAGCTGCTTGCTAGCTGTTATTTGCAGAACAATCAAGCACACTGTGCTTATCACATTTTGAAGGGTATGTGATGCACATTTTTCTTCTTTTAACTACATTTCTAACCAACTGAAAAATAATGGTTGATTAGTAATTCTTCCTTTATCTATGTAACATCTAATATTGGAACAGTATTTCGCTTTGCCTGGTGAAAGCCTTATTTTCTTCATATTTGCTGTCTTTGATCTCAAGGTACACATTTAGCTGAATGCCGTTATTTGTTTGCGTTGGCGTGCTTCCAGATGGATCTTTTGAGTGAAGCAGAAGCTGCGTTATCCCCTAATGAGTCTTCTATGGAGGTATGCTCTTTAAATAATAGTTATTCTGCTATAATGATTTTGTCAGTTGTGGCTATAGATGTTATTTGTGAGAACAATCCCTCATACAGGTATAGTAGTCAGCTTTTTCTTACTTGTCGCAGGTTCCAAATGGAGCTGCTGGTCATTTCCTTCTAGGACTTGTATACAGGTTAACATGAATAGCTTATCCAACTCTTGATTACATTTTCTGTCTTTTTCATTGGAATTTCATCTGTGAGTCTGAAACTATTTTCTTGTAAATTAAAAATAAGTTGTTTATTTTTTATGAAATGATTTATTTGTTGAAGATTATGTTTGTTCGTTTCTTGTCGTTATTAATTAAGATAGAGACATTAAGGTAACAATGTTGATTCTCTATTTTGATATTGCAATGTGTGTTGGTGGTTATATCATATGTGGCTCTTTTAGATTGTAATGAAATGGCAATATTGTGGACAATTACCTGAAGAAGTGTGTCTCTTAACTAAGGTTCGGCCTTTAGAAAGCATTTCTTTTGGAACAAGATGAACCTCATTCACCTAATACTCTTCATCTATTGGAACATGCCAATGAAGTTGGATATTATTTTATAGCAGCAATTTATTATGATGTATGTGTTGTAAATTTTGTACTCTGCAGATCCCTTTCTTTGTACACAGGAGACTGCTTGCTGCTGCCTTTTAATTCCTTTTGATGGCAAATGGCTACTAATAAATAACTGAATCCTAGAGTTGTAGTTTTTAAAGTTCTTTCCTTTTATACACTAGAAAGTCGTGGAATTGTCTGTAACTTCTGTCTGCTTATGCTACTGGAGAACGAAGCGCTATGGCTGATCCCAACGTATCATAGTGCAGAGCATTATTATAACCAAGCGAGATGAAGCAGATGAAATTATCTCTCTTCCTCTTGCTTGTATGGATTAGTGCTACCTTCTGCGCTAATAGGAAAAAAATAAAAAAACAGTGATAATTAGTGCTTCAAAATGGCGCAGATAGTATGATGACAATGACATAAATCTGTAAATGTCAAGACAATGCCTGTAATGTTATTTCAGGGTGTTAAATGGGCTTATGCCAATATTTTTTATGAATAACTTGGGGTAAGATTTCAGAGGAACCTGAAACTGATTTTTGTGGATTTTGTTTTACTAGGTGGAAAGTGCATACACTTGCATTTTTATTGGATAAATAACTGTGTAGATTTTTATTTTCTGGACAACAAGCTAAACATTTTAAAAAGCTATGACAGGTACACGGATAGAAAGCAGAATGCTATCAATCACTTCAACCAGGCTCTATCATTAGATCCATTGTTATGGGCTGCTTATGAGGAGCTTTGTATATTAGGTATATATAATGCTTTCTAATTTTTTATTCTTAATTTTGCTGCAATCTCTGGTAAAAGAATGGCTTTTAAACAGGCTTCATGTTGCTCTTTTTACTTCTTATGTCTAGGTACACTCTTGGACCAAGCCTAGAATGGAAATACTTAGCTTCTTAATAAAAAGTGCTTGTCTATCATCTTCGGCACGGGTCTTTACATGATACACTTTTGTCCCATGTCAATCATTTTAATGCCAGCATCTTTCATCTCCTTAAATTGACATCATTTCAGGTGTTGCTGAAGAAGCGACTTTAGTCTTTGATGATGGAGCTTCTATTTTTATTCAGAAGCAATACCTACAACGTGGTTTGGTTTCCCAGAGTTCACAGGCAACAGTTGAGGAACATGAGATTACTTCTAACAGGGCATTAGGTTCTGATGATGTTAGTCCAAGGAAATTAAAACACACATATGGTAATAACCTACGAGAGATATCCGGGAACTCGTATGCAACAAATTCCAGTCAACCCCCGTACGGTGGTCCCATGAGCTTGCCATTTTACAACACCCCTTCCCCAATGGCTACACAATCACAGGTATAATTGTTTCATGTCTTAATGCTGTTTCTTCCCATTTGGGCTTAATCATGTTTATTTGTTTGTGCTTGCTGTCTGCCTCTGAAATTAGTTGCTGTTGTTTTCTATATTTTTTTTTCCTTTACCTTTGGCTGGATTGAGGTTGGTCTTCCTTGTAGAATGAGTCATGTTGGTTTCTAACTGTAGATATACATATATTACATGTATTTACTTAAGATATGATAGATATGGTTATTACCTTTTATTTTAATCTTTAACGTTAAAGAATGCTAAGTGTGTTTGTAACTCATAATTTATTGCAGTTATCTGGAGTTGCTCCGCCTCCAGTATGCAGGAATGCACCGCCAAATGGTCTGAACATGAGAACTTATGGAGCTGATAGCTCCCAACGAGTAAGCATGATCTCTGCTGTTGCAGGCCCTAGAAGGAAATTTGTTGATGAAGGAAAATTAAGAAAGGTTGAGATATTTTAGTGTTTAGTGTACGTCATAATTTAATGCGTGTTATTTCTCACTCTTTGCAAGTTTTATTGTTTCCTCTGTAACCCTCTATAACTTCTTATTTCTATTGATCCCTTTTCTCCTTCTGTCCCATACAATTTTCATAATATAGTTATTGTATCATGACAACCTGGACACACACAGTTTCCTCAGAGTCCCTGTTTCCCCTTCATCTGTCCCCTTGTGGTCACTTCTGCATAGCAAATCTCGAGTTTACTTTATATTCATTTATTTATTTCTATGTGCACTCAGACTTCAGCCTGTACACATGTATGTATGACAGAGATGGACCCGTCCATGTGATTCCTTTGAGATTCTGATGAGATAACTAATCTTTGTTGACGTCATAAATTCAACTTGACAAATAAATAAAACAGTTGCATATGAACATTTAACTGTCTTGTGCAAATAGGAAGGTTATTTCATACTATTGGTACAGAGGAACAAGTTGCATATGATGTGAGTGTTTGTAACTATTTTAGGGTGAAGAGTATTTCTCTACCTAGAAATGTTTTTCATTGTTGCAGTTGGTTGAAAGCTCACTACTGACAATCAACAGATTCATTTCTCTCTTCTCAAACTGATCTATTTTGTGTAGAAACCTCAGCCTAGATCAGTTTTTTTGCTTCACCCATTATCTTTGAGCTTGTGTTACAAAGCTTATGGGGGATGGCTCACATTGAATTCACACGTTTTAGCAAAATGGTCAAGTTTCGAGGATAACAGAGATCATTGTAAGATGTGGGGTATAGGGTGAACTTTTAGAGTCAGATTAGTTACGTATTAGTCGTACAATTTAGCTATAATGCTCTCTATAACTATAAGGGGATGATTTGTCCTTTGTACTCTGCTCATTTCCTTAACTACTGGTTACAAATTGGCCCTAAAGTTCTTTTGTAAATTAATATGTATTTAGGTATCCGAGAGGTTATTTTCTGATTCCGGGCAACGACGAAGCATGAGACTTGCTGGAGAATCTGGCAACACAAATTCCAGCACATCTATAGTTTCTGGGAATGGACATACTTCTAAATATCTTGGGGGTTTAAAGTCAAACTCGGTAGTTTCACGTTTTTCAACAATTCGAAAGAGCCACCCTTCTGCAAGCGAGAGTGCTGATGAAGGTAGTTGTACTTTCTTAGCATGTTTCATCAAACTTATCTTGTTATGTTATTGATTCGTATTGAAGCTCAACCTAATATGACCTACATCATTAATGCATTGCACCTGTTAATGATGGAGTCATTATTCTTGAATCTTTGAATCGTCCTGACCTCCTTCAACATGGCCTTTCATTGATATCTACTCATGTCAATCTACTAACTTCTCTCTGTTCCTTAAGCCTTTGTGGTGTGGGCCTGCTGGCCAAAATTTATCAAACACCCCTTTTATACACTTTTGAACTAAGCAATCGTTCATGGATAGCTTCCAATATCTTTCAGTACTTTTGATGTGTTTTCAATCATTTATGTTCAGGTGCTAAGATAGTGATTTCCTAGTAATTGTCGATGATGATGTTTAACTTTATTAGTTGCAAAATAAAACTGTGAATAACCAATAAGTTAATCAGTTATGGGGTAAGAAAGGAAATAGAAAGCTTAACTTGGGAGTTTAGCATGCTGTTGTACAAACTTTTTTTTTGATTTTACATTGAAATCTTGCTTTTATTAGGTAATCATCATGAGGTGTATGATGAATCTAGATTAAATATTACTAGCTCGAGCTCGTCACCGTGTGGTGATAATCGGTCTCTTGAACCAGAAGGAGCAACCAGGTCACCCGGTGCAGCGATTTTGAGCAGCTCCAAAGTCATGGATGGTGCCTCTGATATTTTGGGTCTCCTTAAGCTTCTTGGGGAAGGGTTCAGACTTTCCTGTCTTTGCAGATGCCAGGTAGTAGTCACATCTTGTAGGAAGTCTGTCTGGTAGTAGTCACACCTTGTAGGAATTCTGTCTGCCATTTGTTCACTTTACATGTTAAATAAAATCCTGCTTGTCATTAACAGGATGCATTGACCATCTATACAAAACTTCCACAAAAGCATTATAATACTGGATGGGTGCTTTCTCAGGTAGACAGTTGTCACAGTTCGTCCTTAACCTTTGATATACTAGCATAGTTTATAACTTACAGTAATGTTTCTCCTTAGAAGCACTAAGGATCTTCATATATATGCAATTCAAAAGCGGAACAAGGGTTTACAGTTTATTTTGTATAATCTCACACAAGTACAGGTTGGGAAAGCTTATTTTGAAATGGTTGATTATCTTGAAGCTGATCGTGCCTTCAGTCGTGCACGCATTGCCTCTCCTTACAGTTTGGATGGAATGGATATATACTCCACAGTGTTATATGTGAGTTTTCACTTTCAAATCATTATTCCAGTTCTCACCTTTAGCTTCAAATTGACATCATTATCTTAATGAACTGAAATTTGTGGTCTTCCCCTACCTAGTGGCAATTTTTTATTTTTTAAAAAAATAAAAATAAAAATAAATTATCTATGCTGGTTCGTTTAGATTCTACATTCATTCTTATTCACTTGTCAAGTTGCCATCTAAGCTCAGCCCTTACCTTTACTTTTTATTGACTCAATGTGCCTCCATCTCCTAGCATTTGAAAGAAGATATGAAGTTGAGTTACTTGGCTCAGGAGCTGATATCGACTGACCGTTTAGCTCCTCAATCCTGGTACCTTCCATCAAACTTAACAGTTCTTAGCTTCTAGTTCTATAAGTTGATTTAACTGTTCTTAGCTTTTAGTTCTATAAGTTGATTTTGTTGCTTAATTTATTTGTATGTATATGCATAGCATGGTTTGTTGCGGCCCTGGATATGTGCACTTCCTTGCTTTGCATATCACATGGTGTTTGATTTGTTGCATTGGCGTCTTTCTATATGAGTTGATAATAATTACACAATGTATATGCTAATGCTGCTAATATGTGCGTGTCATACGACAGGTGTGCTATGGGAAACTGTTATAGCTTACAGAAAGACCATGAAACTGCTCTTAAGAATTTCCAGCGTTCTGTGCAATTGAATTCTAGATTTGCATATGCTCACACCTTGTGTGGTCACGAGTAAGGATCACAATCTTATTCCCCTTTGTATACATGTAGCACATTGCTGACCGTCACTATTTGTGTTTATCAAACTCATCTTTGTTTATAGATATGTAGCCTTGGAAGATTTCGAAAGTGGTATCAAGAGTTACCAAAGTGCCCTTCGTATAGATTCCAGACACTATAATGCCTGGTATGGATTAGGGATGATATATCTTCGACAAGAGAAGTTCGAGTTCTCAGAGCATCATTTTCGGATGGCTTTCCAAATCAATCCACTATCTTCTGTCATAATGTCGTACCTTGGGACGGCTTTGCATGCACTGAAGGTAAAAAGGATTACAGTATTATGGCATTGATTTTGACTTCATTGTTATTTGAATTTATCTAATAACTTCCTACAGAGAAATGGCGAAGCTCTAGAAATGATGGATAGAGCTGTATTGGCTGATAAGAAGAACCCTCTCCCTCTATATCAGAAGGCTAACATCCTTGTAAGCATGGATGAGCTTGATGGGGCTCTAGCAGTTCTCGAGGAGCTGAAAGAGTATGCCCCATGCGAAAGTAGTGTTTACGCGTTGATGGGTAATATTTACAAACGAAGAAATATGTACGATAAAGCCATGCTTCATTTCGGACTAGCATTGGATTTGAAACCATCTGCAACCGATGTTGCAACTATTAAGGTAACAAGTGCCCGTCTTTCTTGTTTGTGGACTAGTAATACACCGAATAGCATCAAAATATGTCATTTCCTATCTCTGAAATCCGAGTCTTTTCTGTTTCTTCTGAATAGGCTGCCATTGAAAAGTTGCACGTACCTGATGAGATAGACGACGGTGATATCGATTAAATTCTGGAGGCTGTGATTGGTTACAACTTATATATGGTGCATGATGATCCTCTGCAACTGACCGGCCTGTGCTTTCGGATTCATTTCTTCGATTGCACATATAACCTGTGGAGATTTCATTGTTCCGACAAGCTTGTCGATGATCGTGCACACTTATGCGGAAATATCATCGCAGTCTAAATTGCGGATGGATGCATCAAGGAATTGATAGTCCCAAGACCAAGTGGCTTTTCTTGAATGTCATTCGAAAAAGTTCATGATATCTCAACTCTCCCTGTTGTGTGTTCCAAATTCTAAAATAAATTCTTGCAGCTGACATTTTAATTCGAATCGACTAGCTCGCGTTAGCATGAAATATATCTCTAATGTATGTCTTGTCTCGTTCCAGAGTCATTGCACAGTTCGTGAACCGTTATACCGGAATCAAGATCTTGATAATATGTAGACCGACAATACTATAGTTAATAAATTTTTTCTATAAATATTGCTCCCTCAATCTCAATGAAAAAGAATCCGCTTCAGGAAAAAGTAGCAAGTAACCTCTTAAGGTTGTCACTCCTATGGCGAACACAACCTCAACCTTGTACCCCCTAAGGTTGTCACCCCCTATGGTGAATACAACCTCAACCTTGCATATTCCACCCCAACGTAGTATATTAAGTAGAACACTTGACACCCCCGTTTAATGGCTCTCTTAACGCCGTTTGTACTTTTGTTTAAAAAAAAAATATGAGCCTACTTTTATTTGAAACGGGAAGAGTAGTGTAGAAAGGAAAAGCAAACGTTGGCTTATAAGTTCACAAGAAATCAGAAACCCTCCTCCATAAACAAGGGAATTGCAGAGAAGAGTAGTGAAAAAATCCTCGTCCATACACGAAAATGAAAGAAGTTTACAAAGAACAGTAGAGCGTGAATCCTTCTCCATAGTTTATGCTCTACTCGTCTTTGCAAATTTCCTTAGTTTATGTCCAACCGCCAACGTTTGTTTTCCCTTTCTTTACTATTCGTCTTTCCCCCTTCAAATAAAAGTGGACCCATATTACTTAAAATAGAGACAATTGAAAAAAGAAAATAAAGAAGGAAAAAGAAGATGTAAATTTATTTATATATATCTATTTTTGGGTACAAAACACCGCACACAAACATGAGAAATGCTCAATCCCCTGTTTTTATTTATTTATAACTTATTCATAAACAATTAAGAATGTTCACAGTGAATAGGAGAACATTACTCACAAACATTCCCCCAAGGTGGGGGATCATTTATTACAACCGAAACATTTTAGTAGCTGAGTAATGAAAGAGAGTCTTTGGGTCAAGATTATCAAATCAATCCCTGGGGATCTTGTAAAGGGTGAGGATGGGAACTTTTTGATGGAAATGAGAACTGATGGGTCGAGTTGGTGGAGGGATGTGGTGAAAAACGGTTCGGGAGAGGGCGGGAGATGGTTTTTGTATAATCTTGAGCTAAATGTAGGAACAAGACCTGCACGGTTAATGGTTCAAAGAGACTGAGCCAAGTAAAGAGAAATTGTCCGGGCCAAAAAAGCAAGTCGGGATGGCATAGAGTTGCGCCCCCAAGATGAAAGGGGTGGGACTAGGAGGGTTACTACAAGAGTTGTGATTGGGGGGGGGGGGGGGTGGAGATGGACCTGGAGAAGAGAGCTTTTTGGACGCGAGCTCGATGCTTTTAATTATTTATCCGCGCTGATTGATGAGGTTTCTCTAATAGCTGAAGCGAAAGACGGATGGAGATGGAGAGTTAGTGCAGATGGTAAGTATAACACTAGAAGTGCATATGATGCAATGACCAATGAGATTAACTCCATCAATCCTATGCAAAATGAAACTGGTGGTTTCAAATGCTTATGGAAGAATTGTGCACCTCCCTAGGCAAGTACGACTGCATGGAGAGTTTTATGGGACATACTTCCAACAAAAGGAAACTTGAGAAAGAGGAATGTTGTGGCTTACGGAATTGATTCATTGTGTACACTGTGCGGAGTTGAAGAGGAGACTTTTGCACACGTTTTCCTAGAGTGCAATGTGGTGCGCCCTATTTGGCTGATAATTTATGATTGGCTTAAGGTCTTGGTGGTTCAACATTGGTGCTTAAATAATCACTTTTTTCATAACTTTGGCATCCTTATTGGAGTTACTGGGAGGAAGTTTGCTATTACTGTTTGGATATGCGTGATTTGGGTTATTTGGAAATGGCGAAACAAAGTAATTTTTGAGAATGTTGGATGGAATAAGAATAAGATTATGAAGGAGATTAAGTGCAGATTATGGAGTTGGTGTCGAACGAGGAATGCTTTCTTGCGCTCTTTCTCATTCAGGGACTGGTTATTGAATCCCAGAATCTTCTTTTCTAGCCCTTGCATCTAATTTTCATATTTTGTTGTATTAGATTGGTACCTGTTGTACCTTTCAACTACTTTTATTAATAAAGTTTTTTTTGCCCGATTAAAAAATAAATAAAAAAATAGCTGAGTAATGAGTTATGCTTCTTTTAATTCAATTTTTTTTAGTACGTTATTTTCCCAAAATTCTGTCAATTTTCCGGGCCTCTATGGACTGTGGAATAAAGTAAAAAATCAATAAATGGTACTATGATGCAGTATATGAAATAATAAAATTAATAAAAATTTACAAAACTATTCTATTATCAGGAAAAATATAATAAAATATTACACATATATATCAGTTGGTGAGACGGAAGTTGCTAGGGCTCAGCCCCGAAGGCCCAAGCCAAGTATCGTGGGCCGAACTAGGGTTTTTGGGGGTTTCTTCCCCTATAAATTTGCTACGGAAATCTCTCACGCAGCCTCATTTGCGTTTGCTGCTCAACACTTCCTTCTCGAAGGTTCGTTCTTCACTTCCCCATTCGCCTGTAATTTCTTCCCTACTTTTCTTCCTTTTTTAGTTGCATTTGCTTTGTTTGTGTAATCGATCGGAATTCGGTCTGAGATATAGTGTGCGTGCGGTAAAAATCATAGATTAGTGAATTTGTTTTGAACTCGGTTGAGTTATACCGATTTCTGGATTTTGGATTTCTGAAAATTGTTGGTTCTCTGGCTTCAATCCGTTTGATTGATTTACTTTCCTACACTCTGTTGTTTTTACTAGCCTATCCATCAGCTATTTACGTTCGTTCTTTTTTACTATCAATCTTCAGATGTTATGTTTTTGTAGTACTTTTACGATTAGATGCATATTTGGCACGCTTAATTTGAAAAAGTTTTGCTTTTACCTGTATGTATTTATAATTTTCTGATTTGTGTTATTTGCAGGTCCAGTTCATCGCAATTCATATATACAGACCGCCTTTAGCCCAAAGATGTCAGGGTAAGAACCTGTTTTCGTTATCTGTATTCGTATTTGATTCCGTTGCTCTGATTTTCATGGCCTCAAGCGAATGTTTTATGTTGAGGGACTGTAAACTTTTTTTATGTGGCGAAATCCTTTCCGTGTTGTATATGTATAACTATGAAATTACCATGCTATCTTGATCACTTAATGTGGTTCCGTTGCTGAATTTTCATCTCAGATGTTTGAGCTTGATTCTTGTGTTCATTATAACAATAAATTCAATGGAAAAGATGGTATACTGATTGCTAATACTATCTGTTCATTTTGGTTGAATCTTTCTCAGTGAAGAGCCCGTTGTTGTGGATACACCAGTTCCGGTGGCAGCTCCCACTCTTGGTGAGCCCATGGATATCATGACGGCTCTGCAGCTGGTGCTTAAGAAGTCATTGGCACATGGAGGGCTCGTTAAAGGGCTTCACCAGGCTGCTAAGGCGATCGAGAAGCATGCTGCCCTCCTGTGTGTGTTGGCTGAGGATTGTGATCAACCAGACTACACTAAGTTGATCAAAGCATTGTGTGCTGACCACAATGTTAACCTTATCACTGTTGCAAGTGCCAAGACCCTTGGTGAATGGGCTGGTGTAAGTAACTTCTCTTTCCTATTTCTGTGCTCACGAAATAGATCCTTTGATGGGGATTGAACCAGTGATGGTTTTATCCTTGACAACTGAGGTGATGACAGATCATCTTGAGCCGGTTGTCTAGTCTTTCTAAGTAGGACATGTTGAGATGGTATTTGATTTTAGTGTTGAATGTTTGGTTGTGTAGCTGTGCAAGATTGATTCCGAAGGGAAGGCAAGAAAGGTTATCGGGGCCTCCTGTGTTGTGGTGAAGGTATTACTCAGTCGAATTTGCTGCTGGTTTTTATATCAGTAAAATTATAGGTTGATTAACAAGTGCTTGAATTAAAATGTCTCTGTTGTATGATTTAGGATTTTGGTGAGGAAAGCGAAGGACTCCACATTGTGCAGGAGTACGTGAAGTCTCACTGAGGCTCTCAGTGAAGTGAGGAGTTATTGAAGATGGTGTAGGGAGTTAAAAAAGACATAGAACTTCTCTTTTATCATGTTTTCTTTGTTTTGATCTTTTTTTGTGAACAATGAAATGACCACTGGATTCCAGATCACCTACGATCTTGGAACTTCTGGTACTAGTGTTTTGCTTTGGATGGTAATATCGGAAGTTTTGCTCTTGAATTTTTATTTTTTTTTGTCTCCTTATTTTTGATGTTACTCCTCCCCCCAAGAGTTCATATAGATGTTTTCATTTAATTGGTGAAAGATCTCTCTGCAGTCTTTAAATAGTTAGTTTAAGGGAAATTGATTCTTGTACTTTTCAGTAAAATTCGAGAGGAAAATTAGTTTCTGTAGCTTGTGCATGGGTTTTACCTTAACTATCATAAGTTTATTTGCACCCTTTGCTGTCATGTTGTACAATATGATCTGATTTCCGGTGTAATATGCTTTCTCCTGCTGCACCGAACAATTTCTTTTGAGGTTTTAGTTTGTGATTTAAAAGAGCCTCCCTCGAAATAACTCATGAATTATATGTGAAGGCTCTTGCGAGAGAGGGTTGTAAAACAATTTGTTTTAAGGTTTTAGTTTAGAAACGAGCCTAAATAATTATGAATTAGATCTTATGGTAGATGAAGGCTCTTGCGAGAGAGGGTAGTAGAGGTAGGGATGTGAATAAAGCCCGTTGGGCCGATTCGAATAGTCCAAAGAAAATGGTTGGTTAGCGTCAAAAAATGATAACTTGAAAATTAAAATACACGATAAGACTTGACCGAAAAAAACCAAAGCCCAATAGGCTGCTCGCTCATATACAACAAGTGTACAGACAATCATAATACTATATAGCAAGTAAATGTCGATTTTAATGAGGATCAATTAAACGGAAGTGATAGTGATTCCTACTACTTAGTTCTCCGAATCTATCTAAGCTAACGAGCTTTTGATTGATTTGTCTAAACTATTAAATGCAAATTAACATAAAACTAACTAAAAGGAATGAAGAAACGATTAGGAGAGGTTATTCTAATGATAGGGAATCAATGACAAGTAATAGGAATCACTTATACCTAACTAATACATGGAAAAAACTTATGATTGTCATCAAAATAAACCCAAATGAAGTGGAAAATCTATGTTTGTAAACCGCCAAACATAAATCGTTGATTGTCCTCAAGCAACAAAGAGAAGAAAGAAAAGAATTACAAACATGGAAGGGTGATGTTGATGTACTTAGCTTCAGAATTCAAAACATTCATATAAGTGAGATACTTCAATTAAAGCTTAACTCATATCAATGAAACCAAACACTAAAACCTTAAAAGGGGAATATGAACCTTACGGTGTGGAAAATATCAAGTGAGCAGTCAACTCTCAAGTGTATGGTTAAAACAAATGACACTCGATTCTAACATTGCATGCAATCTACCATATGCTATGCTTGTACATAGTCTCACTTCTCCATTGCTTAGTATGTGCTTGAAATAAAGATCAATGAGGTCTTTATGAGAGTTATAATGTAGGCTCTTTGGTTAGGTGATGAATTTTTTGGCTAAGTGACTTAATAATCCCAACTAAGAAACAATAAATCAATCAAGCCCAAGGCATCCACCATATGAGAATATAAATGCAACTTAAACTCAAACTAACCATAATACCTTTCTCAAAGACAAAATCAATCCATCTTTCCTTCACTCTTGCCAATGCTAATCCTTTTGTTTTCTCAAGTACTACCCCATGCGAGCTCTTGTTTCAATACACAAATATCTCTCTTTTTTTTCTTTTTCTTTTTCTTTTTCTTTTCTTTTTCTTGAGAGTATGTCTCTTCACTCTCATAATCATCATCTATATACAATTTTTTTTTTCTTTTTTTTTTCCTTCTTTCACAATATGGAAAAATCCATGAGGAACTATGTACTAAACTATGAGCTCTAACGGGGTAAACATGATTCTTATAGATCTAAAACATCACCACCATTCCTTCTCAAAATCTTACCCCCCAAATACCTTATTGTTCCCTTAGGTTATGCAAGGAAAAGACTAAGGCTCAAAGGGGCTTATTAAGAATCTATAGTGCAAAAGAGAATAAAATTTTGGAAAAATGTAGCTAATAAATGAATGCCTCGTATCATCTCTAAATTCTTAGCACAAAATGCATCCTCAAAGAAGACATAAAGACAAGATTCAGAGATTAACACGCAAGTTGGGATTTATCACACAAGAAATAGTTTAGACTATAATTTTGCTTTTATTATATATAATGACTATTTTGTATTTTCACCTTAAAGTTACATATTTGCCCTCAACTTACAACTTTACCCATAGAGTGAGACCATTATTCTACTATCTACTACCTCCATCTCACCATACTAGTCTCATTTACTTTATTGACTTTTCAACACGCTTTTTCACCGAAACCTAGTACGGGTTTTAAAATATAATTTTGAAGTATTTTTTTTGTTTACGGGATACTATGAGTGTCGATGTATCCCGTAAACGAAAAAATACTTTGAAATTATATTTTAAAACTCATACTAGGTTTTGGTGGAAAAGCGTGACGAAAAGTCAATAAAGCAAATGTGACTAGTATGGTCAGTGTTCTAAAAAACGGCCTAGGCGCTAGGCGGCGCCGTGCCGTCCCGATTTTGGGCTAGGCGGCCCGGGCTAGGCGGCTGCAGACTAGGCGGCCGCCTAAGCGGCTAGGCGGGCTAGGCGGGCTAGGCGGCGGGCTAGGCGGCTGCAGACTAGGCGCCGCCTAGGCGGGCTAGGCGGCGGGCTAGGCGGCGGGCTGGGCGGCGGGGAACAATAATATTCTTCTCCTCTTCTTCTCCTTCTCCTTCCCATTCGATTTTATGTTTAAATTTGTGGTAATGTTTCGACTATGAATTTAATTTGAATGACTATTGATTTATGAATTTTGAACTATATTAGTTTGCAATTGTATATTTGCATTGTTAAGAATTGAGATGAAATTAGATAATATGTAATTGAAATATTGGATAATGAAAATTTTAATATTTTTTATTTAGGAATATTAGTTAAAAAATAAAATAAAAATAAAAAATACGAATCCGCCTAGGCGGCTAGGCGCTAGTCGGCCATCCGCCGCCCGACTAGCGCCTAGCGTTTTTTAGAACATTGAGGGCTCGTTTGGTAGTAATGTTTGGATAGTAGGCCCGAGATTGAAATCAAGATTACTATCTCGGTTGATGAGATAAGGATTTTAATTTTACCGTTTGGTAAGATAGTGTAGATTAGCCTTTTATCTTAGGTTGAGTGTTTGCTAGTGAAGATAAAAATCATGACAATAACTTATTTTACATAATTGACCCTGAATGCATTCTTTAATTATCTTTTTTGAAAAATGAAAATGTAATATTTGACCCAAAGAATATACTCTTCACATTTTTCCAGTTTATTTTTGAAATATTAATTGAATTGTTTATTTTCACCAAAAAAATTTCAATAAAAATTTCAAATTCAATAATAATTTAAATTGAAGGCAATAAATTGAATTAAATAATATTTCAAATATATAATTGCCCAAATGGGCGACGGTTTGACGTTGCCCTTATTCATCAATTAATGGAGGGTAATATTGTCATTTGGGCCGCTTATCATGGTTACTGTTCTGAAATAAGATTACTATCGGGTGTATTTGGCCCAGATAGCATCTCCTAAAGGCTACAGTAATTAGTAACGGGCCTTGCATTTATTCCGGGCCCCTTATATTACTAAACAAGACTACCAAACGGGCAACTAAGCCTAGATAAAGTGGCTTATCTAGGCTTCTCATGGGTACCAAACAGGGCCTGAGTATGGTGGGATGGAGGTAGTATACATTTTCTTACTTTTGCTGATTGTTTCTTAAATAATGTGTCACTCATCTACCAATTTAGGAGACAAATGCAATACTTACTCCGCCCAATAATATTGTCATGTTTTCCTAATCGCACCGTCCCGCATGAATTTTCCTATTTAGGATTCATATTTCCTGAAATGAGAAGAATGAATTATTACATTTTAATGTGAACCCTTTCTTACTTTTCACTTTTAACATTGCGCCTATAATCTCGTGCCGAAAAGAAAAGGAAAAAAAAAAAAAAAAAACAATTGAATTGAGAAGGAGGATTAAAACACTACTTTATTATTCATTATTACTTCTCATTATTACCTTAATTTCGTGCCGGAAAGAAACATATCTTGTTGCTTTTGAACACAGATTTTAAGAAACAATTTATTATTGTTAAATGAAATCGTTACCATTTAATGCACAATTTGTTTTTCTAAAATACTCCGTAGAGCATAAAAATTCATAAAAATATAAGGGGGAAAAAATGAGATGTCATTCTAGAATAGTTGAAATTAATATATGTCAGAAATATAAAAACACACAAATTTTGTCAACTATCCTCTTAAATTTTTTTTTTTGGATCAAAATGCCCTCTTACTTTCCCTCCATCACAAACCTGAAAATTTGAGGGAGGGTTTGAATACACTGTTGTAGTCAGTTTAATCGACGGTTCCCCCTCCCCCCCCCACGACTCCCCCCCCCCCCCCCCCAATGCCTCGAATAACCCCCACAACTGGCACAAGTAACCTCTCCTCTCCCCTCATCTCCCATTTCCATTCGAATCATTCCCTCTCCTCTCCTCTCTTTCTGCTTTCTGCATCTTCTTCACTCTCCCACGCCGCCGCCGCCGTGACGCCGTCCCGTCTCTCTCCACTCCCTCACGCCGCCGCCGCGGTCCGGTCTATTTTTCACTCCCCAAGCCGCAGCGACAAAACATAAAATGGCGTCCACAGATTCTGAGTACGTGCGTGAGGATACCCCACGAAGTTACTCCGACGCCGCGATTGACGACTACGCCTCAAACGAGGCTAGCGGCTCGGCGGAGGAAAGCAGCGGTGGTTCCGTTTCCGGCAACGACATGGCAGAAAACCCTAACAACGAGCTCGAGGTAGGTATTTTTTTTGTTTTTTTTTTTAGGTTTCAGATGGATTTTTGCTCCGATTTGTCCCAATATTTGTTCTTGGGTTGATTTGTAGTGGATTTGTACCAATATTTTTGTTCTCAGATTTGTCATTTGGTCTATTTGTACTGGATTTTGGTCCGATTTGTATAAAAATTTTCGTACTGGGTCTAGATTGTACTGGGATCTGTACGATTGGTTCTAATGTAACTTATAGTACCATTGGTTGTTATGGATCTTCACTTTGGCGCGTTGTTGTTTATTTGTTTGTTGTTGGTTATGTGGGGCCCACATTATTGAAAGGCGTCATCTGGTACTGCTAGTACCATTACTGCTATTAGTACCATGTTTTGTGAGCTTGAGGTATTTTGTTTGAGGTATTTTGTTTGCTAAACACGGCTGCTTCTTCATGTTATACCAGGTGCAGTGGAACTACGTCAGGCCCGACCTCATCGATGTACCTCATAAGGTCATGATGAGTGGCAAAGAGAATCCGATCGGAACCATCCGGAAGAAGCTACTCAGCTGCAGTCTTGCCGTTTCAACGGCCTTGGAAAATTCTGCGCTCGGGGTGTACATGAGGTACCCCGACACGATCGTTAAATCTGGGAAATGTATTCATTACATTATCTCCAGAGAGGTCAGAGGGACGCCCGATCCAGACCCCACTGCTGTATTTTACTAGGTCGGGGACGAGGACGACATAGTGAGGTTTTCGAGGGTGGAATTCGCCCTCATGACCGGGCTGAGGTTTGGAGGCAGCTCCTTCGACCCATACAAGCCCGCTGTAACACCTCACTCGTCCCTCTACGCCCGTATCTTTGGAAAGGTGCCTCAGACGCCGAACCAAGTCTGGACGAAATTCAAGGACGTGAAGTTTCTTCCCGATGATGGGGATGTTTTGAAATTATGCAAGGTTTTGTTGGCAGTTTTTATTGTTTTGGGATTGGATCCCAGTAATTCAAAGGTACCAGAATGGGTCTGGTTGCTGGTTGAGAACAGGAAGCAATGGGAGGAGTTCCCGTGGGGAAGCATGTCGTACCAGGTCCTGCTTAGGCAGCTGACCCATGTTCGACGGCATTTGATGAAGGGCGGCGAGGGGGAGTCATACCATTTGCAGGGGAACTCCCTTGCATTCCTGTCTTGGATATACTCTGCCTTTCCCGCTCTTGGGGAGCACATCGGTATGATACGGAAAGCGGATGCTCTGCCACGTGGGGCGAGGTTCCGTTTTCAGAAATCATGGAGCGATGTCGCCATGACCCACATCAACCAGGTATATATTTGTACATCTTACCATTGTTAATTCAGTTTTTAATACAACTCATGTAATTTGTTATTTGCAGGTCCACGGAGTTTTGGAGCCAACGCTCCTCGAGATGACTCAAAAGTTCTGGAAGAGCATCGAGCCCGCTGATGCATTCTTCGAGCTTATCTACGATCCCAGCTTCGAAAGAAAGAGAGAGAAGGAGGAAAGAGAGAGAAGGCCAGCAGATGCGGCAGCAGGAACCAGTACAGAAACTGGTGAAACATCTCGGAAGCGCATGGTAGAGGAGACGGCTGATGAGGTTGTTAAGAAGATGAAAACAGAGTTGTTTGGAGGAGTGGATATGTTTGAGGCGTTTGCAGCATTCCTCAAGGAAAGGTACAACAAAGATCCGACCGCAACGGGAGACGGGGGAGAGGCTGGAACATCGGTAAGAAGAATGTATTTTGTTTTGTGAAAATGTTTAGAACTGTCAGTACTAATAGGGTTGATAGTACTAATAGTACTATCTGTGTGTAACGGTACTAACATATTTTGATTTCCACTGACAGGGACAGGGGCCTGAAGATGCACACATACGATCCCCCATCCGCCCTCACGAGGATAGCCCTCCACCACAATCTCCTCCCCAGCACCGGCAAGAGGACAGCCCCATACGATCCCCCCTCCGATACGTTCATGAGGAAAGCCCTCCACCACAATCTCCTCCCCAGCCCCAGCAAGAGGACAGCCCCACACGATCCCCCCGCCGCGATGTTCATGAGGAAAGCCCTCCTCTACAGCCCCAGCGCGAAAGCAGCCCAACCCCCCCCCCCCCCCCCCCCCCCCCCCCCGAGTCCACGGCCATTATCTCTTCCCATGGCCCGCCTCCGGGTCGCCCAGTGAGGAGAAAATTTCCCTCGGCGGTTTGTAGAAGTCCATTCCGGACTCAAGAGGTGCGGGGCAAGAATTTTGCTCACTTCATGACCATGGACGACCCTCCAGAGTAATACATGTCTCGTATTTTTCATCTAAATGTAAAATATGATTATAGTTTTCAATTACCAAGCTAATTAGCTTTCCTTTGATGAATATTAGGAGAAATGTTGGTCTGCCCTTCACAGTCAAGAAGTCGTACTTTGTGGAGATCAAGGCCATGACGACAATGCTTGGGTTTGAGCATGTCGAGCCATTCGTGGCAATTCTGGCCAAGTCTCCCCGTTCGGCTTACTTAAAGAAGGCCAACCCAAGGAACGTGGTCATGGGCTCGACCTTCATGGTAAACATTGTATAATATTCCACTATATGTATATTTTGTCATCTTTTCCAACTTTAAAAGTTTAAAATTGTGTCAATTAATACAGACTGCTGTGGATGAGGTGTGGGCTAAACTGCATGGGAACCGGAAAGAGCCTGAGGGTTGGGTTCCTGATGCTGACGAGGAGGAGATTGTGCCCGATGAGGAGCTTGATCGACTGGCAATGTTCGCGGAAGGTCTGATGCCTGAATGGGGAGGGCTGAAGAAGTGGGTTGATGCGCATAAGGTACTATTGTGTATATTTGTTCCTTTAGTACCAACTTTTATTGGTACAACATGATACTAATTTGTTCCTTTAGTACTATCTGTTAATTGTTTATTCATGTATTTGTCCAGCTGATATTGATGTGTCACTTCTCCGCGCATTGGGCTGTGTGCGTGCTTCACATGAGGGAGGGCAGGATGGTATTGTGGGACACAAATCAAGCGAAGTTTACTGACCATATTGAAGCGCTCAGCTTGCAGGTATTCAGACCATTGGGCCGCATATTTCCCCAGCTGCTCAAGTACATCAACTACAACGAGGGTAAGTCCATCCGGTTCACCGAGTGGAAGCTGGAGTTCGAACCAATGGGCCCTAACCGGATTATTCAGGATGACAGCTGCAGTTGTGGCCCATTGGCACTCAAGGTCATGGAGAACCGGCTTTGCGACAAGCGTGATTTTCCCATGGACCATGATGCCATTGAAAGCTGGCGGACGCACATAGCCCAAACGATCTACGAATACAGCACGGATGGAAGTACTCTGCAGTTCTAAAGGCGGGGAGGAATTTGTTTAAACAAAATTATCATTTGATGTGGGATGTACCAAACACACTATTTTATCTTTTTTTTTGTGCTGCTTTTATAAGTTATTATCGGTAGTTGGCTTGGTGCCAGTAACATTTTTAGTACTAATTCAGGTATGTCAGTATGTGAATGGCAGTAGGTAGGGACCAAGATAAATTTGGCCCCTGCTATGTATTTATTTATGCTATGTAATTATGCCGTGTATTTATGATGTGCCATTAGTACAAGGTTTAGTAACACTTATAGTAACATTAGAACATACATGAACAATATTGTTATGAAAGACAAGATAACCATTACACCATTAAATGGAAGAGTGTACTACTGAAACAAACATTAACACTAGCACCATAAGAGAAAGAGTACTACTAGAACTAACAGAGACGATAGTACCAAACTATAGTACGTACTATTGACACCTTAGTAACATGTTTACCAACAGACGATTGAGTCAAAATGCATGAAGATTAACATGAACGGCTACACTTAAATAAACACACATGAGTTAAGATAGGTTCACACGTCATGGTTTCCACCACATCAGCGGAGAGGATCCAGGGCTCGAGGGCTGAGCAGGCTCCTTGGGTATATACTTGCCTCCTCTGCCGGGCAACTTTGGCGGGCGTGTATTCGTAAACTCAGTGGATATCCGGCTTGCTGTTGCTCCGCTGTCGTGGAAGAGTCGGCGACGGGGCAGGATCGGCGGTGATGTAACCTCATCAGACGCTTCTCCATCATCTTTGTTGACATTTTCGGACTCCGATATTTCAACGATGCTGATCGATTTCGTCTCCGTCTTAACGTATTCGAAACCAAATAAGACGACCATCTTATCATACAAGGGCTCTCCTTCACGGTAGTAAACTTCAGTCATGGGCTTGGCCTGGAGGTATGGACATTTAATAGAGCATAAACATAAAGCCCCACACCATTGTTAATGAAATGTGTATAACATACCTTAAAAGCAAACTTCCACACAGCGTCGGTAGTGAAGATATAGTTTTGAGAACGATCCCAAGACACACCATCTACGGAAAGCAACCATCTAAACGTATCGTACCAACGTCTCAAGAGAGTGAACTTTGAGTATGCATCATCCCACAAGAGCTTTAGGCCGTACGTAGCGTTTAATTTGTCTTTCACGAGTACTAGAGCTTCACCCGGTAGGTCATTCCCCAACTGGGGAGACCCTCCCAAAGCGCCTATGAGGGTATCAATGAAGGCTTGATCGAGCTCCTTGTTCCATGGTTTACGGTAGAACCACTCTTTCTGTGAGGATACATTTTCGAAGCACATTTTGGTAACCAACAAAATGGGATTAAGTGCATAGGGCGAGAAGGGAGAAGTGTTCATGTAATATGGGATGCTTGTTGCCCCTTAAATAAATTAAATTAAATGCATGTTGCAAAATGTAAAAATATCAACTGCAAAATTAGTACGATTCCCCCATATGAACACGCAAGATTATGGGTCAATATTCCTTGAGAGATGGATGGAACTCGTGCATGCAAAAAGCTGGGAATGAGTAAGTTGAATAAGACAAAACACTAGATCTTATTACTATTCATAAAGATATTATACTATTTTCACAGTTGTAGTCTATAGTGCCAACTAAAGTTGTCATAAAAAAGGTGGGAAATGAGTAGTATAGGACAAAACACCTAATTTTCGGCATTTCCTTGTTTCTTTTACTTTAAATAGGCGTTCGTCTCTATCTTCAACAGTGACTCCGATTTTGAATGGAAAATACCCAAATGCCCTTACATATTTATAGTTAAACTGAATTGAATCAAGCCTCATTTCATTTCTCCAGCCACCCTCTCCCTCTCTTCTCCCTCTCCCTATCGCCATCGCAACGAAAAGGAGAACTCTCATGACGAGCTCTGCATCCGATACTGATTCTGGTGACATCAAGTATCCTGACTCTGATGAAGGAAATCCCTTTGAGTTTTCTACGGAATGCCTTTCCGGTGTCCTTCCGTACTTTGAGGTTGAACTTGTGAAAACACATGTTGCAAAGAGATACAGATTGGTAATGCTCTCTAACCCGATCTTGATTTTATGAAATATTTTCATGGTTTTTTATGCTGGAATGTGCTGTGATGATGCAGCTGATGCCCCGCACGGCTATAAGGTTTTTGCCGGCCGTTGATGTTGCTGTTACATTGCGCCACGGGCTAAAAGAATGGAAGGGCATTTACCATGGAAGCTACAAACGTCCTGTCATCAGCAAGAGCGCGTGGCAGCCGTTCGTCGACGACAACCAGCTCAAGGCCGGGGATATTTGCACATTCGAGCTTGAGAAGCTCGGTGACAGCTGCGGCGTGGGGCTGAAGGTGTTGTTGTTGAAGGGCATTTTCGACACTCCGGCAGAAAGGCTTGCTTAGAAAATGGAGGGCACCAGTGAAGATCACGCAATAGTTATGATTAAGCTGATGTTGTGGATTAAAACTAACTTTATGTATATTCTATCTATTCCCTGCATGTGTATGTCCTAAAACACAGTTATATCCCATATGTTTATGTACATTCACGAACAATTTCTCTCATTCCTCAGCTACATCAAGCTCTTCCATGCAACTTCTGGTACTACCAAATAATCACTAGTACCAACGCCTATACTAATAGTACTTAGAGGGGTACCAAGAGTTCCAAAAGAAGGCACATTTTGGGGTACCGACAGTAGTAGATATAACTACGAATTTTGATAACTTACACGTGGCAGCCTCTTAGAAGAGAATAATACATACGAAAGGTAGCCATTAATATTCCACTAAGCAACTGATTAACCAAAAGTAACCTTAATCAAAACAGTTAAAATCAAAACTAAAAGCCCTAGTTTCTTCATCGCATTCCACTTCTTTTGTGCTTCGACCTGAACTGTAACCTCAAATTCAGCCTTAAGAGCTTCCAACTCCTGCTCTGTCAACCTCAGTTTCTCGATTAACGATTTCTCAACTTGTCGTGCTTGATGAATTTCTTCACCGTACTCGAGAGTCTGCAAGTTCATGCGGCTTTGGCAATTGTTTCGGCAAAAGCTGGTAGGTTCAGGCAAATCCACCCATTGGAAGAAGTCGCAATCATCCCACTGCATAAAAGAGGAATTTTAAAAAAAAAAAAATTCAAAAAACCCTAATCCCCAAATACAGGGTGCGTGCGTTGCATACCTTCCTCAATGGACAGCAGAAAAATCTACGCCCAGGGTTTTCTTCCGTGTGAGAGGTTAGAGTATCAGTAGCCACTCCGTGCACGCAACTTGGAGGGGTTGGAGGGGAGGTCCAGCTAGGTGGCCCGCCAGAGGAAGAGGAGCTCGAGGACTACATTCTTTCAATTTTGAAGAAGAACCCTAAATTGTAGTATAAATGGGCCTTGTGTTCTTTAAATATAATATGGACCAGAAAACGACGTCGTTTGTTTTAGTGGTTGACCAGAAAACGACGTCGTTGTATAAACAATCTATAGCTGAAGGAACAGTGTATTTGTTGTAACAGATGGAACGTAGGTAAAGTTGGTACATAATATACATTACTATTGGTACTACCAAAGAGCAATTAGTATCAACGATGACACTAACCAGTACATATAGTTCCAACTAATAGTACACATGATGATACTAATAGTACTAAATGTTACAACAAACACAAACAGTTTGAAAAATCTGACATCAGATGGAAATAATAAAAGAAATGCTTCTACTACTGATACTACTATGGCCTTATGGATTAATCCCCTGCATACATTTCGGACGTGTATGACCAGCCTCTCCGCAAACACTGCATCGCTTCGGTTTCCGACGCTTAGGTAACCCCTGATTGGCTGAAGCTGAGGCTGAAGCTTCCTCGATCGTAAGATGTACTGTGGCAGTGCAAGTGCTTCTATAATGTCCCCTTGCAAAACATCGAGAACAGGTTACTGTGCGTGAGGACTGAGAGCCAGCAGTCATACGACTAACACGTCGCCGGCCGGCCTGGCTTGGATTCTTAGGGGCATTGACAATCCTCGAACTAACCTCCTCGGGCACAATCCAATCATCGGGCATAGGAATCGGCATCACTTCTCCAGCATATATTTCACGTAATGAGTCAGTGCTGTAGACACGACTAACGTATGCATCGGCATTCTGCTTCGTTCGGCTACACATAGTAGAAAGTGATAATCCACCATAAATAGAGAAGTAATGTCACTGTACTATGTATAATATTTCCAACTATACCGAAATAATCATAATTGTTTGAAAATAAAATACCGTATGGCTGCCGCGGCGTGAGAGCATGGAATAAGGTCCATGTTAAATATCAGACAAGTGCACTCCTTGCTCTGAATGTCGACGACGTGATGCGTGATTCCATTTGATACCTTGAACTTGGTTGGAGAAATGTCCTCAACAACCATTTTGCGAGCCAGTTCATTCGCTCGTGTCAATCTAGCTTCTGCGTATGCAGTTAACTCTTCAGTTCTAGCCATGGCCTCAGCACGACGCTCGGTAAACCAATGTCCGATCATAGTGCGGACACACTCGAATAGAGTACATACGGGGAGCATCCTCGCCCACACAAGCCTACTGTTCAAGCATTCGGCAGCATTAGAAGTTGAGAATCGATATCGTCGAACAGGGCATTTGGAACGAGCCCACTTAACAGGATCAACATCCATTAACTTATCGTGTGCACCGGGTGAAAAATCTTTTAGGTTTTGCATGCGCGCCACAAAGTCACTTACCCTATATGCATCGGCAGCTTGTTTGAACATTTCAATCGCATGACTCCCCCATCTTCTGAGATTGCCTCGTAAATGGTATGTGCATAGGGCGTGGGGTATGCCTGGGTATACAATATCCAGAGCATTCTGGATACTGATATGTTGGTCAGAAACAATCAACATGTCTTCAGGGCGCCCAAAAGTGCGCCGCAACCGTTGAAAAAACCAGGTCCATGATGCATCAGATTCCTTATCTCCCAACCCAAATGCTAAGGGTACAACCTGTTCGTTGGCATCCTTCGTAGCAGCGACGAACATAACACCCTTGTATTTCCCCTTTAAATGTGTTCCGTCGACAACAATAACCGGACGACAGGCCTTGAAGGCTCTAATGCATGCAGCAACAGCCATGTAGCAGTACATAAAAGTACCATCAGTAACATCGGTCAACAAATCAACAACGGAACCAGGGTTTGCCTGCTCTAACATATATAAATATTTCGGAAGCATCTGAAATGACTTGCTTGACTCACCATAAGTCAAAGTCAGGGCTTGATTCCTTGCTGCCAAAGCGAGAGGGTATTTTATTTGCACACCGAATAACCGTTGTACTTGCGCCATCATGTCCCTCGGCCTAAGCACAACGCCGTCTACCATCAAATTAGGGACAAAGTATTCAGCTAAAACTTTAGAATATACCGTCGGCTCATTATGATATCTGAGGTCTTTCTCGCATGTGTGCGTCACCCATTCATCAATAATCCAAGCTTTTCCCATAGCTGTCGCTTTTAGTACGAATGAACACGTATCCGCATGATGCTTGCACACAACATGATAGTACTCTTTGGAGGAGCGCCTAGTAACAAACCCAAACTGGTTTACAAGATGATACAAACCACATGCATGATGCTATCAAACTGGCTTTATTGGTGAAAATGGAATCCTTTTCAAGTGTGCTCATTCTGCAATCATCAATCAATGAGGATCGACCTCCTCCAAAATCTTCCACGGGAACTGAGGCATGGAAAGAGGTGCCCGGAATAGTCCATTGTCGAACAATAGAACTGTTTTCTCTTAAAGTCTGATTCAGGTCCGGGAGGGATGAAACAGAGCGTTCTTGACTTTGATTACTCCCAACCTCATCAGTTTCATCATGAGAATCAGTCTCATGCTCATTCTCGTGCTCATCATCCACATCTTCAAATACTTCATGCTCATCCTCATCCTCAACCTCAACCTCAACATCTTGCTCAATCTCTCGATGGAGTAACCCGGTGTCCTCCTCATCGTTAAGATCGTCATGTAACCTGTCTGAATTTCTCATCGACAAGTTCCTTTTTCTTGATGGAGTTGGAACTGGAGTTGTAGCCACCCGGTTTTGCCGCAACACTAGACTTATTAATTCCGAATCAGCAGGAACCGATGTTGTAGTTATGTACAACACGGGAGCCGAGTCTGATGCCATTACAAAGGCCAACTCATAATCATCAGTGATCTTCATTCTAACCTTTTGGTTAGTTTTTGGGGAGATAACCAGTGCATCTATCTCATACAAGTAGCGAGCCTTCGGCTTCTTCAAACGCATTTCAATCTTGCTTAACAAATTTTTATAATTCATATCAAACTCGCGCATAGGAATGAGCTCTGTTCGGCCGCCGTTATACTCGTCGGTGTCATCCCAGTCACCTCCGTGGACAATGGTCATCGAACGCTGGCTCATCTGCATAATGGAACACATTTAGCATACATATATCTAATGGTACTAATAGTTACTTCGGTACCAACGAGTTACTATACTGGACATACAGGTTTGAAACTTCAAGTAAATAAGGGTTTGAAACAAGTAATTCATCAATTCAGCAGCTATTGAGGAATTATTCATGGAAGTAAAATGCTCCAGGCATATTAGTTACCTTGAATCAATGCAAATCTCGATTAGATAATCAAGGGCGACACAAACTGAGATGAAATCTATTTTCCGGCGACTGTATGAGCTTCCGGCAGCGGCGCAAGGATGGAGTAAGTACTTCGGCGACGATTTGGACTTCCGGCGAAAAGTTTTTGGACTTCCGGCGCCGGTCTGACCTACCGGCGACGACGCACGGACTGAAGAGAGGTTGAAGAGAGGTCGAATTGAGCTTGGAGAGAGGTTGAAGAGTGGTCGAATTGAGCTTGGACAGAGGTTGGGGAAGCCGAAATAATGAAGAGAGAGGTGTGGCTGAGCTGAAAATGGGAGAGGAGGGAAAAATTTGGGGGTGGTTCGTCGGGGGTGGGGGGGGGGGGGGGGTGGTTCGTCGGGGGGGTGGGTGGGGGGTGGTTCGTGGGGGGGGGGTGGAGGGGGTGGGGGGCGAGCTGAAAATGGGAGAGGAGGGAAAAAATCCGTTCAAAGAAGGTCGAAGGGGGGGGGGGGGGGGGGGGGAAACAGCTGTGGGGAAGTGAAAAAAGTAGGTCAAAAATTCAACTTAGTAAGGGTATTTTGGTCCAAAAATATTACTTTTGACAAAATTTGTGTGGTTTTATAATTCTGACATATATTAATTTTTGCTATTGTGGAATGACATTTTACACAATTTCCACAAAATATAATCCTTATTAATCTTAAATGAAATATTATATTAAGATAATGATTTAATATAAAATTATAAAAATTGGAGAACGAGAGCTTTAACTTAATACAAAAATAGTAAAATAATGATTTATTGATGTTCGATCTTAAATTAAAAAAACGTATCGAGAACTTTAACTTAATACAGTATAAAAATAGTAAAAATTGAAAAACAACGAATAAGTTTTAATGATTTTAAGTTTTATAATTTAAATTATATTGAGATACTTGCGGAGTTAAGTGTCGAATTCTTCTAAATTATGTCTAATTCTTTCTAAAAAAGAAAACGTGTCGTCTTGTGCGTGACGACCCAAAAATGAATACATGTCATCTTGTATTAGACGGGGAGAGTAAATTATTAACCCACTATTAATCAAGACCTTCTTAATTTTTATGCAAGAAGAATTCCAACAATCCCATTATAAATGAGACGAATGAAGTATTATTTCGTAATATTTCACATATAACAAACTTATGAATTATGGCGTAGCCTTTGCACATGGTTTCCAAATTGAATAATTAGATTGCATGCCAATATTGTGAGTTAAATTTTCTCACTAGATCACAATATATTAAAATCGCTCTATTAAATTTCACACTAGATCACAATATATTTGTTTAAATTTCTTAGGAACCAATTGTTTTTTGAACGCTATATTTTAATTACCATACGCGTTAGAATTCTTTATTATTATTTTTTCTCTAAATTACTTCATCATCATTATTATCATTATCAAACAAAGTTGAAATCTTTGATAAGTTTTAGAATCTACGATGAATCTCTTAATTGACATTCGACAGAGTGAATCTTTACAAGTTTTGATAAATCCAGAGATAATTTTAGGAAGTTAAATCTAATAAGAATACTCGAATGTTAATATAAAAATAGGCATGTAATATGTCCAAAGGACCAAAGCCTTTCTATACAATTTTTAAAAGGATAAGAGAGTTAATTCAAACTATTCAAACAATCTAAAAGGTATCGTGACAGCGATATCAAAGAAAATTATGTTCTTGTGTGTGCGCGTTGATTTAGTGGTAGGAGATTAAATTTCGAAACCTGAGTTTTGAGACCAAAGGTCTATTTATATTAGTTAAATACTTTCTTTGTCACTCAAATTAGTGTGATCTTGTAAATGATGTTTTGAAAAAAGTAAGTAAATGCAGCTGAAAGTGGGCTAAGAGTTCCACTCTTCACGAAAGATTAAGCAAATAAGGTAGGTCACCCAGCCAAATAATAGCGAAAATATTGTAAAAAACATTAAGGTCAAAATGTAAAAGTGCAAGAGGGTATTTCTCTATCTAAAATTCACATAACCATATACTAATTTGGAGTACCATATAAAAAAAAACATCGCTTGGTAAGAATATAATGCTCATTCCCATAGATAACATCTTATTCCTTTTGAACACAAGAATTAAGAAAAATGTGTAAAATGTGAAACGGGTCCACACCTTTTGAAGAGTTAACTTTTTCCAAAAATATAAATATTACATAATTTATGAAACAACGCAATTAGATAAACATGACATTGTTTATAGCACGTAGGAAATATATAATATTCTTTCAATGTATGAAATAGCTAGCTAGGAAGAAATTTTATCTTTAATTTGATTTAAAAAATAAACCTGAAAAAGTAGTTAAGCTAAACACTTGTGTATGGAACTGACAAATAGTTATACACTAAGAATGTGTTTGGCTAAGCTTATTTTGAGAAGCTTATAAACTCTAAGTGCTTATAAGATGTTTTAAAAGGAGATATATATATAATATACCCAATATGGTATAAGGAAATCAAATTAAGGACATACATTTAAAAAAAACAAAAAATACCCATTTTAGACGCGCAATTACACAATTACCCTCGTTTTTACTCTAAAACCTATTTTTCTCCCTCTCTATTTTCGCGCTCATCACCGCACAATCTCTTTTCACACACACGCGCACAATCTCTTTCTCTCCTCTATCGGCCCTTTCTCTCTCCCTCACCCCTTATTTCTCTCTCTAATTCTCCGTCACCGGCGGCGGAGATCGGGATGATTAAAGCGGCGGCAACGACAGAGGAGGAATCGAACGGCGGAGGCGCGGCCTGTGGAGGCGACGAGCTCGCCGGAGGAGGAGGAACGACGGCGGAGGCGAGTCCGTAGGAGGCGATGAACTCGCCGAAGGAAGAAGCGAACGACGGCAGCTTCGCAGTGGATGGCGGCGGAGGAGGAAGCGTACGGTGGCGAATCTGTTCGCGGTGGACGGCGGCAGAAATCGGAGGTGGTGAACGCGGGCGGACGCTTTCTGGGCGAAACACAACCCTACAACCCTAAATCGCCAGGTATATACACATCGATTACTTCGATTTTCTGTTTGAATTGAATCGATTAGGATTCCTTGATCTGATTTTCGCTGCGAAATTTTGAAAAAGGGGAATGATGTTGGATCACAGTACAGATTGGGGATATACTACTACAGCGAGAATCAAGCGAAATTTTGAAAATGTGAAGAAGATTTTGGGGACGTGTGTCTCAGTTGGCTGTACGGTCGACGGGAAGGATCCGAGAGATCTGCAGCCGTTGATAAGAGAAGGATTATTTCTTCTTAGATTCGTAATCTCTCTCGTTGTTCTCCGTCGGAGGTTGCCGCTTCTCCTTCGCCGCATTGCCTTGTATCAGTTCGTGAAATTGAAGTAAGTTTTTGCTCCGATTCTTTGCTTCTTTAGCACAATTGATATTTATTCTGGAAAATTTTGTTGATTCTGCTGTCGGTTTCGTTCGACTTTCGTTGGTGTAATTACTTTGGAAATCACTGGGGAACTGGTTGATTTGATCGAAACCTGTACAGTACGAGTTATTTCTGATGTGAGACATCATGAACTTGATGTTGCTGGCTCCGTATCTTTGTCTGTGTAAGTAGTTAAGCTCCGTATATGTTGAATTTTGGAAGAAATGATTGAAACACGAAATCGAATCTCGATGCTAGCTGTGTTGCTTTTAGAAATAGTGCAATGGGAGTAGTTGATTTGAATCGTGTATGAGTGTTTGAATGAGCAGATCATGATTCAATCATTTGACTTTATTTTCATTTTTTTAACACATTTTTTTTTTTTTTTTTCATATTGATTCAAACATGTAATTTGACATTGAAAACAAGTGTTGCTAGTTGAATATGAGTGGGCGTTGTTGCTGCAGCTTTCTATTCCTTTGGTGGTCAAGTGGGCTGATATGGAGAAGGAAAGACAGACTCGGAAGGTTCGAAAGGCTCTCATGCAGGCATCTACTTTTCAAATTGCTTATGGACAACATCAATCTGTGTATGGTGCTCTACCAATGAGTTACGTGCCTGCATATAATGGCTATGGCTATCAGGTTTGTGGATTCTCACTAGGAAAGCTTCCTTACTTCAGAAGTCTTCTCATTGTACTTTGGTGATTTTTAACTGTTCTGGTGTTAGTTGCTTTGCATTTGTGTGATTTTGGTCAGTTGAAGATTATTTTTCCAGTTTCTGGAGTTGAGGGAGTCCATATGCAAAACATCCTTAATTTGAGATAAATAAATGATAGCATGATTTGAGAAGAGTTGATGTGTGCATAGTTTGATGATATGTGCGAAAGGTTCTTCAATTTGTTGTGGCTATAAGGGCATATTTGTTGTGGTTGTAGAGTTTGATCATGTTTTCCATGGGCGAACTTAATAGTTCGTACCTCTTTTTTGTGACAAAATAAACTAATTTCCTTAAGAAAATACATTATTAATGTAACGACTTGTTTATTTCGTACTTCCTTAACTATAGTTTTGTTACGAATAACCATATTTCGTACCGATTTAACATTAATTTGTTTTTCGCACTGATTTTACTATGTGTTGCACTGATTTTGGTTAAAATTTGTGAAATATGTTGGTATTGGTTCTGTTTTGAACTGATTTTTGTTAACATTGGAGTGTTTTTTCAGATTTTATTGTTCGAAATGATCTCTATGTACCGAATATGCTGTGTTTTGGTTAAAATCTGTGAAATATGTTGATATTGGTTCTGTTTTGCACAGATTTTGTTAATACTGTACTGTTTTTTCAGATTTTTGGGTTCGAAATGATCTAATTCGTACTGCACGTGTTGTGTTTTGGTTAAAATTTGTGAAGTTTGTTCATATTGGTTATGTTTTGAACAGATTTTGTTAGTATTAAAGTGTTTTTTAAGACTTGTTGGTTCGAAATGATCTAATTCGTACTGCATATGTTGTTTTTTTTGTTATAAACTATGAAGTTTGTTCATATTGGTTATGTATTGCAAAGATTTTGTTAGTATTAAAGTGTTGGTTCGAAATGATCTAATTCGTATTGCATATGTTGTGTTTTTTGTTATAAACTATGAAGTTTGTTCATATTGGTTATGTATTGCACAGATTTTGTTAGTATTAAAGTGTTTTTTAAGATTTGCTGGTTCGAAATGATCTAATTCGTACTGCATGTGCTGTGATTTTTATTATAAACAATGAAGTTTGTTTATACTCCATTCGTTCCACTCTATTTGGTCTGGTCTATTATTTTATACCTCACATCTATTCACTCTATAGGCCAAATGGAGCGGAACGGAGGAAGTATTGGTTATGTATTGCACAGATTTTGTTAATATTAAAATGTTTTTTAAGGTTTAATTGTTAGTTTCAGGGTTTAATTCCTCAGTAGACTTTAGTACGAAGTGAATCTATTTTGTACCAATACATAGTTGATTTAGTACGAAGTGAATCTTATTCGTACCAATACATAGTTGCTTTAGTACGAAGTGAATGTATTCGTACCAATAACTGCATAATTGCATACTCAAATATGTATTTCGTAATTCTTATATATAACCGGTACGAATTCTTTATATTTCGTACCTCCTTAAAGTTATACGAATATCACAGCTACAGTAAAAAAAAATAAAAATTAAAAAAAAAAAAAATCGAAAATTCGAAAATAAAATAAAAATTAAAAAAAAAAAGGAAAAATAATGAGGAGAGTAGAGACACGTGGAAAAGGGAGAAGGAGGGGGAGGAGAGAAGAGTGGTGTTGACTAGTAAAAGTCAAAGCCTATTAGTAAGGGTATTTGTGTCCTTTTGCATTAAAAATGAGTATTTTTTGTGTTTTTTAAAGGGTTAATGCACTGAAAATACATGAACTTTACTCCGCATTCCATTTTTTCCATGAACTTTTAAAAATCTCTGTAAATACATGAACTTTGTAAGTTGTCCAATTTTTCCACAAAGTCGATTTTCCGGCAAGTCAAATGCTGACATGTATCCAATGTGTCAAATTTATAATATTGTGGGATGAGGTGTAAAATCAACGATGTCGTTCTCTACTAAAACAATGTCGTCTCTCATGGGAAACAAAACGACGTCGTCTTATTAATTACTCTTATATGGGATTTTAATTTTATTATTTCTATCTTCCCTTCTTTGTCTCTAGGACAAGGGCAAATTCAGGGCAAAAACATTCAATTTGTGAGACGTCAATTGGAAGGGCGACACGCAGCGATTGAAAGCAAGGGATGAACTAAGATTCGGCCGAAATGGATGACGGGTATGTATTATTCAATTCAATTCACCCACCATAGAATCTACTGAAATGAGAATTCGAATTCGGTTTAGGAGAAGAATTCAATTCGGTTTAGGAGAAGAATTCGAATTGAGACTGGAGTTGGAGGCAGACATCTCTACGCCGTAAAACCTTCTCTTCTTCTTCTTCTTCTTCTTCTTCTTCTTCTTCTTCTTCTTCTTCTTCTTCTTCTTCTTCTTCTCCTTCTTCTTCGGTTATCACCTTCTTTTATTTTCCTTTCTCCTTCTCCAGAGCGCACCCGTATTTTCCTTCTCCACCAGGATTCTGAAATCGTGAATGAAGTGTCTGAAACCCTAAGAGTGATTTGAGGATTTGATTTTATACAAAACGACATCATTTTATGTTATTTAAACGACGTCGTTTTTCTCGTCGGAAATATTTAAACATGTCATCACCACGGCGAACGCGTAGGCTCCACGCCAGCATTAGTTTTGGGGAAAAATTGATTTGTGGAAAAATTGGACAACTTGCAAAGTTCATGTATTTACAGAGATTTTTGAAAGTTCATGGAACTTTCAAAAATGGAACGCAGAGTAAAGTTCATGTATTTTCAGTGCATTAAACCTTTTTTAAATGTGTGTCCTTAATTTGATTTTCTTATACCATATTGGGTATTTTATTTTTCCCCTCTTTTAAAAGCTTATAAAACTCTTATATTTAAGAGTTTATAAGTTGTCAAAGTGTTTGGATGAAAGAACTTATAAGCTCAAAAGAAATTAAGTCCAAAAAATTTTAAATTTTTATTTTTTTTTTGAAATATATAAGTTTGTACAACAAAGGACCTTATTTTTTTGGAGTGTTTATAACTTTTTGGACCTTATAAGCTCTTTGGGAACTTATTTTGCCAAACACTTTCAAAGTGCTTATAAGCAGTCAAACACAGCTTATAAGCTTAGCCAAACACCTCATAATACTTGATAAGCTAAATTAATTAAAACACCAAGTAAAAAAACAATTATTAAAAAAAAAATTAATCCCGCAAATATATTGTGTGTAGGCCGGTATATACTTATCTATGCTTAGTTAAAATATAATTTGTCTATTAAATTAATTAGATTTTCTTAATAAATGTAGTATATATTACAGGGGGGGAGCTACATATAGCTACTTAATTGATAAAAATATAATTGTTCCCTTTTAAAAAAGAAAAAATTAAAGTTACTTTAGCTAGTATGAAAATGAAAATGGGACTTTCATGAATTATTTTATTTTCTTCTGATTCTAACCTTTCTTCTTCAAATATTTTCTTCGAATTATATCACTCTTTACCAAACTTTTATATCTTCACTTCCCTCCCACTACAAGCACACATGCATGCATATTATTTCATGCACGATTTGGTAAAGTTGAAATGAATTTCAGATGTAAATTAATACTACTATTGCATTGTTGATTCATATATATTCCTCCATCTAATTGTTTGAATCCATGCAGAAGGAAGCAAGGGAGTGGAGTTCTACAACTTCCTCCAAATCAATACTGACTCCAACAAAAGCAAAGTTATAGACCATGCAAGGAATCATAGGGCAAGATGAAGGCGAAGACAAAGAAGTATATAGATCAGAAAGAAGCCCCAATGGATCAAAACGGTGACGTTGGAGCTGTTTCTCCAGTACCATTTACAGATTTCTTATCCGAGGGAGGCTCTTCTTGAATCGTGATTAAAAGTAGACAGAAAAAGGTTATATATGAAACAAAAATTTCTAAGAAAGTTTTAGGTTCAGTTCACCGTACATACTTGGCAAAGAAAGTTAGCTCGATTTCAATGATCCTTATACATCTGAATAGAAAACTAATTTGCATATATATGTGTATGCATGAAAGAATTGCTCAATATCTTATCTTATTGTGCACATATATGTATGTATTGCATGCATGCAGCTTCATTATGTAATTTCCACTTACCAACATTTATACGTACAATGTTTCTAGATAATTTCCTTTACCAACATTTGGTAAGTAATTAATTACTCCCATCAAAGCAGATACTGTATCGACAAAATATTTTTCCTATCCTTATATAAATTATGTAGGGTATATATAATTAACTAATTACTGCCATCAAAGCAAATATCGAGTAGATGAGCCTGTAAATTTCATAGGAAAGTAGTACGTAATTCATTAATAGGTTTTACTATAAGAAGATAACAAATACGCAGTAGAAGAAGAAGAAGAGGAAGAGAGAGATGGATCCAGCAGTGGCTAAAGCTCTTGAAGGATTGGTAGTGGAGCCAATGGTACCGCGTGGAGGATTCGAAGCAATCACAGACACAAAGGAAGAGAAAGTGGTGAAGGACGCCCAAATTGCACTTGACCAGTACAACAATCTAAACCATGGAGATTTGAGTTTGGCACATATCGTCAAGGGACGGAGACAGATGGCCTCGGGTCTCGTCTACGATATGGTCATCGCCGCCACAGACGGAAACAACTACAGGCTTGAGTTTTGGCTGATCACTCCGATCATGAAGGATGAAAGATCATCTCCTTCCAAAAACTATAAGCCCAACCAACTATTGATCCAACCCACAATTTCTTGCTAGTCCAGTCTATTGGAAATCATAATACGAGCCAATACATTCTCACACTTTCTACAAGTTTGAGCTTTTAGATGAGACGAAATTCTATCACAATCCAGTCCAACAATATACTTATGTTTCCGGATTGTCTCTAAATAATACTCCTACTAGTTATTAAAAACAAAAAATAAAAAATAAAAAAATCAATGTGATATCTAAAGATCATGCTACAATAGATTCAAATTTAGAATTTCGATACGATAGTCAAATGCATTAATTCTACCATCGCTTGACCAGTATATACACATACACGAATTATCTAGCTAGCTCCTTTACTCATCACTGATACTATCAGTGATGTGAATTTTGAGTCGATCTAAAAGGTTTACATTGTGCCTTTGAATTTTTTTCCGTAATTAATTAACGCTTTAGGATTTTGGATCTTTGAAAATTAATATCATAAAAAACGGAACAAATAATATTTCATGATCAACTAATTAACTCTTCTCTTGTCAAATAATAATATCCCAATTTGTGGAAGTAGTTGAACAATTTCAAGTAAAACCCACATGCATGAATATATTAGTGAAAAGCAGCATGCATGTTATAGTTGTATATATACTACCTCCATCTCACGAAAGTAGTCCACCTTTCTTCTTTGGTCCCTTCTCATATATTAGTCCACTTTCTAAAAATGGTAAATAATACTTGGCTATAATTAACTCTCTTTCTTCAAAATTAATTACAACTACATATTTTCTTCTTTATTGTTCTTTATTAGTTCTTGTCAATTCAAAAGTGGACTACTTTCATGAGATGGAGGTAGTAATAGATAGATCAGAGCCTAAAGTATTTAATTAGGGTTCATGGATAATATTTCACTATTTTCAAAGTGTAAACTGTACCGTCTTTTTATAATTTACATAAGTATGTTTTAAAATGTTGATGTTATGATTTTATATCAAGCAGTACTATAATATTGTTTTTCACATATACTTGTAGTAAAAAACTTGATATATATCATTGGTCAAACTTCCGTACCGAAAAGAAGACGAAAATATTTTTGTCTACTTTTGTATCAATTTATTACCCTTTGATCGGTGGTAGTAATAAAAAATTAAGAGGAAATATAGCCAATTACCTTAATATCTTAATAAAAACTTGAATTTGAACAAAACTTAACAATTTACTAGTTTTTCCAAATTTGGTATTGAGACTAATATGCCCTTTCTTTTACTTTAATTCAAATTTTGAATTTTCTGAAATTCTACTTTATCACCTCCCCTCCATCCCCGTCTCGCTTTCTCCTCCGCCACTGCTCCCCCTCTTCTCTCATCTTCCACTCCCATAGGACGGCAACGACGACTCTCGACCACTGACACCACGCGGAGATGCCCCACTGGACTAGGGTTATCACCTATCTCTCTATCTCTCTTTCTCGTATCCCCCTCTCCTCGCTACTGCTCCATCTCTTCCCTCATCTTCTACTTCCATAGGACGACGACGACTCTCGACCACTTATTTTATGGGCCACTAGGTTTACGGCGACGACTCTCGACCACTGGGTTTAAGGGCATCGACGACAGATTAGGGCTTCGACGGCGGGATTAGGGCTGTGACGGCGGGCTAGGTTTGCACCGCCTCCCACTGATCTAGGGTTTCGAAGACGGCGACCGCAACGAGGGTTTCCGCACCGCCCCCACAGAAGTCGAAGCCCTTCGTCGGTTACGGTGACGGCGGGTCTTGGGGATGAGGTCGAAGCCCTTCGTCGGCCGTCATTGCCAAAGTTTACCGGCTCTGCTTGGGGATGAGGTTGCCGCCCTTTGTCGCTGCCGCAGCCGGAGTCTACTGGGATTGATTTGGTCTCCCTTACTTAACCCCCCCCCCCCCCCCCCCGATCGCACTATTTTCTACCACACAAAATAGGTATAGTAAAAGGGAAGCACGAGTATCGTATCCACAGCGATTGACAAGTCGAAAACGCACACAATACCTTTACTCTAGAACTAAACTGATGTTTAAGCAATTAAAAGTGTAGAGATTTGTGGTATTTATAAACTAGGCAAAATAAATAAAAGAACTCAATTAATCAAATAAGAAAATAAATAAACAAGGCAAATAACTAGTCAAATAAAATAACTTAGCAAGCAAGCAAATAAACAAATAAGGAAATTCAATTAAGGAAAATGATTGATTCTAGGGAAGCCTACCTAATCAAATCTATGCAAGTAATTAATGCATACAATTAACCAATTTAATCCAATCTAAATGTGATACATGCAAAATAACTTACACCCCGATTAAAGCAATGCAAGTCGTCACCTAATAAGATTCTAATATCCTCTCGGCCGCATAGATATCAAATCAAGTGCAAAATAGAACAAGTATCAATGATATAATCAACTAGGTTCAACTATGACACCCAAATCAATTATATATAAACATATGATAATTCAACTTCAATTAAGACAATCAAATCATCATACCATGTATTCATGAGATCTATTATGCAATTATCCTATCAAGGCATAAACACATAACTATGCATACATAATTAGTGATCAAGTAATCATGCATGAGAATAAGCACCATGAAACATGCATCTAGATTGGAAGGCTAATTGTAAACACAAAAACACTCACATAAATTCAATTAGGCATTCAATCCCTAAAATTAACTAAACGAAATTAGCTAGACATAATTAAAAGAAAGGTAGAAGGAAGAATAAACATAATTAAAAACATAAATAAAAGAGAAAAGGATAGAAAAACTCTTGAATCTTGAATAAATCTTCAATCTTCAATGGTCTTCATACATGAATGTAAAAGCTAATCTATAATATGGTGAAAAGTAGAGAACTCTAAACTATGAAAACTTATAAAAACTTATGAAAACTTAAAACTTGGATACAATGATGAGTCTTGGGGTATTTATAAGGTAGGGGATCATAATTGTTACCTAAGTGGGCAAGGATTAGGTTAAGGAAATAAAAAATATGAAATTTAATGATTTCCGTGTGTTTGACTCGGCCAATGACTCGGCCGAGTGGAGCTACTGGTTCGGGTTCATGAATTCACTCGGCCGGCGACTCGGCCGAGTGGGCGTCCGAGTGGATCCATGCAGATTGCGTGTCTTTCTTGTTTCAGCCGTATCTTTCTCATCCGAACTCCGAATTGACCTCCGTTTTCGCCTATATGCTCCTATCGAACTCCTCTTCAATTCTATGCTTCCATAATTCCAGAATAAGTCTTCAATAACATCGTGAGAAGTCAGAACTTTGGGGTCAATATATCATCATCTTCCTTGGTTGCATCGTCTCTTGTCTCGCCTTAGGTTTTCTCGACTAAAAAGCCCTAAAAACACTCAAAACAACCCAAAAGCGTAATCTAGCTCGAAATAACATAAACAATACAAAACATGAGCTAAACTATCAAAATACAGCAAGAAAACAATAATATAACACTTAGATAATATGGTAAAAATACACCCTATCAAAATCCCCCAAACTTAAACATTGTTCGTCCCGAACAATAAAGAAAACGAAATAAACAATAGACTCTAGCATTGTGAACTATATAGGCCTCAAAACTTTTCAAAAACAATCTCTCATGATCATGATCAAAACTATGCATACAACCTTAGCACCAACAACACAATCTACTCAACAAACTCAAAACATGCTAATCCATCAAAGAACTCTCTCCAACATGCGAGATTTTGTATATGAAAGTGAACACTCAACCCTCTCAAAGAAAAGATGTATGGAATAATGCACATCATAAGGGTTCACTCATCATCAGTGCAATGCAACATGTTTACCATAGGCTTGCCCTTAATCTCAACATCTCCACCTAATGTAATATTTACAAACTAAGATAAAAAATGTCTTTATATAAACTTGTAATGTAAGGACATTGGTTAAGGTAGGGAATGTATAGGCTAAGTGACTCAAAATACTCCAAATCATCAACCTCTTTTCAACTCCAAACAAAGTATGAATTTTCAACTTCATCTTCTACCATCCAACACACCAAATACAAACTCAAAGATGCTCAAAATATCAACTAAAGCTAACTATCCCCTTATGCTTATTCTCTCTCTCTCTCTCTCTCTCTTTTTTTTTTTTTTTTTTTTTTTTTTTGTCTAGAGCTCAACTAATAAATGTTTTTTCTAATAATGAACAAGGGCTCTATATTTCTTATCTTTTCTTTTGTACTAGGACTCATATATATATATATATATATATATATATATATATATATATATATATATATATATATATATATATATATATATATATATATATATATATTTTTCTAAGCTTATAGGGATAGCTAACTATACTTAAACAAGCATCTAAAATTTCTTCTCTTTTTCTCCTTCTACACCACAACCAAAATTTTCTATTCAACTCCTTCCATATCACCAACTACCAAAAGATACCCATAATCATCCAAACCTCCTATCATCCGGTTTTACAAAGAACGGCTAATAAAGGCTCAAAAGGGGTAAACAAAGGATTATGAACAAGGTTGGTGTATAGAAATCATATGGCTAAAGAAAGATGGCCTAAGATCATCTCCTAATTCATAAATATACTAAGGTCTTTATGGAGAAATAGGGCAAGTTCTAGAAACAATGAAGAATGCATGATCACTCAATCAAAGAATAGGCATAAATATGCACAAATAGCTCAAATCTCACGGGTTCAAACTAACTAGTTCCCGACATCATAGCATATTTCAAATTCATCAAATAAAATGCGTTGCTTCGCCAAGGTTCCATGCATAATAAAGATCATGAATTTTTTCTCCAAAAATCAACAAAAATTTTCTATCATCGGCCAAATCCATAATACTATCATCACATGCTTATTTGACTCAACTAAAATAAAAACTACTAATGAAATATCCCAAAAATTAAGCTACAATCCAAAAACCCATGTAAACGAGTTAACGAAGCCACACTTCCCCCTCCCCCAAACTTATTTCGAATCATGATGAAGGAATAAGTTTAAGAAGAAGGAGTGGTTAAGTTAACGAGCGTACCTTTCACCGAAGCTAGCTTACTATCGATCTTCTCTTCTTAGTCGAAACCTCGTCGAGAAAACCTAAAACTCACAAGCTTCGCAAATTCTTGGATAAAAAGCTTAATAAAAGATAAGACTCAAAGAAAAACAAAAACGAAAATAAATAAAACAAAAACTGAAAATTAAAGATAGAGTTGGGTTACCTCCCAACAAGTGCTACGTTTTACGTCTTTAGCCCGACAATACCTCTTATCAAGGTAGATCAAAATAAAAGTTTGTCTCTCCCCCATCATTGAGTTTCCTCATGGCTCCGATTGATCTCTTGAATTCGGCTAACTTCAATGGTGGAATGGCCTCCAATTGATTTAAACACTCAAGAATCTCCTCCATAGCTCCGGCAATCTCCAAGTAATGGTGTAAAAACTTGGTGATGCTATTGTCGAGAACTTCATCCGGTGCCGGTGGTATAGGAGGTTCCAAGACTTGGACGGCAAACACATCTTCTCGATGATCATCGGGCCTCTTCATCACTTCATAGATAGAGATTTTCAGCTCCTCTCCATTGACTCGAAAGGTGAGGTCTCCATCTTGAATATCGATCAATGCTCTCCCCGTAGCTAAGAATGGCCGTCCTAAGATCAATGGTTGATTTGCATCCTCGGGCATATCTAATACCACAAAATCCGCCGGGAACACAAGATTCTGAACTTGCACGAGCACATCCTCAACTATCCCCCTTGGATAAGAAACTGATCGATCCGCCATAAGTAGGGAGATAGTTGTCGACTTCATCTTTCCAATCTTGAGCCGGTTGAAAATAGAGAGGGGCATCAAATTGATGCTAGCACCAAGATCACAAAGGACATTTTGAAAGACGTGATCACCGATCTTGCAAGCTAATGTGAACCTCCCGGGATCTTTTTGCTTCAACGGGAGCTTCCTCTGTAAGACCGCGCTACACTCCTCCGTGAGGTTGATCGTCTCGAACTTAGCCCACTTCTTCTTTCCCGACACCGCATCCTTGGTGAACTTCATGTGATTGGGCATGTCTCGAAGAGCATCGAGAAGCGGGATGTTGATGTTGACCTTTTGAAGCATCTCCAAAAATCGTTATACATCTCGTCTTGCTTCGTCTTGGCTAATCGTTGTGGAAACGGAGCTTTGGGGGTCGATTCTTGCATCGGGGTAGGAACGGGATCGGAGCGGGGTTCGACTCGGCCGAGTGAGTGGCCGAGTGGATCGACTCGGCCGAGTGGTAGTCCGAGTGGACTTACTGGAGGAGTGACTCGGTCAGCGACTCGACCGAGTGCTTGGCCGAGTGAGTCCTGGGCAGTTTTTTCTCTATCGACTCGGCCGGTGACTCCGCCGAGTACCTCTCCCTCTGGGCTTTCGTCCTTCGTCTCGTCCGTTTCCGCCTCCGAATTGCTTCCATCTCCCAAATCTTTGACTCTACCATCAACTTCGTCCTCCAAAGATGGATTTGTGTAACGAGTGCCACTCCTAAGCTCAATAGCATGGACTTGATGGTCGGGCTTATGTACTCCTCCTTGAGCATTGGCTACTTGACCAACTCGAGCATCCAACATATTCATGTGCTTGGTCAAATTTGTGACTGCATTCTCCAAGGTTCCGATTTTACTTGTCGTCGTTGATATGAGATTCTTTATCAACTCCTCCAATGAAGGTTCCTTCTTCGGCTCTTGGACAAATCCATTCTCCACATGGAAGCCAGGGGATATGTTTGGATTGCGTCGATTGTTGGGATCATAAGTCTTCTTGAAAGCATCCAACTCCGTTGCCGTCTTGGTGTATTTATCCATCAAATCATCATAAGCTTCGAATCCAATGGCGGCAATCTTCTTTCTCCCAACTCTTCTATCGGTAGCCTCCTCATAACTTGTGTTGACGTTGAGCTCGATGATCTCCCAAGCTGTCTCCACATCGTTATTTAAAAATCCTCCTTTAGATGCATATTCGAGCTCCTTCTTGCATTGCTTATTCAATCCTTGATGGAAGCAGATGATTTGTTCCCCCTTGTCCATACCATGATTGGGGCATACACGAAGCATCTTTCTAAATCTCCCCCATGCTTCGTAAAGGTACTCATCTTCAAATTGTTGGAATTTGTTGATCTCGTTTAGAAGCCTCTGTGCCCTTGAAGGTGGGAAGAACTTATTTAAGAATAGTTTGCACAGCTCGCTCCATGTCTTTATCTCGGCTCGATTCTCTATATTCTCAAGCCACTCTCTAGCATCATCCTTGAGAGACCACTCGAAGAGACTGAGCTTGATGTAGTCTGCAGGCACTCCATTTGCCTTGTATGTGGCACAGATGTTGAGAAATTGCTTCAGGTGAGCATTAGGATCCTCCATCGGTGTGCCTCCATATTGATTTGCTTGCCATGTTGATGAGGGAAGCCTTGATCTCGTAGTCGGTAGCCTCAACAGTCCCCCATCCTCCATTCTGGAATCGATCAACAACCGGTTTGAACCGATCGTTGAGAGTCTTTTTCACTACCGAATCCGCCATAAGAATATAGTCCTCGACAAAGAAAGGAAACGGTTAGGTTAATACACAAAAATAGAAAAATAAACGCCTAAATCACCTATTAATCCTATTTCAAAATATCTATGTGAAATCTAATCAATCCCCGGCAACTGCGCCAAAATTTGATCTCACTATTTTCTACCACACAAAATAGGTATAGTAAAAGGGAAGCACGAGTATCGTATCCACAGGGATTGACAAGTCGAAAACGCACACAATACCTTTACTCTAGAACTAAACTGATGTTTAAGCAATTAAAAGTGTAGAGATTTGTGGTATTTATAAACTAGGCAAAATAAATAAAAGAACTCAATTAATCAAATAAGGAAATAAATAAACAAGGCAAATAACTAGTCAAATAAAATAACTTAGCAAGCAAGCAAATAAACAAATAAGGTAAAAAATTCAATTAAGAAAAATGGTTGATTCTAGGGAAGCCTACCTAATCAAATCTATGCAAGTAATTAATGCATACAATTAACCAATTTAATCCAATCTAAATGTGATACATGCAAAATAACCTACACCCCGATTAAAGCAATGCAAGTCGTCACCTAATAAGATCCTAATATCCTCTCGGCCGCATAAATATCAAATCAAGTGCAAAATAGAACAAGTATCAATGATATAATCAACTAGGTTCAACTATGACACCCAAATCAATTATATATAAACATATGATAATTCAACTTCAATTAAGACAATCAAATCATCATACCATGTATTCATGAGATCTATTATACAATTATCCTATCAAGGCATAAACACATAACTATGCATACATAATTAGTGATCAAGTAATCATGCATGAGAATAAGCACCATGAAACATGCATCTAGATTGGAAGGCTAATTGTAAACACAAAAACACTCACATAAATTCAATTAGGCATTCAATCCCTAAAATCAACTAAACGAAATTAGCTAGACATAATTAAAAGAAAGGTAAAAGGAAGAATAAACATAATTAAAAACATAAATAAAAGAGAAAAGGATAGAAAAACTCTTGAATCTTGAATAAATCTTCAATCTTCAATGGTCTTCATACATGAATGTAAAAGCTAATCTATAATATGGTGAAAAGTAGAGAACTCTAAACTATGAAAACTTATAAAAACTTATGAAAACTTAAAACTTGGATACAATGATGAGTCTTGGGGTATTTATAAGGTAGGGGATCATAATTGTTACCTAAGTGGGCAAGGATTAGGTTAAGGAAATAAAAAAAAAATTGAAATTTAATGATTTCCGTGTGTTTGACTCGGCCAATGACTCGGCCGAGTGGAGCTACTGGTTCGGGTTCATGAATTCACTCGGCCAACGACTCGGCCGAGTGGGCGTCCGAGTTGATCCATGCAGTTTGCGCGTCTTTCTTGTTTCGGCCGTATCTTTCTCATCCGAACTCCGAATTGACCTCCGTTTTCGCCTATATGCTCCTATCGAACTCCTCTTCAATTCTATGCCTCCATAATTCCAGAATAAGTCTTCAATAACATCGTGAGAAGTCAGAACTTTAGGGTCAATACATCATCATCTTCCTTGGTTGCATCGTCTCTTGTCTCGCCTTAGGTTTTCTCGACTAAAAAGCCCTAAAAACACTCAAAACAACCCAAAAGCGTAATTTAGCTCGAAATAACATAAACAATACAAAACATGAGCTAAACTATCAAAATACAACAAGAAAACAATAATATAACACTTAGATAATATGGTAAAAATACACCCTATCACCCCCCCCCCCCCACTCCTTCTCGTCTCCTCAATTTATTTTTTGTTTAATTTCTCTTTCTCCTTCCCCTCATTCTTGATTCTACTTTCCTCCCTCATTCTTGAGTAAAATTTGAGTGAATTTGTGAGGCTGAATTTGGAGCATTAATCATGAATGTTGATGATAATCTCCTCCAATTAAATGATATACAAAGTTTTCAGAAGGCAATGATATATATGGTGAAGATCAGATTTTATAGCAAATAATAGGTAAGACATTTGAAATATCTTACTCTGATATGTATTATAATTTATAAATATAAATTCGTATCAAATAATAGATAAGAATCGTAAGAAATGTGAATAATAGATAAGAAAGTGTAATAAATCATATAAAATCTTACCAAATAATATGAATATTGGGGGAATATTGGGAGAAATCGGCAAACAATATATTTTTTCATTCTCACTTCTTTTGTTGTGGGAATATTTGGAGAAATAAATCTTTGTTTTTGTTTTTGTTTCCCCCCTATTTGAACTGAAATTAATTATAGGGGGAAAAACAATCAAGAAAAGTGTGTGCGCTTGTTTTTCGCTTTTTTGTGGTTGGTTTGTTTTGTATTGTTACTTTAAAGAAATGTGAAATATCTTACGCTTATATGGATAATAGTTAATAAATACAAATTCTTATCAAATACTCCCAAAGATAATGTCCTTTTTTTTGGCAATATTTTTGTACTACCTTCGTCCTATAATTTTGGGCACAAGAATTAAGGGAATACGTAATCTTTTCTCAAATATGTATAATATAATACTCATACTATATGTAATTGAGGAAAGATTACACATTCCCTTAATTCCTGTGCCCAAAATTATGGGACGAAGGTAGTACAAAAATATTATCAAAAGAAATAGGACGTTATCTTTGGGACGGAGAGAGTATAAGATAAGAATCCTAAGAAATGTGAATAATAGATAGGAAAATGTAATAGAAATATTGGGGACGTTTGTGGGGATAATTTCTATTGAAATATCTTACACTGATATTGATTATAATTAATTAATACCGTATCAAATAATAGATAAGAATGGTAAGAAATGCGAATAAATAGATAAGAAATTGTAATAAAAATTGTATATTCTTACAAGGTAATAGGTGAGAAATTAAATTTTCTACCACCAATAAAATGTTGTAAACATAATATCTTACTAATAAAGATTTGAAATATAACTACTAATGGATTCCATAAGATCTTACAACCCATTAACACTAATGTAATATCTTAGGTCATATTAATATTTTCTTACTATAAAAATATTAGAACATAGTAATATATATTTACGTGTGGTTTATGGAAATGTCGCATATATAAGTTATATAACATATATGAAATACAACTAAGAGGTTTCCATAATATCTTATTGCTCTTAACACTCATATAATATCTTACTTAATATTTTTATGTTTACCTTTCATTGTTTAAGTTATATAACATATAATAGCTTTAATTTGTATTAATTTTTATGTTTACCTTTCATTGTTTAAGTTATATAACATATATAAAGTTGTCTTGTGTTTTGTTAAGTTTCCACTAGTATTTGTTATTCATTAAGCTACATAGCTATAATATTTTTTGCCTTATAGTGAAATGGTTGGAGATGGTGTTATTTCTCTTGACTTTATAAAGTCAAAGATGAATCTGACGGATCCTTTCACTAAAGCTCTCACAAAGCATCAAGTGCAATAACTTCAGTACTCCGTTTTTTCGCTGAGATAAAGTTTATCACCCAGAGTCATGATTTATGAATTTTTTTTTATCTTCAGTCCAAAGCTATATTCGATAAGTCAAGTTAGCAGGTCGAGTATCTATGTATTAAATAAATTCCTCTTATTTATTTACCTCCTTACGGTTCTCTTCAACTAACCCTAATTTAACCCCCTTTTCTGGCTCATCGAGGATTCCAAGGTTCAAAAATCAAGGCGTTACAAATATGACTTTTACAGATATTAACTCAAATTATAATTATGGATAAACTTCCTGTTGGTCCCGGGAAAGAGTAATTGGTGTATGGGGGGGGATACACCAATAACCAACCGTTTTTGACTTTTGTAAAATCAGGTCGATCAAAGGTCGATTGTCAAGGTCGATCCTTATCAGAGACAGGTTGATCTATCAAGCTCGTTTGGGAACAAGCTTGATTTATCAAACTGTGCTTATGCGGAAGTTGGTGGAGGTTGATTTACTCTTTGAAAAATCTTAAGGCTAAAAATAGATAGCAGGTTGATGCGTGATATGCAAGTTGATGCTCGTCAGTTTGATAGTAAAATGAAAGGGCGATAAATAAAAAGAGAGTGAGAGAGAGACACAGTGATATAGCGTGGTTCGGAGAAACCCTCCTACGTCCACGTCAGGCCGACTCGACCTGAGAATCCCTTTACCTTTGGATCAACCTCTCTCTTATTTATACTGACTGAGTATCAGTTCTAAATACACTCTAACTTGAATATATCTAGACACGAGTTTTGGGTCGTGACCCTTACAACCTTTCGTACTAAACACGTACAAACAACCTTCACACACTACAGAGCTTGACTAACTCTACAATGGTGAAAAACACAAAACACACTTTCTAACTTCGAACGAGTCGGAGAAGAAGTTGTTTGAACCAACGACAAGCAGCAGTGAACGCTTCGTCGTTGTGGTGTTTATCGGAATCGGAAATCTCTCTTCGTCAAGTGTTTGGGAAACTAATGGGATTTCGAACACTTGAATGGATATGAACTTGAGAGAGATTTTGGGCAGAGATTTGGCGTTGAGAACTTGAGTTTCCCGTGCTTGAATCCGATAATGGCTGAAGTATTTATAGGCAGTTTTGAAAAACTAGCCGTTGGAGTCAGGCTGACGTGGCACTAGCCGTTGGAGGCTGACTCACTTCTAGCCGTTGGGAAAGTTCGTCCTTGCTGGCACACCACGTGGCAAGGATCAGGTCGTGAAGCTCCATGAAGGCGGAGCATCGACCTTGATATGATAATCCAGCACTTGAATTCTTCTAAGACAATGCAGGTTGGAAGCTTGATAAGGAAGGTCGATAGACAGGCAGATATGCCAGCTCGATCCGAATGAGGCAGGTCGATAAACGACCTTTCTCTTACAGGGTGGATCGAACTTGCATTTGAACATTAGAGAGCATCGACCTGCACTAACAGGTAGCAGGTCGATCTATCGGCCTTAACCCTAAACAAGTAAAATATGCCTAAGTGTGGTTTCGATAAACATCATCAAAATCAAACTGCAAGGGGTTCCCAACAATTTCCCCCTTTTTGATGATGTCGAAACCAAACACTTTACAAATAATTCCTAAGATTTAAAACAATGAAAGATCGATAACCATGAAGGTTGATAAGGAATTATAAGAAAGGCAGATAATAAAGCAAAGTAAATAAAGCAGTAAAGGCAGATTGCCTGGACAAAGAGATATTGTCGTCAGGTCGAAAGATGATTTTTGCTTCATTAAGTTCGATAGCGAAATACATAGAGAATTTACAAGACATGCTGAGAGCATAAATGAATAACAAAAACAACAAAATCATCTAACTACTGCCTCTGCTGGGCACGGGCTGCAATGCGCTCTTCCTGGATATTGCTTGGCAGGAGCCCTTAGAATCGCACCGGCCTCTGCAGCCTTCTTTCGAAGTTCACCAATGAAGTCTTGGTGAGGAAACTTGAGCATATAGGCTGCATACGCATCATCGGCATCTTCAGGCAGGGAGGGGTCCTTGATCCAGTAGTGGAGGAGGATGAAGCAGCTGTTGAGCTCCCGCAGCAGGGCGTTCTGGCGTTCATCTAGCCACTCAACGGCCTGTTGCTGGACTCCAGCATCCAGAATTAGCTCGGAGGCCGATTCACTGACCCATTCAGCTTCGGCCTTCTTCCTCGCTTCAGCAGCCCGGCGCTCCGCAATGAAGCGCTTCTGCTCGACAGGATTCATGGCCTGCTCCGGCGTCGCACCAGCCAGATGCATGGCTTGAATGAGCTCGGCCTCCTTTGCCAGTCGAGCTTTGGCGGTGGCAGCCTCGGCAGCAGCGGCAGCTGCTATGGGATCGGCCTGGGAGGCGACGGCCTTGGAGGAGGCGGCCTGGGAGGCAGGCTTCTTTTGAGGAGGCGGCGGAGGAGGAGGGGGAGGAGCCAAGGAGGATGAAGAGGTTTTGGTTTTGCTTGACCTCTTGCCTTGGAGGAGGTGGCCTGGGAGGCAGGCTTCTTTTGAGGAGGCGGCGGAGGAGGAGGGGGAGGAGCCAAGGAGGATGAAGAGGTTTTGGTTTTGCTTGACCTCTTCCTCTTGGCGGCGGCGGCAGCTCTTTCTTCTTCCCCCTTTTCGACATCATCAGAAAGGGCTTTTATAAGGGAAAGAAGAGTAGCATCCTCCTCCTGCAGCTTGGACACGACATCCCTCAACTCCTGTTGGCCATTGAGAAGAGAGGAGAGGGTGTCGTGAATGGCGTTGATTTGATCGTTGGAGGCCGATGCCGAATTTGTGATTGATGAGGTCAGGTCGGTCACACGCTGATCGACCTTGGCAACGTCCTCCTTAACTTCCCCGATCTCATCCAGGGACGCCACTCTGTTTGCAACGAGCTGGGCCGGCAGGAGCTTGTCAGTGTATTCTTTCAACAGATTGACAGCAAAGTCTGTGACACGCTCCCTGACAGCTTCATCGGCCTGGGTCTTGGCCTCTTTCAATATATCGACCCGGGCCTCTGCTACGGCCTGCTTGATTTGGTCAGGAAGGCTGATGACGAGGGAATCGAGCTTGGCAGATAGAGAATTGAGCTCGACCTCCACGTCAACCTTCGAATGCTGAGGAGACGGAGCAGCAGCATCAAGAGCTTGATCACCACCCTCATTCCTGGATGGCGATTGCTCTGGAGTTCGAATCACATCGAACTTGTCTCCATGAAGGGCAGGAGTTGAAGAGGGCACGGGCGTTGGTGTAGAGGGGGCGAAGGTCGATACCCAAAATTTTGGCCTCGACCTTCATGCGCCGCAGCACGAGAGATTGGAAGTTTGCGGCTGCATCCTCCACATTATAGAAGTTGAATTCACCCTCCAACTCCAGTTCCTCGACCTTCAGGTCGTCGAGGGAAACGACCTGCAGCAATGATTCGAAGACGTAGTAGTAGCTCGACTTACACACCAGATAAAACTGGAGGCGAGCGGCGAGGTCGAGGGACTTGGGGAGTTGATCAATCCCCGGCATCAGGTCGATGACCTTCAGCCTGGCTTCGGCCTTCATCGAAGCAATCAAGGCTTGAGCAGTAGACACGGGCTGCTCGGATATCAGTTGGACTGGCAAAAATGTGTCTTGGAGTTCCTCCTCTCCAGTGAGATCCTGGATTTCCACCGATCCAACGCGAATGCGAGGAGGGGAGCGAGATGGAGAGGGCGAGGAACCGGCAACGACCTGCTGAGATGATGCAGGGCGATGCTGCGAGGCGGTCGGCTCGATCGCGGAACGGACTGGAGAAGGAGTCCGTTCCGGGGAAGAAGAGGGCGAGGGCGTGGGCAGCCTGACATTCAAAGGCTCCACGGCCACGGGCTCCATGGGAAGGACCTTGTGAAACGGCCTGGTCGGATGAGGAGCAGTTGTCTTTGATTTCTTTGGGGGAGGAGTCTTTTTGGCAGGGCGAGGAGGCACCGGCACATCATCGGCCTTCCTCTTCTTCTGGACAGGGCGAGCAGGCACCCTCCACCCAATCTTGGACTGACCAGTCCGATTGAGATGCTCCCTCACGTGGTCTGACGACCCGTAGTAATTCTGCGGTGCGACCCCAATCGCCATCTCCAACTGATGGAGATCTTTGGGAATGAAGTTGTGGGGGAAGTCCTCGCGTCCGACCATTTCCTTTGCTTGAAGAAGGAAATAATTATGCTGGTCGCTTTCGTCCCAAGACGAAGCGGCCTCTTGTCCATGTGGAGACGCACTCCTGATAGGGTGTATTTTTAGCATATTATCTAAGTGTTATATAATCGTTTTCTTGTCGTATTTTGATAGTTTAGCTTGTATTTTGTATTGTTTATGTTATGTCGAGCTAGATTACGCTTTTGGGTTGTTTTAAGTGTTTTTAGGGCTTTTGAGTCGAGAAAACCCAAGGCGAGACGAGAGGCGATGAAATCAAGGAAGACGATGATGTATTGACCCCATGTTCTGACTTCTCACGATATTTTGGAAGAGTTATTCTGGAATTATGGAATCATAGCATTGAAGAGGAGTTCGATAGGAGCATATAGGCGAAAACGGAGGTCAATTCGGAGTTCGGATGAGGAAGATACGATCGAAACAAGAAAGGTGCGCAAACTGCATGGATCCACTCGGACGACCACTCGGCCGAGTCAGTGGCCGAGTGAAGCTATTGCTGAACCTACTCGGCCGAGTCACCATCCGGGTCGCCGGCCGAGTGAAGCACACGGAAATTCTTAAATTTCATATTTTTATTTCCTTAACCTAATCCTTGCCCACTTAGGTAACAATTATGAACCCTTACCTTATAAATACCCCAAAACTCATCATTGTATAAAAGTTTTAATAAGTTTTAATAGTTTTTCATAGATTTCATAGATCATACTCTAGATTAGTTTTTATTCTTTTCTCTACACTTTTTACATTGATGTATGAAGACAATTGAAGATTGAAGACTTATTCAAGATTCAAGAGTTTTTCTATCCCTTTCTCTTTTATTTATGCTTTTAATTATGTTTATTCTTCCTTCTACCTTTCTTTTAATTATGTCTAGCTAATTTCATTTAGTTGATTTTAGGGATTGAATGCCTAATTGAATTTATGTGAGTGTTTTTGTCTACAATTAGCCTTCTAATCTAGGTGCATGTTTCATGGTGCTTATTCTCATGCATGATTAACTGGCCATTGTTTATGTATGCATAATTATGTGTTTATGCCGTGATAGGATAATTGCATAATAGATATCATGAATACATGGTATGATAGTTTGATTGTCTTGATCGAAGTTGAATTATCATATGTCTATATATAATCGATTTGAGTGTCGTGATTGAACCTAGCTAGTTGATTGTATTATTGATACTTGTTCTATTTGCACTTGATTTGATTTCTATGAGACCGAGAGGAGATTAGAATCTTATTAGGTGACGATCTATACTGCCTTAGCAGGAGTGTTAGGTTATTTTCGTGTATCACATCTAGATTGGATTAAATTGGTTAATTGTATTCATTAATTACTTGCATATATTTGATTAGGTAGGCTTCCCTAGAATCAACACTTTTCCTTAATTGAGTTTTTACCTTATTTGATTATTTGCTTGCTTGCTAAGTTTTCTTATTTGATTAATTATTTGTTTTGTTTATTTATTTCCTTATTTGATTTATTGAGTTCTTTTATTTATTTGTCTAGCATATAATACCACATCTTTAAATTCTTAATTGCCTAGACATCAGTTTAGTTCTAGAGTAGAGGTATTGTGTGTGGCTTCGGTATATCAGTCCCTGTGGATACGATACTCGTACTTATTCTATACTATACCTATTTTGTGTGGTAGAAAATAGTGCGATCAAATTTTGGCGCCGTTGCCGGGGATTGATTAGATTTCATACACATATTTTGAAATAGAATTAATAGGTGATTTAGGCGCTTTTAATTTTTTGTTTTTGGTTTATTGATCTAATCTCTTCTTTCTCTTCTCTTTGATTTTAGGAGCTGAAAATTTTGATATATGACGCAATGAAGAGGCCCGACGATCATCGTGAGGAAATCTTCTCCATCGAGACATTGACACCACCTACTTCGGAAGAGGCCCTAAACTCTTGCATCTCCAACTCGGTATATTTATATTCGGAGATCGATGAAGCTTGTGATGAGATTTTGGAGTACTTAAACCAATTGGAGGCAAATCAACCATCACCGAGCGAAAAGGAGACCGTCTACCTCGACATCAACAAGAAGGAGGATGATGGAGTCATCGAAGAGGAAGTGAAGAAGGATATCGCCCCAAAAGTGGAGTTGAAGCCACTACTGGAGCATCTCGAGTACCAATTCTTGGGAAAGGAGGAGGAACACGAAGAAGATTCGAGAAGTAACTTTATCTATCGAGAGGGGAGTCGAGAGGTTCCTTTTCCGACCGAAATATGCGATTTCTTCTTCGACAGTTTTTCCCTTCGATACTTGTTCGATCCCATGCCCGATGAGGAGTCCATACAACCGATTGGAGTAGTTGATGTTGTTAATATCCGAATCCAAGAATTCGATTTTCCAACCAAATTCGTGATTGCCGAGATGGAGGAGGATGTCAAGCAACCTCTGATTTTGGGACGTCTGTTCTTAGCAATGAGTAGAGTTCACTTCAACATGGAAAGTGGTGATCTTACATTTCGAGTGCACAAAGAAGAGCTAAAGATTTCGTTCTTAGGAGCAAAAAGAAGGAAACTCAAAGATGGGGGAGAAAAAAGCTTTCATTTTTATCCACCTTGAAAAGAGGTACCGTCAGGCTAAAGACGTTAAACGTAGCACTTGTTGGGAGGTAACCCAACTCTATCTTTAATTTTCAGTTTTTGTTTTATTTGTTTTTGTTTTTCTTTGAGTCTTATCTTTTATTAAGCTTTTTATCCAAGAATTTACGAAGCTTGTGAGTTGTAGGTTTTCTCGACGAGATTTCGACTAAGAAGAGAAGATCGATAGTAAGCTAGCTTCGGTGAAAGGTACGCTCGTTAACTTAACCAGTTCTTCTTCTTGAAACTTATTCCTTCATCATGATTCGAAATAAGTTTGGGGAGGGGGAAGCGTGGTTTCGTTAACTCGTTCGTATGTGCTTCTTTGTGTTTATATCTTGGATAGTAGTTTAATTTTGGATATTAGTAGAGTCTTAGGAGTTAGACGATTGAGTCAAGCATGATTTATGAGTATATGAATTTGCCAATGATAGCATGATTTCCTTTGAAATTTTGGTTGATATTATGTTTGGAACCTTGGTAGAGATTATGCATGTGTGTGATAAAATTTGATTATGCTTTGATTTTGGGAAACGTTTTGTTATTACCCGTGAGGATTTGAGCCTTTGGTGCATATTTATGCCTATTTTCTTTCTTGAGTGTATCATACATGTATTTGTACTTCTAGAACTTGCCTTTGTTCTCCTTCGAGACTACGTATGTGTGTAGGAGTTTTGAAGTGATTTTAGGCCATCTTTCTTTAGCCACATGATTCCTATACACTAACCTTGTTGGAGAGAGTTCTTTGATGGATTAGCATGTTTTGAGTTTGTTGAATGGATTGTGTTATAGATGCTAAGGTTGTGTGCATAGTTTTGATCATGATCATGAGAGATTATTTTTGAAAAGTTTTGAGGCCTATATAGTTCACAATGCTAGAGTTTATTGTTTATTTCGTTTTTGTTATTGTTCGGGACGAACAATGTTTAAGTTTGGGGGATTTTGATAGGGTGTATTTTTAGCATATTATCTAAGTGTTATATAATCGTTTTCTTGTCGTATTTTGATAGTTTAGCTTGTATTTTGTATTGTTTATGTTATGTCGAGCTAGATTACGCTTTTGGGTTGTTTTAAGTATTTTTAGGGCTTTTGAGTCGAGAAAACCCAAGGCGAGACGAGAGGCGATGAAATCAAGGAAGACGATGATGTATTGACCCATGTTCTGACTTCTCAAGATATTTTGGAAGAGTTATTCTGGAATTATGGAATCATAGTATTGAAGAGGAGTTCGATAGGAGCATATAGGCGAAAACGGAGGTCAATTCGGAGTTCGGATGAGGAAGATACGATCGAAACAAGAAAGGTGCGCAAACTGCATGGATCCACTCGGACGACCACTCGGCCGAGTCAGTGGCCGAGTGAAGCTATTGCTGAACCTACTCGGCCGAGTCACCATCCGGGTCGCCGGCTGAGTGAAGCACACGGAAATTCTTAAATTTCATATTTTTATTTCCTTAACCTAATCCTTGCCCACTTAGGTAACAATTATGAACCCTTACCTTATAAATACCCCAAAACTCATCATTGTATAAAAGTTTTAATAAGTTTTAATAGTTTTTCATAGATTTCATAGATCATACTCTAGATTAGTTTTTATTCTTTTCTCTACACTTTTTACATTGATGTATGAAGACAATTGAAGATTGAAGACTTATTCAAGATTCAAGAGTTTTTCTATCCCTTTCTCTTTTATTTATGCTTTTAATTATGTTTATTCTTCCTTCTACCTTTCTTTTAATTATGTCTAGATAATTTCATTTAGTTGATTTTAGGGATTGAATGCCTAATTGAATTTATGTGAGTGTTTTTGTCTACAATTAGCCTTCTAATCTAGGTGCATGTTTCATGGTGCTTATTCTCATGCATGATTAACTGGCCATTGATTATGTATGCATAATTATGTGTTTATGTCGTGATAGGATAATTGCATAATAGATCTCATGAATACATGGTATGATAGTTTGATTGTCTTGATCGAAGTTGAATTATCATATGTCTATATATAATCGATTTGAGTGTCGTGATTGAACCTAGTTGATTGTATTATTGATACTTGTTCTATTTTGCACTTGATTTGATTTCTATGAGACCGAGAGGAGATTAGAATCTTTTTAGGTGACGATCTATACTGCCTTAGCAGGAGTGTTAGGTTATTTTCGTGTATCACATCTAGATTGGATTAAATTGGTTAATTGTATTCATTAATTACTTGCATATATTTGATTAGGTAGGCTTCCCTAGAATCAACACTTTTCCTTAATTGAGTTTTTACCTTATTTGATTATTTGCTTGCTTGCTAAGTTTTCTTATTTGATTAATTATTTGTTTTGTTTATTTATTTCCTTATTTGATTTATTGAGTTCTTTTATTTATTTGTCTAGCATATAATACCACATCTTTAAATTCTTAATTGCCTAGACATCAGTTTAGTTCTAGAGTAGAGGTATTGTGTGTGGCTTCGGTATATCAGTCCCTGTGGATACGATACTCGTACTTATTCTATACTATACCTATTTTGTGTGGTAGAAAATAGTGCGATCAACTCCCACAACGGCCTCTCCGTCCATCTTGCACTCGGTCTGCCTGGCCTCCTCCCAGAGCAGGGAGACCATCAGCTTGGCCCAGCTGATAGGCAGGTTGAGTATCACGGCCGTCATTATCTGGAATTTGAAGGGCGTGACCTGGTCGTGGTTGCCAACGTGCCCTAGGAAGCACTGTTGAATAAAGTCCATAAGTAGCCTGTACTTAGGACGCAGCTCTGTCCTCTTGAACGACCTCTCCAAATACGGCCCTGGTTCAATGAGGACGCGGTCGATAACGGACTGCAGTTGGTCCTTCTTGATGTCGGAGAGTTGCATTTCTCCGCCATCCCCAATGCCGAAAGCGGCCTTAACGGCGTCAAGGACGTTGATGTGATGGACGGCCTTCTGAGTCCCGAGGGAGATGGTGTGGGATGAGATGGAGTCCCCCTTATTCCAATTGTAGAAGAAGGCGGACACGATCTTGGGGAGGAACTTCGCCGGTCTGGTTGAGATAATCTGGTGGAAGGGAAAACACGTCTCCACCAGCGCGAACATGGAGTCCAGATCGCGGCAACCGAAGTTATTACGAACCATATACGATTCGTATTTGATGTGCGATTCCAAAAAGGCAGAGATCTCGTCCCAGTGCATCTCCGGCTTGCCGGAAGTTGATGTTTGTGCCATCGAAGTTGATTTTCTGCAACAAGATAGATAGATAGATCAGATCAGTAATCAAACACTTGATGAAAGATGAAATTAAAGACATCAATAAAGCACAAACCACGGTGATATTTAGCAGCAGTTGAATACAAAACACGACGGCGGCGGTTGATTTTTCAGAGAGAAAATTAGGTTTTTTTTTTTTACGAGGAAGTTGATGAGAGTAAGTCACGTTTTGAAAGCGGAAAAACTGTAGGATTGTGATTGTTCGAATTTGAAAAGGTTAAAGTTTTCCCTCTCACCCACGACCACACGATTAGAGCGCGTGGAATGTGAAACGATTCACATCCGCGCGTGGGTTAAAGGAAACGTGCGTTAAACAGCACTTTTTCAGAAAAGTGGCAGGGAATTAAATGCAACATTGGTCAATGTGTCAATATTTGACACTTGACTAGATGTGTTACAAAAATGGTAATCATTACTCCCTTTTTCCTTATTTTCTGCAACCTAATCAGGCCTTAAATAATGTAATACATTGAGAAATAAATAGCAATAAGTAATGGAGAATTCAATGCGTATTAAAGAAGTCATAAGACAAAAGGGTGATACTGCCCTTTTGATTCTCCCTTCATAAATGCAGGTAGCATTCGGGTTGATAGCGGCCTGAACTTGTGAGAACGGCCTTGTAGCATATATCGACCTGACGAAATAAACGCCCTGGACTTGTGATATCGGCCTGGCGAAATAAACGCCCTGGACTTGTGATATCGGCCTGGCGAAGTAAACGGCCTGGACTTATAATATCGGCCTTTGTTTCCCCTCAAATGATGAATCATTTTGGGCAAGTGTTCCCCCTCAATTCGAGGAACACAGGTCGATCTGTAGATTTAGACGACGACCTGTTGATGGAGAACGGTCTGTCATATGAATCGGCCTGTAGGAAGGATGTCGGCCTGTTTGAGAGAAACAGCCTGATGATCCACTAACAGCTTGTTGACTTGTGAACGGCCTGTTGAGAGTAACGGCCCGTTAAGTCACGATCGGCCTGTTGAGTCAAAAACGTCCTGATGACTCAATATTTAATAACCCCAACTTCCCACACAACATTTTGAATCTTTCTTCAGCTAGGGGTTTGGTTAGGATATCAGCTCGTTGAATATCAGTGTGTATTTTCTCGATAACCACGTTCTTCTTTTCCACGTGATCACGAATAAAGTGATGTCGAATATTCACGTGTTTGCATCTTGAATGAAGAACTGGGTTTTGAGTAATGGCGATAGCACTCGAGCTGTCGCAGAATATAGGCACTTCACTGATTTCAACTTCATAATCTTTGAGTTGTTGTTTGATCCACAAGATTTGTGCACAACAACTCCCTGCGGCCATGTATTCGGCCTCTGTGGTGGAGGTGGCTACTGAAGTTTGCTTCTTTGAAAACCATGATATCAGCTTGTTTCCGAGAAAATGGCAAGTCCCCGAGGTAGATTTCCTATCGAGCTTGCACCCTGCATGATCAGAATCTGAATAACCTGTAAGCTGCAAATTATCATCACAAGGATACCAAAGACCTAAATTTGTGGTTCCTTTGATGTATCGAATAATTTTCTTTGCCGCTTCCAAGTGGGATTCCTTCGGATTAGCTTGATATCGAGCACACACTCCAACTGCAAAAGTGATACCAGGTCGACTCGCAGTTAGATAAAGTAATGAACCAATTATACCCCTGTACTGTGTTATGTTGGCAGGTTTTCCTTCGGGATCCGGGTCTATCTTCCCACCAGAGAGCATCGGTATTTTGACAGGCTTGCTGTCTTTGACACCAAACTTGTCAACCAGCTCGTGTGCGTACTTTGTTTGGCTAATGAAGATTCCTTCATCGGACTGCTTGACCTGCAACCCTAGAAAGAAATTCATTTCCCCCATCATAGACATTTTATATTTTTCTGTCATAAGGTTACCAAATTTTTTGCATAAAATGGGAGATTTAGATCCAAAAATGATATCATCAACATAAATTTGTACTAAAAGGATATGTTCATTCACTTTGATAGTGAATAGCGTTTTGTCGACTGAACCACGCTTGAATCCAGATTCGATGAGAAAGGATGATAGCGTCTCATACCAAGCTCGAGGAGCTTGCTTAAGCCCGTATACGGCCTTGTGTAGTTTGTAGACTTTGCTTGAATCACCCTCCTCGAATCCTGGAGGCTGTTCCACATAGACTTCCTCTTCGAGAACGCCATTGAGGAACGCGCTTTTAACATCCATCTGGTAGACTTTGAATCGTTGATGAGCGGCATAAGCTAGAAACAGCCTTATAGCTTCTAATCTTGCGACGGGGGCAAACGTCTCATCATAGTCGATTCCTTCTTGTTGACAGTAACCCTTTGCTACCAAACGGGCTTTATTTCTGACAACTTCTCCAGATTCATCTCTCTTGTTCTTGTAAACCCATTTGACTCCAATGACGCCTTGATGATAAGGACGATCAACTAGAGACCATACTTCATTTCTCTTGAATTCATTGAGTTCTTCTTGCATGGCTTGAATCCAGTCAGCATCACGAAGAGCTTCAATGGCATCTTTGGGTTCTATTCGAGAGAGATAGCAGCTTAAAAGTGCGCTTTCACCAATCGTCCTTCTTGTCCGCACTCTGTGGTTTGGGTTCCCAACAATGAGCTCCTTTGGATGATCATCGATCCATCGTCTGCGTCGTGATCTTTCTTCATTTGAAATGATTGGATCGGGCTCATTAATGGGTTCGTCAAACTCCGGGTGAGTTGAAGGTTGATCAGTGGGCACGTGTTGTTGCTCGGGCTGTTGATCAGGCTGCTGTTCGGCCTGAATGTTGAGCTGCTCCATTGTGCTATCGAGCTGCTCGATTTGGGATGTAAGGTCGTGAACAGCATCAGTCTGGGGGACTGAGGGAGGGGGATCAGCCTGGTTAGGTCCGGCTGATGTATTACAGCTCGAAGTATGAACATTACTTGCATCACTTCCCCCTTGCTGTGTGACCTTTGGATCAGATTGATCTTCCTCCAAATCATTTGGGGTCCATACTAGCAGGTCGTCAATGGGGGAGTTAGACGACCTGTTAGCAGCGGACTGATCTTGACCTGTACTTAACTCTCTGTACAGACAAGTAGATTCATCAAACACAACATGAGGTGTTACCTCCACAACTAGGGTTTTATTATTAAAAACTCTGTATGCTTTGCTAACCTCCGAGTATCCTAAGAATACTCCTGGATCGGCCTTGCTATCAAAAGTTTTTAATTGAGATTTCCCATTGTTATGAATGTAACACAAGCACCCAAAAGCTTTAAAATACTTTAACCTGGGGAGTTTGTTGTTCCACAGCTCGTATGGAGTCTTTCCATGTCGGGTAGTGATGATCGACCTGTTTTGGGTATAGCAGGCAGTGTTAACGGCCTCGGCCCAAAACTTCTTTGGAAGGTTGGTTTCATCCAACATGGTACAAGCTGCTTCCTTCAGCGATCTGTTACGGCGTTCTACTACGCCATTTTGTTGAGGTGTACGAGCTGCTGAAGTTTGATGATGAATTCCACTCTTTGTGCAATATTCTTCGATCATAGCATTGATACATTCGGTGCCTCGATCTGATCGAATGGAGATGATGGATTTCTCCTTTTGATTGCACAGTTTGCTCAGCAACGCAGGTAGCTTCTCCAAGGTCTCCTTCTTTTTGTACATGAAAATAACCCACGTAAATCTAGAATAATCATCTATAATAACGAGAGCATATTTTCTACCGTTTATACTCAAGGGAGTGACTGGACCAAAGAGGTCGAGATGGAGAAGCTCAAGAATTCGATTTGAAGCTTGTGCCGTCACACTTGGAAAGGATGATCTTGTTTGCTTTCCAGCTTGACAGGCTTTACAAATATGATCGCGATCGAAGACTTGATCTGGCAGGTCGTTCACCAGTTTGTTGCGTGCGAGCTTGTTGATGGCCTTGAAGTTCAAGTGACTCAACCTCTTGTGCCATAGCCAGCTTGTCTCGGAATCAGCCTTTGTGAACAGGCATGTCTCTATCCAATCATTCCATTGAACAATGTAGAGTCTATCCTGCAAAATTCCGGTAAGAAGTATTTCTCCTTCCTCATTTTTCACGAGACATTTGTTAGCAGTGAATTCTACTCGTTTACCACTCGAGCAGAATTGCGACACAGAGAATAGGTTATGATTAAGACCTTCAACATATGAGACGTTAGAAATAGTTGTTTTACCAACTTTTAGATCGCCCTGGCCTCTCGTAAGTCCCTTAGAATTTCCTCCAAAGGTTACAAGTGGCCCGTCTCGTTCTTGATAGTTTGATAGTAGCGTTTTGTCACACGTCATGTGCTTTGAGCATCCACTATCAATGATCCATACAGCTCCACGAGCTGCTTGGCTCCTTCTTTGAGCCTTCCCAACCTGCAATTAGTTAAACTTAGCAACCCACTTGAGATTGGGTGCTACATCGGTTGCGGGAACAGCCTTTGGGACCCAAATTTGTTTTGCCGGTCTGCTTCTATCCGAGGCTGAGGACGAGGCAGTGGCGGTCTTGGGCTTGGGAGCCTTGGATTTCTTTGAGCGAGGGCGACGAGGTTGATAATACTGCTCTTCATGAAGACCAGGTTGATACTGCCAGTCTTGGAAGTTCGACTGTTGAGGATAGTGGCAGTGACAACCTTGATGAGCAGGAAAGAAGAACTGAGGGTGATACGGCCTTTGATAGTATTGGCCTTGGTATCGCCCTGGATGGACAGCTTGCTTTTGATGTGAGGGAGCAGGTCGACGATGATGTGCAGGTCGACTCTCTTTCTTTTGAGGAACAGGCTGTTCCTTCTTGTGCTGTTTTATGACTTGGGGCTGTCGAACTGGGTTCTTCAGCTTGACCATCTTATCTGAAAGAGCTTGATGAGCTTTCCGAACACTCTTTGACTTCGACTGCGCCTTCACGAATTTGATCTCGCAGTCTTTGTTCTTGATTTCCTTGGATTTTCCATTAAATCCAATACCAGAGTGATCGCGTGGATTACGTTGCATGGATTGGACTTCTTCCAATTTCTTCCCACTTTTCTTCAACTGACTCAAGGTGAGTTGAAGTTTTTCTTCCTTTTTCACGAGGAGTTCGTGTCGAATAACCAAGTCAGCCAATTTTGAGGTAAGGCTGTGTATTTCGGCATCTTTGGTCTTGAGGGACTCGTCCTTCTCGAGCGCCCTGGTATCGAACTCCTTAACCCGGAAAGTCAATTCATCAACCTTTGACTTTAGGGCTTCGATCTCCCTCTCTTTTTCTTCATCATAGGGGGAGAATCTTTCTTCTAATGCCAGCTTGTATTCTTCATTTTTGTCCATTAGCTCAGCATTATCTTCAACGACCTCTTTGAGTGTTTCCACGAGGTCGGCATAGTCATCGAGCTGTTTCTTGATTTCTTCCCAAGACACAGCCTCGGATAGGTCTTCACCTTCTTCTGCACATTCATCGTCAGAAAAAGAAAGTGAAATGGGTTGAGGATCTACCTTTGAAGATCCCTCATTTTGTTGGTGCTCTCCAACGAAACATTCTTCGTCATCACTTTCATCGAAAGCAATGTAACCTTCGTCATCACTTGACGAGCTGTCTGAGAGATGAGCCTCCTTTGATTCTTTGGCGATCATGGCAGCTCGTTGTTCCTTGAGCTTTTTATCGCGCTTTGCACGGAGCTCGTCTCTCTCGGCCTTGGTCAGATCTGGACAATCGGTCTTGTAGTGACCTGGCCTGCCACAACCAAAGCAACCACCCTCGGGTGTGTTAGAAGAATTGAAGGTTGAGGGTTTACCTTCTCCCTTTTTGTCAGGGCGGTCGTGGTTGCGGTTTGAGAAGTTTCGCTTGTTGTCACGATAGAAATTTTTATATTTGACAACCTTTCCTAGGAGCTTCTCATTTCTCCTAGCAGCTAGAGCATAGTCGAGAGTCATCTTCTCGAACTTCTTGACGATGGATTCGTCAATCGGACTTGGGGTAGCAGCAGAGGCTGAGTCGGCCTTGAAAGCTACCTCCTTGTCGTTCTTTTCATCAGCCTTCTTGTTAGTGGAAGGCTGTGTTGATCCATGGATGCGGATCATCTCATATTCATTTCCGACAAGAATGTCGAAAAGATCTTCGGTGGTGAGGGAGTTGAAATCCGAACGGGCTGGATGCATGGCGGCGTATACGTGCCAATTTGCAGGAAGGGCATGTATCACTTTAAGATTCTTCTCGCGCTGTGTATATTTGTACGGGTTGATTGCAGCGACTTCGAGAATAATCTCGGTGAAGCAAATTTTCATTGCTTCTATGGTTTCACCCGAAACCATCTTGAAGTCATCGAACTTGCTGCAAGCCATGGACAGCTTGTTCTCTTTCATTTCCTCTGAACCAAGGTTGATGGACCGGAGGGTGTCCCACATTTCTTTGGCGGTTTCAAGATTTCGGATCTTGGCCAGGTAGACGCCCTTCATGGTGCTGGAGATGAGTCCCTTAGCGTAATCATCGAGGCTGGCCTCCTTCCTTTCCTCGGTTGTGTAGTCGCGAGGATTTTTGAGGACTTTCTCGTATGTAGCCTCTCCGGGGGCAGTTCCATCCACAATAATCTTTGCAGCATAGATGGGGGAGGGTCCATTTTCGATGATATCCCACATAAGGACGTGATGTGCCTTGAGACACATCTTGATTCGGAAACTCCAGTCTTCATAGCCTTGAATGGAGAAGTCTTCACAAACCCTGAGAAGAGAAGCCTCCATAGCAAATAATATGGTATGAATGTATGAAAAAGATTTTTCAAAAGGATCGGTTTAAAATGACCAAAAGTTTGATAAAGAACTTTTAGTATGCAAAGCAGCGGTCAAAAGAACCACTGCTCTGATACCACTTGTTGGTCCCGGGAAAGAGTAATTGGAGTATGGGGGGGGGGGGGGGGGGGGGGGGGGGAATACACCAATAACCAACCGTTTTTGACTTTTGTAAAATCAGGTCGATCAAAGGTCGATTGTCAAGGTCGATCCTTATCAGAGACAGGTTGATCTATCAAGCTCGTTTGGGAACAAGCTTGATTTATCAAACTGTGCTTATGCGGAAGTTGGTGGAGGTTGATTTACTCTTTGAAAAATCTTAAGGCTAAAAATAGATAGCAGGTTGATGCGTGATATGCAAGTTGATGCTCGTCAGTTTGATAGTAAAATGAAAGGGCGATAAATAAAGAGAGAGTGAGAGAGAGACACAGCGATATAGCGTGATTCGGAGAAACCCTCCTACGTCCACGTCAGGCCGACTCGACCTGAGAATCCCTTTACCTTTGGATCCACCTCTCTCTTATTTATACTGACTGAGTATCTGTTCTAAATACACTCTAACTTGAATATATCTAGACACGAGTTTTGGGTCGTGACCCTTACAACCTTTCGTACTAAACACGTACAAACAACCTTCACACACTACAGAGCTTGACTAACTCTACAATGGTGAAAAACACAAAACACACTTTCTAACTTCGAACGAGTCGAAGAAGAAGTTGTTTGAACCGACGACAAGCAGCAGTGAACGCTTCGTCGTTGTGGTGTTTATCGGAATCGGAAATCTCTCTTCGTCAAGTGTTTGGGAAACTAATGGGATTTCGAACACTTGAATGAATATGAACTTGGGAGAGATTTTGGGCAGAGATTTGGAGTTGAGAACTTGAGTTTCCCGTGCTTGAATCCGATAATGGCTGAAGTATTTATAGGCAGTTTTGAAAAACTAGCCGTTGGAGTCAGGCTGACGTGGCACTAGCCGTTGGAGGCTGACTCACTTCTAGCCGTTGGGAAAGTTCGTCCTTGCTGGCACACCACGTGGCAAGGATCAGGTCGTGAAGCTCCATGAAGGCGGAGCATCGACCTTGATATGATAATCCAGCACTTGAATTCTTCTAAGACAATGCAGGCTGGAAGCTTGATAAGGAAGGTCGATAGACAGGCAGATATGCCAGCTCGATCCGAATGAGGCAGGTCGATAAACGGCCTTTCTCTTACAGGGTGGATCGAACTTGCATTTGAACATTAGAGAGCATCGACCTGCACTAACAGGTAGCAGGTCGATCTATCGGCCTTAACCCTAAACAAGTAAAATATGCCTAAGTGTGGTTTCGATAAACATCATCAAAATCAAACTGCAAGGGGTTCCCAACACTTCCAAGTAATGGACACATACAATATAAGTTCAAAAATAAAATTAAACAAACTCAAACTAAGACATGAATGGAATCGGATGTGATTCACTGTCCCTAAATTGATGTAACAATGGTGTACCCGATATAAAATTAAAAAGTTTTGAATTCTCCCTGAGATGAGATCCTCTGTCCCCAGATTGGTGTACCGATGGTGTACCCGATACAAAATTAGGAAGTTTTGACATACATTAATAACCAAACTCAAAATGACCACTAATAGAGAGAATTCAAAACTTCCTAATTTTGTATCGGGTACACCATTGATACACCAATTTGGGGACAAATGATCCCATCTCATTCTCTCTACTTACTTTTGACATACACTAATAACCGAACTCAAAATGACCACTAATAGAGAAAATTCAAAACTTTCTAATTTTATTTCGAGTATACCATTCGTACACTAATTTAGGGATAGGGGATCCATCCGGGAATGGAAATACAATACTCAAAAGCACTCTATGGCAATTTAGTAGGCGTCATTAGATCGATTGAATTGATTAGGTTGAACATATATATATATATATATATATATATATATATAGGGAGTGGTTCGTGTGCAAATAAATCCTTGCGTGCTAAAATGCGAAAGATGCTTATAACTATACAAAATCATGCTTAAATCAGTATATATTTATGCTTACAACACCATTATGCTTTTTAATGTACAAATTCATGCTTAAACCTAGTCATGCTTATGATACCTTATAATCATGCTTAAATCAATTACCGCCACAGATCAAATCAAGATCAATGGTCCAGATCTATTCCTAGATCTCACACCATGACTTATTTCTATATGATCCATCCTCTCTCTCTCTCTCTCTATATATATATATATATATATATATATATATATATATATATATATATATATTTTGTATATAAAGAGATCACTAAAAGATAATGAGTCGATCAAATAAAATGCCACATGTTTGGCTTCATTTTTAGCCTCTGCTTTTAAAAGGGATTTGAATTTAAATTGCGCAAGATTTTGTATATATATATATAGGGGGTGGTTCTCATGGATACCACTTAGATCATGAGAACTAGGAACCAATCTAGTCCCTTAGATTATGAGAGATCTATGGTCAATATTAATTCCTACAATAAATAATTAGTTGATTGAATCCAATTTTTAATTAATCAAAAGGGTAGTTCAGTCAATAAAATATCAAAACATATCCACTTACCTTATTTTTAGGTTGAACGTGTATGCATATGAAAGGAAGAAACATCGCCGATTCATTCAACAACGAATCTGCGTCGACTCCCGACTCCCGAATTTGCGTCTTTGGTTTTCGCAGCCGGCGAAACGGAGCAGAAAACGACCGCTGAAATCTGCTTCATAGGCGATGAAATTGAGCAGCAACCACCGCCAAAAACCGAGCAGCAACCGCCTCCGCCGAAACCTGCTTCGCAGGCAACGAACCGAGCAGTAACAGCCGTCAAAACCGAGCAGCAACCACCGCCGAACCGAGCAGCAACCGCCGCCGCCGAAACCTGCTTCGAGGCAACGAATCGAGCAGCAACAGACGTCAAAACCGAGCAGCAACCACCGCCGAACAGAGCAACAACCACCGCCGCCGAAACCTGGTTCGCAGCCTCCAAAACCTGGCTCACGCGCAGCCGGCGAAACCTAGTTCGCAACCTACGATTTATGCTTATTTTTTATGTCGTCGATTTCATGCTTATTTGTTGTCCAATTTATGCTTATTTATCATATAAACATTTTATCTAACACATTTGATGCTTAAATTCTTGATATTGGATGCTTATTTTTCAAACAGCTTGAATTTTGATGCTTATTTTTCTATGAACAACTAGTTTCATGCTTGAATATCATGCTTATTTTTATATGAATGTTTTTTTATGCTTATTTTTGTGTCGTCGATTTTATGCTTATTTTTTGTGTTGCCGAATTTATGATTATTTTTCTTCGATTTTATGCTTGTTCTTATAGAAACGTTTTATCGAACACATTTGATGCTTAAATACTTGATACTTGATGCTACTTTTTCACCTAGCTTGAATTCTGATGCTACTTTTTCTATTAAACATTTTATCGAACATTTTATGTGCATAGATTAAGCATGAATTTTTTCGAACAATTTATGTGCATTCTTACAAGGGGTTTCATGCTTAAATATTTGGATTTTTATGTGGTCGATTTTATGCTTTTTTTTCATAAAAACATTTTATCGAACACATTTGATGCTTAAATACTTGATACTCGATGCTATTTTTTTTCACCCAGGTTGAATTTTGATGATTATTTGTCTATGAAACATTTTATCAACAATTTATGTGCATAGATTAAGCATGAATTTCGTCGAACAGTTTCCATGCATTCTTAAATATTTGTATTTTTGTGTCATCTATTTTATGCTCATTTTTTCATAATTTTTTTTTTATCGAAAACAATTGATGCTTAAATACTTGATACTCGATGCTTATTTTTCAATTAGCTTGAATTTTTATGCTTAATTTTCTATGAAACATTATATCGAACATTTTATGTGCATAAATTAAGCATGAATTTCGACTAATGTAAGCATATTTTTCAACGTTTTTTATTATACAATACGAGTCATGCTTAATTATAACAAATAATACGCTCATTTGAGTTATAAGCATCAAATAATAGTTCGCAAGCAAGTTTTATGACGTTATTAAGCATCAAGTGGTTTCATGCTTAAATATTTGTATTTACCGATAAGATTGCTCATTTGAGTTATAAGCATCAAATAATAGTTCGCAAGCAAGTTTTATGACGTTATTAAGCACTGCGTAAATACCCGAGTTTAGTTTAATTCCAAGCATTCATTTGATTTATTTGAGTTATTAAGCACTGACGTTATTAAGCACTACGTAAGTGTTTGAACCAAGCATTCATTTGAATTCATTCCAAATATACAGTAAATGGAAAAGGAAATCGAGCAAAAAGCAACAATTAAACTACCCAATCCATAAGAGACGACGCAAAATACATAAACTCACTAGGACGTTTTATTAAACAATACGAGTCATGCTTAATTATAACTAATAATACGCTTCAAAGCATATAAAAATAAACAACTGAAAACAAATCATGCCGAAATTTTTAATAATGATTACAACTCAAAATACATAAACTCACAAGGACATTTTATCGAACAACTGATATGCTAAACATTTATACATTTTTTCATGCATTATAAATAATTCGAAAGCATAAATCAACAACATAAAATCAAACGGCGGACGGCGGCGGCGAGTCCAGACAGCGGCTCGCAGCGGCTTGTTTCTATCCCGAACCCTTATCAAGAGAGAGACGAGAGTTAGAGGGAGGGAGAGATCAAAAAGAAGACAGGGAGAGAGAAATCTAACCTGTAAGGCGGCGGATGCTACTGTTTCCGGTGGACGGCGACTCGACAGCGGCATCTCAGCCGGAGGTCGCGGCACCTACTTTCTCTGTCTATCAAAATCCTAAAAACGGATCGAGAGTGGAATATGGAAGGAGAAAAAAGGGGACTGCGGCCGGAGTAGCAGCCCTCGGCGCCGGTAGCAGTCGTGCGAGATAGATAGAGAAAGGTTCGATAGAGTGTGTGTGAGAGAGAGAGAGCGGCGCCGGCAGCACGAGAGCGGCGCCGGCAGCAGTCGTGCGAGAGAGATCGAGAGAAAGGTTCGACAGAGTGTGTGTGAGAGAGAGAATGGATTCTTTAGTATCCCACGTTTTAAGGAACGAATATAACATATTACAATATTACCCTTTCAATTTATAAAACTGCCAAAATTAATCAATATGATCTTCAAATCTCAGCCGTTTATTCTCTTAAAATCAACGGATCATAAAGGTTCCTAGTTCTCACGAAATGAAAGGTTCCCATATGATCTATTCTCTCTCTCTCTCTCTCTCTCTCTCTCTCTCTCTCTCTATATATATATATATATATATATATATATATATTTTCTAGTAATAATAAAATATTCGAGTGAAATATTTGAACTATAGAAACTATGGATTGGAAAAACGAGAATATGTTTTGATTGTTTACAACCATTATGTGTTTGGTATGAGAATAGTGGTGGATCCAAGATTTTAAAATTGGAAGTGCAGAAAAGTTAATGCAACTCGAGTGTTGACCGTGCTGCAATGGCGGTTTGGTGACCGGTTGCGGGAAGACAATGGTTGTTACGTCATCCGTAGGTATTATAAAGCGTGCTTACGGTGGGTATATGAGATATAAAGTTCAACATAATTTAGGGTAATGGATCAAAATTTTTGAACACAAACAAAAGTTTAAGCATCATTACAGGGAAAGGAAAAAAAAATGTCAAAAGAGTTTGGAACAATTTTCTGAACATAGGCCTACAGCATCTTAATTTCATCAAAAAGAAGAATGGTTTTGGAAGTATATATAATGATGTCCATTACTACATGTGAATAAAAAAAGCAAGTCTAATGTTCTTACCTATGACCTAAAATAATAAGGATAAGTTTAGACAAGAATGAGGTATTTCATTCTACAATAAAGAATGAGGTATTTCGAATGTTTTATTAAGTGGAACACAAATCAAAAAGAGCTTCATTATTTTGCCAACCATAGACTTACAAATTACAATTTGAGGAATTTCCTAGCATATGCATGGAAGAAATTAAAAGGATGGAGTGGTGATACTTATGATAAATTTCTTCCTATCATTTAAATAGTAATGATTCTGAGGAGCCTTCTCATTGACGAGCCCAAAAAGTGGTAATATAGCATTTTATCCATATTTGATAAGCCAACTACAAAAATACCCACTTTCATAAGAAAGTGCAAAAATACCCAATTTATGAGTGAAGTGTCAATTTTACCCCTACCTTTTTGCATGACAAAAGAATAAAGTTGAGGGTGATGTTCATCTTTTCAGCTTTTTCATTTTTTTTTTTTTTTTTTTTTAATATGCAACTTTTGGTGTTTAATGCTTTGACTAGAGGGTTGAAAACCCAATTTTTCATCCGTCTCTTTTTCCCACATTCTTCTTCTCTTATTTTCCCTTTGCATTGTAGCAGTTTTGTCCGATCAATATTCACTAAATCTCGCCGGAATTTCGCAAGAGTGTTGATCGAATTTACTTAAGATAGCTACTAGGATCTGAAATCAGTTGAAATTCCAAGGAATCAAACCCTTTTTCGTATTTTCCATCCGAGTACATTTCAGTTGATTTTCTTCATATTTCATATTTCTCTACGACTGTAATTTGCTAAAACACTTGGTAAACTTAATAATTTTTTGGACACTGGAAAAAAAAAAAAAAAACTGAGATTTCTAGTCCACCATGGCTGTTCCACAAGGACACCAACAAATAATTCGTATTTATTTTGTTTTTCTCTAATTTTCCTGCCACTAATGCCAAATTACCATCGATGCGCCTTTATTTTCCCTTCATTTGTTGTAGCTCATTTTATATGCTGCGAATTATGTTAGAATAATAATTTAGAAATAATTGTTTATTGTTGTCAATATATCATTCATATATATAAATTTAGGTTTTGAAGTAGCCAAAAAATATATATAGTTCGTATAAAATTGTTAATTATTATTGAATATGCAAAATTTTAAACAATGTAATCACGATTAAATTGAATATTAGCATGACTTAAATAAATGTCTAGAAGGGTATTTTTTTAAATAATTTTTACTCGGACTAGCGTAATTGTCGTAGTTGTTAGAAGAGATTTTATTTTTGAAGGAAATAGTGATTTTCTTGTCGTAATTGTCGTAATATTTAAATAAATTATAGATGAAATTATTATTATATTCGAGAATGATATTACAATCGTTATAATGAATTTTACAGTCGTATTTCGTTTCAATTAGGCCTCTAGCGAACGTAAAATTGTTTGATTCGGCCGTAATTATGTTTTTTCCCTTGATTATAGTATTTATGCACTAATTATGCTATGATTCATTTTTAATTAGGTTGAATTCAAAAGACCGGAGACAATCAACGTACCTTCAACAATCGGAACATACTATAAGCTATCAGTCTTACAAGAAGTGAGAAAAACATTGATGGTCGTTGGAGGGAGACAACTTTTTTATCGTTTTGAGGAGGGATGCTTCGGAAAATTTCTTCGTTGGAATCCCAAACAAAAGTGTGGCATGACTGTGCACCATGTTCTGTCTTGAGAGATTATTATGCCCGGGGCGCAAGACCACGAGATGTGGTTCGAATTAAATGGGGCACACGTTCGATTTGGACATATAGAATTTGCATTAGTAACGGGGTTAAAGTTTGGACCGTCGGAAGTGGACACTACGGGCGAGTATGACCTCTCGCACGTGCATGCTTTTCTCTTGTTTAGTGGAGGGGAGATATCACAGTCGTCAAATTGTTCGAAAATTTTCATGACGAGCGAAGGAGACAAGATGATCCGATTGGGGAGTCTTACTTTAGGGTAACACATGTCCTCGTGCTTTACCTATTCTTGTTGGCATATGACCATAACCATTATGTTGATTCATGAGTTTGGGCTTTGTTGGGCGATATGAAGTATTTTAATGATTTTCCGTGGGGGACTTATACTTTCTTGACATTGGAGCATTATGTTAAGATTATATCACATAATAAGAGGTATCATTTGAATGGAGCTGCATGGACCTTTCACGTTTGGTCCCTCGAGATCATGCCGGAATTAGCCGACTTCGTAGCTAAGAAAGTTGAGGATCAAGAGGACGCACACCCAAGATTTTTGAGGTGGAAGTTCCGTTCGAGAATCAAGGATAATATCGCCACAATATTCCAACATGATATAATTTCAATCATTGATTAATTTTTCTATTCATAAATTACATATTTCCCTTCGTTTTTTCGATCGAAATTTCAAATTTTAATTATAGAATTTGTAATAATTGATATGCATGCGAATTACTTATGTAGATTAGATTTTGCAGTTGGTTGAATAAACATTACGGCATGTATCACTTATTTTCCTGTCGTTAATAATTGATGTAGGCCAACTCTGTGGTGCCCATGAACATTGATTCAGAAGAGATAGTTTCTCCACATATGCAATCTACTCTTGGACAAGATCCATTTGGTATAATGTTTCATGCACCCCGAAACAAAACCCAGTGAAGCTTAAGGAGCGCTGTCCACGACGAGTGCTTGTACCCTCTGATTCGGGTACTGAAGAAGAAGAAGAAGAAGAAGAAGAAGATTCGGGAAATGATTCAAGCACATAATCTTCATCGGCATCATCATCATTCTTAAGACCAATTTGTGGTTCATCGGTTGTGTAGGATGGTTGATCAAAATTTAAATTGCGTCTATGAGACCCAGAAGCAGAACATGCTTCACGAAACCAATCAGTAGAAGTCATTCGTCGAACTTGTTCTAAATTCTCCTCATAGCTTCCGGATCCATGCCGTATCCAAATGGCGTTGGCTCGTGGACATCAAAAGAAGGACTATAGCAATCATGATGCGAAGATCGCCTCGTCCAATATTTGGATTGTTATGAACAACATATACGGTTGGGTATGTCTCATGCGTGAACAATTCATTCAATTGTCGGTTAGTAACAAGGACAACTTTTTCAAATTGACCGCTACGGGAATGTGATAGATAATAAAGCTCGTAATTCATCCCCATATTCGCAGCTTGCAAAACATTGTCAATGTTGTACCGAAGGTTCAAAATAGAACAAATAAGTTCAATTCCACCAACATATTCACAGTCGACCCATTCTCCACCGGATTTAATGATTACACATTTTCATGAATCCATATCTACATAATTACATGAACGATCAGTGAATATACGATTACTAAATTGCAAAATACAACTGAAAAATACATATCTCATACAAAAATGAATATTCCCATCGTAATATATATATTTTGTACACCATATACGACCGTAAAATTTCAGTATTCGATTGAAATTTAATCATATGAACATAAACATATATGAATATGTTGTGATCAATCTCCTTTAGTATAATATAATATTATTTATTCAAAATCGTTATTCAACAACACATATTCATATATAAGCATACAAGAAATAACAAAATTTTGGAGATCATAATATAATGCAACAAAAAATCATCCTCTAAACATTCAAAATAATACAACAAAAACAAGCTTCATTTAGTGACTAATCGACAGGAAAATGAGTAAAACGAAAGGATTTTGAGAATAAGTTATGTTATTCCAAATAATTTGTAGCAATATTGCTTTAAAATGTTGGAATAAATATGAAGTGTTGAGTATTTGTTCACTAATAATTTCACTATGATTTAATTTTACGTTTGAAATCCGAGGACCTCTCACATGCTCACAGTTGAAAAATGTCATTTTCCCACTGTATAAATCAACATCTTCAATTATTGTAGAAAGTGCATGCAAAAATCACATCATCGATCATTGTACAATCATGAACTCATTATTACATAAAATAACAAAAAAAAAAAAAAAAAGTACAAGTGTAAGATTGAAATGTTGGTTGGTTAACAACTTCATGAAACCACACACAATTTTGTCTTATTCAAGGGTAAAATTGGCACTTCACTTATAAATTGGGTATTTTTGCACTTTCTTATAAAAGTGGGTAGTTTTGTAGATGTGTTATAGGATATGGGTATTTTTGTATAAGCCTCGCCCAAAAAATATTTCATTTTTTATCGTATAAAAGTACCGAACAATAACATAGATTTATCTATCTTGTTCTAGGGGTGAGATATGCATAAAATAGACTTGTTTGTAAAAATAAAATGAATATGTGATCATTTTATGTACAATGCATGGACGGTATATCATAATTTCTTTTCAGAACAATTATAGTACACTAATTAATATAAACTCTAGATCAATCACACAATGATCAGCGGTATCATTTATCAATATTTCTTATAAAATATCCATTTTTATTTGATCTCCAAACTATAGATGCATATATATTAAAAAAAAAAAAAATAATACTCCGTTCGTCCCATTTATAAAAGGATAAGTTCTATTTTCGTCCGTCTCACTCATATATGAATATTACCTTAAATAGAAAAATTTTAACTCATTAAAACTCATTCACACTATTTTATCCACCATTATTACTCTCATCTTAATTCTCATGTCGGAAAAAATTTATCCCTTATGAATGATACGGGTGTAGTATATAAGAACATTCAGGCCCGTCTATGAGCAGGCCCAACATGTTCTACAGAACAGGGCCCCTAAAATATATTAAGCCCAATTTTTTTTAAAGTCCAAATGTTTTTTCTTCTCAAGTTCTCTCTTTATAAAATATTAATTGACACTTTTTTTTCCTTCTATATGAAGCCCAATTAAATTTAAAAGCCCAAATTTCTCTCTCTCTCTTTTCCCTCTCTCTCCCCTCTTTCTTTTCCTCTTCCGTTTTTGGGCTATATTTTTTTCTTTTCCTTTTTTTTTTTCATTTTTTTCTTTACAACCTTCTTCTTCTTCTTCTTTTTCTTTTTTTTTCCACTTTTCTTTTTTGTTCTTCTCCCCACAACTAAATCTATTTCTTTTTACTATTTATTTTGCAAATAATTTTGAATTCTCCTAAAAAATCTTTTTACATATTTGTTTTAATATTTTAATAAATATTATTTTAAGACATATATTGGTAAAATTTAAGGGCCTAATTATATAATGACACAGGGCCTCAATATACATTGAGATGTTCTTGAGAACATTAAAATTGGTCTTTGGAAGAGAGGTGCATCAAATCATAGCAAAACAATGCATTGAAACTATAATTCATCAAAGTAATGCATTTAGAACAAGAAATTGATGGTGCATCAAATTAATGCATATAGCAAACCATCAAAATGTGAGAACTGATTTGGACTATCCACGGTGACTATCTATGAACCAGATACGCTTTTATGTCCTATTTAAGCATTGATTCTTATCAACGCCGCTCATATATATACTATATGTCCGTCTCATTTATAAATAATCATTATTTTGGCACGATAATTATAAGATTTATTTTAGATTAAAGTGTCGCATTTCATATTCCAATCAATGTTTTAATTAAAAACTAAAGCATCATATTTTCGAGTTGAGTAAGTAAGATAGCCCAACATTTGTTGGCGCCATGCAGTTGCAGTCGTTCTATACAAAAATCTCGTCAAAGAGTAAAAAGTGTACCCCAACCAAGTCTGGCACCCAGAAATTGCTGGGTGGTGAAGGCAACAAGTCATTACCAATGGTAGATGGCTCAATTTCTAGATAATACAATTTATATGTAGAGTTCAACAAAATTTTCAAGTCGATACGGAACAAACATCGTTCAATTTCTAGATCATACAATTTATATGTAGAGTTTGACAAAATTTTCAAGTCGATACGGAACAAACATCGAATTTTAAATCTAATCACCAAATACGTTCAATCTTTCACTTTTAGCTTTAGGGGGGGAAATAATCATTGTACTTGATTCGCTTATTTTTAATTCCTACGTCCTTAAAGTCTTGATGCAATGTCCAGATTTGTTTAATTCGAATTCGTATGTTAGTAAACAACAAAAGTTCACTCAAATGGTTAATCTAATAAAAAGAAAAAGGAAAGAAGTTATTCCTACATCTGTCACTAGCTGTGCGGTCTAAACAAAGTGATCACCGAAACTAAAAAATATATTCAATTAGGATTTCATAGACATTGGACTAAATATTCATGAGTTTCAGTAAATTACTACTCTATTAATTAATATTCCATAATCGTTTTAAGTCGATAAGCAAGTATAGAGAAACGCAAAATAAAAACTAGAAAAAATTATGTTCTTGGTGATCCAGTTAGCTTCTAAGACAAGATCATTTTCAAGAAATATCAGTGATGATAATTACGAAGCGCAACGCTGTTGGTAAGACGTTTCCTTTTTAATTAAGTTATTGAGGTTCGAGTCATCACGTGTGTGTTGTGTTTGTCTAATAAAAAAATAATTAAGTTTGGATGATAAAAGAAAATGTGGACTGGTCACACAAAATTATCATGATTGAGTAGAAAATTAAAAGAAATAGTGAAACTTTGATCCATATTCCACATGCATTTTGATCTTAATAATTGGCATGTGCCAAAAATAAAAGGGTTATCACTGACAATCGATGTCTCAACATTTTAAAAATAATGTCTTGATAAAAATTATAATTCCAATAATATCATGAGTATATAAGAACTCTTTCAATAAAAACTAAAATATAATAAAAATTCTAAAAAAATAAAAGAAACTAAAATGGTAATAGAGTTAAAATCCTGTATAGACACGACATTAAACCACTTCAAGGTAAAATCAAACATATTTAATTTCTCATAGAAAAAATAAAAACTTAAATCAAACAAAATAAGCATACTTGTGTTGAGGTAGATGCATGAATTGATAACTTGATGTCAACTTTTCATAAGTAGTACGTTAAGTTTGTCATATGTGCAATATGTATGATGATAGTTAATAATAAACTGAAAATACACCGACTCGGATATTTTTTTATAGTGGTTCGCTCAATTGATCTACATTCACTTTTTCTTAGATATGAGTGAATACATTTACTCAATATTCTCGAATTTACAACGGGCACTTGAAAGCCTTGCTTGGCTTTGCGCGGGAGCCAAGAATTAACCTAATCGTGAGTTTACAATAGGGACAACGAGCCTAACCTTATTTTACGGGCATCGAAGAGCCAACCCATGATTTTACAATGGGATGACAAGGATTCAAGGAACCTAAGTTCAGAAACTTTTTAACCTTCACTCGACCCTCACACTAAACAAAAAATGAACAAATCATTCTAGGTTTGTGCAGGGTACATATGGTTCGAGTTTCCAACTGTGAAATATCATTTACATTTAAGAATTATTCTAGGATTGGATCTCTTTATAAGCTTTGAATATGTCTATAACCTTTTTGTTCGATTTTTGCGGTTGTTTTACATTCTACTATGTTATACATTAATATTGAAATTATAAAATTTACAAAAAATATAAAAATCTAGAATGGATTTGTAATTTTATTGATTTTTCAAGTTAGAGGGCGAAAAACACAAATCGACTCTCGATTTATATATATATATATATATATATATATATATATATATATATATTTTAAACTTAATGATTTTAATGTTAATTCTTTAGGTATTAGAATACAAAAAAAATCGAACAAAATAATATTAAAGTGAGGAAACGGCGATCGGTGCCCTCGAAGGTGCTGACAAAGTGGGGTGCAGGCGTGCAGCATATCATTTGTCCATCTCTATACTCAAATTTTTACTTATTTATTTTCTATTTAGTCTTTCAATTTTTTTTATTGCTTGAAAGTAATAGGACAATATTGTGAAATTAAATGTATACCTTACAGTAATATTGCAATTATTGATACATTGCAACATTAAATATTTGAAAGATGCTACGTTTCCTTATTAGTATGTCCCGCACAAGATGTTACGTTTTCTTATTTGGTAAAAAACTACTAAAGGAAACACACTTTTTGCACATGCACTCATCACATTAATACGCAAATCTACTCTTTCTTAATTCTCGTGCCCCAAAAGAAAGGTAACTAGTATAAATGGACGAGGGTTAATAATGAACGTAAACAAAATGAAATTTGTTAGCTTAGCTATTTAGCTGCTCGATCTTCACTACCCTGTTTCCATATGTTTTTTTTTTCTTTTCTTTTTAAGAGGATAATAATGGTTCCTCAATTGCCCCCTTAATGTGTCTCGGACCCCAACCTCTTGGTTTGGAGGCAGAGCGTCTTACCATTAGACTGCGCTCCATCGACAACATGTTTCTATATATTATGGGAATAAATTTCGCAAGAGTCCAAAACAGAAATGAAAGTGTCAAAGAAAGGTAGATCTCAATGCTAAACTTTAATTAATTACAATAATACATCGTCCTTTAAAATAATAAAGTGCACGTTGGGGTTGTAGTGATTCCACCAACCATTGATGCCTCTCTCTCTCTCTCTCTCTCTCTCTCTCTCTCTCTCTCTCCATGTGTGGAGTGATGGAGCAATGCCTCTGCTTTGGAACAAGTAAGGAGGGAGGCTGAGACAATGGTTGACTCCATAATAGAGACTAGATGATGATAATACAAAATTGAGTGGGAGAGAGACAGCAGAACCCAATGACTTGTGTCTCAATGGTTCAAATGTTGTTTCATATATATTCTTCATCTAAACCAATTCTTTCACTCCTTTAATGTCCCACCACCCAACTTTCTCTCTCCCTCACTTCAATATCATCCACCACATATACAAATATAATTTTCCCCCAACCTTTTCTTGGATCTATTGATTGGGACTCCCCAAGTCAACTTTCTTAAGAGCCTACTATAAAATGGTCTAAGGCCTAATGAGTGGCATGAAAAACACAAGCACAATTATACACTTGAGCTTCTTCAACTAGCTTAGCCAATCCATACACATTAAATTTTCTTGATTGAGATTTATTTATCTTTGGATTAATTGGAGGAAAAGATGGAAGGCGATGATGCGTCCGCGCCTTCAACTCCGGTGACGCCTGGCACGCCAGGCGCCCCTCTCTTCGGAGGGTTCCGGAACGGAAATGGGAGAAGATCTTCCTCTCTTCTTAGGAGCTGCAAATGCTTCAATGTTGAACCTTGGTCCTTGGAAGAGGGGGCCCTCCCCCCTGTCTCTTGCTCATTGCCTTCACCTCCTATCTCCCTTGCTAGAAAGGTGTGTGTGTGCTTTCCTTGCTAGTTCATTTTGTTAGTTGATTTATGTTGACAAACTTGCTCTTGATCAAGTTTCATTTTGTTATACATGACAATAGTCGCTAATGAAATTTTTTTGCCTCCACCACTGACGGACTATAAAATTAATAATATAGGTGGGGGCGGAGTTCATAGGCACCCTTATACTAATATTTGCCGCCACGGCTACACCAATCGTGAACCAGAAGACTCGAGGAGCGGAGACGCTCATTGGCCTTGCCGCCTCAGCGGGGCTGGCCGTCATGATAGTCATACTCTCCACCGGACATATCTCCGGGGCGCATCTAAATCCGGCCGTCACCATCGCCTTCGCCGCTCTCCGCCATTTCCCTTGGAAGCATGTAATGAGACTAATAAATTTGTATAGTTTTTCTTCTTAATTTTCTTTTATGTGAGAGATTAATTATATAGTATTGGATATTTGATCAGGTGCCAGTGTACATAGGAACACAAGTGAGTGCATCAATATGTGCAGCGTTTATGCTGAAGGCGATATTTGAGCCTACAATGGGAGGTGGGGTAACTGTTCCTACAGTGGAATATGCTCAAGCTTTTTCATTGGAGTTTATTATCTCCTTCAACCTCATGTTTGTTGTTACTGCTGTTGCCACTGATACTAGAGCTGTAAGTTTACCACCACACTCTTTTCTTTTATCCTTTTCTCCCTTATTTCAAGCTGAATTTGCTCATTGCATACCACTTGTATAGTTGATTACTTATCACCGCATAATTTCTGCAAACTGCAAAATGTCCAAGAAAAATATTTTAACCAGGTGTATTCCTTCCGTCCACAAAGAGTAGGATATTTTGGCCATTCGTATGGTGTTTTATTTTAGTCTATGACCCACATAGCCCTAGCCCTCTTTATAGGCCAAACCCTTTTATTTTATTTACAACCAACACTTTATAACCAACCCTTTGATCTATTTTTCCACTAAAACTCATGCTACCAAGACTTCAATGAATTTTTAATTGGATCTTACTCTCTCTTGCCATAAAGAGTGGTATTTGCGTTTAAAAACATAACCACACACATCCCTTATTTTATAGCTTAACTTTATATATACATTCTTATTGATGTACTCCGTCCATCCCATATATATATATATAGATCTAAAAATAAATTACTAATATTTCTATACAAATGAGACAGGGAATAATATTTACTTTTTTCCACCGTAAAACCGTAAAGAGTAGGCAAGGAAGAGTACAAAGTCCGATGGCCATTAATAGCTAAGACCAACAACATTAATTTCTCAGACAAAGAGCCCAGTCCTCCAGTCGAAGGTCACTTGCTGTTCTGGCAACAATAATGGATTCGAGATCAGTAAATTAATAAAATAAATAGCCCAAAACTATTTGCGTATAAGTTTTCAGTTGATTATGAAATGTTGGATCGGTATTCGGTACAAATACAATGCATGGACTCTAGAATATTTTATTTTAAACATAAAATGCATAAAGTGTTGGATATTTATATTAGAATGGTGAAATAAAATGTATGCAACTTGTGGCAAAATAGGTGGGAGAGCTAGCGGGGATTGCGGTTGGAGCTACGGTCATGCTCAATATACTCATCGCCGGGTAATATTATCAACTTTCTCTCACACCACCCCACCTCACCTCATTTCAGTTTTTATTTATATATTTTCTTGTTTTTAGAGAGAACTATTTTCAGTTTAAGCGGTAAATGTATATAGTTGAGAAATGCTCTCTAACCACTACCAATGTGGACACTCTTAATGTGTCCATCCGTGATATTAAAGTAATAGGTTTACTTTTATTAGATAGCTTAGAATATATATTTAAATATTTTATTCAATTTAAAATAACACTTTAAAATGAGGCATGTCCCAAAGGTCTTACGTATGCCGCTAGAGATGGCAGTGGATCTAAAATTCGGTTTTAATTTATAGGCTCAAATCGAAAAAAAAAAAAAAAAAAAAAGAATTCTCTATATCTTACAACATTTGTTCGTGAGGAATCATGACTTATCTCAAATTTACAGATCTAGATTTGATTTTTGATATTTGAAATCCAGATTAGATTAAATTCCAATCTATGTAGCCGTTCAACAAGTAATATTATTATTTAGATTACATTCTTAAACTTCATCTGTCCACAATATGTATGATGTATTTCATCCGGCACACGAATTATGAAAATTGTTAAAGTGGTTAACAGTGCAAAATATTTTAGTTATAGTATTATGTAAATAATTGTGAAGAATAAGAGTATTCTACTAAAGTAGCGTTAAAAAAAAAGACTTTATTTTTTAGGAAACATCATTATACATGGTAGATGTCCCAGACGAAATTTCGACAAAGATTTCTTCAATGGAGAGAGTATTTTATTTAATTTAATATTATATCTCAAACCTATGATATGATTTTTCAAAAGTTGTTACTATTAGTTATTACTATAGTTTGCATCTCCTCTCCCTCTCATGCCGTAACTTATTTTGGATGGTTATAATAATTTTATAGCATAATTTTTATTTATTTTCATAATTTATTGTAGTTAATAAAAATTATGAATGCGGATCTAAATTCGCAGAAATGCGGATTTTATATTTACATTTAGGTTTTATTTTTAACCCAATTGATCTCAACAAAATCTAGACTCTCACACGTTATCCTTATATTTGTACACATAAAAGACCTTGTATCTCATCCCCTATATCCTATCAATTCACAAATTAAGCTATCCTCTAGTAAATGCCTCCTAGCCCTAGGATCTAATATCTAGAGTGTGTTATTATGGATGATACAAACTATATTAGCTTAGCTAATGTTGTTCCGGGAGTTCATAATATACTACCTCCGTCCAAGCTAATTAGTCTCATTTCCAAGTGGCACAAGAGTCAAGGAAAATGGGATAAAAAGATGATGTGATGGAGATGTGAAGTTAAATTTGAGTTTAATTTAATTTAAATTAGTAGTACTACTCACATCCACTTTTTATTAGAGTTAATTTATGTAGATGACGATGTGATGTTAAATTATTCCTTTTATGGAAACGGGACTAATAATTGAAAAATTTCGAAATGGAACACGAGACTAATTAGCTTGGATGGAGGTAGTATAACAGTGTTACTTCGTTTGTGAGTATATTAATTGTGCTCACAGATTCAACAAAAAAAAAATAAAAATAAAAATAAAATGTGCTCGCGCTAAGTAGATGCCGTGAGCAACTCATTAGATAACTTTATATCTAATGAAGTAATTTAGCTATACGCAAACGCTCAAATAAACAGAAAATTTGGGCAGAAAATGTCGTTTGTGCATTAGGCATGTATCACTTTCAAAGATTTGGTTGGAAATCTAAGAAGCACACTCAATTTTGTTTGTCAATTTGAAGTAATGATAGGCAAGGGGCTAAGGCAAGTGCAGAAGCAGTATTTCCTTCTATCTCAATAACCTTCTATAAACAATCAATGCACTTCATTTCCATTATTTTAAAACAGTTTTTCCATTTCAATGAAAATAGTAAGATCGAAAAAATAACATATTAGTACTAAATTAATGGGGCCACATAAAGGAGGAGCATGTTTCTTGGTTCGTCAAAGTCTCCAAAACATCTGCACCACTAAAATTAAATACTCTCTGTTCCAACGAATTTAACCTCTTTCTTTAATTTACATAAGTGAGGTTGAATTTAGATAACATGGAGAGAGTAGGATAAAACGGAAGTAGTAGGATCTAATTTATTCCCTCCGTCCCACTTTCATTTGACTTCCTTCTTAATCGGGACGTTCCACTTCAATTCTTATATCTTAAAATGAAAAGAATTAACATTTGTTTTTCAATATGGACCCTTACTTTTCACTTTTAACTACTGCGCCTAAAATCATTCTTCCCACAAAAAGACAGTCACCTACCACTATATGAGTGAGAGTGAAGAAGTATAACATAACAACATAATGCAACTACATATATCAATTAAAATCAGTGGTGCACATGCTCTAGGAAAAAGCACAATGATCACCAATGATTCCAAGTTAGCAAAAACTGACCATGAAACATTTTTGAATCTGTACCAACATGTATATATACTTTGTTTATAACATCACACTCATGTTTTTGTTATGCAGAGAAAGTACGGGAGCATCGATGAACCCGGTGAGAACTTTAGGGCCCGCAATCGCTGCAAACAACTATAGAGCTATATGGGTTTACCTTACTGCACCGGTCCTCGGGGCTCTCGCTGGGGCTGGCGTTTATTCAGCTGTTAAGTTGCCCGATGAAGCACAAGACAAACCTGCAGTCGAACATAGTTTCAGGAGATGAATTCAGATGAAAGGCTATATTTATACATAAATGGCTTGTAATAAGATGGTAAATGTGGGCTCTCCTCACTACTAACCAATGTAGATATAGAGCAATGTATTTGAATCTACTTCATGTCTATGAACACTCCCATAGCTTGAATCTACTCACACACATAGAGAGAGAATATAAATACTAATTCTGCAACATTGAAGGTTAGGCTCAACTTGAACTTATTTCCTCCCACTACAAGAAAAACGACTTTCAGTGGCAACAACGTTTGTCAATATATATGTTCAAATTGTGACTAAAACTAGTTAGTGATGACTTTTGGAGTAGTTATAAGTGCCGACACAAACTATTCTTTGCTTGCTAAAACTATATATTTTTGTTTACTCCAAAGCTAAAATACTACTTCACAGAGAATCAAAGAATCGTTTCGCAAGTATAATGATAAAATTGCAACATTCTTCTGTCAAAAAATCTAATTTTTTCGGGATAGTTTATCTTGAAAATCCACTCATACATGTTAATATGCAACACTAACAATCTCATGTATGGATATGATGTTGCACTACTGTAGTTCTTGTAAAAGGAGGAAGTAATAGAGAAATGGAGTAAAAGAAGTAGGTAGAGTGAAACAAACAACATATAATCAATAATGGTGGTTGCGCCTAACCTCCGACTTGTTAATTGGAAGGGAAACGTCTTACCAACTGTATTGCATTTCGTCGTCTATGCTTTAGCAATTTACTGGGTTCTTGATTACGAAAGATGAAGTGCAAGAAACAAATGGCATAGGGTGAAAAGGAGAATAACGTGAAAACTGCAAGGCATACATGAGATCTTCAAACTGAGAGTAATTCATGTATGTATATAAAGTAATTTTGGATACTATTTCATTCATAAAGCTCAAGTTCATACTCCCTCCGTCCCATTGGTAAAGGGATAACGTGTTGATGCAATTTTATTGCATGATTTATTTGGCATATTTTATGTATGTATTGAAAATTAAATTTATGGGAAGTAACAGAGGAAAGCAACGACGGCAACGAAGACGCCCCCCGACGAAGATTGACGGGGAGAGAAATCCTCATTTCGACGTTCGAGCCGAGAAGGAGGGAGAGATACCAGACGCGTAGAAAAGGAAGAAGAACGAGATTTGGGATTTCAATTTGGTACAAGAAGGATGAGGAGGGATACCCATTCATCCCCAAAATTTTGTCAACACACTATATTGGGCCACTTCACTATTAGGCCCAATTGCATGCTACTACTAATACACTATCTAAGCCCAATACTCGAAAGTTGAGAAATCGAGACGTAATTGAAACGTTCGAGAAATTAGCTGAAGAAGAAACTACGAGCATAAAATAAAAGAGTACGTATTTATTAAGAAAGTTCTTAATTAAAAGAATTAAACTAAAAACGTTTAATAGTTAAGAACGTAAATAATATTATTTCGTAGAATACGAGCATCGTTAACTTCGACTCGTAAGGGATTAAATTCTAAAACTCTATCAATTTTGTTTGAATAGGCATGAATTATCGAGAAGATTAGTGGAGACGCCTCAAAGATTGACCCGAGTCTTACAACAGTCAGGTGGGCTTTCTAGCTATGAAAATGCTTACTGATTAGTGGGCTTTCTATATATCCATATAAAATAAAGAATTTGCGAAATTACGAGCAGTTATTTTCAAAGTCTGTCATGCCATAAATTATTTTAATTTTTGTTATGATACCTATATGTATTGGCTTTGCCAATTTAAAACTCAGAAATTGGTCCACGTGAGATAGCTATCTTACCTGAATTAATATACACATAGTGATCGTGAGTCATCTCAGTGTTGGCCGGTCAAGGTGTCGAGAGAGTGGCCACTCTTCCGATACCACAGAAACAGATATGGTAGATTACTAGAGAACTTAGCCCTGCATGCAACTTTCAGAAGTACGAGAACTATTTTCCTAAGCATAGGATCTTTCAAATAAAAACTCCTATGACTTATCATAATGGCTTGACATTATATTGTAAGTTTTCGGCAACGTGTTCACTGAGTACTCTGTACTCAGTCTTGCATATATTTCTAAACCTGCAGATTGAACAAGATGGAATGGAGGGCCGGTGCAAGTTGTTTGTAGTTCAGTTAGTATTAAATAAGACTCTTGGTTAATACATGTCTTCATACATGTATTTTCAGTAAGACTTCCGCTGTGTATTCTGATGAGTTTCAAGACAAGTATTCAAGTTATGTAATAGTGTCAAACAAACGTCCTTTCATTCCGAAGGCTTACAGACATGTTAGATTTCTATGAAGTTCCTCGTTGATTCGATTAAATCCTTGTTTATTATATCTCCTTTCTATTTCCGCTTCTTTAATCCCGTTCCTAGTCACGAGCAGTGTTTTAAAAACCGAACCGAACCGCCGGTTGAACCATGAACCGCCGTAATTTCGGTTCGCGGTTTTTCCCGGTTATTTTCGGTTTTGACCGGTTAAACCACGGTCCAACCGATCAAACCATGAACCGAAGGCCTCGCCGGTTCGACCTCCGATTCGGTTTTTAAAACATTGGTCACGATTTCCCGGCTTAACTATCCTTGGTAAAGTTTGGTCGTGACAAGTACTCCGTAAATATATAGTGAAAGGTTTTATTCAACTTTTTTTGATGATACACCTTCCACTACTGATATTCAAATTAAGGCAATTAACACTTTTCATCTATAGTAGTACGATAAACTTTTATCATTCCTCTATAAATACGTTAATGTACAACCAGTCAAATTCAGAACTACTTTTAATTAAGTGCATGTTACACTAGCTAGAATATATTCAATATTGGCTAGCTAGTGAGGGAGAGATGATGGGGGTGGATCGATGTTTCATTCAATATATAATCAGAAAACATGTAAAAGGCCAATGAGAAGTTGAGACGTATTGCCCTAGCTAGCTTTGAATTTTCGTAATGTATAAGTATTTCCCAAAATGAACGAGGCAAAATACAAGAGATACATTACGATATGATTAAAACGATATGTAGTGACATACAAAAGAATAAAGAAACATAAGAAAACTGCGGATGGGATTGTTTTGATGTTCTAATTTTAGTCTTTCAACCGTATCTCAAATTATTAACTCAATTTAACTATTTATGTGATCGAATCGTACTTCTTCTATTCCACTTCACCAGTCATGTTTCTTTTTAATACGAGATTTTGTGTGTAATTGTTAAAAGTGACATGCATTAAGGATTCACATTGAAAAACAAAGGTTAATTCTTTCCATTTTAACATATACGTACATAACTAGTGAAATGGGACATATGGCGTAAAATTTATGCATGAATCATAATTAATATGTATAAATTAAAAGTACCGTGTGTTAGTTACCCCCATCTAAAATTTATCGACTACTATCCTTCCTTTTTGGCTCACTCTATTAATCCCGAAAGAAAATAGCACAATAATGTAAAATTTAACGATGGATAGACACAAATAAGCATATTATTTGTTGACATCACGCATCATCTAAAAGGTTAAAAATAAAGTAATATCGAAATTTGGTTTGAGCATTAAATAAATTTAAAAATATATGAGGTTAAAATTTGATTGCGGCGAAATCTCTAGCTAGAAAAATACTAGTCTAATTTCATAGTAGTACTTGAGAAAATACTGTATTTGAGAAAAGTTTATGAATTTAGACTAAAATAACCTTTAAAGTAAATCATACTCCCCCCTCACACCAAATTATAAACATTTTTATATCTTAGACCATATTCCCTCCGTATCAAGATAGATAAGCCTTTTCGTTTCGGCATGAGATTTAAGACGAGAGTGTTTAGTGTGGAAACTGTGTTAGAGATATAATGTGATTTATATATATTTTAGACTTATTTTAAAATTAGAGCATTATAGATGCATAAAAATAAAATGGGAGTATTATAGATGCATAAAAATATATTGATGTTTGATTTTAAATGAAAGATCGTATAAATACCTTTAATTTAGTATAATAACATAAAATACACAACACAAACAAGCAAATTATGATAATTTAAAGTTTAAAATATAAATTATATTGGATACCGAGGTGAGTGATGAGATCTCATCCGAGAATATTAATTGTAATAAGTGATTTGTTAATGATACATTTACTTAGCTAATTATTTTTCTAATAGGATATGAGCTCGTCAATCTTGAAACGACCTAATAAGAATAAATGCTCATCAATTTTGAGCAGGATGGAATACATATATTTAAGAAATATCTGTAATTTCTTAAATTTAATTAAAAAAAAATAATGACCTAGAGTAAGTACATGAAAACCCAAAAAAACAATGGACCAAGATTAGTCTACTTACGAAACGAAAACGACCCATGTGCATCAAAATACCTTTTCATTTTTTTACGAAAACAAAATTATGATACCTAGCTAGCAAGTACCTATACCTCTCTATGATTAGGTCTTTGTAACCATAAATTCTCATTCCATACTTCGTCCCACATCATTAAGGTCTTACCTTAATTTGTTACCCTGCGTTAGACTTTACCGTTAGTTCTACGTTGATCGCGATCTATATTACTATTATATACTATTGATACTAGAGCTAGTCCAATATCGATTAGTCCCATCGACTCCAGAATAGAAAAGACAAAGCAAAAAAGATATTTAGAGACCTCTGAGTCCAAAACCCTCCATATACATATGGAGGCACAAAGTTTAAAACAAGAATCCAATCCTTCCCCGTCGTCGTCATGCCTCAAAAGCTCAACTATAATCAACCATACGGGGAAACTCGATCTCGTTTTGGATCTAAGCCTCTCGACGAAAGATCCGAAGGCGAATCGAGTTTTCTCATGCAACTACTGCACTAGGATATTCTACAGCTCTCAGGCTCTAGGCGGCCACCAGAACGCTCACAAACGAGAACGGGCGATCACAAGGCGGCAGCGGCAACAACTCGCCGGCCACCATGGCGACGCGGCGGCGCTTCCTTTGCATGGCTGCAGGTCTCTTGGGATTCAGGTACGTTCGATGATTCATAAAGTTGGTGGGGTCCCGGTAGATGGGAGGATGTTTCATCCTTCACAGCCGAATGGAGGGAGGCTGGCGGCGGTGAACAGCGGCGGATTAGGTAGGTTTGACGGTTGCTGGAGAGTTCCGGCGGCGGTGGATAGCGGAACAGTGAGATGGGGTGGTAATTTGCAGTTGAAGAGTGGCAGTCAACATGAGTTCGAACAGTTAGACTTGTCTCTCAAACTCTAATCATATTCTCTCTCTCTTCCTCTTTCTCTCTGTTACATTTTCCAGAAGGAAATGTAAGATCTTCGCGTTCTGTTGCAATTATGAATTTGTTAGGATTGTAATGTATTTTCATTTGCCCCAAAACGCCCTATATATCTAGCAACGTACGTATATGTGAGTTCTCACTATAGAATTGAAACCAAAAAAAAAAAAAAAAAAGATTAAGAATTTGTGCATGAATATTTGTCAAATTATTAATTTGTGCAAATTATGATACAAAAGCCCAATCTAATATTTATCCACTCCCTCTCTTTTTAAGTGACCCCTTTTATATTCATATGTGAAGTATATCTATACTTATATAAAAAGAACTTTGTTTTATAAAATATGCATTACCTATAATATCCTTATTATTTATTTTAAATTAAGGGTAATAATGTAATCATAAATATGATGGTTTATAATAAGTAGTATATTAAATTTGTCATATATAAATTTTGTTTACTTAAATTGAAAAATCTATTTATAGTCATATATTTTACTTATGCCTGATTTGATTTATTCATTTCCTTTATTTTTAATTTCATAGTTGAATTACTTTTGTTTAATTAGATTGAAAGTGGCTCTTCTTCTTCTTCTTCTTCTTCTTCTTCCTTTTTTTTTTTTTTTTTTTTTTTTTTTTTTTTTTTTTTTTAAGGAGACATTTGATTTTAAACTAAAAAAAAATTTGAAAAATCTAAAATAAATAAAGTTCAAGTAATTCTACCATATTTTATCATAATTTTAACATATTTTACTTTTGACATCTTTTGCGTATTTAATTGTACTTGAATTTTTTTATTTTTACTTTATTTGTATTTTTTTTTTTTTCGTTCCATGAATTATTATTATACTAACCTCTCTTAATATTATGAACATTAAATTGGACTTAAATTTTTTATTTAATTTTTTTCCCTTGTACTTATTTCTTTCGAAATTTTCGAATTGATGACCTGAAATAGTCTCATTAGCTAATCGGTGACAAAATTTATTATATGTATAGTGTCAAAAACATAAGTTAGTTGGTCACTAGAATGTTGAGCTACCGGTTTTTCAATTTATAGTTAGTACTTCCTTTGTAACATTGATAAAGAGTTCACTTCAATAAAATGTAGTCTACTATAATAATTAGTCGACTCTATATAAATGAGAAGACAAAAGAAGTATAATTTAAAGTAGAGATATTTTACTTTTTTTGTACTTTGTATATTCATAGGCTTTGAAGTCAAATGAATGTATATGCAAATTTTAAACTCTTCTTTGAAATTCAGTAAGTCATAATTATGTTTTTTCTCGCTCAACTTATTTGATGAAGTTTTTTAGCTTATGAAATACTACCTCTGTCTCATTAAATAAGCAACATTTGCCATTTCGGTCCGTCTCAACTAATAGCAACATTTCCGTATATAGATAAAAATTAGTCTTAAAAGCCCATCCCATCATGGAAAAATCAGGGCCCTAATTGTTGTTAGTTACTCCTAAATGAGGCCCTAATTAAACTGGCCCAAAACCAAAAAAAATAAAGTGTTGAGCCCAATAGAGGGGTCAAACCCTAAAAGCATGTGCATCATTTCATTCCATCCTCCACTTCTCTCGAACTCTCTCGAGCTCTCACTCGCCCCTCTCTGTGAAAACTCTAATTCTCCCGCTCACTCTCCCGTCAACTCTCCCTCTCCCCTCCATCTCTGTCGACTCTCCGTCGACTTATCGATGGTGGCATAAAAAATATCCATCCTTTCGGATGATGAAGGAAGCCCCCAAAACCCTAGCCCTCCCTCGCCGCCGTCTCCCCCCGCGGGAAAAACCCTTAAACGTAGCCGCCGGCTTACTCGTCTCATCCCTCCTCCCAGATCCGATCCTCTGGGTCGTATGCGCCGCCGTCGGCCTCGCCGGGAAAGGGGGGCGAAGCTGGAGGAATACCCAGACTCTGTGCCGCCGTCACCCCCCGACTCGGAAAACCCTTGATCTGGGGGTACCTTCACCGTCGGCCCCGGCGTTGCCCGTCCCAGCAGCTCCTCCATCTCCGGACAGATCTGACCCGAAGAAATGGAGGCGGCTCCCAGGCGGAGGCGGAGTTGAAGCGGTTGGGAGCTCCGTGGTGGCGTCGTGCACAGTCGATGCAGATGGACTGAGCTGCGACTGAAATTACGCCGGTGACTTCTATTCCTCTCTTTAATTTCATTGTTATGTGGATGTGTGAATCTTGTTCCGTTGCTACGTCTGTGGATGTGTGACATCCCCTCTGTGATTTAATTCCTTGTAGTCTGATGGGTGTTTGATGTTTTGTATCAACTTCATTGTGATGAATTAAACTGTGGGATGCTCTGTTCTTGGCCAATTGTGGGATTTTGGGCTCTTAATTAGCTGTTGTGATGATAATAGTTGATAAAAATGTATGCTTTGGCCTCTGATTGAAGTGGTTTCAACTTGTTTACTTGGTATGGTTGTCTGTGCCTATACTAGTTCTGATTTTATAATTTGCTGATGACATTAAACTGGTCAAATGATGCTTTGCAAAAATTGAATCATGTTCTATTGATGCTTATGTGGATGTGTGAATCTCCTCTATGACTTAATTCCTTGTAGTCTATGGGTGTTTGATATTCTATATCAACTTCATTGTGATGAATTAAAGTGTGGGATGCTCTGTTTTTGTATCAACTTCATTGTGATGAATTAAAGTGTAAGGCTCGTAGACTAAAACCTAACCTCCAAAGCATGTTAGGAGCTGTCAACAGAGGCCTAATTGCATTAGAATGGTGTCTGAGCAGCAACTTAGCCCACCTTCCCACAGTTGCTCTTGAAATCAGAGGCCCCAGAGCATCTGATAGTGATGAAATTGTGCAAAGTCACAATTGTGCTTCTTTTTTCTGATTCCTCCTTGCCTGTTTGCAGCAACATTGATGACCTCACCCCTTTGTTTTTGTTGTTTTGCAGTGTTCCAGATTCGAGTAACAGAAAACCTGGAAATTTTGAAGAGCTCGGCTGCTGCATTGATGGATCCATGGGATATCTTTCCTTTCTTTAAGTTGTTGAGCAAGCATTGCATCACTTGAGTCCTCAAACTCGTTGTGACATCTGCTTCTTTCCCCATCTCCTTCTTCTTCTTTTTTTGAGAGATTTTTTTGAGTTTTGTAATTTTTTATTGTTTTTAAATATGTGAACAGTTAAATGAATGAATAGTAATCCCGCTACAATGCAAATATGAACAGTGCCTGAGCTTCTTAAATTTTCTCTAATTTTCTACTTAAAACCCCTTATATTTTTTTACTTGGTACATGTGTCATTTTCAAATGTTGCTTATATGTTGAGATGGAGGTAGTACATATTAAAATTAGAAGAGTTATTTTCAAAATGATTAAAATAACTTTAATATACAAATAAAATATTCTCTATGTTACAATCCAGATATTATAATTATTTGGTTGTTCACCATCTTTAGACCATTTCCAATAATGGACATGGACACTATAAGCGGGACCAAAAGAATCATTTTAACACATCAAAAAAGTACATTCTTTAAAATACAGAGTGTTTGGTTAATAATATTATACTCCCTCCGTTCAGCTCCATTTGGCCTATAGAGTGAATAGATGTATGATATAAAATAATAGAGCAGGCCATATGGAGCGGAACAGAGGGAGTATCATTTTAATCTCATTCATTCAATTGTGCTCGTTTGATGCATAATTAAATCTAAGATTTAATATAAGGCAATGCCACATAGGATTAGTCTTACTCTATCTTCCATTTTTTTTGGCATGGCCTCCCCTTGTAGCTAATTAGTCTTGCATACTTTTATTTTTGGCCCATGTAAGATCAAAACTTATCATGTGAATCTTAAATGAGCGAACCAAAATATACTATAATAAGTGGATACAAGATAATCACTTTGATACACAATCAAAAATATGTTAAACTCACACTTAAAAGTTTGGGTCTATAGGTGATGGACTGATATAGTATAAGATAAATTTAGTTAATAAAACTCTTATAGTATAAGTGTGATTGTCTTAACCTTCTACAGTTAAATAACTGAGTATATCTCCTTTGAAAATCTTGGAGAATATAAATCACATTAATTAATGGAGTTATTAGTTAATGAACCGTTAGCGACATGCAAATTTTAGTTACATGTCATGATATTTTAATTTATTTTATGTTTTTGCAATTATTCCGCGCATAGAAAAATATGACTACGATGAATAATGCTTGATGAGTATTCATGATGTTTAATAAAAAAAAATAGTAATAGTTTTTATACCAATTTTCGATGAATTATCTATTTACGATTTTATAAGAAAAGTGTAACGTTTTAGATGGGACAAAAGGAGCATTTACTTATTTTATATTGTGACAAATTATATACTCCTACAATTTTTATACTGTCATATATAATAATTGAATAAAAATAAAAGTTTGGTTAATAAACGTGAACATTACAAAACTTCTTTTACTTATATTTTTTATAATTTTTAAATATAAAAATTAGTAAAAGAATATGATAGTGCTCTTTTAAAATATATGATCTTTTCTCTAACCTTATTAAAAGTTGTAGATAAAAGTTTGTGAAATCATGTATGTTATGAAAAATATAATTAAAATTATAAATAAATAAACCGTAACATTATCTTTGTTAATGCTTTCTACGTGCGGATGCACGTTACTTTTTCTAGTAATAATAAAAAAGGTCACTTAAAAAGAGATCGAGGGAGTAATTGATTGAAGGCAATAGCAAAAAGAAGATGATTCATCGATACTCGATAGACGAGTAGGCATTTCGTATAGAGGGCAGTGTTCTAAAAGACGCCGCCTAGGTCCGCCTAGGCGGCGCCTAGGCGGCGCCTAGGCGCTAGTCAGTACCTCGCCGCCCGACTAATAAGTAATCCGCCTAGGCTCTATGCGATACCCAACGAGCCGCTCTTGTAGCTTAATCAATAGTCTTTATGTGTTAATTAATCTATGTTTAGGCAAACTATGCTACTCTATGTATGATTTTAGATTTATAATTATGAAACTAACATATCAATTGTCATAGTATGTGTATTTATTATAAATTTGGCAACAATATTGTAAGAATAGTAAAAATAAACATTATAGTTCGAACCGCCTAGGCTCCCGCCTAGCGCCTAGGCGCTAGTCACCCCTCCACCGCCCGACTAGCGCCTAGCGCTTTTCAGAACATTGATAGAGGGAAATAATATTATTTAGAAGATGTAACTAGATTGTAGCTATGATGAATATTATGATCCCACCAAATTTATTATACTTGCTTTGTCCATTTACGTCCGTCACATTAGTCTAATTTCATTTTTTTATGCATTTAATATATTAAAAAAATGTATGTTATCATAGATTTTGAATTCAGCCTAATGTGATTAATAAATAACACTATATCAAGTAGAATAGCACTATAAAATATTAAATATAACCCAAAATTTATATTAATATGCATTTCTGACACAGTAAAATGCGTATAAAAAGTTAAATTGTACTGATATATACTTTCTCCGTCCCACTTAATTAGTCAACATTTCTTTTTCTGCATGTGCCATTTATTAGTCCACTTTACTAAAAGGGAATATAATTAACTCAAAAAAATACCTTTTAAAACCCCTCTATCTCTGTTTTTTTGGCTTCTATTTTACATTCTAGGTGGACTAATTAAGTGGGACGAAAGGAGTAAACTGGAAAGAATTAACTCTTACTTTTCAATGTAGACACTTTCGAAATTAAATAAGCAAATTCATTTGAACGAGGGAAATACTAAGAGAGAGATAGAGCATCGTTTGCAAACTTTTGTCCCTTTTTATTGATGATTCAGAGTACAACGACTCATCTACTCGTACGCACCGACTAGTGTGTAACTAAATCTATTACAAAGCCCCAACATCAGATAAAAATCAATTAACTTAAGTTGAGTGAGACGAAAGGAGTATTAATAGTAGCTAGTGTTTAATTTTCGACAAAAAATGTTCGCACTACGAAATCCACCAGCAAAACAAGAAGATAAAAAAGACGGAAAAAAAATAAATTTAAAAAAGAAGAAGAAGGAGGAGGAGGAAGTTAACTTCTTCAAACAAGTGAATCTGCGGTTCGCGCCATCAACCACCGAAAGGGACGTCGAGCTTGACAAGGGCGTCTGCACCGGTTTGGAGTCAAGCATATTGAACTTGGCAAGAATATCAGTGGTGTACTTGCGTTGAGAGAGCACACAAGTCGACGACGAACGCAATACCTCAACACCAAGGAAGTATGAGAGAGGACCAAGATCCTTTAGAGAGAATGTGGACGCAAGAGTGGAGGCCACTTGTTGAAGAAAGTTGTTATCGTTCCCTGTAAGAACAAGATCATCAACATATACTAAAAAATATGCCAAGATCCCATTACGACTGTAAACAAAGAGAGAGGCATCGGAGAGCGCGGCACGAAAACCGATGTTGCAGAGAGAAGCCCGTAAAGCCGTGTACCAAGTACGAGGCGCCTGTTTGAGACCATAAATAGATTTCCGAAGCTTGCAGATATACGAAGGAAAGTTCTTATTTGCGAAACCCGGAGGTTGAGCCATGTAAACGGTATCAGACAGTGTACCATGAAGGAACGCATTGTTGACATCGAACTGACGAAGGGGCCAATTCTGATTAACTGCCAGACAAATCAAGAGTCGAACGGTAGCATGCTTTACCACTGGACTGTATGTAGCAGAATAATCAATACCAGGGCATTGATGAAACCCTTTAGCAACTAGTCTGGCCTTGAACTTATCCACTGAGCCGTCTGGTTTTCGGTTGATTCGAAACACCCATTTGCACCCAATGACGTTGGAAGAAGTATCGGGAGAGACAAGATCCCAAGTTCCATTGTCAAGGAGAGCAGAGAACTCGGCAGACATAGCCTTCCGCCAGCGAGCATCTGAAAGAGCCTGAGAAACAGTAGTTGGCTCAATATCAGAGGAAACTGTAGATATCAAACCGTACCTCGGGTTCGGTTTGAAAATATTGTTCCGAGCACGCGTCTGCATGGGATGAATCGCCGGAGCAGGGGCTGGTGAAGGCGGACGTTCAGAGGACGGCATAGGCGGAGGCGGAGGTAATGGCGTCGACTGAGGAACTAGGACAGGTGGGAGAGTAGGAATCTGGGAAGAGGCAGACGGTGGAGGAGTAGGTTGGACAGCCTGGGGCTCAATAGAGAGAGTAGACCGAAAGGGAAAGCTATCCTCATCAAATGATACATGACGAGAGGCATACAACCTATTGTTGGAGAGATCAAGGCAGAGATATGCACTTTGAGTAAGAGAGTATCCAACAAGACACACAAACGAGAGCGATCCGAGAGTTTATGCGCAGCATAGGGACGAAGCCACGGATAACACGTACAACCGAAAACCCTAAGTTTTAAGATGTTTGGTGGACTGTGAAATAATTTTTCAAAGGCCGAGCACATACTAAGGTTAACTTTAGGTAGACGATTGATGAGGTACGTGGCGGTGGCTATAGCGAAGGTCCAATAGACAAGAGGGATATGGGCCGAATGTAGGAGAGCTAGGGCCGTGTCGACAATGTGTCGGTGACGACGTTCAGAGAATCCATTGTGTTCAGGGGTATGAGGTGGAGTAGTAAGATGTGTGATGCCATGGCTACTAAGGTGAGACCGAAGTGCTATATACTCGCCCCCATTGTCCGTATATAGCGTAACAATTTTGCGTTTAAGGTAGTTCTCGACTAGGGATTGGAACGCAATAAAAGTAGAGGCAACGTCAGATTTTCGTTTCAGAGGATATAGCCAAATACAACGAGAGAAATGATCAACAAATATGACGTAATATTTGTAACCATCATGAGACAAAATAGGAGAGGTCCACACATCAGAGAACACCACATCTAAAGGAAAAGATGATTTTATTGATGAATCATGAAACGAAAGTTTTTGACTCTGAACACACTTGCATGAATTACATGAAGAGTGAGATGAATTTGAAAGACCAAGACCATGGACTGACACAACATAATCTAGAATTTTAGACGAAGGATGACCAAGACGGGCATGCCACTTGGAAAGGGGCTGCCGAACTGAAATTAAAGCCGAAGGAGAGGGAATGGATGACGACGGCCAGTAGTATAAGCCATTAACTCGACGACCCCGCAGGCGGACGTCCCCCGTGCACCGATCCTTCACCTGAAAATCCAAAGAGGAGAACACAACATCAACATCGTTGTCAGCACATAGACGGGAGACCAAAATAAGATTTCGTGACATATGTGGCACATGTAATGAATGAGGAAAGATCAGAGAGCCAGAGTGCGGAAGCGAGAGATCACCAATGTTGGTGATGCGAAGACCTTACCATTACCAATTAAAACCGAGTCCGGGCCTGTGTACGGGGAATGAAGAGACAGATTTGCGAGATCCGTCGTGATGTGATGAGAGGCACCCGAGTTAAGGAGCCATTCGGGCGAGGCCGGCGATGCTGTGGCCGCATGAGCTGAAGGCGAGGAGTAGGCCGTGCGAGAGAGATCAGGCCGAGCAGCAGTGTGAGTAAAGGTGGAGCACCGACGGGCGGAGTGACCAACTTCGCCACAGAGTTGGCACTTACCGAGATACGGACGAGGCCCATTGTTGGAGTTCCCATGTTGCTGCTGCTTTTGACCAGATGGAGGGTTCGAAGAACGGGAGCCAGAGGATTGCTTCTGCTTCGAACCGGAGGTGTTGGACTGCTGATAGGACGACCCCGAGTAAAACGCCGTTGCCGGAGACTGAGGTGACGGCAGAGAAGCGGCAGCACGAGACTCCAGCTGCGCTTCAGTGCTGAGAAGTTTCTCGTGGAGCTCATCAAACCCGATCGGATGCTCACGAGCTTGAATAGCGCCAGAGATCTCACGATAGGAGTCATCCAAGCCGTTGAGAACCTTGAGAACGAGGTCCTTCGCATCCGTGGTAACACCGATGAGCGCAAGCTCATCCACAACACCTTTGATTTCCATAAGAAAATCGGAGATGGATTTGGCTCCTTTGACGGGATTATGAAGGCGATTCTTGAGAGCAAGAATCCTTCCTCGAGAGGGCTTGCCGTAGGTGGTGGCAAGGATGAGCCACGCCGCGCGAGATGTTTTCGCCGAGGCGATGAACGGAATTAGGGTTGGAGAGAGCGTCGAGATGATAGCGTTCAAAATAAGCTGATCTTGGCGAACCCAAAAGGAGTGCGCCGGATTGGCAGAAACCGTACCGTCGGCTGCGGTGGTGGTGGAGGCCGGACACAAGGTGGATCCATCAACGTACCCGACAAGGTCGTAACCAGTGAGAAGAGTTTGAAACTGGAACTTCCAAGACATGTAGTTGATGCTCGTGTGTTTGAGAGGGGCCTGAAGAGAGGAGTTGAGAGCAACGGGAGTAGCGGCGGTGGTGGTAGGAACGACGGCCATGATAGCAGAGTCGTAGAAGAGGATCGTAGAGGATTAAACCCTAAAATCTCTTGATACCATATAGAGAACGATGGTGGAAATAATTTTCGACACACTTTATTATTCCAATCGAGGGTTCTTAAATACAAAGCAAAGGAAGAAACCTAGCAAACTAAAACCCTAAGAGAAGCGGCAGAAACCAACCCTAACTAATGTACAAGGCCGAAACCCTAAACAATGTACAAAGCCCATAATATACTAATTACAACTTATTCAAATAAAATAAGTACTCCTAATAGGAGATTCACCATAGCACCTCCTATACTTTGTGCTTCATCAATGGTATTCATGGGTACTCCAATCCGTGGCTGTAGATGGCGAATTGGAAGCCGGAGTTTATGAAGGCGCGAGCCATGCAAAAGTTGAGTTTCGTGTGATAATGTTGATTGACTACAACGAACGATATCATGTACGATCACACATTGTTTTATATTATAATGTAAAATACGCACGATCACAAGCAATTCAAGTGATTTTGTATTTCACACTTTCACGTGATCATACAACGCACTGCCATGTGATGTCGTGTGCCGCTTTTGCATGATAGACACAAATGATGCATCTTATTACTCTTTCGTTCATATAATCATATAGGGATAAAAAAAGTGGTCAATGAGTGAGATAGAGGGATTATTAATTAATTTAAATAGTAAATCAAACAAATATAATGTGACAGTCTATATCAATTCTCAATCTTTAAGGAAATCAATTTTTACTTGTTTTCTAGCCAGAGTATATTTATAAATTCAAAGTCCAGTTGGATGAGAATGGGTTACATATGACATCTTTAACATAGAACAATAATAATTTTATTAGCGAGTTTTAATTTTTATTCTTCTACTTTGTGTTAATTGTTTCTCAAAAGCTTTAAGAAATTACTTATTTCGTCTCTATATTAGTGTTGAGTGAGAAGTGTTATTTTAAGAAAGCAACTAGAACGTTGCCCGTGCTGTAATTATAATTAATAAATTATTAAAGCTGATAGGGACTAAATATCAGCTTTACTGTATGGCATTTTCCATTAATAGTTAAAAATAAGTTCCAAAGACAGCAGATGTCATGTAGGGAGCAGACGCTCCGCGTAAGATAGAGAATGCTAGGATCTGCTCAGAACCGGCTTTGGTATAAGAAGTAATATCAGATCCCTAAGCATCTTCCGAGGCCCAAGGATCTGGCTAACACGTTGTCCGCGTGACTCTACACACTCTAGGGTGAGGACCACTAAATTAATAGCAAAAAAGAATATGGTCTCCCTAAGTATCCCCTTTTTATCCCTCATATGTATGTACACCCATCTTTTTCATCCTTTCCACACCTATAAATATCGAGTGATCACACCACTTCATCCAACTTAACTCTACACAACACACACTATTCCATTCATACTCGGCCTCGCACCTTTGCAAGCCGGAGTTCTCGAAATCCTTCTTCAAGGATTTCCCCTCTCTCATTACTCTCATCTACATTCTCTTTGGTGAAAAGAGGACTCCCAACAGCTCAAAGCCTAAGGTATAATTCTTGTTACCGAGAAGGGATGAAGCGTGAAGGCGCCTTGCGTTCTCTACTCCGTCCTCTTCTTTCTTCCTCGATTTTCTACTTGAATGAGCTCTAAGCTCCATGGATTTGGTTGATTCTCTAGTTATAAACACCCTTTGCTTAATATTCGTCTTGATCCTCTCTTTTATATCTAAAGGAAGATGCTCTGTAAAAAATGAGCCGCTATGGCTTATAAATCACATGAATCTCTTACTCTTTACCGTTGTAATCCTTTATCTATGAATGCTCTTTACAAATACGATGAATAATTACACAATCGTTGTAGATCTTCAACCCGGATCTATCAACTGGCGCCGTCTGTGGGAAATTTTGAGTTTAAGACGTTGATTTCCTTTCTTATATGCGGATTTTTAGCTTGTTATTTGCAATACTGTTGAAGTTTTCGAATCTGAAGTGTTAATCTCTTCGACATCACTGAAATTCTAGCTGGTTGTGATAATATTGCTGTGAATTTTCTCTGTTATTTCCTTGTGCACGAGACGCCCGGAAAATGGAGGTTAGCGCGAATGTATACTCTGTGTCAGTTAAGTAGTTTTCTTAGGAAAACTTGGGTATGCGTATTGTGAATTGATCTCAGTTGAATCTTTCATGGTGTTGAGTTGCGAAATCGGAGGTGATCTTAAGATTACGTTCTCCTTATATGAATTGTGATAACTAAATTATATTCTGTGTTTGGTCCTAAGGTTGTGGAGAATTTAAGAGAAAGCCGAATCAAAATTGCAGCAGTCTTAGAGTGCGTTCAGCTCATCTCTTATAATTGGTGAGTTTAAAGTTCCGTTAAATATTGCAAAACATGAAGTTAGCCCGTGGGTTATGAGGGATTGGTAGTAACAGAGGAAGCACTACGACTCAAATTTAGTCGCGGGCCCCTGTACTGCCATGAACCGAAAACACACAGAGCGAAAACGCTGAAAATAGAGGGCCAAAAATGACGAGGTCACCCCACTCACCTTGATGAGGGGGCCCCACATTTGAAGGCAGAACCTCCTAGAAGCCCTATCTAATAGGCAACATTCTCGTAAGCCCTATATAATAGGCAGAATCCTCAAAAGCCCTATTTAATAGGCATAAACCTCATAAGCCCTACACAGTAGGCAGAACCCCCAGAAGCCCTATCTAATAGGCAACATTCTGTTAAGCCCTATATAATAGGCAGAATCCTCAAAAGCACTATTTAATAGGCATCAACCTCATAAGCCCTACACAGTAGGCAGAACCTTCAAAAAGCCCTACATAGTTAGGCACCATACAAAAAGCCCTACATAGTTAGGCATCATACAAAAAGCCCTACATGGTTAGGCATCATAACATTAAGCCCTATGAAGATAGGCGTCATACGTTAAGCTCTACAAAAATAAGCATCATATCTTAAGCCCTTTCAAAACAGGCACCACACATTAAGCCTTGTGAAAACAGGCATCACCCATTTCAGCCCTATATAAGCAGGTGCTACCCCTTGAGCCTTGCGTAAGCATGCAATATCTATAAAAGCTTGTGCGAGTGATTCCTACTCATAGAAGATTTGCTAGAAGCAAACAGTATATATTCAAGCCCTATTTCAAAGCCATCTGGAATTAATGCTCTAAAAATCTTCAAACATTTGCAGAACTTCACAAAGATGACTGCTAACTCAAATGATCATCCAGAAAAGGCCTCTGACGGAGCCACCCATGCCTCTGCAGAACGAAGGCCTGACCATATTGTCCCAAAAATGTCCTTTGGACCCAGAGACAATAAGGCCATCATACATCAACACAACGATGCCCTTGTGATAACAGCGGAAATAGAGGGGTATCAAGTACGGAGAATATTCATCGACACAGGGACCCCTGTTAATGTGATCCTCATGGATTGTTTCAATCAGATGCCCCAAGGGAAGCTTCTGAAACCAGCCAAAGTAGCTCTTCAGGGTTTCTCGCAGATGCCTATCATGACAGTAGGATCAGTAGATCTTACACTCACCTTAGGTGAGGGGCATGTTAAAGCATCAAAGTTAACCACCTTCTGGGTAGTTAATCAAGAGTCATCCTATAACGTTATTTTAGGAAGAGCTGCTCTGAACTCTTTCCAAGCAATAGTATTAACATATCACTTAATGATGAAATTCCCCGTGGGAAATCAAGTAGGACGGATATCGGGGAATCAAATGATCTCACAAAAATGCTATATCCAATCCGTCAAAACAGGGGAAGCCAAAAAATGGGTTGTCCCAGAACCCGTCGCTCCCCGACACAAACCAGAAAAGGAGGAGGGCAAGATCAAGAAGGTTGATACTACGAAAGAAGGACAAAGTTTATTGGTCCCTGCAGAACAATTGATAGAAGTAGAGTTGATCCCAGACCGAAAGGGGTTCACCACCAAAATTGGCACTCAAATGCCTCAAGATGTATCATCACAACTAGTAAGATGTCTGCAAAAGAATGCAGATGTTTTCGCTTTCGGGTCATCTGACCTAGTGGGGGTGGACGTAGCTGTAGCGTTACACTGTCTAAATGTGGACCCCTCGGCAAAGCCAGTAAAGCAAAAGCTAAGGCAATTTGGCCCTGAAAAGGATAAAATCATCAGAGAGGAAGTCGCAAAACTATTAGAAGCTAAACATATTAGGGAAATACAATTCCCAGAATGGCTATGATCAAATGCAGTGATGTAGCCAAGGGAAACACATGCACCTGGAGGATGTGTATTGACTTCAGAGATTCAAACAAAGCCTGTTCAAAAAGATCATTACCCTCTACCTAGAATTGATCAATTGGTAGATTCTACATCAGGGTGTGAATTGCTATCTATGATGGATGCATATAAAGGCTACCATCAGGTCAAGATGAATCCGTCAGATATCCCAAAAGCCGCATTTGGGGTCTGCGCTAGGACGTTTGGTTTCCAAAGCATGCCTTTTGGTTTGAAGAACGCAGGCGCTACCTATCAAAGGATGATGGATAAGATCTTTAAGAGCCAAATCGGCATAAATATGGAGGTATATGTTGATGATATACTAGCTAAGAGTGTGCATGCTCAGGACCATATACGAGACCTGGAAGAGGTGTTTGCTGTAGCCAGGCTGTATCACCTTAAACTAAACCCGGCCAAGTGCTCATTTGGTGTCCAAGCCGGGAAATTCTTGGGCTATATGGTCACCCCCAGAGGGATTGAAGTTAACTAGGCCAAAGTACAGGTTGTACAAGATATGACACCCCCTCGAAACATTCGAGAGATTCAAAGGCTCAATGGGCGAATTACAGCGTTGAGTAGCTTCATCTCCAGATCAGCTGACAGAAGCCTACCCTTTTTCAAATTTTTGAGAAAGGGAAGTAGATTTGAATGGACAAAAGAGTGTCAAAAAGCTTTTGAAGAACTGAAGGAGCATCTAGCAAGGTTTCCTCTACTCACTAAGCCTGGGCCACATGAGGTCTTATACCTATATATAGCGGTAGGAGAAGAATCTATCAGCTCCGTACTCCTGAGAGAGGAAGGGCTAACCCAGAAGCCTATCTACTATACAAGCAAGATGATACATGGAGCAGAAATGCGGTACCCGAGCATTGAAAAAGCTGCGTTAGCAGTGATGGTCACAACTAGAGCTAAGCGAGTATGATGTATATTTCGAGCCAAGAGTAGCTATTAAAGCTCAGGCACTGGCTGAGTTCCTACAGGAAACCACCAGAGGGGAAGAAGAAGAATACCAATGGTGGAAAGCCTACGTTGATGGCTCAGTCACCAAGGAGGGAGCAGGGGTAGGGATCTTCATCCAAGACCCTGAAAGCACTACAAGAAAAACGCTCATAGATAACGGCGAAATGCCGTTATCTATGAACAAAAATAAGTGTGAAGTATAGTGGTGTTATCTATGCTATGCGCTCATAGATAACGCTTGTAAACCGTTATCTATAGTGATCATAGTTAACGATATAAAATTGCATACATAACGATAAAAAAACTGTTATGTTTAGTTATTTTACATTACACTTTTAAACCGTTATCTATTTTTAAGTTGACGTAGTCTATTGTTGATATATATTACGTTTCTCTAAACCATTTATAACGGTTTCATATCGTTATCTTTTTTGTAATATATAGATAACAGTTTTTAGCGTTATAAATGATTGTGTTATATTTTTGTTCATCATTTGTAGAAATCACATAGATAACGGTTGTATTGTGTTATGTATTCCTGCTCACATTTCAGTATTTTGAGTTTCTGAAAATGAAATGTAAAATGATAAATGGAATTCAAACACAAAATGATAACTACCATTACCCATTCAAAAACTGTCTACAATCCAACGTTCCACGATAGTTACTAGTATCAAATCATAGTCAAGCCATAATTAAGGTAAATGTGTTCAAAAGGTGTTCAAAAACATCCATACGCAAACTACGATTTCATAAAACGATTACTACCATTACCCATTCAAAAACTACCATGGCTCCTTCCATTGTGATACCATCAACCTGCATAAATTTAATATGAACTTCAATAAGTGAAAGGAAAAGTTATATATCATAATAACTTAATTTGCTACAATATCACAATAAAGTTTATAACCAAAGCATGTTAACAAACTGATTTTCACACAACATGCAGAAAATCAAGAAATTAAGCCTTTCAAGTCATTTTTTTTTTTTTTTTTTTTTTTTTTTTTTTTTTTAAGCTACAAAAGGATGTATAAACCTAAACATGATGGATTGGAATACCTTGTATTCTACGCAATGCATTTTGAATTACACAGCTAGCCCATTCCTCACGAATCTCATCGATTTGAGCAGTAGAGTATCTTTTATCCCACGACTACAAGAAACGAAAACAACACAAATTATTTAGATGATAGCATAAATAATATATGTTCATAATTTATCATACAAAAATTATTACCATTGAAGCAACACAGCTGGAGTTATTATTCTCATATGCTTTCACTATCTCTTTCATAAACCGCATAACATAAAATCCACATTGCTTGCCATCACCTTGTATTGGACCCTAAAATTCGAAAATAAAATTAATAGATTTTCTAAGATCTTAAATTTTAACTAAAGACATACATACACACCTTTATATTTTCCCAAGTCGAGGATTTCTTGATATTAGTCTTCTCTGTCTTCCCGCCCCTGTTTTCCTTCTCTGTCTTTGTCTTCTCGCCCCTGTTTTCCTTGAAAATATCCAGCGCTCTGCTATAAAAATTATTAATATGAAAAATTGTCATGTACCAAGTCAATTAAGATTATTTTAGTTTAAACACTTAAACTTACGTGTTGACCACTTTTACCCAATTTCTATCATGATTACGATGAGTGAGAGGGTCCATCAGATAGACTTTATCTTTGTCGGGCTCAATGATAGTAAGAATCCAATGTACACTAGTGTAACACAAGTATAAGATAATTTGGTAAGAACACAAGTCAATAAGAATTAATGTATGAGACAAGAGATTGATACTTACCCTACATTGCAAGGCACCACTACAAGCATGTTTGGGGTTGTACTCAGCAACCTATCAGCTAATGCGCGAGCTCTATCGTCAATGTTTGGAAGCTTCGAACACGATATGCTAAATGGATTCACAAATAGAAACTTGTTCTTCACATTAGTATCGTTCATGCTTCTGTACAGATGCCTAATAAAAAAAACCAGCATTATTCTCTCAGATAACACTAAGATTAATACAAAATGGTAGTAACAAGAAAAATATTTTTCTTACCAAACATAGACAACAATGCAGTTTCCCGTAATCGGGTCCAAGTTACAAAATGGCACTACATCTTCAGATAGCAGCCAAACAGCAATATCTATACCAAACACTTCAAACGGAATAGTAACTTTTAGCCCCTTTTCATCCTTATATGATGTCTCCCTTACAAAGTGTAATGCTCCCAATGATGAAGGCAAATCTAAGATTTCATCAAATTATGAGGATTAATTCCATCAGCTGATAAAGCTAATCTAAGATTTCTTGGTTCTTTCCCGAAATCTGGCCATTTGCTGTCAACTAACTTCCATACTGGTGCATCTGCTGGATGACGAAGAAAACCATCTCGAGTTCTATTATCGGCATGCCAGGTTAGTTCTTGCGATATTTCCTTAGTTCGAAACATTCTTCGAAACCTTGGCATAGGTGGAAAATACCACAAGACCTTTGATGGGACTCCAAACAAAGACTTGGCATTTTTATCTAATTTCCATCTCGACAACCCACAAGTTGGACAATTGCTTGAATCCTTAAGCTCTTTCCTATATAGAACGCAATCATTAGGGCAAGCATGAATTTTTTCATATTCAAGCCCTAATGTGCTTAAGGTTTCTTCGCCTCGTATAAAGAAGGTGGCAATTCATTGCATTCTGGTAGCATCTCTTTCAACAGACTTAATAGATCAGTGAAACTGTTGTCACTCCAACCATACTTGGCTTTTAAGTTATACAATTTCACTGTAGCAGACAATCTTGTAAATTTGCTACAACCAAGATATAGAGGTTTCTCAGCATCTTCAATCAACTCTTGAAAATGACTTGGATTAGCTTGATAAGCATCATATGCGTCATAAATCATGTCCATTGGCCTGTCCTCTTCGCACTTTGTCTCACTTTCGCCAATCCAAGTACTATCATATGTTGATTCGGACGAGGCCCTTGCCTCACCGTGCCATATCCACTTCTTGTAATTTAAGTCTATACCGTAGAGCATTAGATGAGCCCGTACGGTACTAGGTTTTGTCTTATAAGTGTTGGCACAATTTGCGCAAGGACAAGACATTAGGGTTCGATCACGTCCATTAGCCAATGCAAATTTCAGAAAAGCTTCAACACCATCCTCATACTCTTGTGATAATCTACTCTTGGACATCCACGTTTTATCCATTTTTTGAATAAACCAATCAGCCAATCTTGTACCTAACGGTTGTTAGAAATCGAAGTCAATTTCACTAGTTCATATCCATTACAAGTTCATTTTTATGGAGGAATTTTATTAAATATATTTTGATAATTAATTAGGTTTAGGTCTCTTTAATTTTGTGATTTTATTATTTTTACTGTTATAACACAGCCTTGTGTTATTGGATTTAAAGAGTTTTTCTTGTACAATACTCTCTTGGATGCTTATTATTGTTAATGTTATAACACAGCCCTGTGTTATTGCTGCTAAAAAAAGAGTTTTTCTTGTACAATACTCTCTTGGATGGGCTGAATATTCTAGTCAAGTAGCTAATTAAATGTATAAAAGGGATATTTTATTTTCCTAGTTCAAAGTTATAAGAGAAGGATAGGTAAGGCACCTGAAAGGGGTATTTCTTCGTACGTATAGTCAAGAATACTAGAAATCCTACTATTACTAGTACTACTACTTCTATTTAAAAGGTAGAAAGGCATAAAAATGAGTAATCGGGAAAGGAAGCGTGTAATAAAGCAAGTGAATAAAAAAACACACACACACACACTAGTATAATCTGATACAACTCTTATTTAAATATAAAAAATTTATCTTTTAAGAAAATGATGTCTTAATTAATTATCTAGTTTGGATCAAAAAATGGGGAGATGCTTATCCTTGTTTAAGTTCCTAGTTTGTCTTTTGATTTTAAGTTTAAACTCAAAGACCAGAAAGTATAATGTGCTTAAGGATTAGTCAATAGGGGGAAAAAGACTCTGCACATTTAATTGAAATATCAGTATTCTCAGATTACTCCAGTACAATATTTCCAAAACATATTGAAACATTAAGCATAAGGCAACATACGAAACATCTCCTAGCTCACACTTTTAGAAAATTAATTAATAGATCCGATGGTCCGTGAATTCTGTTCACTATTTCCAAGCATGAGGCAAAGTATCACTGTTGCAGGTATCACTATTTATGGTATTTCAGAATCTAACAAGTAAAAATTACCTCAGTATCTGCTTCCTCCTTTGTCGCAAAAGCAGTATGTCCCTCCTGCCAAAGAAATTCACGGCTCCTACAAAATTAAAAGCAGTTATTAATCTACTAAAGATAAGGGAAGCCTTCAACAAAATCCTCCTATGTTCTGTTGGACCGAATTTCATTAACTCAAAGCATCGAACCTCAAAAGAATTTAGTTAGCTAGTGAAACACCTCCTATGAAACCAAATTCCTCCTTTACTCCCATATAAATTAAAACTAAAATGAAGTTTGACGAAACCACGAAGCAGAAAAATTTCACAAGTGTCTGCTGTTTGAAGATTATCACTAAATACTAACAACCTACTCAACAGAAATCAATTGAACACACAATTCATTACAGGAATAGAGTAAACACTCAATTAACAAACACTCAAATAATCTAAAACATGCAACAGTACAGGATACTAATCACAGTTGAATCACTAAGGTAATGTACGTAGTTCACTATATTCGATTTCCAAGAAGAGAAAGAAGAAGGCAAAAGAGGAGGAGTCAGTCTTGCCTTCTGCAGAAAACTCGTGTCGGAAATGGCAGTGAGGCCGTCTGAGGTGCGTAGATCGAGGCGGAAAGGAAGAGCGTGGGGAATGGCGTCGAGCAGAAACGCAGACGAGAACAGAAAGGGGGGAATTGTGCAGACGAGAACAGAACAGGGGGAATTGCCTTCTAACCCATCCCAGCAATAACTCTAAGGCGAAAATGAAGAGAGTCGAGAGTCGAGAGTTTCCCGTCGCCGGATTTCTCGCCGGGTTCGATGAAGAGAGGCGCTGCAATTCGTCGGAGATACCGAGAGGGAGGGTTGCTGGTTCGAGAAGGAGGAGGGTTTGAGAAGAAGGGTTTAGCGCGTAGTTGAGACATTTAATTTAATTTATTTTTATTTTTTATTTAAGACATTTAATTTATTTATTTTTTAATACTTTTAATAACGAAAAATTATAACACCACTTCTAAGCGTTATTAAAAATATAAATAACACTACATTTAGATAACGGTCCGTAATAAAGTGTTAACTATCTGAGTATTTTACATTACAGTGTTATATGAACCGTAATCTTTGTTAAAAGCGATTATCTCATACATTACACTTTTTCTTTAAAACCGTTATCTATGAAAAATATGCGCTCATACATAACGCTTTTCAAAAAAAACCGTTATCTATGTCGTGTTATCTATAACTAAATTTCTTGTAGTGAAGCCATGCTTACAAATTCGCTGTTAAATTAAACTATCATGTCTCTAACAACGAGGCAGAATATGAGGCCATGGTCAGATGCCTAGACTTGTTACAAACTATGGGCGCAACCCACGTAGTGGTCCACTCGGATTCCCAATTAGTAACGCACTAGGTCCTGGGGACTTGTGAAAAATGGGAGGAACGGATGGTGGCATACGCTAAAATTGTGGATGAACTAATGGGACGTTTTGTCAAGTCCGAGGTGGTCCAGATCCCTCGAGAAGAGAATGAAGAAGCCGATAAGCTGGCGCGAATAGCCAGCTCGGTGGAAGGAACATGGGCGGATAAAATTGTGCTATGTAATGCAGATGCTAAATTGATCAAAGCCGAAATACAGGCTATTGAAATAATGGAGGGTTGGAGAATTCCGATCATCAGAGCCCTAAAGGAGCTTCCCGAAAAGGCAGAAGCCACAACTTTGGCTAGTGAAGGTAGGTTGCCGCGCGCATTCAAGGCTAAATTCTGTCTAATAGGGGACAAACTATACAAAAGGGCATTTACACACCCTTACCTCAAATGCTTGTCAGAACCCGAAGGAGAATACGCGCTGCGTGAAATACATGAGGGTGCTGCGGGAGCACATACTGGATTCAAAGATCTAATTCGAAAACTACTCAGAGCTGGATTCTTCTGGCCTACAATGGAAAAAGATGTTAAAAACCTAGTAAAAAGGTGCGACGGCTGTCAAAGAAATGGGAGACTCATCCACAAGCCCGCCGAAGAGTTGGGGGCTATGATGGCACCCTGTCCTTTCGATAAATGGGGGATTGATATAGTGGGAAAATTCCCTACAACCACAGGTGGAAGGATATTCCTAATTGTAGTTGTAGACTACTTTACTAAATGGGTCGAGGTTGAGGCTGTAGTAAAAATCACGGAACAAGTGGTGAAGAAGTTCATATGGAAAAACATATGTTGTCGATACGGAATCCCGAGGATCCTGGTCGCCGACAACGGCGCTCAATTTACAGGATCCTTGGTGCGAGCCTGGTGCAAAGAAATCGGCATTGAACAAAGATTTGTAGCTGTAGCCCACCCTCAAGCTAACGGGCAAGTTGAGGTAAGAAACAGAACCATTGTAAGTGGCATCAAAGCCAGATTAGAGAAAGCCAAAGGAAACTGGGTTGATGAGCTGGATTCAGTGCTGTGGGCATATCGAACTAGTCCTAAGACAGCCACGGGAGAGGCCCCGTTTAATCTGGTTTATGGGGCAATGACAGTAACACCAGTGGAGGCAGAGCTCAAATCACTAAGGATAACGGCCTATGACGAAAATCAAAACTCCTCCCTAATGAGGGAAAACTTAGACATGGTTGAAGAGCTCAGGAACAAAGCCCTTCAAAAGGCAGAAAGATACAAACAACAGGTGCAGGATGCATATAACAAGAAAGTGCAGATCCGAAGGTTCTGCAAAGGAGATCTGGTTTTAAAAAGGGCAGATGCCCTCAAGCCTATGGGAAAACTAGATGCAAATTGGGAAGGACCATACTTAGTAAAAGAAGTATTGAAAGGAGGAGCTCATGAATTACAAGATGAGGAAGGAAGGGTGCTACCCCGGCCCTGGAATGTAAACAATCTAAAGAAATACTATGCTTAGTATAAAAACGAGTAGATTTTCTAAAACCCACTCCGTGGAGAGCAAGAAAGAGCACAGGAAAATGGGAAGGGTTCTTTTATAAAGCAGATCATCCAAAAGAAAGGAAGAGTTCTAAGCTATCAACCAAATGAGTTATAATTCATTCGATCTCTCATAACACACTTGGGGGGGGGGGGGGGGGGGGGAGGAGGGAGTAGGGGGATACCCCTTGTATCCCATTATCTTAAAATTCATGTATCCCATTATCTTAAAATGCCTACATACATGAAAAACCAGAAGCATTGAGCAATCATTAAAAAGACTAGAATATAATTTCTTGCAGCAAGTCAAAAGGCATAAAATAGACATCTGAGTTAAGGAGACAAGAAAAAGAAGTAGTTGTTCCAAACTTAGAGTTATGAGACGAATACCCCATCAAAAACCAAAATAAGTTGTTCATAACCAAAGAGGTGAACATAAACAGGCTAAGTGGAAACCCCAGAATTAGGAAAAGAGTCCGTAGAACTCTGAAAGGAAGAGGAGGAGCTACTGCTAGCCTCTGCAACTGAACCTACAGGGGAGAAGGTGAAATAAGAAAGTTAGTACCTCTCAAACCAGCATAAACGGCAAATGATAGTGAAGCAGTGTACCTCTCTCCAACTTCAATTTTTTGTTCTTCCTCTCATAGACCGCCTTAATGGGTGGTTTTCTCTTGCCCCCAGCTCGTTCGGATGCTTCAGCTCCTCTGACCTCCTCGATTGCGAGTAGCTCAGTCATTAAAGCAGCAACATGGCGGTGGTGCCCTGGGTTATGGACAATGGCATCCTCGGATGTTAGAAACCCGCTTACCAGGGGCGCAAGAATAACTTCACACTTCTCCTCTTCCGTTAGATACCCATCATACATCTCGTGCTGTGTAAAGAGATTCTTCAGCCTTTGGAAGTAGGCCCTCATATTGGGGAAATCCTCGAACTCCAGGAAGTCCATTTCCCTCCTGGTTAAGAATCTGAGTAGATGGAATCTAAGAGAATCAGAGGTATCCTCTGAGTAGGCCAGGTCGCAAATTTTCCGACGAAGGGAGTCGAAAGACATGCCTGAATAGTAAACATAAATGGCGCGAGTCAAAATAATAAAGCTGAGGAAGCTAGTCAGATGCAAAAGTTAAATTGCTTTGCCCATAATCTACGACACATCCAGTAAAAATAACATGTAGTATTGTTAAAAATGAGGATACAAAAAATCCCTAAAAAACTGGTTTTCCCCCTTTTCTTCCTTAAAGAAAATAGGAAAGCAAAGGCAAACGAGAGAATGGTTCCGCAGCCGTGAAACCGCCGACAAGTAGGGATATTACCATGCTCAGCCCCTGCGAAACAAAAGAAAGGGAATGACGGCCTTGATAAGTATGAGGTAAGCGAAAGAAGTGAAGGAATCGTCTTTTTCTCTTCTATGGATAGTTTGAAAAGATGATAAAGGAAGAGAGAGGAGAAGGAATCTTATATCTTTTTGCCCTCGGAAAACCAAACGTCGCAATATTTTTTCCACGCGACAAGACCTATGTGACGCCATAAAAAATAATAAAATAAAAATCATTATCATTTCCCGCCTAAGTACTGAAACAGAAGCTTGTAGCACAC